>OX422217.1:451917941-453117941 GCA_949130495.1 Sambucus nigra | reverse complement strand
CAGTTCTTGGTTCACTATGACAATTGTAGAAGTGGTATGACCAGCTGAGGGGGGACTCTATAGATGTGCAGGTAGCTTTCAAGGTCATGCGTGAGTCCCTGGAGGCTATCAAAAAATCTCATGAGGATGATAAGAATAAGTTGGAAGACACCATCAAAAGAATACCAATGCTAAAAAAGTGAAAAGTCATATTGAGAAGAAGGTCGACGAGGCTGTAAAGGCTGCGAAGGCTACTAAGAAGGTGGCAGAGAATGCCAAGGGCCAAATTGCTGAGCTGGAGGCCAAGGCCAAAAAGGACAGGAAGATGCCTATACTCGTGTGTCGAATAAGGCATTCTCTAATGCTGCCATTCAGATGGAGTATTTGAAGAAGTCTTCCTTCAAGAAAGGTTGGGATTCGATTTTAACCCAGGTTGGCACTGTTGTGGGTTCTGACTCTTCCTCTAGCACAATCTAGGCACTCTTTCATAATTTGAGGAGGAAGTTAACGACAAAAAGGGGGTGGATGAGTCATCTATACCTCAAAAGTAAATGATGGTGGTGGCCCGACCAGAGGAGGAGGTGAACCAGGACAAGAAGAAATTATAATGGATAGGATCCTTTGTATTTTTGCTTTATGACTTGTTGATCTAGTTAATACATTAATTTTCTTATAATACTCTCTTAATTTTAATAAAATTTCTCATTTTTCAGTCATGATATTGTTTAGTTTTGAGGACCCTTTGTCTTTCCTTGCTTATGCAATGTCTTATTAATTTCAATTTAAACTCCAGGAAAGTTAACTTAGTTGTTGTTGAAAGTGAACTTTTTCAAAATAGTAACCAATTGTTTGGGGTTGGTCATGAAGATCTTGATGCAGAAGAGAGGGAGGAGGTTCTTGGCTTAGATGTGGGGGTGAAACCGGTATGGGTTTTAACCGTACCGTACTATTTTGGTTCAGAAAAAAATGCTTTTGGTTTCATATTATGAAATACAGAAAATCGATTTTCTAAAAATAGAAAATACCGCCAAAAATTTGGTTGGTTTTGGTTTTTAGATATAAAAAACAAATTTATCAAATTTATCGTACTGACATATCGTACCGAATTTACCGTACCAAACTTACCGCATATTACCATACTATAAAAACCATCTCATTCCTTCATTTCCCTTACTATAAAAGCCACAAAACCCGAAATTTTATTTTTATTGTTTCCCATAAACAAATAATCATCACACACGCTACAAAACAAGTCATATCTCTCCCTCAAGAGCACAAGGTAACTTCTGTTTTTCCCAAATCATTGAATATGTCATATTCGATTTCTTATGTATGTATATATCACTTTTTCTTTTCTTATTCAGAATTGGGTTTTATTCGGGTTGGTGTTGGTTAGGTTACGTTTATGGTTCGTCGGATTTGTTAGGAGATGGGTCTGTGGTTGGGTCTAGTCCGGTTTGGGGTTGGGTTCGCCGGAGTTGCGTTGCTTTGTCCCTGCTACGTTTCGTTGGGTTCGGCAGAGTTATCTTGCATTGTGTATTCCATGTTGCATTATCCCTATTGCGTATTGTTGTCCAAACATAAATTTGGGAGGCTATGTTCTGAGATTGAAGTTTTATGGGTATTGTTGTGCAATACTACTTCTGATTTATCCAATAATCTTCATTCTCCAGTACGTTATCCCTGTCGCCGGAGATGTATTTGACCAACGACTGTGTAAGGACATGTTTTATAAATGTATGGGATAGTATCTATGCATTTCAGTATTATCCAAGATCTCAGCATATATGTCATATACCGCTATAGTCAGCACGTCTCAGCACAATCATATCTTGACGGTCTCAATCCAAATTATGTGGTTAACATTCCCATCGTCATCAATATTGTACGTCGTGATCATTTCCTACATCGTGGGTTCATGGTATTATTTTTTTGGATTCATAAGTCCTCTCATAAAGGAACTGAAAGAAAGCAAGAACCGGATTGATCTGGATTTGGAAATAATCGAACCGATCCGGGTGGAATTTTTATACAGAAAATGTCTTCTGATCCGACTGATCCGGAGCTGAAGAAAAATGAACTGATCCGGTTTGGAATTTTATCCAGGAATAGTCATCTGTCCGGACCGATCCGTTTAAAAGTAAAATCGAACCGATCCGAATGACCAAACCGATTCGGTAATCCTTTTCGGATCGGTCCGACGGGCTTAGAAAAATCTGGCGCATCAGATTTTGTTTACCTCTATAAATTCCCACGTCGGAGTTTGTTTTGTTTAAGACTTTGAGGAAACACTTTATTGACCTAATACGTCAAGTCTTCATATGTTTGAAACATAAACACTTTCTGTATCACAAACACTCAGAATCATATGAGAGAATCGTTTTAAACCTAGTCATACCCATTCGTGGAGCATCTTGTGTTGAGAAGATGGTTATCTACACTGCTGAACTTGGAGCGTCTTCAGGGAGCTCTTGCTGACGACAATGAACCTGTGCCTGAGGTCTTCGTTTGTTAAACTATATTTTTTTATGTATGTAAGTGTTTATAAATTATATTGAAATAAAAAGGTTTTGCCCCTTTTAGGGATTTTTCCTAATTTACTGTCCGTGATTGATCCTTGCTTGATGTGAATATGTTGAATGTCAAATCAATCACCTTTAGATGCATGAATTTGGTGTGTGTTTAAATCGGGATAATTAAAAATTGGATTTAATTAAATTTTTTTCTTCGGTTGAACAAAAAGCGCACTTTTAAATTGGTATTAGAGCCAATTACACAATTTCACAGTGTAATTTTTCGCAAAGTTTTTTTCTAAATATCAATTCTTTAAAATTTGATTTCTTGAAAAGGCGTTTGTTCAAAAGAAAAAATCATTTAATAAAATTCCAATTTTTGACGGGTCTAACTATGCATACTGGAAAGTGCATATGAAATTCGATCTTAAAACCATTGATGAACATGTGTGGGTTCTTGTTGAAAATGGGTGGACACCTCCCACCGTCACTGTCGAAAATGTAACAAGTTTAAAATCTGTGGCTCAATGGACCGAGGATGAATTTAAATGGCCCACGTATAATTCTAAAGGACGTAGTGCCATTTCTAGATCCGTCACTCCTAACGAGTTTCGACGCATAATGACGTATACCACGTCTAAAGAAGCATGGGATATTATTTAACTTACCTATGAAGGCACAGACACTGTTAAAGAATCAAAACTGCAAAACCTAACTACATAGTTTGAGAATATAACTATGGTTGAGACTGAATATTTTGATGAATTCTACGCATGATTGTCTGATATAGTTAACACTAGTTTCAACCTTGGTGAGCACATTCCTATTGTACGTGTAGTTAAGAAAATCCTACTTTCTTTGCCTAAATGATTTATCCTCAGAGTCACTGTGTTAAATTCTTTAAGAAATTTGACCACTCTTAAATTAGAAGAATTAGTAGCTGATCTTCAAACCTATGAAATAGATATTTTCTTAAAATTGTTAAAGCAAAAGATAAAGGGATAGCCCTTAAATCCCAAGCCAAAAAGAATTTTGAGTCAGGAGGAGGGTAGATAAATCTAAACGGAGTGAGGAAAATACTTTAGATTCTGATTTCGACTTCAATTTAGATGATTTGTCTTTGTTTGCAAAGAATTTTAAGAAATGTCTCAAGTTATAAAATAATGGCAGGTTAATGATAAAAAGATATTTTAGAAAAATAAAAATGTCAAAAATTTTGAAAAATGAAAGAAAGATACACCCAAGAGAAACGATGAGATATATTATGAGTGTGGGGATAAGGGTCATAGAGCTTTTGAGTGTTCTACAAGGCTGAACAAACTAGCCAAAGAAAAAATCAAAGTTGTTCTTAATGCTACCTGAGAGAAGAAAGCGAGGTCGAGTCGGTGGATTCAGGAGAAGAATCACTGCATGAGTGCAACTTCACCGCATTTATGGCTAGCCACATGAGAGATTCTGATGCACCTCACGACGATGAGGATATCTCTTCGCATGGAGACCTCGACACTGAGAGTGAGAGAGAGGATGCAGGGAGTGAGAGCGAGAGTGACCTTCATCGCGCTTATGCTGATTCATTTAAAATCAAAAAGCATAATAAAGGTTTAGTTATTAGGATTGCAGTGTTAGAGAAAGTGTTAGGAGACATGAGAGAGAGTAAGTCCTCCTTGTGCACCGCTTTGAGAGAAAGAGAGTTTGTTTAGAGAGAGAGAGAGAGAGAGAGAGAGAGGGAGGGAGATTATTTGGAGAGAAAGATAGGTGTTTTGAGAAAGTCAAAGGGGACTTGACAAAGCAAGTGGCTAATTTTTCGAGAGACCTCTGTGCATTCGAAGAGGCTCGTAAGATTCTGGAAGCCCTTGTTGCCCTGCTCGCTCACGATCTTGAAAGTGCACAGGAAGTCAAAGTTTAAATCGAGGATAGATCTGGAAAGATGGGAAAGTTTCTCCTCGCCCCTGCATTAGGATTTGGTGAGAGTAATGGAATTGGTTTTGATGGTGCATCCACTTCACAAATTGCACATAGACCAGTTCCTAAGTTTACGATAAATCCTTATGGTCATCCACCAAAACCCAAAAAGTTGTTCGACCAAGAAAAGCAAACCTAGGTAGCCTCAGACTGTGTACTTTTGTACTTATTATAAGAGGAAAGGCCACCTGAGAGAGTTTTTCTATAGTTTGGGTCGAACATGACATACATATTCTCCATCACACCCCACGAGTAATCTCACGATACTAAGAGAGCAAGTTGAGTTTTTAGTCGCGACTTCTCAGAGTTTAATGGGAGAATTACAATGGTTATCTGGATTGTCTGTGGATACTACCAACTTTTTGGCTAGAACCATAAGCAATAAGGGAAAACAAAAGGTTACCTCCACTTGGGTACCTAAAAATGAAAATAAATCTCGTATTGCTCATGTGGCTCTGAAAGCTCAAAATACCTCACAGTGGTATTTTGACAGTGGATGTTCTAGACACATGACTGGTGACGTCTCATGTTTTACCTCCTTAGCGAATCGCAAGGAAGGTGAAGTTTCTTTTGGTGCTGGGAGATGGTCTAGCATTGTAGGACGAGGTACCATAGAGATACCAGGGTTTCCTAAGCTAGATAATGTATTATAAGTCAAAGATTTGAAGGCAAACCTTATAGCATTAACCAGTTGTGCGACGCTAACTTTGCAGTTAAGTTTTATCGGGATGCTTGTAATGCTTATGATCAATCCGCTAAACTTGTATTGCAAGGGGTGAGGACAGAAGATAATTGCTATGGGATAATGCCCAAATCCTCATTTGTCTGCAATAGTGCCACGATCACTCCCATGGATCGTGGCATCAACGTCTAGGTCATGTGAACTTTAGAGATTTAGATAGATTAGTTAAAAAGGACCTAGTACGTGGCTTACCATCTATTGGAAAACCAACTTCCACAGTTTATGGACCCTATTAGTTGGGAAAGCAAATTTGTAGCCCCCATAGGAAGTTGAATTCCATTACTCCAGGGTACTTGAGTTCATTCACATGGGTCTTATCGGCCCTACTCGTACAGAAAGTCTAGGTGGTAAAAGGTATATCCTCTTGATAGTGAATAATTTCTCCAGATACTCCGTCGTAGGTTTTCAGAGAGAGAAATCATATGATGTAGAGTTCCTAATGACCAAGTTTCATGTCCTGCAAAAACCAACACGGTGTCACTATCAATAGAATGCGTAGTGACAACGGCACTGAATTTACGAAGCTTAAAGTAGATATTTTTACTGTGACAGCCTTGGAATCAAATATTAGTTTCCATCCATAAATACCCCTCCACAAAATGGGATCATTGAGAGGAAAAATCGAACGATTCAGGAGATGTCTAAATCTATGCTTCTTGGTCGTAAAGTTTCTTGGAGATTTTAGGTAGAGGGGGTGTCTACCACATGCCATGCAGTGAATAGGGTTTACTTGCGTCCACACACACTTCAGATGCCTTATGAATTGGGGACTGGAAAGAAGCCCAACCTGGCATATTTAAGTGTTTTGGGGAGTAAATGCTACATCCTACGGGATAGAGAGATATTAGGAAAGTTTGACTCCCGGAGCGACGATGGAATACTGTTAGTATATTCATCGAACAGTAAAGTATACTGGTTGTTTAACCTGAGCAGCTCTAAGTTTATGGAGTCAATTAATGTCATCGTGCAAGATGACGAACCTCAGGCTTTAGTTGACCCCGACCGTTTGTGTGAGGATGAAGACCTTTATCGTAATGATCCCCTTGTCCCTCACACACCCAGGGTGTACCCTTCTCTTGTCTCAGGGGACACACCTGCTTGGTTTCGCAAGAGTTATGATCGTACTGCTATTCTAGGAGATCCCATTTTAGGGGTCAAGACTCATGCTCATCTAAAAAATATTATCATCCATGTCTGCTACACGTCCAAAGTCGAGCTGATTCGTATCAAATATTGCATATTTCTGCTTGTTACCTTTATGCATTCTAGCGCTTTTATGGTCCTTAATGTTTATATTTATGCCCATTAACCAGACAACCTTGGATTTGGATATATGCATGCTTTGCAGAGGTTAATTGTGCTTTTGTAGGTATTGGAACGCTAAAAGTGAGGATCTATTGCATTTCGGAGAAGTTTCGTCGTCGGGCGCTACTTAAAGGGAATTTTAGTCAATTCACATTTTATCTTTGGCTCAAGGAAATTCCACGAATGTGTAGTTCATTGAGTAAGCTTCGCGTCGCCGTAAACGGTGTGCGATTCCGTGTTCGAACGATGAAGTTATGGCCGTTTCCGTTTGCAACCTTTTCCCCCTCTTCATGGACCAAAGAGCTGCCAAAAACAGAGTGCCGGTCGACCAGTCTTCGACCCCCGGTCGACCGCGATTTTAGATTTTGCCTACGAATTGAGACAGTGTACTTTTATCAGAAGGCGCGATCGACCGCGGTTTGAGGCCCGGTCGACCGCGTATACCAGATATTTGTTGTCTCGATTCCTTTTCTTTTTCCTTTTCTTTTCTAATTCATTTCCTTTTGCTATATAAAGGAATTTTTGTTGTAAACATAGATATATTAGATTTTAGGTTAGTTTATCTTAGGGTTTGGGGTTTGAGAACTCAATCTTCATTTCTCTCTTGGTTTGACACCCATTAGGGTTTATAATTGGTACTTTCATCTTCCCTCTCCATTAATATAAGTTTTACTTCCTTATTTATTGCTTTGTAGTTAATTTATATGCTTTCATAATTAGGTTTACGTTCTTTCATTTAAGTGCTTTGTCGTGTAGGTTTATTGCATTTATTTACCGCTTTCCTTTATCGCATTTTTATCATGCTTTCTAGCTAAATTAGTCTAGGTTGTGTTTGAATTCAACTCACTCGGGTTGATGTGTTGCTTTGCTTTGGTGATGGAGTTTATGGGTCTATTTCGAGTGCGTTGGCCTAGTTATTACGCCTAGGAGATTTGAAGGGACGTATCATGTATGTTCCGTGCTTATGACCTTGTGTGCGTAATTTTCGGGGTATTTGTTAACGCCAAAATCGTATTAGGATTTTATGCCAATTTAGGGGTATGACAACTCTTGATTTAATTAACTATCGAATCGAGATGCAATCGTAATAACTCGTCGACCCATGTAACCATTTTATACTAATTAACTTGGGTGAGGGATATTCGACGCAACCTATAGTTTTATCCGCTTTGTTAATCTAGTTTCAATACACTCGCCTAGATTAATCATTTCCCTTTTTGCATCTTTTCCTTTTTGTTCATATTCATATTTTGCACTTTTATTTAGGAGTATTAAATCCTATAAAATCAAGCAACTCGTCTCTGTGGATTTTTGATACCCGGACTTGCCCGTTATACTCACCAGTTGAGTATAGTCATAAGTTTAGATTTTTGTATAGTTCAGGTGAGCCGAATATAACACGATCGGCGCATAGGTGACTCTCGCATCGCAGCAAAAAACCTTGTCTATCAGGAGCCCAAAACCTTTAAAGAAGCACTCAAAGATGAACGCTGAATATCTTCTATGCAGGATGAGTTGCTTCGGTTTAGAAAGAACGATGTCTGGAAACTTGTCCCCTGACCTAGTGAGACAAATGTGATTAGTACCAAGTGGATTTTCAAGAATAAAATGGATTAAAATGGTACTATTATACATAACAATTCTAGGTTGGTCGCTCAGGGCTACACACAGATTGAGGGTATAGACTTTGAGGAGACATTTACTCGTGTTACGAGGCTTGAGTCCGTCCGCTTATTACTCGCCATCGCATGTCATCTGAGCTTCAAGTTATATCAGATGGATGTCAAGAGTGCCTTTTTGAATGGTATTCTATGGGAGGAAGTTTACGTGGAACAACCAAAAGGGTTTGAAGACCCTTCGCATCTAGGACACATTTATTATTAAAGAAAATCCCTGTATGGTTTGAAGCAAGAATCCCGTGCTTGGTACGAGAGGCTTACTTTTTATCTCTTATCTCATGGATTTAGAGAGGGGGAGTTGATTAGGCGTTGTTTGTTAGGAGAGATGACAGTACTATTTTGGTTGCCCACGTCTATGTGGACGACATAGTCTTTGGATCCATGTACTCCCAGCATGCTCACAGCTTTGAGGAGGAGATGAAGAGTGAGTTTGATATGAGCATGGTTGGTGATCTTACATTCTTCCTTGGTCTCCAGGTTCGTCAGCTAGAGGATGGGATGTTCATCTTACAGTCCAAGTATGCTAGAGACCTCGTGAAGAAATTTGGTTTGGACTCCGCTAAGCACACACTTACACCTATGAGTACATATACAAAGCTTAGTAAGGACACTTCAGGCAAGGACGTAGAGAAAACCTTGTATCGAAGTATGATAGGCAGTCTTCTCTATCTGATTGTGAGTCATCCTGATATTGCCTTTAGTGTTACAATTTGTGTACGATATTAGGTATCCCCCAAAGAGTCACACTTACTCCCTTTAAAATGTATTATTAAATACGTGAGTGGGACTCTTTCCTACGACATTTGGTATTCCTTTGACACCAATGACCGATTGTCCACCCATTCGGATGACGATTGGGCTGGGGATGCAGATGGATGTAACAACACTTTTGGTGGGTGTTTCTTCTTTTATTTTGCTCTTGTCTCTTGGTTGAGAGAGAAGCAAAACTCCATCTCTTTGTCCACTGCGGAGGCTGAGTACATAGACCCCAGGAGTTATTGCATGCAACTTTTGTGGGTGAAGCAGATGCTGGAAGATTATGGGATATCACAGGACACCATGACCATTTCCTGTGATAACACGAGTGCGATACACAAATACTGCAATCCTGTCCAGCATTCGAGCACAAAACACATTAGGATACGCGAGCACTTCATTCGTGAGCTTGTAGAAGAAAAAGTCGTATCTTTGAGTTTTGTATCTACCGACCTTCAGTTAGTCGATATCTTCACGAAGCCTTTAGATGCCCTTAGATTCGAGAGTCTTAGGAGATCTTTAGGTATTTTCATAGTTGACTGAGGGGTGGTCACCATGTCTAGAGTATGATGCATTTTTCATGTTCATATCCTCTGAGTCCTATCTCTAGATTGTATCATGTGTATCTTTATTTGTTTAATTTTTATTTTTTTAAAAAACTGAAAAAGCCAAAAAGATTTTTTTTTTGAAAACTTTTGAAAAGGCCAAAAAGATTTTCGTTTTATAAATATGTTGAAAAACACAAAAAGAGTTTTGTATTTTGTTTACACCATTTGTGGATGAACATTTAAGATAGTCATAGTCACAACTGCATTTCATATTCCACGTGACTATTTGATAGTGATTTGAGATGCTACATCATTTCATCCATGTGCTTTACAGTGATGGGAGCCTTTGAGATGTGATTAGTGATATCGTCTACATGTTTAGCTCCTTATCTCTTTTATTGCACACTTGCACGGAATTATTTAAAAATTGTACTTGTCTTTCACATATTGACTTAAGTGTTCCCATCTCAATTTTGTTTATACAACGACCAAAATGCATTAAAACTTGACAAGATAGTAGTGACTGTAAAAACCGTTTACCGTGAGTATTTAATTGCAACAAAATATGATGACTGAATCACGAAAAAGGGCGACGAGAGTTCAAAATTTACATGTCGTTTGAAAAAGAGCCCAAAAAATTAAGTGGCAATAAAAAGAAAAATATGCCAAAACAAAAGGGCCAATAGGTTTTAGTTTCATCACCTCAAACAAAAAATATAGTGTTTAAATTATTTCTGAGGGAGTTTGGATGGAAATAAATGAAAAACGGATTTGAACGTCCTTGAAAGTCATGAAAAATCGTTTAAAATGTTTTAGACGTTATTGGCGTGAAAATCACTTTGAGCTTTGATTTACTGATTTGATTGAGTTACTTTCTTTTAATTCCATAACTTTTACACCTAATGAAGATGTTGAGTTCATTCGTTAGGAATATCCAACATTCATCATGCACATATGTTATGGTTGAATGTGTTGATTTTCATATCGAATTTGTTTACAACCCTACATTTCTGCTATCATTGACTTGGTTGTTTTAGTGTTCTTTCTTGGTGTGATTCTTTGATGTATATTTTGTAAGAAAAATTTTAAAAATTCAAAAAGAGAAAGTGGTTCTACTTGTGACAATCTCCATTTGCATTTATTTATGTTCTTCTTTTTGTCTATTTAGGGACATTATAAAAAGGGGGAGAACGAATTATCGGGAGATAGTTTGATTTTCTAATGATTCTTAACGATTTGCTTGAGCTTATTTTGATAGTTCATTTTTCTTATCACATTATATATCAAACTGTTGCGCGTCACGGTTATTTATTTCTTGCCTCAAGTGTGTAGGTACCAAAATTGAGGATTCTGAGGATTCTGTTTGCACACCCTGGCAACGACAAAGAAAGTTTGAAGAGTTTTGAAGATTTGAATATGATTGAAGTCATGTCATCCTTTTAGTATTTCCAATTTTTGGGTTTAATGGAGATATTACTTTGCATGACATTTGTTTTTGGGGGGGAACATAATTCAATTTTTTTTATGTATGTAACGGCATTGACACAGGGGGAGATTTGTCAAGACATGTTTTATAAATGTCCGGGTTAGTATCTAAGCATTTCAGTTTTATCCTAGATCTCAGCATATATGTAGTATACCGCTACAGTCATCACGTCTCAGCATGATCATATCTTGATGGCCTCAATCCGAATTATGCGGTTCACGTTCCCATCATCATCAATATTGTGTGTTGTGATCATTTCCTACATCGTGGGTTCGTGGTATTGTTTTTTCGGATTCATAAGTCCTTTCATAAAGGAACTGAAAGAAAGTAAGAACCGGACTAATTCGGATCTGGAAATACTCGAATCGATCCGGGTGGGATTTTTATATAGAAAATGTCTTATGATCGGACCTATCCGGAGATAAAGAAAAACGAACCGATCCGGTTTAGAATTTTATACAGGAATAGTCATCTGTCTGGATCGATCCGTTTAAAAATAAAATCGAACTAATTCGGATGACCGAACCAATTCGGTGATCCTTTTTGGACCGGTTCGACAGGCTTAGAAAAATTCGGCGCATCAGATTTTGTTTACCTCTATAGATTCCCACTTCGGAGTTTCTTTTATTTGAGACTTTGAGGAAACATTTTATTGACCTAATACATCAAGTCTTCATATATTTGAAACACAAACACTTTGACATTCACAAACACTCAGAATCATATGAGTGAATCGTTCTAAACCTAGTCATACCCATTCATGGAGCATCTTGTGTTGAGAAGAGGGTTCTCTACACTGCTAAACTTGGAGCATCTTCGGGGAGCTCTTGTGACAACAACGAACTGGTGCCTGAGGGTTTTCATTTGTCAAACTGTATTTCTTTATGTATGTAAGTGATTACAAATCATATTGAAATAAAAAGGTCTTGCCCCTTTGGGGGATTTTTCCTAATTTGATGTGTGTGATTGATCCTTGCTTGATGTGAATATGTTAAATGTCAAATCAATCACCTTTATGTGAATGACTTTGGTGTGTGTTTAAATCTGAATAATTAAAAATTGGATTTAATTAAATTTGTTTCTCCTGTTGAACAAAAAGCGCACTCTCAGACTGCTTCTTTTTTTTAACCCCCAAATGTGCCAAAAGTGCCAAAAAAGAAACCATGATAATTAACACAATCACAAGCATTGCTTCTTGTTCTTTTTTCATTTTTGGTGAAACCCTGATAATTAATCAACACAAATACTCCTCCTTTTTTTTCTTTTTTGTTATGATATTTGAATAGAAAATTCCACATGCTTACAGATTTGTGAAACAAACCATCATCACTATGGCTTCGATTAAACCCCAAATGTGACAAATGTTTAGCTTCGGAACTCCATTTGAGAAACAATCCACTGTGGGTGGGTGTGATTTTTTTTTTCTATCTTGGTTGTGAATTTGGGTTTAGTTAATAAGAAATTAGCATAGTTTGGTTTTGAATTCTAGTATTTATCGAGAAAAAACAAATTTGAAATTCTGGTATTTACCGAGAAAAAATGAATTGAAATCGAAATTACCGAAACCAAAAAGACCCAAAAATACTGAAAAATCGATCGGTTTGTTTTTTATTTTTGTTTTGATGTACCGAACGATAAATTGGTACAAACGATTTTACCATTTAGATTGTGATTTTATTATTGGTAAGGGGTCGCTACCGACCATAACGTAATGGTTGCACCCCTACTTAGATGTTTCTAACCAGGCTAAGGATGCTTACCTCCACACGCACATGTTATTCCACTAGGCCATGGCGACCAACGCTTATTATTATGAGACGATTCTTCAAATTCAAAAGGATCACAAGGATGAAGTAGCTAGCTTATCGGCATATCACGAGAAGAAGTTTACAATTCTTCCGAGCGAAAGTGGATTTGATAAGAAGCTGTAAGAATCGTCCTTAGCATACTCCAAAAAAGAGTTTTTGCTGCAGTTTGATGTGAAGAGTTCTCGGGAGGTACCCAGTCTCTTGGAATAGGATAATAACTTATTGAGGTATAAATTAGAGGGCATTACGAAGGCAACCACTATTGATCAAAGTGAAGGAGAATCATTTTTTGAGCAAGAAAATGCTCGACTAATGGAGGAGGTAGAGAAACTGAAGAAATCAAAGGGAGGTCAATCTTCTCGAAAAATGGTTGTTAGCCATCCATCAATAAAAGAGGGGAGAACTGAAAGGACATTAGTCGACCAAGCAAACCTTATCAAGAATCAGTCGGTTACTATCAAAAGGTTAAATGAGAAAGTTTATCGCCTCACTTGTCATTTTCACAAACAGACTCACACCATATGGATTAATGGTTATGATGACGCGTTGGCACACTTGGGCGATGAACTTGAGAAAGACCTAGAAAAGGTTACAAGTGGGGTTGGATAAATTCTCTTATCATGATGAAGCTGTCGAAATAAGACAAGCTTTGGTATTAACATAACCCTAGATGTTTGGACCAGCCTACTCCTCCATTCAAGTTGGATACTTCTTGGATACCTACAGATACAAACCTTATTAGTATTATTTGGAAGTACCTTAAGGATTACAGTTTGCATGGAGATGATTTCCTCAGTCGACCTTTGCATTTGGTGGATAAAGCTAGTTTCAGCAGCCAATCAAGACTTGGAGACTTGAGCACAACAATTCTTCCTTTTATGCTGGATATTCCTTCTGTTGGGATGGAGAAGGCTTTGGTAAAGCTCCCAATTGATTAAAAAGTTTATATTCTTTATTATTGAATGTTCTCATGTAATGATATATTGAGACTTGGAAAATTTAAATAAAAGTTTTGATTGCTTTATTGTGTGATTGTGAACTAGTAGTAGTTTTATTATGATTATGTGGTCGGCAGTAAGGCGACTAATCTGCCTTACTGGTTACCAGTTTGAACGAACTTATATTGTCCTACCTTAGGTTCTACTGACGTGAATTTGTTTGAGGTTTCACTAATGGATCTTATCATTTTGACCAAGTGCGTGTATTAGTTATCATTGGCGACCAAATGTTTGAAGAGTGTTCCTTAATTCGACCTCATAAAACTTCTTATTCTTGACATTAGGGAGTCATACACGAAGTTTTATATTTGGAACTTCTCATTTGTGTCTTGTCCCAAGACGAAGTCATACGTTAAGTTTTGATTTGAATTTTTGGAATTTAGTTTTTCCTTGTTATTTGAGAGATTGCCTGCTTAGTACATCTCCCACTCCCCCAAAAAATGAAAAATAAAATATGAAAAGGAAACCAACTTTTTATGAAACTTGGTACTCATATTGAAAATTGAAAATTTGTTACAGGAAATAGTAAGGGATTACATTTCATTGGATCACTCATAATATTTCCTTTGATGATCGGCATTTCATGGGTTTTTGAAATGTTCTCCTTCCGGGTTTCAAGTTGATAAGTGTCTGGTCGGACAATTGCAAAAATGTAGTATGATCCATGCCAATTTGGTTATAATTTATTACCTTTCTGGAGGACCTTCTTCAACACGTAGTCTCTTTCTTTAAGGTTGATCGGTTTGACTCTCCTGTTGTATAATCGGGCAGTTTGTTACTGGTATAATGCCACGCGTAGTGCGGTATTTTCTTTAACTTCTTCAACCAAGTCCAAATCTAACCTTCTCATGAGATCACTCCTCGGGGAATTACAATTGATTACTCTCTGAGTGAGCATACCAAACTTTGTGGGACTGTTGCCTCTGTCTCGAATACTAACATATAAGGGGTTTCACCGATGGTTGTCCTCAACGTGGTCCTATAAGCCCAAAAGATGCTTTGAAGTTCGTTGATCCAGTTTTCCTTGGCATCATCTAATCTTTTCTTCATTCTATCTTGTAAAGTTTTTTTCGTTACCTTTGTTTGCCCATTGCATTTAGGGTGTCAGGGAGTACAATGAAACTTTCGGATTTCAGCTTGGATAAGTAATCTTAAAATTTCTGTTTGTCTAATTGCGTTTCGTGATATGTGATGAAAGCATACGGCATAACATATTGACACATGATTTTCTTCCATATAAACTGGAAGACCTTGTTATAAGGCATGTCCACCAGAGGTTCAGTTTCCACCCACTTGATGAAGTAATCTATTGCAACGACCAAATGTTTGAACCTTCCTCTCGTCTCCGGCAATGGGAAGACCGGGTCAATTCGTCACACAAAAAAGGTGTAATACCCCGTATTTTTCATGATAATTATTAATGGGATTAATTAATTAAATGAGAATTAATTGGAAAATTAATCCGGAATTAAATACTAGCGAGACGTGAGTTGGTATTTGAATATATTGAGATGATTTAATATTACGGTGTTGACTTAAGTAATATTGAATGTTGAAAGTATTAAAATTATCGAGAGTTGAAAATACGGCAATTTGGGAAATTTAATTGGGACGCGCGTGTCAACCGCGTCAAAAATGAAAATATGAGATTTAAAAATAATTTATTTTTCTATTGACCAAATAGTCATTTTGAGTGCGCCAAAGTGTCCGGAAGGGTCGAAATAGTCAGAAAACACTAGCCGGGGGTATAGTTTGGGTCCCGGGGCATTTTTAGGCCAAACCGGCAACCCAAAAAGGGTAATTTAGTAATTTGGCATTTTGGGGAATTAAAAGCTACGAATTTTGGGAATTAAAATCTGACTTAATCTTTATCCCCACTAACCCATTATCCCCACAAACCCAAAGGTGGGCTACGGGAGAAGTTGGAAGACAAAAACATAACCCACCCTTAGCCATCTCCTACCTCCATTATCATCTTTGAGAAGGAAAGCTCTAGAGAGAAAAAGTAAGGGGATTTCTGCAGAAAAAGAAGATAACAAATCATCATCATCAACCTTCAATACCAAGAAGAACATAAGGCAAGTGGTTAATTGTGATTTAACTTTGAATATATGTTCCATGAGTAGTTTAATGGAAAATTGTCTTGGAAAGTTGATTAAACCCATGAATTGGAAGATTAAATGTTGAAATAATGTTAGGACTTGCATGTAGTAACATTCTGGACGAATTTAGGATATGAATTACAGCCTTGGATGAATTAAAACAGATTGTAGAAGGAGATTATGACGTTCTTGAAAGAAAAAGAGAAACTAGGGTTCTTAACCAAACTTTGATCCATATATGGCATGTAGAGGATGATTTATATGTTTTAGGACGTTAGAAACATTGTAGAATGATTATATGTTGTTGGTATAACGTTAGAACAAAATTTCATGATGTGTAATGGTGTTTTGGATCGGTTTAAGGGTTGAAAAACGAACAAACCCGTAGCAGACCTGGTGCAATCGATCGATCGACATTCATCAGTCGATCGATCGACCACCATCGATCGATCGAAGGTCATGGTCGATCGATCGACCTTCCCAGAAAACCTAAAAGTTTTCCTAATTGAATTATATTGATGATAAGGCCTAGAAATTATTATTGGAGACTTTGTGAATATCCTTAATCTTGATGGAGACTAGTAGGTATGAATCTTATGGTTTAACTTTAATTAAGTTACATTTGGGTGAGGGGAATACCTAATTTCATATCGAGACTAGATTAGTGAGATATTAGTAACGTTGAAAGAGTGAATTCGAATAATTTGAAGAGATAAGGTTAGGGCAGAAGTAAAGACCTTATGAATAATGAAGTGGAAAGTGGATATAATATGAAACGTAATAACCCATTTGAGAAAGGTTATAAGTGAAAGAAGATACGACGTGAGACGTGTCTATAATCTATGTAATATATCATTGAAAGACTTAATATATATGAGAATTGAGTAAGGGTACAAAGATGCTGAATATACCTTCACAATTAATATGATAACTAAGATGTGTGAATGCTTAGTGTATGAATTATGTGTATAAACATACCTACCATACTTGCTATCACGGAGGTCGTCGTTCGGATAGGACCAACTAATCTTTATGTGCCTACGGGGGAGATTTAGTGTGGTACCTTAAGGACATAATTCTAGAATGACTTATTGTGATTTAATAAGTCAGCTGACTATGGAGCGTAGGTATGTGCGTGACCCATAGGTATGTTGAATTATGTTCGCCTCCACTTTTGTGTGTTGTGCTTATTCTAACAATTCCTGAGAGATTCGGAATTTGTGTTCCTTATGTACGTGATGTACCGGGATAAGATAGCAGAGTATGTGCACAGTAGCTGAGTCTAGAAGTGCAAGTATAGTATATTTATGATGTGAATAATATACAGATAATAATCCTTGAAGAACTTAGTAAAGTAATGTTGTGTATTACTTGTGATATTTTAAAAGAGATTAAAATGAGAACTCCACTTAAGTAAAAGTTGTAAATTGAGAATTAAGGCACATTTATAGGGTACTGTAAATATCAGGATTAAAGATTAAATTCTATAAGGAGAAGTTAAGTTATGCCTTAGACTAGTTAGTAAGTAGTATGACTAGCACGGGTTATGGATGCGTTAGGAGTGCACATTAGAGGAGAAGTGAGGGACTCATGTGAGTGCACGTCGCTAACATGTAATTAATATTCTTTGTTTATTGTTATTAAACACTTGCCATATTTTTAAACTGTTTTCACAAGCGAGGCTCTGACCCGTTTGCTATCAAATCTATTTTGTAAAAACCTTTTAGGTGCCCAGCCACAGGGACGCCAAGCATAGGAGTTCCACTCTTTGACGAGCTGTAGCTGCTGTGGAAGCTACAGGACATTGTTTAGAGACGATTCTATCTATCAGTTGTTTCCATTCAGTTATTTTAGGGCATGTCGCCCATTCCATTGAGATAGTTCATTTCTTTCAGTTTAGACTTCAGTTCAATCTTAACGTTTTATTTCAGATTGTAACCGGTTGTATTAATTAATTTGGATTCATTATGAGGAGTGTTTACTCCAAGCTCTATTTATTTCAGTTATTCCTTTTATGACTATTGTGATGGTGATGTCTTTATTTATAATGGTTTGGATGGATGTTTTATTTTATTTAATTTAAAATTGACACTTCACTTTTTAAATATTAGGTGGCTAGTAATAATGAAAAATGTTTTCGACAGTGATGCTATTAAACTGATTCAACTGTACATTTCGTTTTTAATTTGAATAAAGGAGTAGCTACCCGGTATTTAATTAATCGGGGTGTCACAGGTGGTATCAGAGCATCAGGTTCTAGTGTCCTTAGGATCTGTACGGCTTATTATGTTTCCGCATTGCGTCCTTTGATATAGAGCCCTATATTTTAGGATTGTTGTACTCTTTGTGTATTTTTACGCTCTTCAGCTATATTGAGATTAAAAATTGTGGACTTATAAGAATTTTCTCTCATTTCAGATGCCTCCACGACGTGCACCACGAGCTAACAGAAACGCTCAGCCTGAGCCACAGCCACAGCCAGCCCCAGTTCAGGGCACGATTAGTGCTGCCGAGATAGCTGCTATCGTAGCACAAGCGGTGAATGCCGCGTTAGCAGTGGTACAGCAGGCACCACCGCAGGCTCCAGCGGCTGCGCCAGTTCAGGCACACGCGCTCCCTTCTTCTTGGGAACGTGTTAGGGATGCTTTCCAGAAAGCACACCCTCCCGAGTTTTTCGGTAATCCAGATGTGGTTATTGCGAGCCAGTGGAAGAAAGACATTCAGAGGCACCTGAAGATGTATGAGTGCACCGATGTCCAGAAGCAGGTACTAGCTACTTTTAAGCTAGTGGGGTTTGCTTTACAGTGGTGGGAGTCCATTACCACTGAGGAGGAGAGAGAGGTCCTGACTGTTCAGGAATTCTGGGTGCGGTTTGACCGCAAATACTTCCCATCTGCCGTGCACACTGAGATGAGGAGGAAGCTGACGAACCTCCGACAGGATGGGAGGACTGTAGCAGAATATGAAGCAGAGTTCACAAATCTGCTAAATATTGTTCCAGATGAGATTCCGACAGAAGAGAAGAAGGTTAGGAAGTTCACGGACGGGTTGACGTGGAGAATCCGTCAGCACTTGTTGGGTAATCCTGCATTAGTCACTTATTCTGATGTGGTTAATGCAGCATTGCTCCACTGCCAGGATCACCGCTTTCACATGACTGAGGGGAAGCGTTCAGGAGAGTCCAGCCATCAGGGCCGGACAGGGGGAAATGGTACCAGCGGGGCACAATCGAATCAGAGTCACTTCAGGCAGGGTGAACAGGGTTCCCAACAGGGATATCAGAAGAGGTTCAGAACAGGGGGTTTTAAGAACGGACAGGGTGGTTTCCGTAGTGGCCAGCAGGGTCAGAACGGCCATCAGGGCCAGCAAGGTCAGAATGGTCAGCAGCAGCAGTTCCATCAGGGCCAGCAAGGTCAGGGCAGAAATGGCAACGGTCACCAGGGCCGTGGTCAGCAGGGACAGCGAGGGGGTAACTTCCAGGGGAAGTGTTTCATTTGTGGCAAGAATGGCCACAAGCGTCAGGATTGTCCTGATAAGGGCAGGGCCCCACAGCAGCAGCATCAGGGTGCCCGACACGAGCCACAGAGGCCTATGTTTCCCGCCGCCCTCCCAGCACCACAGCAGATGGCAGCCTTGCCACCCATTCCAGCAGTCCCGGTTCAGCAGGGACAGCTCCAGTATGGGAGAGTTTATCAGCTCCAGCAGGCCGCAGTCCCGCAGGATCCACCCGCTATTGAGGGTATGTTTTCTATTCAGGGGACTTTGGGGCGCATTTTGTTTGATACGGGGGCCACACACTGTTTCATTGCTTTGAGTTTTGCACGCACGATTGGGTTGTTAGAGTATGCAGAGAGTACAGTTACTTGTGTAGATTCGCCTTTGAGTAGGGGTTCAGTTATTTCACGTATTTGTAAAGGAGTGGGTATAGAGATTGGGAGATTTACACTGCCTGCTGATATGTTAGTGTTGGATATGTCCGAGTACGATGCTATCGTTGGTATGGACTGGCTCGTTGCGTACCGAGCCATGATTGACTGTTTCAGCAGGAGTATTATCTTTGCCATTCCCGGGCAGGAGATGTTCCTTGTGGCGATGCCTCGCCCTGAGGGAGGATCGTCCACCCATCTGTATTATATAGAGGAAGAGACCTCTAAGGAAGTGGTTTTGCCACTCGACTCGATTCCCGTTGTTTGTGAGTTCGGGGATGTATTTCAGGAGATTCCGGGGTTACCTCCCAGCAGGGAGATAGACTTTGTCATTGATCTGACGCCGGGCACTCGGCCAATTGCCCGCGCGCCTTACCGTATGGCTCCAGCCGAAATGAGAGAACTACGGGATCAGATAGAACAGTTATTGGGGCAGGGATTTATTCGGAGGAGTACTTCGCCGTGGGGTGCCCCAGTGTTGTTTGTGAAGAAGAAGGATGGATCGTTACGATTATGTGTAGATTACCGGGAGTTGAACAAAGTCACGATACGGAATAAGTATCCGTTGCCCAGAATCGATGACTTGTTCGATCAACTGAGAGGAGCGGCCTTCTTCTCAAAGATTGATTTGCGATCAGGATACCATCAGCTGCGCATCAGGGAGCAGGACGTCTCGAAGACTGCTTTCCTGACGAGATATGGTTCCTACGAGTTTCGGGTTATGCCTTTTGGCCTAACTAACGCCCCAGCTGTCTTCATGGACTTGATGAATAGGGTGTTCAGAGATTTTCTAGACCAATTTGTCATTGTCTTCATTGATGACATCCTGGTTTATTCTCAGACTGAGGAGGAGCATGCCGAACACTTGAGACTGGTTTTACAAACGCTGCGTCAGAATGAGCTTTATGCAAAATATGAAAAGTGTGGGTTTTGGCTGAAAGAGGTGCAATTCTTGGGGCATATTATTTCCGACCAGGGGATATCTGTTGATCCGGGGAAAGTGTCAGCGGTGAGGGAGTGGGGACAGCCCACGACACCAACGGAGATACGTAGTTTCCTGGGCTTAGCAGGATACTACAGGAGGTTCATTCGGGGATTCTCGAAGATTGCGAGTCCTTTGACACATCTGACTCGCAAAGGGGAACCATTTATCTGGAGTGATGCCTGTCAGTTGGCATTCGATGAATTGAAGGACAAGTTAACTTCAGCGCCTGTGTTAGCATTGCCCAGACCGGGAGTTGAGTACCTTGTCTACACTGATGCGTCCTTACAAGGACTCGGAGGTGTGTTGCAGCAGGAGAGTCAGGTTATAGCGTATGCTTCCCGTAAGCTTAAGCCTCACGAGAAGAATTACCCCACCCACGACTTGGAGTTAGCGGCAGTCGTGTTCGCTCTTCGAATTTGGAGACACTACCTTTTGGGCGAGAATTTTCGTTTATTCACGGATCACAAGTCTCTACAATACCTATTCACGCAGAAGGAACTGAATATGCGACAGCGTAGGTGGCTTGAGTTCGTGAAGGATTATCAGTTTGATATCCAATATCACCCAGGGAAGGCTAACGTAGTAGCAGATGCGTTGAGCCGTAGGCCAGTTGGAGAGGTGGCCGAGGTGTGGAAAGCTAAGTGGAAAGATTTGGGACACCAGGATGCAGTGGCTCGATCGTTCATGTCTGTTATGACAATTACGCCGCAGATAGTCACGAGGGTGATACAGGCTCAGACCGATGACACGTACTGTCAGGGACAGATAGTGCAATTGCTAGCAGAGGGAGCCGAGTCTTTTTCCATCAGTTCCGATGGGGGCCTGCGTTTCAATGGGAGACTGGTTGTTCCAGAAGGGGAAGACTTGCGACACGAGGTGATGACAGAATCACACGGTTCGCGGTTTGCGGTACATCCCGGAGGGGATAAGATGTACCAGGATATGAGGCGGCAGTACTGGTGGAGTGGGATGAAGAGAGACATCGCCGAGTTTGTTTCTAAATGCGCCACTTATCAGCTGGTAAAGGTGGATCATCAGAGACCGTCAGGGTTACTCCAGTCGCTAGAGATTCCTATGTGGAAATGGGAGAGCATTTCCATGGATTTCATTACGGGGTTACCTACGTCACAGAGGGGTCACGACTCCATATGGGTAATCGTTGACAGGTTGACAAAGGTTGCTCATTTTCTGCCAGTCCGGATAGATTACACTACGAGTCAATATGCCCAGATTTTTATAGCCGAGATTGTGAGACTCCACGGGGTACCTCTCAATATTGTGTCCGACAGGGACAAAATATTCGTTTCTCGATTTTGGGAAAGCTTCCGGGAGGCCATGGGTACTGAATTGCGGTTGAGTACAGCATATCATCCGCAAACTGATGGGCAGACAGAGAGGACGAATCAGATGTTGGAAGACATGCTACGTATGTGCATACTAGATTTTGGTGGTGGATGGGAGCAGTACCTTCCACTGGTGGAGTTTGCTTATAATAACTCTTACCAGTTCACCATAGGCATGGCTCCGTTTGAAGCATTGTACGGTAGACCGTGTCGTTCCCCAGCATGTTGGCTAGAGGTGGGGGACAATAAGCTGCTTGGGCCGGAGGTGATTCAGGATACCTCGGCAAGGATAGAGATGATTCGCAGTCACATTCGGGTAGCTCAAGACAGGCAGAAGAGCTACGCCGATGCTAAGAGAACTTTCAGAGAGTTTAAGGTGGGAGATCAGGTGTTGCTTAGAGTATCTCCGATGAAGGGGATTATGCGCTTTGGGAAGAAGGGGAAACTGGCACCGAGATATGTGGGGCCATTTCCTATCATCGAGCGGGTTGGACCAGTTGCTTATAGACTGGGATTACCGGAACACTTGCACAGGATTCACGATGTGTTCCACATTTCATCGCTAAGGAAATACCTTAGGGACGATTTGGCTCATACTCATATTGCGTTGGAGGATATCGACCTTCAACCAGACAGTTCTTACGAGGAAGGACCGATTGCTATTCTGGACCGCAGCGAGAGGAAACTGAGGTCGAAGATAGTACCGTTAGTACGCGTTCAGTGGCGACATCATAATGTCGAGGAGTCCACTTGGGAGCGCGAGGACGAGATGCGTGAGCGTTACCCAGAGTTGTTTCTGCCAGGTATGTTTTAAGTTCCGAATTTCGGGACGAAATTCTGTTATTAGGGGGGAAGTATGTAATACCCCGTATTTTTCATGATAATTATTAATGGGATTAATTAATTAAATGAGAATTAATTGGAAAATTAATCCGGAATTAAATACTAGCGAGACGTGAGTTGGTATTTGAATATATTGAGATGATTTAATATTACGGTGTTGACTTAAGTAATATTGAATGTTGAAAGTATTAAAATTATCGAGAGTTGAAAATACGGCAATTTGGGAAATTTAATTGGGACGCGCGTGTCAACCGCGTCAAAAATGAAAATATGAGATTTAAAAATAATTTATTTTTCTATTGACCAAATAGTCATTTTGAGTGCGCCAAAGTGTTCGGAAGGGTCGAAATAGTCAGAAAACACTAGCCGGGGGTATAGTTTGGGTCCCGGGGCATTTTTAGGCCAAACCGGCAACCCAAAAAGGGTAATTTAGTAATTTGGCATTTTGGGGAATTAAAAGCTACGAATTTTGGGAATTAAAATCTGACTTAATCTTTATCCCCACTAACCCATTATCCCCACAAACCCAAAGGTGGGCTACGGGAGAAGTTGGAAGACAAAAACATAACCCACCCTTAGCCATCTCCTACCTCCATTATCATCTTTGAGAAGGAAAGCTCTAGAGAGAAAAAGTAAGGGGATTTCTGCAGAAAAAGAAGATAACAAATCATCATCATCAACCTTCAATACCAAGAAGAACATAAGGCAAGTGGTTAATTGTGATTTAACTTTGAATATATGTTCCATGAGTAGTTTAATGGAAAATTGTCTTGGAAAGTTGATTAAACCCATGAATTGGAAGATTAAATGTTGAAATAATGTTAGGACTTGCATGTAGTAACATTCTGGACGAATTTAGGATATGAATTACAGCCTTGGATGAATTAAAACAGATTGTAGAAGGAGATTATGATGTTCTTGAAAGAAAAAGAGAAACTAGGGTTCTTAACCAAACTTTGATCCATATATGGCATGTAGAGGATGATTTATATGTTTTAGGACGTTAGAAACATTGTAGAATGATTATATGTTGTTGGTATAACGTTAGAACAAAATTTCATGATGTGTAATGGTGTTTTGGATCGGTTTAAGGGTTGAAAAACGAACAAACCCGTAGCAGACCTGGTGCAATCGATCGATCGACATTCATCAGTCGATCGATCGACCACCATCGATCGATCGAAGGTCATGGTCGATCGATCGACCTTCCCAGAAAACCTAAAAGTTTTCCTAATTGAATTATATTGATGATAAGGCCTAGAAATTATTATTGGAGACTTTGTGAATATCCTTAATCTTGATGGAGACTAGTAGGTATGAATCTTATGGTTTAACTTTAATTAAGTTACATTTGGGTGAGGGGAATACCTAATTTCATATCGAGACTAGATTAGTGAGATATTAGTAACGTTGAAAGAGTGAATTCGAATAATTTGAAGAGATAAGGTTAGGGCAGAAGTAAAGACCTTATGAATAATGAAGTGGAAAGTGGATATAATATGAAACGTAATAACCCATTTGAGAAAGGTTATAAGTGAAAGAAGATACGACGTGAGACGTGTCTATAATCTATGTAATATATCATTGAAAGACTTAATATATATGAGAATTGAGTAAGGGTACAAAGATGCTGAATATACCTTCACAATTAATATGATAACTAAGATGTGTGAATGCTTAGTGTATGAATTATGTGTATAAACATACCTACCATACTTGCTATCACGGAGGTCGTCGTTCGGATAGGACCAACTAATCTTTATGTGCCTACGGGGGAGATTTAGTGTGGTACCTTAAGGACATAATTCTAGAATGACTTATTGTGATTTAATAAGTCAGCTGACTATGGAGCGTAGGTATGTGCGTGACCCATAGGTATGTTGAATTATGTTCGCCTCCACTTTTGTGTGTTGTGCTTATTCTAACAATTCCTGAGAGATTCGGAATTTGTGTTCCTTATGTACGTGATGTACCGGGATAAGATAGCAGAGTATGTGCACAGTAGCTGAGTCTAGAAGTGCAAGTATAGTATATTTATGATGTGAATAATATACAGATAATAATCCTTGAAGAACTTAGTAAAGTAATGTTGTGTATTACTTGTGATATTTTAAAAGAGATTAAAATGAGAACTCCACTTAAGTAAAAGTTGTAAATTGAGAATTAAGGCACATTTATAGGGTACTGTAAATATCAGGATTAAAGATTAAATTCTATAAGGAGAAGTTAAGTTATGCCTTAGACTAGTTAGTAAGTAGTATGACTAGCACGGGTTATGGATGCGTTAGGAGTGCACATTAGAGGAGAAGTGAGGGACTCATGTGAGTGCACGTCGCTAACATGTAATTAATATTCTTTGTTTATTGTTATTAAACACTTGCCATATTTTTAAACTGTTTTCACAAGCGAGGCTCTGACCCGTTTGCTATCAAATCTATTTTGTAAAAACCTTTTAGGTGCCCAGCCACAGGGACGCCAAGCATAGGAGTTCCACTCTTTGACGAGCTGTAGCTGCTGTGGAAGCTACAGGACATTGTTTAGAGACGATTCTATCTATCAGTTGTTTCCATTCAGTTATTTTAGGGCATGTCGCCCATTCCATTGAGATAGTTCATTTCTTTCAGTTTAGACTTCAGTTCAATCTTAACGTTTTATTTCAGATTGTAACCGGTTGTATTAATTAATTTGGATTCATTATGAGGAGTGTTTACTCCAAGCTCTATTTATTTCAGTTATTCCTTTTATGACTATTGTGATGGTGATGTCTTTATTTATAATGGTTTGGATGGATGTTTTATTTTATTTAATTTAAAATTGACACTTCACTTTTTAAATATTAGGTGGCTAGTAATAATGAAAAATGTTTTCGACAGTGATGCTATTAAACTGATTCAACTGTACATTTCGTTTTTAATTTGAATAAAGGAGTAGCTACCCGGTATTTAATTAATCGGGGTGTCACAAAAGGGCCATGGGGATGTGATCGGTGTGAGCGTAGCTCTAGGTGTTCTGTGAATGGTAGCATATCTTTGGCATTTATCGTAACACCTTGCATAAGTGGTATAATCTACTTTCATGGTGGGCCAATAATAACCCCACATGTCCACTCACCCAACTAACGATATACCTGTCGAATGATCTCCACAAGATCATTCATGTACTTCTTTAATTAGATTTGGTACTTCGACTGGATGGATGCACTTGAGAAGTGAAATAATGAATCCTCTTTTACATAAAATACCACATTCCATAACATATCTGACAGCTTTGCATCTTAGTTGATGATGAAATATACAGTACCATCAGATAAAGAGGTAGTAGAGCTCAAACAGGCATAACAATAGCAGCAAATAACAACACAGATATGTAGAAGGAGATGAGTAGAAGAGGAGAAACACACCAATAATTGGTTCGGCAATTGCCTATGTCCACTGTGCAAGTGAGTGTAAGTATCACTATCAGAAGAGGGCTCTAATAGCCTTAGCAATAAAATCACTCCACTTTCTCTGTCTACTGTAAATGCACCAGAGTTTGGCTAGGGTTTTTGAATTGAGAATCCCTTTACAAGGTAGAGGATGACCTCTATATATAGTGCTTGGTGGTGTAATGTACCCCCAAGCATGCAATGAGCATATGCATGAGGATCACCAGTATGAGAATAACACCTGGCTGATCTTATGTAGATAATGATGACCTCAATATTCCCTCACATGAGGGGAATGATTCGGTTATAACTGATTTACCCACGTGTTCCAAACCTTACATGTTCTTATAAATGCCCGGCCCTGTGTCCTTGACTGATGTAACCTCGGCCTGGATGAGTACGAGGTTGGTGGAATCAGTTGTAGTTGCTTTATCTTGTATCTAATCGTGATGACCTCAGCCGGGAGGGCTGGCCGAGGTTAGGTGTGAGGTTGTTATAATGTCGGATGAGGCCGATGATGACGTTGGCAGTTGATTGAGCCCGTGAGTCTTTATTGACCTCGACTGAAGAGCTGAGGTTGGTGTATGAGGGGCCGACCTTATGAGAGACGACCTTGTTGATGGTTGTCATAAACTTCTTGTCAACTTGGTTGTGTCTGAGATGACGTTGATGCTGGAGAAGGACGAGGTCGAGGTACAATGTGATGATCTATGAGGCTGAGGTCAAGGCTGAGCTACTGTATGAGATCTTTGAGGCTAAGGCTGAGGCGAACGTCTTCTATTCCGACCCTTATCTGGATGACCCTACCAATGATTAGCCATGGCCGACCCTACTCTGGATGACCCTGTTGAGAATTAAGCCGTGGTTGACCCTGCTAAGGCCGACCCTTATCTGGATGACCCTGCCAATGATTAGCCATGGCCGACCCTACTGAGGACGACCCTTATCTGGACGACCCTACTAATGATTAAGCCATGGTCGACCCTATTGAGCCCGACCCTTATCTGGATGACCCTTCTAAGGATTAAGCTGTGGCCTACCCTTATCTGGACGACCCTACCAATGATTAAGCCGTGGCCCACCCTGCTGAGGCCGACCCTTATCTGGATGACCCTTCCAATGATTAAGCCATGGTTGACCCTGTTGAGGCCGACCCTTATCTGGATGACCCTGCCAATGATTATCCATGGCCGACCCTACTGAGGATTAAGTTATGGACGACCCTGTTGAGGCCGACCCTTATCTGGATGACCCCTCCAATGATATGTGAGGCTCTTGTAATGAATCAGTCGTGAGATGTGATGCATGTCGTCCTAAGAGACGAGGGTACATTTTGGTCATATCAATTACCCCCTAGCCCTTAGTCTTCAATGTAGATAGAAGGCTGAGGGATAAAGTATCTTTGGCCTGAGAAGTTGATGAGACGTTCTTTCATATGGTGGACGAGGATGAGGGTTCTTGGGTCATAAGACCTCTGATGCTTAAATCCTTCTCTGTACTTTGCACAAACTGATAAAACCACTGTTGGTCGGCCTTAGTCGAGGGGTCCTTTTTGGGATAATATCGAGATAATAAGCTAGTCTTTTGGCAGGATGAGGCTGTGTTGGTCTAAGCCGAGATGATGAGTCGGTCTTCTAATAGGACAGTTACTGGCAATGAGATCGTCGGATGTACTGTTATGAACGAGGTCGAGGCTTCCTGCGTCAACCCCCAGGCCGAGTCATAATATCTCTGTCTGATGATTTTTCAAGGTCGGACTTGGCCGAGGGGTCCCAAGCTTGGACAAGGGTATACTTAGGCATATCAATGATGTTTGTCTCTAACCAAGCCAATGGTTTTCAACGTATGAGATCACCAAGTTAATGATGTTTGTCTCAGATATGAGGCCACCGAGTTAATGATCTTAACTCTCATGTCACCAAGTTAATGATGTTTCAGATATGAGATCACCAAGTTAATGATGCTTGTCTCAGATATGAGGCCTCCAAGTTAATGATGTTAACCCTCATGTCACCAAGTTATTGATGTTTCAGATATGAGATCACCAAGTTAATGATGTTTGTCTCAGATATAAGGCCACTAAGTTAATGATGTTAACCCTCATGTCACCAAGTTAATGATGTTTCAGATATGAGATCACCAAGTTAATGATGTTTCAGATAAGAGATCACCAAGTTAATGATGTTTGTCTCAGATATGAGGTCACCAAGTTAATTATGTTAACTCTCATGTCACCAAGTTAATGATATTTCAGACATGAGATCACCAAGTTAATGATATTTGTCTTAGATATGAGGCCACCAAGTTAATGATGTGAGATTCGTCTCGTCCATATACTGTCTTTTCGCCGAGATGGTTTCTCACAAAAATGATGATGCTTTATAGATTAAGACGAGTTAAAACATGCAACTGAACACGTCTTATGAGAAGAATATGAGAAGAGAACATACGAAATTTTTTATTGACCTTTTGTTATAAGATAGATAGTCGATATATATGAGGTAGCGAGTACATTAAAACTCTCTTGATAAAGAACACTCGCCCCAGTCTGAGATAGAAGAGGGTCGTCTTCATGGATGAAGAGTTGTTGGACAGTTTCTATTGAACTTTTAATGCAGCCGACCCTTTGGTGCAACATCCTATGGCAGGAGGTCAGGGTCGGCTTCTCCATAATCTTCGAATTCTTCATCGTTTGTGTTTGTTTGGACATATCGTCTCGGCTGGCCATACTTTTTCTTGGAATCATTATTAGCAACACTTTTGTCAACATACTTTTTGAGCTTTCCCTTCTTTAGGAGCTTCTAAATCTCGTCCTTTAGGGCAAAGCATTTGTCAGTTGTATGACTGTGGTCTTCATGAAACTCACACCATTTACTCTGGTCCCTCTTATATGGAGGAGCTCTCAGCTTCTTAGGCCATCTTAAGTCTCTATCTTCTTTAATATCATTTAAAATTATATCAGGACTTACTGTGAGTGGAGTGTAGTCGATAAAATTATCATCAGTCGACCTCTTCCTCCCGTCCTTATCCTTGGCTTTATGAGACTTCCTTCCACCTGTTTCATCCTCTTCTTTGGAAGCCATGGCTTCCTCGGCATTCATGACCTTACCAGTTATTGCCAACAGCCCGAACATAGATTTAGGAGGGTCTTCAACAAGCTTCCATAGTATCATTCTCTTCTTAAGTCCTCCAATGAGAGCTGTCATTGCTATACTCTCTTCATAATCTTCCACTTCTAGCTTTTCCTTGTTAAATCTTACAATGTAGTCTCTTAGGATCTCATTATTTCCCTGCTTGACGTACAACAGATGAGTGGTCTTCTTTTGAGGTCTTACCCCAAAACAGAAGTTGTGAATAAACCGTTCAGCCAAGCCCTTAAAGTTCTCAATAGAGTTCCTTGGAAGAGAAGTGAACCAAATATGTGCAGCTCCCGTTAAAGTGCTTGAGAAGGCCCTGCACCTCATCTCATCTGGGATTAAATAAATGTTTGCTGCAGACTGGTACATCTCTATATGATGCATAGGGTTGGTACTACCATCATACTTAGGAGACACCATTGGCGATTTGAATTTGGCAGTGGTTGGGAAGTTCATAATTCGTGCCACAAATGGGGAGCCCTCTGAGAAGCCTCTTTGTAGTGGGTCTCGACTTTTGATGAGGTTCCCTATCTTCTCTTCAAGATGTTGAATGGAGTTATTCCATGGCTTTGCAACATCGGTCTGGCCAAGGTTGTCCCCGGCCACCTCCAAGGGGTGAACTGATGGTTCCTCAGCCACTGCACAACGTCGGCTATTTACCTCCTCTTGATCCCTGTCTCGACCTTGCTGGGGTTGGCCATGATGGGGTCGGCCATGATGAGGCTGATGTTCCCCATCTTCCCTTTGTGAGCCTACTACACTTCTTGACCTGGATAACCTCTGCCTCAGGTCATTTACTCGGCCGAGCCTTTTAAAGGCCGACCCTCTGCTCAAGTGATCAAAATATGATCCTCTTTATTGGGCACCACCCTCTCTTCTGCCCCCACAACCTCGACTTTATTGGATAGGACATACAGTGTTGTTCGAAATCTTATACGGCTCCCAACAGTCCTCTGTGGCATCTTTTGCCTCCATATCATCATACCTATCCTGAGGGCAAGGGTTTCCTTGCCTCCCCAGATGTAAACGCCTAGAGTTAGCAACGTCCCTCCTCCGTTGAGAAGTAGGTTGGTCTTTTTGCGGTGCCTGCAGTGGTCCCCTGACTTCAGGATGGGGTTGAATAGCTGCCGGAGTAATCATCTCCGGTGAGACCCCAGGTGGCCTCATCATATTTTGACTGAATTGTGCAAATTTCTCCTTCATCGCTTGTTGTGTTGCAGCCAAGGACCTCAAGGTTGCTGCCACCTCAGCCATTTCGGACTGGGGTGGTGTCTGGGTGGAACTAGGTCCTCCACCACCAGATGGTGGAGGAGGTGGTGGCAACTCCGGTGCCATATGTTAAAACTGAAGAGCTTGTGAAGAAGATGAGCTTAATACCTTAAAGGACATCTTTGAATGGTGAAACAGCTCCACGCAAGGGGTGAGGCCTGGTTCACCGCCAGTCTCTCCGGTGAGGTTAAGCAGAAAAAGAGGAAGAAATAACTTCTCATTCCCACAGACGGCGCCAAAATGATGATGCAATATACAGCACCATCAAATAAAGAGGTATTAGAGCTCAAACAGGCATAATAATGGCAGCAAATAACAACACAGATATGTAGAAGGAGATGAGGAGAAGAGGAGAAACACACCAATATAAGTGGCTCGGAAATTGCCTACGTCTACTGTGCAAGTGAGTGTAAGTATCACAATTAGAAGAGGGCTCTAATGGCCTTAGCAATATAATCATTCCACTTTCTCTCTCTACTATAAATTCACCAGAGTTGGGCTAGGGTTTTTAATTGAGGATCCCTTTACAAGGTAGAGAATGACTTTTATATATGGTGCTTGGGGGGTGTAATGTACCCCCCAAGCATGCAATAAGCATGTGCATGAGGATCGAACCAGTATGAGAATGACACCTGGCTGATCTTATGTAGATAATGATGACCTCAATATTCCCTCACGTGAGGGGAATGATTCAGTTATAATTGATTTACCCACGTGTTCCAAACCTTACATGTGCTTGTAAATGCTCGGCCCTGTGTCCTTGACTGATGTAACCTCGGTCTGGACGAGTATGAGGTTGGTGGAATCGGTTGTAGTTGCTTTGTCTTATCTCTAATCGTGATGACCTTGACCAGGAGGGTTGGTCGAGGTTAGGTGTGAGGTAGTTGTAATATCAATTGAGGCCGATGATGACGTTGGCAGTAGATTGAGCCCGTGTGACTCTGTTAACCCCGGCTAATGAAGAGCCGAGGTTTTTGTATGAGGGGTCGACCTTATAAGAGATGACCTTGTTGATGGTTGTCAGAAGCTTCTTGTCAACTCAGTTGTGACTGAGATGACGTTGATGCTGGAGAAGGCCGAGGTCGAGGTACAATCTGATGATTGATGATGCTGAAATCTAGCATCACCAGATAAGTAATGATAAGCTCAAATAATAGTAACCATGGCATCCATAGATATGTAAGTGTATAGAAGGAGGTGAGTATAAGAGGAATAAGACAATGATGTATAGTGGTTCAGCCAATTTGGCCTACATCCACTGTGAGTGTGTGATCCACTAAGTATGGGCACTAATGGCCTTGGATACAATGCACATAATCCCACTTTCTCTCTCTACTGTGTATATAAGCAGAGTTTCAGCTAGGGTTGCAATTATCGATCCATCGATCCCTTTGCAGGGTTATAGGTGACAAGTATATATAGGTCTTGGGGGTTGTAGTGTACCCCCCAAGTATGCATGGTACATGTGAATGATGATTTAGCCAATCTCCTGTTGACACCTGTAGATGCCAAATGATGACATAATATTCCCTCACGTGAGGGGGTGATTTCGTTATAACAGTCTTCCACGTGCCATGTGAGACTCACGCGCACTATTCCACGCATCTCCCAAGCCACGCGTTGTGATGATGTCACCCTCGGCCTATCATATCATAGACCGAGGGCAAAGTTCCTTTCGACAGTGAGTCTGGCCCAATTTGGGCCTCGTACTGTCGTACCCTCGGAGGGTCGTCTGGGCCTGGTGAGGGGTCGGCCCCTCGGAGGGTCGTCTGGGCCTGATGAGGGGTCGGCCCCTCGAAAGGTCGTCTGGGCCTGATGAGGGGTCGGCCCCTTGAAGGGTCGTCTGCCCTAGTCCAGTTGTAGGGCACCCTCGGCCTAGCCGAGGGTACATATGGGTATATCAATCACACCCAGCCCTTAGCCATCGATGTTGTTGAGGTGGCTGAGGGATAATCTTCCCCTAGGGATGAGTGTATGGTCAGTTAGATGAATGACACCTGTCAAGCTGGTGTGACACCTGTCAAATTTTCACCCAATGTCGTTCCAGTCTTCTAGGCATGACGGTTGCACACTGCTTGGGACTTTATGCCCTAATGATGTCCTCCTCATGGGGTGTGCTCTGCATTGGTTAATGGGCCCATTCATCAATAAGGTATTTAAGCAATTTTTGAAGTTTCTCTTTCTTCTTCTTCTTCGCGCCTGAACTCTCTCTCTAGCTTCCAGCCTTCTTGCCATTTCTGCAGTTTCGACATTTCGAGTTTGGCAGCTTTGCTATTTTTTCTCAGGTAACCCCTTTACCTTAGTGCCCTCTTTATCTTCATTTCTGTTTGTTTTCTTGTTTTAAGTTCGTAGGGTTAGATTTTCCTCGGGTTATTTCATAGCTTTTTCGGCGTATCCTCTGGTAGACCGTTCTTGAATCGTTCTTGATAAAAACCCTTTAATTCTTTGGTTTTGATCGAAAAGTCCAACTTGGTCAATTGTGAGATTGTTTGTTAGTTGGCTTAGACAAATTCTTCTAAGTGTAGGGTCTCCCCCTTAATGCTTAGGAGGCTTTATAGTTTAGCTGAAGAGTTCCCTTCCCCGAGAGAGAAATTATTTATTGAGATCAGATGAATAGAGGAAGAGGAGGAGAGAAGACGAGGGGCCGGCCCTAATTGGGTACGACCCATCTTCCCCATTACTCTAGCCACAATTAGACCATCTGAGTCTTGTGGGTCGTCCTATCGTCCAGCCGAGAGTTATTCAGGAGAGATGGACGAGAGTGCATCGTCGCCAACTGGCGCTGGACCTTCCGGGAGAAGAGAGACATCTGATCTAAGCCCAGGCCGACATGACGAGGGTATGGTTACTTCCGAGGCTGTCCCTGTGACAACTCTATCCCCACATGCTTTCCAGATGGCTTTTCCTCAAGGGCCTCTGACAGGTGATGAGGCCGAGGGAGAGGGGACTGAGGACGATGGTGAGGACTCAGATGTTGACCCAGTTGACACCTCCCATGCCTCGTCCTATATCTCCTCCATCAGGGATCGTGACCTCTTGCTGTGGAGGCATGCATATGGTGTGTCCCCCAGCATAACTATGAGGGTTCCCTCTGAGTCTGAGAGGGTCTTCGAGGGTGAAGAGGGAGAGGTTGCAGTATACGAACAAATGTTCAAGGTTGGTGTCAGATTCCCTCTGTATCCTGTCGTCGTAAATATCTTGTCAGCTCTTGGCGTTGCCCCCTCTCAGCTTCCTCCCAACTCCTGGAGGACGATCCTAGGCTACATCACCCTGTGGAAGAATGCTTTCACTGATGAGCCCTCGGCCGACGTATTTTTGGCCTGTTACAATATCACTTCCTCGTCCAAACAGCCTGGGTACTATCACCTGGGGGCGAGGAGGTCTGATAAAAAACTTCTCCACGTGGCACAAACTTCCAATCACGACTGGAAGAAGAGATTTTTCTTCATTTTTGGAGAGCGGGAATCTTCCGTCGAGGCTCAACCTTTAGCCGATGGTCCGAGGGTCCCACGAAGATGGTCTAACCCCTCAATGAAGGCCAGATCAGACCCTGGACTTAGTCTGGAAGAGAAAGATATAGTTGAATATCTGAGAGAATGAGGAAAAGGGGGTGAACTTGCAAAGTTTGAAGATCTGATGACCCCTTGGTTCCTCAAGGAAGTTGGTCTGAGGGTCGGCCCCCTAACAGAGCTATGTGAGTTATATTATTTTTTTTGCCCAATCTTTATTTTTTTCAAGTGTTTCATCTTTGCCTCTGCATTTTTCTGACGTGTCATCCTCCTTTCAGGTCGTCCTATAGGCATATCAGATCAACTTTGGGAAATGGTTTCTCCCAGTTTGCTATCAGGCTTGGGTAAGAAAAAGGGCAAGGAGCCTCAGCAAGCTCCGAGGAAGATGCAGACCGCGGGGCCGACACCTACCAAGCCGACCCCCGACAGACAAAAGAGGAAAGAGCTTGAGGTTCCTGTCAACCCTTGGCCAAATTCACGGACGAGGGAAAGGGTCGAGGCGTCTGAGGGGACTGCCTCTTCTTCCAGCATGGGGGCCTTCTGGTCCCAGAACTTGGCACTTTTGAAGGTCGAGCCATCATCTCTTATCGCAAACTTGAGGGCGGACAAGGCGTCAATGTTTTCTGCCCCCTCGGCTGCCAATTACGAATTCTTGTCCAAGATGCCTCCGACAAAGGTGTATGACTATGGTCTGCACGCCGTGGCTTAGGTACTTATCTTGCTTCATTCCCTTAATTGCATTCTTTCATAAACTGTTTCCTCGGCCTCTTAACGAGTTTCTTTTTCTTCTGCAGTCTATCTGTGCTTTTACCTCGGCCACCAAGTGGATGGCGGAGAATAAGCAAAAATTTCATGAGGCCGAGAGGGACATTCAACGCGAGGCTGATCTGCAGATGGAGCTGGAGACTGCAAGGGCTGAGTTGGAGAGCACCAGGACCGAGCATGCGAGGGTCCTCGACGAGCTGACGAGGCAGCATGATGCAGACATGGCGGCCAAGGACTTGCTTCTCAAAGAGAAGGATGAAGCCTTGACAAACTTGGGGGCCCAATTCAAGAATGATCTATCTGAGGCAGTGAAGAAGTCAAAGGCCGATGCGATGGAGGCCTACAAACTCTCAGACGAGTTTCAAGGCTTCGGTCTTGAGTACTTGGAGAGGGGGATCAGGACGGCCTGTCGGTGGGTCATCCTCAAGTTCGGTGATGTCGTCTCTTCAGTCCGTCCCTCTCTGGAGACAGTTCAATTGGACGACCCATTTATTGCTAAGGCTTTATCCCACGTGGAGTCCCAGGTTCACGTCGAGGGTGTCAGCACGTCTGAGGATCAGCCAGTCATGGTCGTTGAGGAGACTTCTCTTATCGACGTTGAGGCCCTGCCCTCTGATGCTACTCAATAGGGTGGCTGTTTGTAGTCGATACCCTCTTTATGTACCCCCTGACTGTACTTTATATTTGTAGAACACTTGTAATATTTCATTTATAATATGATCTCTCCTGTTGTCTTCCATATTCGTCTCTTGTGTGATTTGTATTATGAATTGTTATATTATCACTAACCCCTCCTTCATCTTTCTTGAGGGTGAATGAGGGGTCGTCCCCTGCATTGACCCTCATTATAGCCGAGGGTTGCTTCTACCAAATTAATGGTTTTAAAGTCCTCCCTCCTCTTTCTTGAGGGCAGTGGTGGGGTCGTCCCCACCATTGACCCTCATTATAGCCGAGGGTTATAATTACCAAATTAATGGTTTTAAAGTCCTCTCTCGTCTTTCTTGAGGGCAGTGGTGGGGTCGTCCCCACCATTGACCCTTATTATAGCCGAGGGTTATAATTACCAAATTAATGGTTTTAAATTCCTCCATCGTCTTTCTTGAGGGAAATGGCGGGGTCGTCCCCACCATTGACCCTCATTTTAGCCGAGGGTTAGCATTACCAAATTAATGGTTTTAAAGTCCTCCCTCGTCTTCCTTGAGGGCAATGGTGGGGCCGTCCCCACCATTGACCCTCATTTTAGCTGAGGGTTAGAATTACCAAATTAATGGTTTTAAAGTCCTCCCTCGTCTTTCTTGAGGGCAATGGTGGGGTCGTCCCCACCATTGACCCTCATTTTAGCCGAGGGTTAGAATTACCAAATTAATGGTTTTAAAGTCCTCCCTCGTCTTTCTTGAGGGAAAAGGTGGGGTCGTCCCCTCCATTGACCCTCATTATAGCCAAGGGTGGTCTTCACCAAATTAATGGTTTTTAATTATGTCCTCCCTCGTCTTTCTTGAGGTCAAAGGTGGGGTCGTCCCCTCCATTGACCCTCATTATAGCCGAGGGTGGGCTTAGCTAGTATTATCCCATTCACACTTGCTTTAATCGAACACAAAATGAGGGGCCAATGTGACATTCTAATTCTCATTATTTTTCCAAGTGCTATGTTGGTGCAACACATTCATTACAATTGTCGTCTAATAGGACTTCTACAAAATTACTGATAGTATTTTTTCAAATGATCTGCATTCCAGGGGTTGGAAAAGGGTTCCCCTTCTAGGTTTTCTAGTCTATAGGTCCCTGGGACAACTTCATCAATGACCTTATATGGGCCGTGCCAATTAGGATGGAGTTTGTTGGGATTCTGCCAAGTCTTTTTGAGGACCAAGTCCCCCACTGCAATTGGTCTCTGTCTCACCCTATGATTGTAAAACCTTGCAGTCCTCTGTTGGTAGGCGGCTTGCCTTATCTCGGCGTCTTCCCTCCTTTCCTCAATCAGGTCTAAGTCAAGTCTCCTCTCTTCCGTATTTCTCTGGGGGTCATACATTTGGACCCTATGAGTAGGAAACCCAATCTCAGTGGGGATGATGGCTTCTGATCCATAAGCTAGCATGAATGGGGTCTCTCTGGTAGAGGTCTTTGCCGTCGTCCTGTAGGCCCACGGTACAGCATATAACTCTTCAACCCATCTTCCTTTTGCCTCCTCAAGTCTCTTCTTGATCCCGTCTAGGATCCTCCTGTTTGTGACTTCCGTTTTCCCATTAGCCTGAGGTCGGCCTGGGGTAGAGAAGAATTGTTTGATACTCACCCTTTCACAGTACTTCTGTAGAGATGTATTCTTGAATTGAGTCCCGTTATCCTAGATGAGGGTGTTTGGGAGACCATATCTGCATATAATGTTTTTCCATATAAACTGGAAGGTCTTTTGCTCTGTGATCGTTACCATCGGCTCCGCCTCCACACATTTTGAAAAATAGTCAATGGCCATGATGAGGAACCGATAGTTATTGATGGCCCTAGGCAAGGGTCCTACTAGGTCAATCCCCCACACTGCAAATGGCCATGGGGATGTAATGGAAGTAAGAGGCTGATGGGTTTGGTGAGGGATGGTGGAAAATCTTTGGCATTTGTCACACTTTTTTACATATGCCGCGGCATCTTTCCCCAAGGTCGGACACCAATACCCCTGGGTGACCACCCTCTTCGCTAGAGATCTGTCTCCAATGTGGCTTGAACATGACCCTTCGTGCACGTCTTGCAAAATGGATGGGACTTCAGATGGGTTCACATACCTAAGTAAGGGGAGTAAAAACCCCTTTTTGTACAAGGTGTCCCCAATGACAGTGAACTTTGCAGCCCTGTATCTCAAATTCTTCCTTTTTTGCCTTGCTTCTGGCATCTCCCCCTCTTTAATATATCTGATTAGAGGGTCCATCCATGAAGCTTCCTTAGCAATATTCAGGCAAGTGCCAAGTGTTCCCTCAGCCTCTTCAATAGTTGGTCGAAGCAAAATTTCCACTGGGACTGTCCTCCTGATGTCTGTCCTAGTCGCCGAGGCCAACCTAGCAAAGGCATCAGCACGGCCATTGTCGAGCCTAGGTATCCTCTTTAATTTCACTTCTCTGAATCTCTTCAGCAATGATCTCACCTTCTCGAGGTACTTGGCCATCCGCTCATCCTTGGCCTCGTAGGCTTCTAGTATCTGATTCACTACTAGCCTTGAATCACTATGGACCAAAATCTGGCCGACACTAAGGGACTTGGCCAAGGAAAGTCCTGCTATCAGGGCCTCATATTCGGATTCATTATTGGAGGCTTTGAAGTTGAACCTCAGGGCGTACTCAATGTCTGTGCCATCGGGTGCTAATGCTATCAATCCAGCCCCACTTCCGCTATCGCAGGAGGACACGTCAATGAAGAGGCTCCACACAGTCTGCTCTTCTGAGAAACTTCCCTCGGGGAGGGTCCCCTGTCTAAAGAGATATCTTCCCTCTTCATTTTTGATAACTTTTCTTCTAGCGGTGCTGGTCTCAGCCTTATCTGCGGGTGTGTCGGCGAGTCTTCCCTGTAGGGTATCTGTCTTCCCGAGGCTCTCATCTTCGACTTCATCGTCTTCCCAAGTAAATTTAGCCACGAAATCTGCCAATGCTTGCCCCTTGATGGACTTCCTAGGTTGATACACAATGTCAAACTCCCCCAACTCTATGGCCCAAGCCATTAACCTCCCCGACTTTTTTGGCTTGTGCAAGACCTGCTTAAGAGGAGAGTCAGTGAGGATGACCATTGTATGGGACTGGAAGTATGGCTTCATTTTTCTCGATGCATGGATCAAGACATAGGATAACTTCTCCATCCTTGGGTATCTTTGCTCTGCCCCCTGGAGTGCCTTATTGTTGAAGTATACAGGCTTCTGTACCCCGTCTTCGTCCCTCACAATGGTTGCGCTGATGGCTGATTCAGAGATAGCTAAGTACACATGTAGCTGCTCGCCCTGTACTGGTCGGGACAACAGCAAGGGAGACCCTAAGCATGATTTTAACTCCTTAAAAGCCTCATCACACTCTTCACTCCATTCTAAGTCCTTCCTGAGAATTTTGAAGAATGGTAAACACCTGTCTGTGGCTCTGGATACGAACCTATTCAAGGCAGCCACCCGCCCCGTGAGCCTCTAAACGTCTTTAATGGTCTTGGGGGTCTTCATCTCTAGAAGGGCCTTTATTTTCTCAGGGTTGGCCTCAATGCCTATTTGATTCACGATAAACCCCAAGAATTTCCCTGCTCTAACCCCGAAGACACACTTGGCCGGGTTGAGCTTCATCCGGTACTTGTCCATCGTGTTAAAGGTCCTCTCAAGGTTGGCCACATGATCCTCTGCCTTCAAACTCTTAGTCAGCATGTCATCTACATAGACCTCCATAGACTTCCCAATTTGATCATTAAACATTTTATTTACAAGGCGCTGATACGTTTCCCCTGCATTCTTCAGGCCAAAGGGCATGACCCTATAACAGTATGTCCCCTTGTCGGTAATGAAAGCTGTTTTCTCTGAGTCTTCAAGGTCCATGAAGATCTGGTTGTACCCTGAATAGGCATCCATGAAACTCATGAGCTCGTGGCCTGCGATAGCGTCTACCATATGGTCAATACGAGAGAGAGGGAAGCTGTCTTTGGGACAATGCTTGTTGAGGTCGGTGAAGTCTACACACATTCTCCACTTCCCGTTGGCCTTTGGGACAATGACTGCATTGGACAGCCATTCAGGGTAGATGACCTCTCTGATAAACTCAGCATCTTCCAATTTTTTGACCTCATCCCTTATGACCTCATACTTCTCTCTAGAGTAAACTCTCCTCTTCTGCTTTAATGGCTTTGCACCCTCTACCACGTTGAGCTTGTGGCACATGATTTCGGGGTCGATTCCTGGCATATCTGCATGGCTCCATGCAAAGACGCTCTGTCTTCTCCTCAACAGCTTGATGAGGTCTTCCTTGACATTTGGCTTCAGAGACTTACCGACTTGGACGGTTTTTTTCGGGTCATCCACATTGAGGATGATGGATTCTACCTCTTCTGCGGCCTCTCCTTTCTTTAGCTTCGTCTCGTCTCTGGGGTCTAGGGTATCAATATTGTAAGTGGTCGTAGCCTTCTTGTGTGCCTCTCTTTCTTCGGCGAAGTTGTAATAGCACTCCCGTGTTGTCGTCTGGTCTCCCTGAACTTCCCCCACCCCGTAAGGGGTTGGAAATTTAATCATCTGATGGACCGTAGACGGCACAGTTTCAAACCCCTTGAGGGTTACCCGCCCCAGTATAATATTGTAGGCCGAAAAGACATGTTCCTCCATTACAAAGAAGCTGACCTTCTTTGTAAGTCATCTCGATCACTCGTCCCCCATCCTGACATCGGCCTCATACACTCCAAGGGGATGAACCTTTTCTCCACTGAACCCAATCAGTGGGTGATGGTATGGGACTAGTCTAGCACGGCTGAGGCCTAAGGCTTTGAAGCATGGCCAAAACATCACATTTGCGGAGCTACCCCCATCTATCAAGATCCTAGGCACCTCACATCCATGTACCCTAGTGGTGATGACGAGAGGGTCATCATGTGGGTCTAAGAGGCCTTTGAAGTCCATTCTTGAGAACCCTACAATCAGAGTATCCATATCGACCTTCTTCCTCTTTTCTGACTTCGACTCCAGAGAGGTTGAGTGTACTGTCGTCGTCACTGCCTTGGCTTCAGCCACGTGGGCCTTCCTATCTGCGACCTCTGACCCTCCTCCTGCTAGGCCCCCCGAGATCATCCCCACACTGAGAAAGATCATATTAAGCCTCTTAACAGGCCCGTAGTCGTCTCTCGGAGGGAGGTCGGGGTCGTCCTCATCATCAGAAGGGTCGTCAATTCTTTTTGGAGGATCTTCTCGGCATGCATCACCTCTCTTCTTTCGGGGGTCGTCCCCTCGGCCCCTCTTGAAGGCACCTTTGTCAACGTACCTTTTGAGCTTCCCTTCTTTCAGCATCTTCTCAATCTCATCTTTCAAAGCAAAGCATTTGTCTGTCACGTGGCCATGGTCCTGGTGAAATTCACACCATAAGTTTTTGTTCCTCTTGTTTGGGGATGCCCTCAACTTCTCAGGCCACTTCAGGGACCGATCACTCTTTATCTCATTGAGGATATGTTCACAGCTGACCGTTAGAGGGGTATAATCAGCGAACTTGCCATCCGTAGATCTCTTCTTCCCCTCTTTGTTCTTCTTGGGGTACTTACCCCCGCTGGTGCCCCCTTTTTCATCTTCGTATTTTGCGGCCATCACCTCTTCGGCGTTCATCACCTTCCCTGCTGTCGACAGTAATTCAGACATCTTCCTCGGAGGGTCTTCAGCAAGTTCCATAACAGCTTCCCCTTTTGGAGTCCTCCAATCAGGGCTGTCATAGCTATGCTCTCCTCATAGTCTTCCACCTCCAGCTTTTCTTTGTTGAATCTGGCTATGTAATCTCTTAGGCTCTCATTCTTCCCCTGCTTAATATAGATCAGGTGTGTGGTCTTCTTCTGTGGCCTCACCCCAAATCAAAAGTTGTGGATGAACCGGTCTGCCAACTGCTTAAATTTTTCAATGAAATTTTTTGGAAGAGACATATACCATACATGTGCAGCCCCAGTCAGAGTACCAGAGAAGGCACGACACCTCATCTCATCTGAGATAGAGTATATGTCTGTCGCTGATTGGTACATCTCAATATGGTGGACAGGGTTGGTACTCCCATCATATCTGGGGGTGACCACCGGTGGTTTAAACTTGGAGGGTGTTGGGAAGTTGACTATCTTCGCCACAAAGGGTGAGCCTATGGAGTATCCCCTCTGGAGAGGGTCCCGGCTCTTCAGAATATCTCCGATCTTATCCTCCAGTTGCTGGATCGAGTCATTCCAGGGCCTCATAGGGTCGGCCTGGTCGATGTTATCCCCTGTCGCCTCTTTGAGGTGGACGGAGGGTTCTGCTACGGCAGGCCTGTGTTGGCTATTTACTTCCCCCTGGCCATCGTCCCTTCCTTGGGGTCAGCCCCCGTGGGGTCGGCCATCTGCTGCCTCCCTTCTGGACCTCACAGCACTCCTTGATCTGGATAATTTTTCCCGTAGGTCATTTACTGGGCCCAGCCTCTCAAATGTCGACCCCCTGCTCAAGCGATCGAAAGCAGAGCCTCTCGAGCGATCGTCAGGATTTTGCCTTCCACACTTCCCTCTGCTCTCCTGGAGAGGTCGTACAGTATTGTTGGAGACCTCATACGGTTTCCAGCATTCTATGGGGGCCTCTTACCCCTCCAGATCATCATACCTGTCCTCAGGGCAAGGGTTTCCTTACTTCCCCAGGCGTAGACACCGGGGGTCAGATATATCCCTACGCCGCTGAGGGGGTGGCAGGTCTTTGCGAGGTGCCTGGGGTGGTCCCCTGGCTTCATGTTGTCCTGGAGCTACCGCCGGAGTAATCATCTCAGGTGAGACCCCTGGTGGTCTTAGTATGTTCTGGCTTAGAGTTGTGAACTGCTCCTGCATGATCCGCTGGCTTGCTACCAGAGACTTCAAGGTTGCCGCCACATCAGCCATCTTAGACTGAGGTGGTGGCTGGCTGGAGCTGGGTCCTACTCCACTATCCGATGGAGGGAGTGGCGGTGGTGGCATCTCAGGTGCCATGTGTTTGAGCTATGAACAGCTGAACTGAAAAAAAGACTGGTGAGCTTGAGAACCTTAGTGGGTCTCTTTCAATGGTGAAACATCTCCTCTCAGGGGCAGAACTGGCTCACCACCAGAGTGCCCAGTGAGGTCAAGCTGTATTCAAGGAAGAGATGTCTTCTCGTTCCCACAGACGGCGCCAAACTGATGATGCTAAAATCTAGCACCACCAGATAAGTAATGATGAGCTCAAACAATTGTAACCATGGCAGCCATAGAGATATAAGTGTATAAGTGTATAGAAGGAGGTGAGTATAAGAGGAATAAGACAATTATGTATAGTGGTTCATCCAATTTGGCCTACATCCACTGTGAGTGTGTGATCCACTAAGTATGGGCACTAATGGCCTTGGATACAATGCACATAAGCTCACTTTCTCTCTCTACTGTGTATACAAGCAGAGTTTCAGCTAGGGTTGCAATTATCGATCCATCGATCCCTTTGCAGGGTTATAGGTGACAAGTTCATATAGGTCTTGGGGGGTGTAGTGTACCCCCCAAGTATGCATGGTACATGTGAATGATGATTTAGCCAATCTCCTGTTGACACCTGTAGATGCCAAATGATGACATAATATTCCCTCACGTGAGGGGGTGATTTCGTTATAACGATCTTTCGCGTGCCATGTGAGCCTCATGCGCACTGTTCCATGCGTCTCCCAAGCCACGCGATATGATGATGTCACCCTCGGCCTATCATATCATAGGCCGAGGGCAAAGTTCCTTCCGGCAGTGAGTCTGGCCCAATTTGGGCCTCGTACTGTCGTACCCTCGGAGGGTCTTCTGGGCCTGGTGAGGGGTCAGCCCCTCAGAGGGTCGTCTGGGCCTGGTGAGGGGTCGGCCCCTCGGAGGGTCATCTGGGCCTGATGAGGGGTCGGCCCCTTAAAGGGTCTTCTGCCCTAGTCCAGTTGCAGGGCACCCTCGGCCTAACCGAGGGTACATATGGGTATATCAATGATCTATGAGGCTCAGGTCAAGTTTGAGCTGCTGTATGAGAGCTATGAGGCTGAGGCTGAGGCTGAGGCTAACGTTTTCTGTTTCGACCCTTATCTGGATGACCCCGCTAATGATATGTGAGTCTCTTGTGATGAATTAACCGTGAGATGTGATGCCCGTCGTCCTAGGAGACGAGGGTACATTTTGGTCATATCATCAGTTTCTTAGCTTTCTTTGGGTCGACCGGAAGGATGCCCTTCTGAATGTATTCCTTCATGGTATCCATCCATGATGTGCCTAGATCCAGTGTAATCATATTGAGGCTCTCATCGTCAATGCTCCGATACATGACAATTTCTACTAGAATGGTTCTTCTTAATTCAATTCTGGTCACGGAAGCAAGTTGAGCAAGTGCGTCTGCTCGAGCATTATCAATCCTTGGAATTCTAATTATTTTAACAGTAAAAAATTTAGATATCCTATCTTTTACTTTGGCCAAATACCTTGTCATGAATTATCCGTTGACTCCATAAACTCATATCACTTGGTTTACAATCACTTGGGAGTCGTGGTATGCCTTTATCTACTCAGCATCCAGAGAGATTGCTAATTCAATTCTGGCTATTAATGCCTCGTATTTCTCTTCATTATTGGAAGCTTTAAATTGTAACCTAAGTGCTTATTCCACGTCTCTGTCATTCGGGGTGTTGATTATCAGCCTAACTCCGCTGCCAGAGGCACATGATGATCCATCCACGTACATCTTCCAAATCGTCGGTTCTTCTTTGAAATCCTCTTCAAAGAGGATCCCATAATTAAATATCTTTTCACTTTTCTCAAGGTAGTGGGCGGCTGCTTCTTATTTAGCGGATGTCTCTTGTATATATTCCTCTTGGTTTTCTATATGGAAGTATCTCCTAGAGAAGTCTGCTAAGGTGGTTGAACTTTTGAGCTCCCTTTCGGAGAAGTTTGCTCGGTTAGATTTACTGTTGAGCTCTCTTCCGAAGAAGTTTGCTCAGTGGGTTTTTCTTTATAAGTGAACTATGTTATGAAATCAACTACTTTACTGCTATTCTAGGCTCATAATGTATTCCATACTCTCCCAGCTCCATAGCCCAAGCCATCAATCTTCCTGATTTCTGTAGTTTATGATGGCTTGGCGCAACGGTAGATCCGTATAGACCACAATGGTATGTGACTGTAAGTATGGATTCATTCTTCGAGAGGCTTCAATGAGGGCTAAAGTTGGCTTTTCCAGACGTGGGTAACGAACTTTGACTCCTCGATAAGCCTTACTTGTGTAATAACCTGCTTTGTCACCTCGTTTTCTAATCGAATAAGTGTCGAGCTAACTGTCGACTCAAATAGTACTAAGTACAAGTATAGCTTCTCTCCCATTAACATTCTTGAGAGTAATGGTGGGGATCCCTAGTAATTCTATAACTTTAGGAATGCATTTTCATATTCTTCATTCCACTCGAAAGCCTTCCTTAGCACCTGGAAGAAAGGTTGGCATTTGTCAGTAGATCGTGAGATAAATCTCTTAAGGGTTGATACTCTGCCAGTCAGCTTTTACACTTCCAAATTATTTATAGGACATTGCATATTTATCAATGCTTGAATTTTATCGGCTTAGCCTTAATACCTTTTTAATTTACTATAAATCCGATTAACATTCCTTCTTGCACTCCGAACACACATTTGGTCGGATTGAGATTCATCTGGTGTTTCTCTAAGTGGTCGAACGTATGTCCCAAGTCTTTGATATGATCGGCTGCTTCTTTCTCTTGGTGAGCATGTCATCCATATATACCTCCATATTTTTGTCGATATGTTCTTCAAAAACCTTGTTCATTATCCTTTGGTATATTTCTCTAATGTTTTTATCCTAAAAGGCATAACGTTGTAATAATAGGTACTGCGACTAGTGATGAATGAGGTTTTCTCCTTGTCTTCTGGTTTATTTTGATTTGGCTGTAACCCGAATACGCATCCATGAAGTTGAGTAATTCGTATCCGACAGTAGCGTCGACCAGTTGATCAATCCTTGGTAAGGGGTAATGGTCTTTCGGACAAGCTTTGTTCAAATCCGTGAAATCGACGTATAAATGCCATTTATTATTATTCTTTTGTACCATAACCACATTGACCAACCAATCGGGGTATCTAATGTCTTCATTAAATTTTGCCTTATCTAGCTTTTCCACTTCTTCTCGTGTAGCCATATTCTTCTCAGGGCTGAAGACACGGTCGCTTCTGTTTGATCAGCTTTGTGTCTTTGACAATGTTGATTTCATGGCACATGAATTCTCAGTAAATCCCTCGCATATCCTTGTGGCTCCAAGAGAACATTCTTTCGTTGTTTGAGGAAATCTACGAGTTATTTTCTAACGACCAGATGATCCGATTTGTGTTGTTTTTTCTCGGTGTTCGTCATCTAGAACTATGGTGTTTACTACTTCAATAACTTGTCTTTTGATCAATTCAGTTTCCTCGTGAGGATCTATGGTCTCTATATGATAATTGATGGTGAGTTTCTTCATTTCTTCTTGTTCGGCTGAGGTGTAATAGCATTCCCTAGCTTCAATTAGATTTCCAGTGACAACGTCAACCCCGTAATGTGTAGGAAATTTTTGGCAATGGTGTATAGTGTATGGAATAACTTCCAACTTTTTTAAGCCAACCCTACCTAGGATAATATTGTAGGCTGAGCTAACGTTCTTATCTAAGATGAAGAATTGAATCTTCTCAGTTCGACGGTTTGACAAGTGCCAATTATGACTTCCAGCTTGACAGTTCCCAATGGATATAGTCTTTTTCCTAAGAAATCGATGAGGGGCCTATGACGAAACTCCAATTTACAGTCTCACAGTCATAGTCCCTTGAAGTAGTCGTAAAATAAGACATCGGTCGAGATGCCATTATCCACTAGTATTTTGCCAATTTTCCTTTGTAGACCATCATTGTGACGACCGGAGAGTCATCATGGGGATAAAATAGTCCAGACACCAATTTGCCTTTGTTTACTTTCCTTGGGCGGTTATTAAATTCGTTAGACAAGTTGATTTGCCTAATGAAGGAGCATTATTTGGCCTCATTCACATGCGCATTTCTCTCGGGTATTTCATCACCTCCGCCAGCATCATTACCTGCAATGAAATGACTACCAAAAGATATCATGTTCACCTCGCACACAAGCTCTTTGGATTTTTCAACAAATCTAAGTCATCCTCGACATCATCATGTTTGCCTCTTTTCTAATCGTCTCCTCTTTAACAAGGGGATTTTGATTGTCTCTGAGCTTCCCGCTCTCCTAAAGGATCTGATTTACCTTATTTGTCAGCGAATTTGGAGAGTTTGCCTCTTAGGATTAATATTTCTATCTCGTTCTTCAATGCGATACAATTGTCCGTGTTATGCCCATAATCTTTATGGAATTCTCAATACTTGTATTTATCCCTCTGGTTTGGGGGAGACTTTAATTTCCATGGCCATTTCAAGTTCCTTCTCCCTTGTATTTCCTCCAAAATGTGATGCATACCAATAGTGAGAGGGGTTGTCTCGTCATACCTCTTGGGTTTCTCCACCTTCTTGTCCTTCTGCTCTTTCTTCTCGGAGCCCTTATTGTTGTCGGCCTTGGTGTTATAAGATTGTTTCACAGCCATGGCCTCATAGGCATTCATAATCCTGTCTGCTTTAGCTAATAATTCAGTCATGGTTTTTTTTTTGGGGGGGGGGGTCTTTGGCTAGAGCATTGTACAGTTTCTCGGGGAGTAAGCCACTCATCAGTGCAGTGATTGTCATATTTTCTTTGTAGTAAACTACTTTCAATCTTTTGCGATTAAAACGAGTGATATATTCCCGTCTAGTTTCTCCTACTCTCTAGCGAATACTTAGCAAATGAGCTACCCTCTTGATTGGCTTGGCTCTGAAGCAGAAGTTGCTGATGAAAAAATTAGCTAGCTATAAGAAGCTGGAGATCTTCCATCGCTGTAAGTTATTGTACCATATCTGGGTTGATACGATAATGGTGCTAGAGAATGCCCTGCAACGCATCTAGTCAGGAACTGAGTAGATGCCGATAGAAACATGATACAGTTCCACGTGAAGTATAAGATATGCTTTGTCATCGTACTTTGGAATTACCACAGGTGGTTTGAACTTGGCAGGTGTAGGGTAGTTCACAATCGCAGGAATAAATGGCTATCCATTCACAAAACTCCTATGCAATGGATTCTTGGATTTAGCTATTTCTCCTAAGCGGTCTTCCAACCATTGAATTGAAACTTTCCAATAATTTTTAGTTGCTCGGTCGTGGGTTTGTGCTGAGATCTCTTCCTGAGAAGTCTGTTGGCAAGCCCAAATCCTCGCACACTGGTTCTCGACCTGACAAATCCTTCTCGAAGATCTCATGATCTAGAGGGCTCAATGTGATTATGATCCCTAGCAGCTCGAGGACCTAAACGATCAAATGCGAAACCTCGACTTAACCTGTCTATGGCGCTCAGCATTTCCTACGAGAATGAATGACAATCGTAATCGTCAGTAGATTTCAGTGACAAGGTCATGCCAGGATGATAGGATCGGTCATTGGTTGATCTAGAGTGCCTAGATCTGCTTATTTCCTGTCTCTCTTCCAGATTTATGGACAGCTTATCCCCATAGGGTACAGGAAATAACATTTCTCCTCTTGCGATGGGTTTAACTACATACCTGGTTTGGAGTGTCAGAGTCAGTTGTTTTACCATCTATTGCATAGGCTCTTGACCTTTGGTTATGCTCAACAAGATCCCTTGTAGATCCCTCATACCATGAGGGGAAGAGAAACTAAGTTATCGCTAGTGGTGCGGCTACTCTCTGGATTGTCTTGAATTTTTCACTACTCAATAGCAAGTGACTGAAAATATTATTGTTTGACGAAAAATAGGTAGGAAACAACAATAGCTTGTCGAGTTCGCACAAACGGCATCAATCTGTTGGTGTCTAAAATTGGTATGATGATTAGGATAAGTCTTAGCTTACTGACACCAATTATTATCAACCATGGATAAGTAAGAAATATATAAGCTAGAGAGAGATAAGAGACAAAGAAAGAGATAAATATTTGTTTACGTGGTTTAGCCAAGTAAGGTGCCTACATCCACAGGTGCAATGTCATTAAGTATTAGGGTTTGAGTACAAGTCTCTCAACAACTCTCTAGGGTTTAGGATGAACTGTTTTTCAGTTGTCCTTAACTGAGAGAGGTAGTGAGCTACCTATATTATACATCTTATATAATAGTATTAGAGATATAATGGTCATTTAATATATCATTAATACTATAACCTAATTACTTAAAAATATTATTCTATATTATTAAAATTGTAAACCGGAAGCTTATAGTTAATTCAACAACAATTTGAACCCCTCCATGTGACCAGCTTTCGTTTTTTATTGCCTACAAATGGCGTCTCCCTGGCTCTCCTATCCATTCAATTGTCTCTGGATATTGAAAAGACATAACCATTTTCCCTCCCTATCGTCTAAAACTTAAAAATGGATTAGGTAGAGAAAAAAATACATAACAAAGGGTTGAACCCTTCACGTAGGCGTCGAGTACGTTTGTACACATGTCTTGAGATATTATACTACTAACGACATGAGATTATAGAACATTGCATCAGGTCAGTAGCTCTATTTCCAAGAAAGTGTTAGGCCCTCCATGTCTTTCTCCCCAATGTGTTCCCTAGAGTCTTGGAAATGAATACCCACATATGAAGACCTTTTTTAAATTAATTTTGTTTGGCACTAGCATTTCCCCATTTTTTTTATTCAGTTGTTATGACATGAAATGATTTATTGATGCAGATTGGTATTGTGTAATAAGAGAGAGAGAGAGAGAGAGAGAGAGAGAGAGAGAGAGAGAGAGAGAGAGAGAGAGAGATTTGTCTTTGAATCCAATTTAAATGTATACACCATTAGAACCTAAATGTGTGTGTGTTTCATACTTTCAGTTGCTAAAAAAAGTGTGCACACCATTGGCATTGCTTTTTTGTTTTTTATTCAATCTAAACAGTGTAGTTCAAAACTTCAAATTGAGTTAGATTGCCTGATTGTCATTTTGTGTTTTAAGACGTAACGAGGGACAACTAAAATAATATCTAGGTGTTTAGGAGAATTTTTTTAGTGCGTCTTTTTGTTTAGTTATTATATGTAATATCTAAATTTAATGGCATGTCTCAATATATATATGTATTGAGGCATGTCATTAGACGGCAATGGGATCAAATGTCGAGAAGATGACGGAGGATGACAATGGAGTTGTTCTCTTCACGACTGAGGTTTAGATTCCTCTTATTTTTGTTCTTTTTTTTTACAATCTTAGTTGAACTTTAATGGAATAAAAAGAATAGTGGGGAGGTTCAATGATCATATTATTAATATCGGTTCCTCTCTATTTTAACAGAAAATTAGCACATTCGAAACAACACGAGAATTGATTTTTGAATCGCAGTTTAATATATATTTTATACCCACGCATAAGAGGCATGTTTTGAACAAGATACTTTATATGAATTAACCCGTTGATTTTTTTAATTTGAAGTTCATAATTTCTTACATAATTAATGACTACATTATTTTTAATTAATGTTGTTGGTTTTATAAATTTATGTAGTTAGAAAACGATTTGAAGTTAGGAGGCAGTAATGTTTAGGATAATCAACGATTAGATGTGGTGCATCTAATCTAAATGAGCATGAACTGAGGGTACGGTGATATTTCCTTAACACAATGAATGCAATGGTTTAAAGTTAATAATTTATCACTATTTGTACATAACATTAAAAAGATTAAAGGTAACATTATTTTTTATGACTCTTTTTCATTATGTGATAGCTTTTACATTTTGTTTTGTAATTTTCAAATTCCCATTATTGTGAATACACTAAAGAGTTATATGACTATACATTGTACAAAACATTATGGATGTTCTTAACTGAGTGTATGTATTCTTTTGCTATGTAATGGTAAGTATGAATTGTCCACGTGATTTTGTGATTCTTTATTTCTTTGTTTATATTTTTTTATAAAAAATAATTCAAAATATTCTTTGTAAATTAAGAAGTTTTTGATGGATGTGTATGAAATTTCAATAGAGGACCTGTGTATCGCGCGGATTGCATGCTAATTAACAATAATAGGAAGAGATGAAATACCTTTATACATTATGTATTTACACTAGACCTGTCAATGGGTCATTTCGAGTCGTGTTCGTGTCGTTTTTTATCGTGTTCGGGTCTTATTGGGTTCGTGTCTAAACGGGTGACTTTTTTATCGTGTGAAAAAATCATACCCAAACCCGACCCGTTATGTTATCGTTTCGTGTCGTGTTCACTCGTTAATACCCATTAAGAAAATGAATTACTTTTAATTGTATACAAGTTGACATATTATCTCATATTTGAACCCAAATAGATCTATTAATTCATTGACATTACAAAATCTCTCATTTAGTAAAATTCATTATGATTAAATTAACATTATGCTACATAAATTATCTATAAGTTACAAAAAAATATCTCATTTACTTAAATTATCGGGTATTAACGAGTTTTATCGGGTATTAACGGGTGAAGGGGGTCAACCCTAACCCGACCCGTTAACTATCGTGTCTTATCGGGTTGGCACCGATATGACCCGAACCCATTAAGGGTCAACCCATTAACTTATAACTTCGTGTCGGTTCGTGTCGTGCGTCATTTTGTCAGGTCTAATTTACACTCTTACATTACAATTAATAGTTGTGTTTATCAATATGCATGTGCATGATGCCTGTTGACATACTCACGTGTCTTTTCAACTCAGGAAGGTAATCAAGCGAACCACTTCTACACATGACCATTGATGTTATAGAATGGATTTGAAATCATGCATTGCAAAAGTAAAAAGAGAATTAATATTACTATTAGAAAACATCTGCGAATCACATAAAACAATTGAACCAATCTATTAGAAAACATATGCGGATCACATAAATCTTGTCCTTGTCCAATAGAAAAGAGAGAAACCCAATGTTGAGTGTTGAAATATAACGAGTGAACTTTTACAATCTATCGCATGTATTTCCTGAAAAATTAAAAGTAATTTATCAATCTCCCTAACATTTTTAATAAATTAGTAAATTATCCAATAATTTAAATTAATTTAATTAACTCACTAACAATTAAAAAGTAACATATTAATCAACTGAATAAAGTTTTAGTAATTTACTAAACAATTCAATAATTTAAATTAATTTAATTAAATCATTAACAATTAAAAAGCAATATATTCATCACCCGAACAATATAAACGCACGCCATGCAAGTGTGCATCAATCCACACAATATAAACCCGCACCATCTGGAAATTCAAAATCAAAAAATGAAATTCCACACTATAAAGCAGCACCATGCAAGCGTGCATCCATCGCCAACAAATCTTCTCGACATCATTACTTTATAGGGCTGCTGGGAGAGAATAGTTATAGAGAAAATGGGTAAAAGAGAAGTGTTGACGGCTGATGAAATGAAACTAAACACTGAGAATAACTTGCTTGTAAGCCCGAGTCTCATAACCTTATCATTAAAAACATGAATGAATCCACTAAGACAATCTGCACAAGGCATTGTGGCTTTTCCCTCGAAATGCTACAAGGGTGTCTTTGATAAATAAGATAGAAAATAAGCGCCAAGAGTTAATTTCCATGGAATTGAAAACTTGAAAATATTTTTCATGGAAAAAATTTGTTGGTGTTGTTTGATTGCAATTATTTTTCAGGTGGAAAATGTTCAACTTTCCATCTTTTGTGTTTGGTTCTCCATATTTTCCATGGAAAAAAAGTATAAAATATATATATAAAATATAAAAATAATAAATATCCCAGAAAATTAATAAAAATCCCAAAGAATAAATAAATAAATCTAAAATGTGAATAAAACCCCAAAAATAAGGAGAAAAATCCATAAAATGAATAAAAATTTAAAAATAATGAAAAAAAATTAGAAAGTGAATAAAACCCAAAAATAATGTGAAAAAAAATTCAGAAAGTGAATAAAATCCAAAAAAAAATACAAAAAATGAATAAAAACTCAAAAATAATGAAAAAAGTTCGGGAAGTAAATAAAAACCCAAACCCAAAAATAATGAAAGAATACAGAAATAGAATAAAACTCCCAAAATAATGAAAAAAATCCAGGAAATGAATAAAAACTCAAAAGTAATGGAAAATAATCCATCAAAGTGAATAAAAACCCAAAAAAATGAAAAAAAATCCAAAAAGTGAATAAAATCCCCAAAATAATGGAAAAAATCCAAAAAATGAATTAAAATAATGAAAAAAAATTAATAAAAACCCAAAAAAAAAAAAGGTGAATATGACCCCAAAAATAATGAAAAAAAATCCAAAAAAGGAATAAAAACCCAAAAATAATGAAAACAAAATCCAGAAAGTGAATAAAAATTCAAAAATAATGAAAAAAAGTACAGAAAGTGAATAAAATCCCAAAAATAATGAAAAAAAAATCCAGATAGTGAACACAAACCCAAAAATAACGAAAAAATACAGAAAGTGAATAAAACCAATAAAATAATATTAAAAAAATCCGAAAAGGAATAAAATTCCAAAAAATAAAAAATATAGAAAATTAATAAAAAAAACAAGAAAATAAATATTAACCTCATAATAAATTTCTGGATTTTCTTCATGATTTCTTGATTTTTATTCAACATCTTGATTTTTTTTATTTTTTTTTTCTGGATTTTTATTCATCTTGTGAATTTTTTTCAATATTTTTTGGTTTTTTTCATTTTCTGTATTTTTCCCATTATTTTTGGATTTTTATTCACTTTATGTATTTTTATTATTATTTTTCAATTTCTTTTTCATTTTTCGTATTTTTTCATTATTTTTGGAGTTTTATTCTCTTCCGGTATTTTTTACATTGTTTTTGGGTTTTTTCATTTTTTTGGCGTTTTATTCACTTTCTGTATTATTTCATTAATTTTTGGTTTTTATTCATTTTCTTAATTTTTTTCATTATTTTTGAGGTTTTATCCACTTTATTTATTTTTTTCATTATATTTGGGTTTTTAGTCACTTTCTGAATTTTTTTCGTTATTTTTGGATTTTTATTCACGATCTCGTTTTTTTTTCTCATTATTTTGGGGGTTTAGTCACTTTCTCTAGTTTTTTTCATTATTTTTGGGTTTTATTCACGTTCTGGATTTTTTTCATTATTTTTGGATTTTTATTCATTTTTTGTATTTTTGGAGTTTTATTCACTTTATGTATTTTTTTTCATTATTTTTTGTGTTTTTTTTCGTTTTTTGGACTGTTTCCATTATTTTGGGGGGATCACTTTCTAGATTTTTTCAATTATTTTTGGGTTTTTATTTACGTTCTCAATTTTTTTAATTTTTTTTTTGTGATTATTCATTTATTGTATTTTTTTCATTATTTTTGAAGTTTTATTCACTTTCTGTATTTTTTCATTATTTTTGGATTTTTATTCATTTTCTGGTTTTTTTCATTTTTTGGGGGGTTTGATTCACTTTTTGAATTTTTTTCATTATTTTTGAATTTTTATTCATTTTCTGTATTTTTGGAGTGTTATTCACTGTCTGTATTTTTTTACATTATTTTTGTTTTTTTTCATTTTTTTGCTTTTTTTTCATTATTTTTTAATTTTTATTCATTTTCTGGATTTTTTCATTATTTCTGGCGTTTTAATCACTTTCTGGGTTTTTTCATTATTTTTTTTTTATTCACGTTCTCGAATTTTTATTCATTTTCTATATTTTTTTCATTATTTTTGGAGTTATTCACTTTCTGTAGTTTTTCATTATTTTTGAATTTTTATTCACTTTGTGAATTTTTTTTCATTATTTTTTGGTTTTTATTCATATTTTGGATTTTTTAAAATTATTTATGGGGTTTTAATAAGATTCTAGATTTTTTTTCATTATTTTTGAATTTTTATTCCTTTTGTGAATTTTTTTCATTATTTTTGGACTTTCTATTTATTTTTTGTATTTTTTAATTATTTTTGGAATTTTATTCACCTTCTGTGTTTTTTTCATTATTTTTAGGTTTTTAGTCATTTTCTGGATGTTTTTCATTATTTTTAAAGTTTTATTCACTTTTGGATTTTTTTATATTATTTTTGAGTTTTATTCACTTTCTGCATTTTTTTTTCATTATTTTTGGATTTTTCTTCATTTTATAAGTTCTTTATCAATTTTGTTGGTGTGGTAAGTCTTTTTCCTGAAAAACGAATAACAGGGTGGGAGGAAATTTTTTAATTCCATCTTTTGTGAAAAAAGTGGTTACGTGATTTGTTTTAAAGAAACCAATTCCATAGAAAATTTTGTTTATCAAACATCAAAAAAATGGAAAATAACTCCATATATTGCATTTTCCATGAAAAATTAATGCTATCAAACACACCCTAAATGTATTTTTTTTTATCCCCAAATGGTGATAAAAATGCTCCCCCACCAATTGGGACAAAAAAGGGTGAAAAATGTATTGCTCCCAATTTTGCCACCCGGCTCATAATGAAAACAGCATTGTACAAATTGGCAAGATGAAGAAACAGTATAGGAAAAAATACATGTTTGATTACCCATTGCTTAAATTATGATCTAAACAGCCGACTTCCTATACCAGCAGCAAGACTCAAGCATGTGCATTGGACCAAAAATGCATTTGTATGTTTTTGAGTGCCAAAAATGCGCTTCCCAACCCAAACACCATACCTTTCTTCCTAAATATAATGAGAAACATACTCTGAATGAAAATTGGTAGTCTTTTAAACAGGATGAACTATTAGCCCTTACAAAATCCCACGTGGCCAATACAAATACCATCTAAAAACGAAATGCCTAGGTGAACCGAACAAAACAGAGAATATTCCAATGACTCGGAACTCTTCCTCCTAAACAATAGCATTAGCTGCACTGGCAATCCTTGGCCATAGATCAGCGCACTCTTTTCCTATTGGGCCAGTGATGGCAGATCCTACAAACAGGAAAGAGAGAGAACTGATGAGAATTGACACAGGTTAAGATACTTGGTAAATGATCATAACCAGCAGATTTTCTAAACCCAACTTTATCTTTTAAGGGTGTAAAAGAAAGGTGAATTGGTTTGATAGTTTAACACGCTTAAAATTGCTCAAGCTTGAGTAACTTATTTCAACAGAACTTCTAAGCAAGCAAACACAATTAGACTTAAGAAGTTTGTTGTTTTATTACCCATTTTTGAAGTGTTTTGACTGTGGCTAAATTACTAAGATCTAAGCTTTAAATAGGGTCAAGTTTGGCTCATTAATTTGAAAAGCCGGTGTCAGATGAGCTTTTATTTTATGCAAACAAATACAAGTTCCAGCTAAACTCGGCAAATGGACGGATATAGGGGGATCAAAAATGGATATGGGTAAAAAATTGGGCGGGTCAGGCCGGATAATCTGGACAGGTTTGGACAGACCAACCCTGCATCAGATCGTGTCAACCCCTTACCGGGTTGGGTTGACCCATTCTCCCCTGTTCTGATGTACCTTTGTGTGTTTCAAAATTAAATTAATTTCTGAAAATTCAAATCTCTACCTATTTCATGCATGTGACTTCAGCATTTTTTTTTCAGTAAAACGAAATTAATTTCTGAAAAAAACAAATCAAAATTAAATCTTCATACACAAGTTAATTCAAGTCTAAATTTGTATCATGTCTGTAAATCAAAACTTTGAAAGTAAAAATAAATTTTTAAAAAAAATATCCCATACAGTCCAAGAAAATTTTCAAGCATAACTAAATTTATAAATTATGAAATATGCATTAAATAAAATGAAAAAATCTATTTATAAATTTGAAATACTGGTGTAAAGGACTTAGTCAAAGTAAAATAAAGACAACCTCCGTGATAACAGCTCCGGTTTTGTGTCGGTTTGGACAGTTTTGTGCCGTTCCAGCGTTGAGTTTTTTGGGGGGTTTTGATCTGACGTTTATTTGGGTTTTGATCAGGTTTTGATCGTGTTTCAGGTTTTGAGACAAAAGGAAAGGAGGCGCAGGTTTTGGAATGTGTTTTTAGTAGAAAAAGAAATGAGTTTTAAGTTTTAACATTGGACCCGCCGTGACCCGAGGTTAGACTCGCTACTTACCCGGAAGCTTTGGCTTAGTTAAACCATTCAAACCCACTGATAAACAAACTGGGCACCCAACAGATTTTTGTGGATGGGTTTCGGGCCTTTTTTCCCAAAAAAAAGGCGAAAAAAACATATTGCCAGGCCTAGTCCCAGCTAAGGTGGCTTTGTTCATTTTAATGGTATGCATAAAATATCATTATAAACATTTTGGCTACATACCCAATGTCATTACTAACACCAATACTAGCATTGCCATTATAGCAAAATACAATACTGAAACATACCTTTCATTTCTCCCTTGGGATTCACAATGACCCCAGCATTATCTGCACATGCATAAATGATGAATTAAAATAGGGTTTATAAATTCATTAATCTCAACAGAAAATAAACTTGCAACAAATACCAAACATTGTGCCAACTCCCCATCCCCTCAAATGAAGGGGCAGAGAGCTATTTATTAATAAGTGTTCACATTACATTCAATATCGAGGATCTTTAATCACATAATATAGCAGCAGGCAGGTAACAAAATGCCACAAAAGAACATCATGTTATTTAAAAGTGGATAAAAAGTTCAATATATGGTTGATGACGCGAATGATCATGAGAGAAGGAAATAAATGATATTGCAATAGGAAAAGTAGTTACCTTCGAAGTACATGAAGACACCGTCCTTTCGGCGCCAAGGCTTGCGCTGGCGAACGATGACAGCTGGCATGACCTTCTTCCTGAGATCTGGCTTCCCTTTCTTGACTGTAGCCATCACCATATCTCCGACACAGGCCGACGGCAAACGGTTGAGCCTCCCCTTGATTCCCTTAACGGATATGATGTAAAGGTTCTTAGCACCAGTGTTATCGGCGCAGTTCACTGTAGCCGCCACTGGAAGACCCAGAGACATTCGAAACTTGTTCCCTGCCGAACCTCCGCGACCTAAACATAGCAACAGATCAAAGGTTAATAACTCATTTCGGATCAACTTGTTCAATCAACAATCGCACCTCGCTTCGACATGGTTGATCACCTCCTCCTCTTTCAACAAGAGGACCTTAAGGAGGCGCTGTTTGCCTTTTATATTGAGGCACTAGGGTTTTCTCATTTAAAGGACTGTTTGGATACTATCACTCACCAGCCTATACCAACATATAACCAAATCTCTTGACGCAGCCATATAACGCTGCTATTGAAACAGTTTTGGAATTGGATTGGGTTTGGTCCCAGCTCATCCCCGACATTGTCAAAATAATATTTGACCAGCGAAAGCCACGAACCGCGAATGGAGATTAATTGAGGTACGCGTAAGCTGCCGAACACCTCATGGTATACTACCAAAAAAAAAAAAGTTATAGCAACATATAAGGCTACACAAATATAATGATAACTCGCATGTAACCCGCGCCATGCGCGGGTGTTCGATTAAAAGCATTATAACATATACGCTTACAATTGATAATATATATACAAGATTGTGCTTAATATTTTATGGTGAATGAAAACAAAATAAGGGACTTAAAAGTAGAGTTACAATTTTATGCATTATATAATAAAATATTCGAAATTTACATAAAACTAAAACGATAGGTCTTTTTTGTATCATGTTTATGTGAAGATCATGACACGTCTTAGTCGTAACATGTTGTTGCATTATTCGTATTTTTACTCATATATTTTTGTATTAACGTGTTTAATTACATGCTATAATTATTAGTAAAATATTACAATTCACCCCCTCTCGTCCAACTCCGTTAACTTTTTGCAAAAATCGTTAATCATGTGCATGGCACATGACTTTAAGCGATGGCATTTTTCTCCAAACCTAATCGTTTTTTAAAAAAATCTTTTGATAATAACAAAATATTTAAAAATTAAGAAAATACAAAAAAAACAAAAATTATCAACAAATCTTAGAAAAAAAATCTGAAAATACGAATATATATTTATAAATACGAATATGGTATTCAGCAATATAAATTATTTTTAGCATATAAAAAATAATTTTCGACAAATAAAAAATGATTTGAGCAATAGTAAATTATTTATAGCAAATAAAAATTATTTTCAACAATATAAAAATGATTTTTAGCAATATAAAAGTATTTTCAGCATATAAAAATGATATACTTCGAAACCAGACACGCCAAAAACCATGAAATCAAACTCAAAAAACCCTTATCTTTTTTTTTTGAAACAAAATAAATTTCTGAAATAATAAAAAACTATCACTCGCACACTAAATAAAGTTCGAAAAGAAAATGACAAATAAGAAAAATTACAAGCATCTTATCATGTTGTAATCATGATTAGTTTTTTCTTTCTGTCTTCCGAGAAGCGTAACCACGTCCTCCCTCCCTATTATATGCATCCATTTAAGAACCGCAGCAAGCTGATTTTTGGCCAATATGCATCTGGTTGATTGATTTTAATTGTTTTAGGCTCTGCTTTAGAGTTTGTGTTCTCAAGTCTTTGTTTTGTATCTCTGGCTATTGAAAAGAAAACTTGTTACACATTAAGATTCGTTGTTGCACTGGTTTCAAAGAATTTAATGCCATACTCATCGGCAAAAGCTTGACCCTTAGCGGTAGGTACAACCCATTTGCTTTCATCCGTGTCAGCCTTGTTCCCTACCAGTACTTTGTTGACATTGTCAGAAGCATGCTGCTCAATGTTGCAAATCCAATTTTTGATGTTGTTGAAAGAGGATTCATCAGTAACATCATATACCAGCAAAATACCCATGGCTCCGCGATAGTATGCAGTTGTTATGGTGCGAAACCCTTATCCATCTCACAATAAACCCCAAGAGAACCTTATATTCCTTACCACCAAAGTCGTTGTTGTTGTTATTGTTGTTGTTGTTGTTATAGTTGAGTATTGAGTTTGTTTTATTTTGTTTTATGATGATGCTGTTAAAGTTGGACAGTTTTTGGTGATTCAGTTGAATGCTTTTAGTTAGGGAAATGTTATTCAACTAATTTTGGCATGTGGGTTGTCCTTAGGGGGAAGGATATTTATAGAAGAAAAAAGGAAATCGTGTGTGATATGGAGAGATAACAAAGGGAAAGTGAAATTTTTTTCCCCACGCCACATCTTGCCCTTTGGAATTTAAATAGGTGAGATAAAAACTGGTTGGGAGGGTGTATGACCTTCCGTATTCTAATTTTGGGGAAACAAAGAATTAAAGAGATATACCATTGGAAATCCAAAAACTGGCTGGGAGGACGTATGACCTTCCGTGTTCTAATTTTTTGCTTACTCATATTACTCAGGTAAATAGTGAAGAGGTTATCTTAATATTCATAGCCTCTCTCATAAATGATAATACTACTCAAATAGAGTTATAACTAACATGTAATCCGCGCAATGCGCGGGCGTATTAAAACTAATAAAAGGAAGAAAAAAAGAGAATACGACAGTTCAAATAATACAAATAATCAGGTCATCATCATCCACTCAGTTATATTGTCCTCCATTTGTCTATCGTTCCTTAACTGAACAAAGCCAAAAAAGTGAGCGTGGATAGAAAAAAAATATACAACACATATATAAGACAATTAACAAAATATAAATTCACATGAATAATTTGTCAAATCCAATTTAGAAACCAAACTCAAACAACCTTATAACCATGCCCTATAAATTTAAAGAGACAAAATGTAAATATGAGGATTAAAAAATAACCCACTTGGGTGTATTATAATTTATTTACAATCTATTATGCATATTTAACGAAAAAACACTTTCAAATTAATCTAAAAATAAAATGTATATTTTAAAAAATACATTTTTAGATCATTTGTTTACCCCATTTACTTCAAGCAAGTGCACCATTTGTTATGATCTTCACAAGTGACATATAAAAAATTAGTTTTATGCCTAATTTTGTAGCTTTAAATTTTATTGACTTTAAAACATAACCAATTAGTATCCCTATCCTAAACCATGACAAATCACACATACTAAGTCGAAATATTAGTATCAATATCCTAAACAATGGTAAATCACAAATTTTGCTGAGTTTATGTTAAAAAGATAAAGAGCCTCTTATTGATTGATCACATCATTCGTTAAATGGTAAATACCTATTCAGTTAATTGCATTGAGGAAAATAATTAAATAACACAAAATTATGTAGGGAAAAATTTATGAGATAAAATTTGTGCATATCACCTGAATATCCATTAAATCCTAAAATAACCTGAAAGAACCACAAAGAAAATAAGAAATGGAACATCATTTTTTTAATATTGTGTTATACGAACCCACAACCCACCTCAACTGCCACATATTATGTAAATCACATCGCTGAGATTAAATTATCTTTACAGTGCATTACTTAAATTGTCAAAAGTATAAAAACAAATAATCTCAACCACTTACATATTTTTTTCAATCACCACGTCAATCAAATTGTACATACTTACAAGGGATAGAGAAATTTATTATGGCACCAGAGGCTAATAAGCTCAACAAAGGCTTGTAAAGATCAACTTTTATGTAAAAGATAAAAAAGGAAAAGGGAGAAAACCACTTTAGGAAAAAAGAAGATGATAAATAGAGAACAACCTTGATATAACAGTGCACGTTGAACTTGAATGTTCAAAAGAGAAACACCCAAGTGTGGTTTTATTCTATGAATCTTTGTTGAAATTAAAGAGTCTTTTTCTTCATGTGATAGTATCCAAAAGCCGTCACATGTGCACATAGGAAAAGAGAAAAATCAAGGACAAAGAGAGAGAAGGATAATTGCAAAAATATTAATATTTTTTTTGTTAAATTATTGTCAGACATCAATGGAATTGAACAAACTGTGAAGCATGAAACTAAAGTATCATCATCCATACAATTCATCCAAAGTTATTAGAGTTTAGATGAAAGTACACGGTAGTGAGTACTGTGAGGCCTCTTCTAAACTACATTACTTAATTTGCAGAGATCTCTCCATCTTCTTTGTGAAGCTTTTGAATCATGGAAGCAAATAAGATTTTTTATCCACATTCACTCTAGGAGTCTGGTTAAGTGGGCCGCTAAAGTTTGAATTCATATGCATCAGATTGAAGGAATCAAAACAACCAGTTATGACACCCCGCCTAATAAAATACCGGGTGATCAATCCTATATCAAATTAAAACAGGAGTCTCATATGGTTCATTCTCAGCATCACTGTCGAAAATCAAATTAATTACTAATAACCTATTAGGCTGGCGTCAAAATTTTATTTAACTAATCTTTTTAACCAAACCATACAAATGAAACATCCACACAGTTTATATGTAAAAACTGAAATGAAATAAAATAACCGAACACTCGGTTTAACATAATACAACTAAATCGTATGCCGCACTAAAAGGCGGTAAAAGAATAAATAAATAAATACAGTTGGGTTATCGGCCTGAATGTTTCTACAGTACCTTCAATCTATATTACAAGGATAAAAGCATCTACAGTAAACCTGCATGCATCCACAGCTGCTGCAGCAAGCGTTTGACTTGAAGGAATCATCATCCAGGCGTCCCTGTATCTGGACACCTATATATATAGCAAAAGAGGGGAAAAATAGAGAAAACGGGTCAAAGCCCGAGTTTGAAGATATTTTGCAAGTGCATAAATGTTATATTTTAAAATATGATTTATCTCATATTTAAATTGGTATCGCACTCCCATGAGATACCCCTCACCCCTCTTCTAATAGTGCACACCTATCGCATACCTTTTAGACAACCCAGTTAAGTTACCCTGCCTAACTAAACGATATCACTCATCCTCTAAAAATCATCTTAAACCCGATTACTAAGGGCTGAACTTCTCTCCATTCCCAACATTGCGCTACGTTCGTGTGTGGGGTGTCTCGTGAAGCGAAATCCAAACAAGGAACCTCCCATACACTACTACCTGACGATGTTGATCGCCGGGATTCATTAAGCTCTCAGCACATAATGCATATGTATATAGCTCGCATAAATAAATATATCGATAGTTCTTACTAGAATTTATAATTCATCTTTATATAAATCTGGATATAAATCTACCGGACGGGGAAATACACTTTATCAGTCTTTTCACTTTATATACATACCTCTACTTTATATGATATCTCATCTTCATATACAAGCAATATACTATACGCAACAAGTATGATTATACCTATCACAATCATTAGTATAATAACCATCCCATTGAGCTATAACTCGAGGATGCGATCTCGTAGTGCATATCTGAATCCGAGTTTACTCACTCAACCATGGTACCAAGCCAGACTCACTCATGGTAAAAATACACAACGATGGAGGCGATCATATTCCCTCTGCAAGTGGAGTACACACATCGCACTTGTACGCGGGACGAGATGACCTGTGGATATACTCTCTCTGCTCCTCAAGCTAGGGGATTCACCCACATCGCGCAACCTCCCTGGATCGCACTAAAGAAAATATATAATCTAGTTGTTCCAACCCTATGCCAAAGGAAAGCCCGTGGAGCCAGACTCTAAAATACAAACATACCATTCACACACAGATATATTTATTCGTATCATATTAATTATATATACTGTAATCCCATCGTATATATAATCTTTATCACTTATCAATACATATGACTATAATTGCCAAACTCTCATAGCGATACTCAATAATCCCGAATGTTCCCCATTCGTAATAGTATCTAAGTATTCGCACACATACAATACTAAATTTATAAGTATTCCCTTACTTAATATATAACTCGCACCTTAATCACTTATAAGGAATTATGTATACTCTTCGAATATACCAATCCGTAATAATCAAATAAGTATACTTTCAACTTATTTGAGTTCCATAGGTATTGCATTACCTATATTAATAGTCGCCAATAGACGTATCGGATAACCGCTCAATCATCCTAAGCCTATATCCCAAATTCCATCATAGTCGCCTCGTAGGATTTACTCAACCATAATCGGTATATAATTATGTTTTTTACGTGCACAATTATATATACATAATTGCCCGCCGAAACTATCCCGAGTAATATTCATCCCCAAACACCCTTAAATTAGTAAGCCCTGAATCTTACCTTCAATTAACCCAAGGTCTTACGCCTCACTCAAATCACAATTTAGAAATCCCCACACTATTTTTGGGAATCCTAAATATCTAATTCCATAATTTATTTTGCCTCAAAATATAAATTTAGTGCCACACCTTTATTTCACCCTCCTAACCCCAATAAATTCCCTTAGTTGAATATTTATTTCCTCAAATAAATAGGCTAGAATTAATTAATTTGGTAATTTATTCCATGTACACAACACAATACGAAACTGCCAAAATTTCTGTATGGTTGATCGATCGATCAAACAGAACAACTTCTTCTCTGAGAAGCTATTTCGGCTATTAAAGCTTCCCCAAAGCTTTTTATCTCATCTCCCAACCTCCTTTAATCACAACCAACTATATATACTTAAGGGAAATAAGTTCCAATCATCCTAGAACTAAGAATCAACAACTAATTTCAGAATTGGATATTAACCGAGTTTTATCCGTTTAATCTTCCGAAACACTCGTTTGATTCACAAAAACCCAATCCCGAAATCATATAGTTTGTTATTACCAATTATGATATGAGATTTATTCTAAAAAAGAATAAAGCAAGTAAACACTTGCCTCGTGGATAAAATTCGACGACCTCGAGTCGAATCTCGCGGAGTTTGGTCGGAAATTCCCTTTTCTCCCCTCTTTTCTCTCTTCCTTTCTTCCCTTCTTCTTTTCTCTCTTTTCTCTCACTCCCTCATGTCTTATAGGGCAAGAAAAGGGGTTTATCCCCATTAAACCCAAAAATACTCGTTTACTCAATTTCGAGTCCCTATTACTCCAAAAATCCCGGAACATAAACACTACTCCCGAATACTCTATTCTGACTATCTCGGCCATTCTAAATCCAACCGCGCACTCGAAATATCCATCCAAGTCACTTAAGTGCAATTTAATAATTAAACCCAACACATCTTAATACGGGTTTTCCAACTAAAATATTATCATTTATCGCTTTACCCAATTGCGACATGTAATTAAAATACTCCGACTCATTTACTTAGTCTCAAAAGTAAATGTAGCATACACCGGTAATAATCTAACACTCATAAATCCCAAAATCATTATTCACATAAATTCCCCAAATCTCCAAATTGCGCCCACTTATGTAATTTAAATATCCATGAAAGTGCGTGGTATTACACCAGCTCAGTTTTTTTTTACCAAAGTGTATCCATCCATATCATCTCATTAAGAGTCAGTAAGGAATCCGAGGGAGGGCACAAAACCCCGCCACAAGACAACTAAAAAAGATTTACACTTTGAGAATGGAAAAAAACAAAGTTTCCAAGAGAATATATTAGTACAAGATAAACACATTATTCCTGAAGATATCCTGCCACTGCAAAAAAAGGTGAGACCAACAAAAAAAGCTTCAGAAGTAGGAGGTAAAGAAATAATCAACTCAGTCTTCATTTGTTAACCTATCAAATTATTTATGTATTTGATCAAAAACTCTGCATCAATCAAACCTACTGGTTTTGTCAGGTTGAAAAGGAATATGAATGAACATAGATGAGAAATGTCGAATGAGAAATATAAAAAGTGAAGTGGCGATTGAGAGAAGAAATAGGGCAGGTTGGATGGGTGTAAAAATGCAATGCACTAAATTGATCATCTATCAATGTAAAGATCCAAAGTCAGGTGAATAATTTGAGCTTATGAAAGTAATTAACGTCTTGCATTCTAACAGAAAAAGAGAGAAAATACCAATGGTTAGGTTTTAGGTAGAGGAAGACGAAGGAATTCAATGACGTGGCTGTACAAATAATAGGATGAGATAATTGCAATCTTTCGTATATGTTAAATGCTATTAATACCTCTAATACTATCGTATTAGAGGTATAATATAGATATAAAGTATAAAAAAATAATATACACCACTATTTTAATATTTTACGGAATAATAGTTATCAAGTTTCATTAACTTTATTAATGAGACAAGAGATCTTTTGACTGAGTGAATGGTGTGAAATGTCCAGTTTTACCAACTCAGCATATTAAAATGACAAATACACTTTCAAAATATCTCTAACATCTGTTACCTCGTTTTTTAACAAAAAAAACTCATCAAATCTTTAAAAGTCCATAACTTCAAATCTACAAATAAAAAATTTACAAAATTTATATATTTGGAATTTACTCGTCAAGATTTATCAAACAACACTCATATTCGATATTTTTTGACGAAAAAGATCAAAACAGGTAAATTTATTATTTCTGTAAAACCTTCATTTTTTTGACGAAACCTCTTCTTCTCCAGATCAGGGAATGGTGTTGCTGATCCGGACCAGAAAAAATAAAGAAATAGACGAAGAGAGAGAAATAAACAATCCGACGATAATTCCAGTGGCCTTCGACTAGATTTTCCGATGGGTTATTTTTGGCGAGTCTCCGATGGGGTGGGATAGATGTGGTGAGGTGGAGGTGGAGCGTGTATTACCCCGTATTTTTGAGGATTTAAATAATTATGAGATTAATTATTATAGTGGGATTGATTGAATTAAAATGTGAGAATTTAATGGTCAATTAATTCGAATTTAAAAATAAATATTAACTAGCGTGCCAAGGGTTAATACTTATTGATTTAATATTAGTGTGTCATATGTAATATGAAACTATACACTTCGATAAATTGTCGAGAGTGAATAATACGACAGTTTGATAAATTAAGTCTGACGCGCGTGTGAGTCGTGTCGAGACTAATTGATTGGGATAAAGAGAGAAATTATTTTTGGTAACTCGCATGGTCATTTTCGAGTGCTCTGTTGAGTCCGAAAGGTTCGAGATAGTCAGAATAGTATACCCGGGTGTTTAGTTTGGGTAGAATTTTAAGCCTAACCGGCGCCCCGAGAGGGCATTATGGTAAATTGTATTTTTGGATTTAATTAATAGACGAAAATTAGGAGTTATTCTATCAGCCAAGGAAAGTCAATTAGGGTTGAGAGACACAAAAAGTAAAGAACGATCATAGAGGGTGTGAGGGAGAACTAATTTCCAAGAGGGAAGGCCAAATTAACAATACCTTGTACAACCGTGACCACCAACGTGTATATCGAGAAGAGAGGAACGCGTCTATACCAACATCACCGAAGGATTCAGACCTTCGACTTAAGGCAAGTGTTTATTACTTGCTTTCTTTTAGCAATAATCATACTCATGTTAGAGTGGGTGAAATTAATCATGATTTACATTTTAATTGGGTGAAAATTGGAGATTTAAATTATGATTAAGGACTGGGTTAATTAGTGGTTGAAATTTCTTAATGTATGTAGAGGATTAATCACGAAATTGAATTATATATTGATGAACGAATATGGATTGATTAGGTTCTTTAATTGAAAATTTGGAAACTAGGGTTCATGTGAATTAATTTGGGGATTTCATATAATTTTGATGATTGATGACGAATTAATGATCCTAGGATGTTAGGAATGATTTATAATGTGTTATGTATTGATGGGTATTAATGATGAGGCATTGGGTGTTGAATCTTAGAGATTTTTAGGTTTAAAAGTGATAAAAAAAATGCTAAAATTTGGTAAAGAAGACGAAACAGTAGGTCTCGCACGAAGTTGTTCAAACGAGATTGGTATCTTGCGCGAAGTCGCTCAAGCGACATGTGTCAGTCGTTCAAACGACATTGCCATCTCGTTCGAGTGACAGGGTGAATTTTTAGGACTTTTCTTAGAGTCCGAATTTTGAGTTTACTGATTTATTGAAGTGAGAGAAACTGCCCGATAGTAAACTTAAACAAGCCAGAATTTCGGGAAAGTATGTGAGAATAAATACCTTACTTATTTCGGTATAGAGATAATGTACCCTGGAGATTACGAGAGAGATAGTAATCTAAATATTTATACTATGCGTAGAGTTGAGGTTAAAATACGTATGAGAAGTATATATATATATAGGTTGAAGAAATACCTATAAATTTTAATAGGATGTGTGTATGCCTATTATGTGATATTATTGCTAAGAGCACTAATGGGTGATAACTCGGGGGTGCAAGAATCTTACTATTAGGTGCACTAATGAGTGATAACTCGGGGGTGCAAGGATTATATCATTAAGTGTACTAATGGGTGATAACCCAGGGGTACAAGGATATTATTGCAAGTGTACTAATGGGTGATAACCCGGGGTTACAAGAGTAATGTTATAAGTGCACTAATGGGTGGTAACTCAGGGGTACAGTATTATTATGGTTAGGTGCGCTAATGGATCTTAGCCCGGGGGTGCAATATTAGAATATATATAGGGAATATGTGACTATATGTATATATACATAAACTTGTGAATCTTTCTACTGTGTCCGGTTAGTAGAAATGAAAATTTTGATATATAAAATAAATTTTAAGAGTATAATAGATTTATTATGAAAACGAGAAAACATGTTAATTAGCTGCTCGACATAGGCTAATTTGGTAGCGTATTGTATGGGCGATATGGGTATACTACTAGTGGGTATAGATACTATTAGAATGACTTCAGACTAGTTAGAATGGGTGGTATAACTAGGGGAGAATTAGATGTACGTTAGGCGTGCACAATAGATGAGAGGTGAGAAGCTCATGTGAGAGTTCGATAACTAACATGCGTTTATACGACTTATTTTAAGAACCAGATTTAAATACTTGATAAATCATTTTTTTAAACCTCGGGCCCTGACCCGTTTATTGCATCTCTTCTATCTTTTGCTATATATATATTATACCAAGTGCTCAGTCGCAGGGGTACCAGAATTAGAGATTGGATTGACAGACGTAATGCAACTATTGTGGAAGATGTAGGTCCTTGAATTAGACACGTATATCCTTTCGATTCAGTTTCATTGAAAATTTCTATTTAGGGCATGTGTCGCCCGCTTCTAGTTTTTATTTGAGATATTGTATTTAGTTTACTTTATGGTTTGGAGTTTTGAGCTAGGAGGTTTTACCCAGTCTTATTTATTTCAGTACTTGATTCATGTTCAGTATTTATTATATTTCTATGTGTAGTGAATGGTTTATATTTTAAGACTGAATCAAAATGGATTTACTTGGTCTTACTAAAATTTGGAATGTTTTGGCACCTAGCTTAATTTTATATTAGGTGATTAATATGTTAAAAAGTTTTTCGACAGTGATGCTAAGAATGAACCACCCGAACATTCTGTTTTAAATTGGTATAAGACAGATCACCCTTAATTTAATTGGGCGGGGTGTCACAGGTGGTATCAGAGCATCAGGTTCTAGAGTCTTTTAGGATCTGTACGGCTTAATGTTTTCAGCTTTGCGTCCTTTGATATAGAGCCCTATCTTTAGGACTGTTGTGATCTTATTTATACAATTATGTCTTCATCTATTTGAGATTTAGTAACAATTGTGGACTAATAAAATTCTTTCTCGTTTTAGATGCCTCCTCGACGTGCACCAAGAACAGACAGGCCCAGCCAGAGCAGACAGTAGCGCAGGCTCAGGGGGCAATGAATGCAGCAGAGGTTGCCGCGATAGTAGCACAAGCGGTGAATGCAGCCTTAGCGGTGGTGCAGCAGGCCCCTCCTGAGGTTCAGGTAGTAGCACCAGTTCCAGTGCATCCTTTTCCCACTGCATGGGAAAGAGTGAGAGAGTCCTTTCAGAGGGCATGTCCCCCAGAGTTCATGGGCAGTTCGGATGTGGTTATTGCTAGTTAGTGGAAGAAAGACATACAGCGAGACCTTCGTATGTATGAGTGTACTGAGGTTCATAGGCAAGTTTTGGCTACCTTTAAGCTGAGAGGGGCAGCCTTACAGTGGTGGGAGTCCACTACTACTACCGAGGAGCGAGATTTAATGTCGATCAGTGATTTTGGGGTGCGGTTCGACTGCAAGTACTTTCCTTCCGTCGTCAAGACTGAGATGAGGTGGAAACTTTTAGACCTCACCTACAAAGGGAGAACAGTTACGGAATACGAGGAGGAGTTCACACAATTGACAAATATGGTATCGGATGAGGTACCTTCTAAGGAGAAGCGCATTCAGATGTTCACGGATGGCTTGACGTGGAGGATACGCCAGCATCTATTGGGTAATCTTTCCCTACACTCGTATATAAACGTTCTGAATGCAGCCTTATTGCATTGTCAGGATAATCGCTTCCATGCTAAGGGAAGCAAGCGAGGGGGAGAGCCCAACCAGTTGGGCAAGACAGGGGGAGGTAGTGCCAGTGGGGCACCAGTTGAGCAGAGGCAGAGGCAGGGTTCCCAGCAGGGGGAGTCTGGTAAGAGGTTTCGTTCTGGAGGTTTCAGGCATGGTCATGGGGGTTGGAAGCAGGGCCAACAGCAGGGCCAACAACAGGGCCAATAGTAGGGAGGACAACAGGGCCAGCAGGGCCAAGGTAGGGGTGGTAACGGCTAGCTGGGCCGAGGCTATCAGGTATAGATGGGAGTAAACTTCATTAAAAAATGTTATACTTGTGGCAAGACTGGCCATAAGAAATAGGATTGCCCCGATAAGGATAGAGTTCCTCGGCAGCAGGGTGCTCACCAAGAGCCCTAAAGACCCATTTTTCCCGCCGCTCTACCAGCACCAGCTCCAGCTCCAGTTCCAGCTTTGCCCGCAGCGTCGATGCGACAGGGGCAGTTGCAGTATGGACGTGTCTATAACGTCCACCAGGCCTCAGTTCCACAGGCACCACCCACAGTGGAGGGTAAGTTTTCTATCCATGATACTTTGGGTCGTATCTTATTTGACACGGGAGCATCATACTCCTTTGTAGCCACTAGCTTTGCACAGGCCACTGGGTTGTTAGGTACGACAGAGAGTACATTGACATGTGTAGACTCACCATTAGGTAGTGGGTCGTTGATTTTCTTCATATGCCCAGGAGTAAGCATAGAGATTGGCAGTTTGATTTTATCAGTTGATATGTTAGTGTTAGATATGTCTGAGTACGATGCCATTATTCGCATGGATTGGCTAGTCGAGTATAGGGCCATGATTGATTGCTTCAGTAGGAGTATTGTGTTCACCATTTCAGTCCAGTAGATGTTCTCAGTGGCGATGCCTCGTTCTGAGGGAGGGTCGTCCACCCACTTGTTTTATATAGAGGATGAGACCTCTGCAGTAGTGGTTCCACTCGATTTAATTATGGCCGTCTGCGAGTTTACTGATGTATTTCAGGATATACCGGGGTTGCCTCCGGGTAGGGAGATCAAGTTCATGATAGACTTGACACCGAGCACTCGTCCGATAGCACGTGCGTCTGTAAGGACATTTTTCTCATGTCCGAAATGTTTCATTTATTTATGTCGTACGTCGCTACATTTGGCACGTCACCTCACGATCTCACATGACGACCTCTATCCGAATTCCGGGAATCAAGCATGCATTATCTCCACTAATATGTCCCTCATCTGTATCAACGACTTCACGTTCCTTGATTGTAGGCTCGTAATGCAAGTGGAACGCAGGAGAAGTCAAATCAGTGAAACAAGGCGTGATAGGGATGTTCAAGGGCATATTGGTAATTTTACAGCCACCGTCCAGAGGACCGGTCAACTGGAAAGTTGAAGAGCTTGCCGCAACAAAGATACAGGAAGAAACGGCACCTCAATCCGAGCTACCGTGAACAAGTTATGGCCCGTTGAAAATGGAGATATGTTCATTGAAAAGTCTGGAAAATTTTCTAAGTGTTTAAGCACCAATTCCCAGCACACTTTCCCGAACCCAGACCCAAACCGGTTCGGAGGTGCGAACCGGTTCGCAGGGGTACCCGAACCGGTTCGGGGTACCTGTAAGCTGGATAGAATTTCAGCAGTTTAAAATCGTGGGTCTCTTCATGTATTTCCCTATAAATACCAACTTCGGGAGAGTTGTTTTGCAAGACTTTAGGAGACGAATTTGAGAGTCCAAATACACCTAGTCTTCATATTTTTGAGTCCCAAGACTCATGGTTTGATTCACACATCCTTGCCAAACCTTTGTGAATCCCTTAGCAACCCAAGAACACAACTTTGGTTTGTTCAACCCTTGTGGAGGAGACCGTTCTTCTTCTTCATTGCAGCCCTACTGGAAAGGGATAATTCCAGCCGCGACTACAGAATCCGATACCCGAGGGTAATTCTTAGTCAACTTGTATTTTCATTGTAATCCGATTGTAAGCCGTTCTCTTACAAATTATAGTGAAAATAATTGGTTTTTCCCCTGAGGGGGATTTTTGCTTAATTGCATGTGTTTGAATGTTCTTGCGTAGATTATCTATTTTATTCAATCACATACTGCTGCATGTTTAGGGTTTGTTTGTGTTAAAAGGGTTTTATATATAACTTGATCATTTGAACATGAGCACATACACTCTTCAAATTGGTATCAGAGCAGGTTACGCTAATCTATCGCGTATTCCTTTTTCCGCAAAATTTTTAAGATATCAATTTTCTAAAAAAATTGATTTTTGAAAAAGTGCGTGTTCAAATGGAGAAGTCATATTATAAAATGCCTGTTTTTGACGGGACAAATTATGCTTATTGGAAAGCCCGTATGAGGTCGGCTTTAAAAGCCATTGATGAACGTGTCTGGATTTTGGTTGAACGAGGGTGGACTCCTCCCACCGTGACTGTTGATAATGTGACCAACTTGAAACCTGACATTACTTGGACTGATGAAGAAATTAAATGGTCATCTTTTAATTCTAAGGGTCTAAGTGCTATTTCTGGGTCTGTCACACCTGATGAGTTCAAACGCATAATGACGTGCACCACGTCAAAGGGGGCATGGGATGTTTTGCAACTTACCCATGAGGGTACGAACGCTGTTAAAGAGTCTAAATTACAAAATTTGGCCACCCAATTTGAGACTATCACCATGTCTGAGTCCGAATGCTTTGATGAGTTTTTTGCACGCTTGTCGGACATTGTTAACACTAGTTTTAATTTGGGTGAGGTAATTGATAACACGCGTGTCGTTAAAAATATTTTGAGATCTCTCCCAAAACGCTTTATTCCTAAAGTCACTGTTTTGAACTCTTTGGGAAATTTGAAATCACTTAAGTTGGAAGAACTTGTAGGAGATCTTCAAACCTATGAGATTGACATGTTTCCCAAAACCATTAAGGATAAGGATAATGGGATTGCTTTAAAGACTCATTTTCAGAAAAAGAAAGAAAAAGTTTTTGAGTCCAAGTCTGAATGTGATTTTGACTTAGATGACTTGGCCCTGTTTGCAAAAAATTTCAAAAGAATTCTAAAATTCAAGAAAAGTGGAAATTTCAATGATAAAAGGAATGTTGAGAAAAATATTTTTGAAAAGAAAAATAAAAAGAATGGAAAGGCCAAAGAAAGTGGTGAGAGGGAAAAAGAGAATAAATCCGATGAGGAGTGTGAGGAAGATTTTGAGAACGTCACTTGTTTTGAATGTGGGGGTAAGGGACATAAGTCATTTGAATGTCCTACGTGTCTTAGAAAGAAAGGAAAGAAAGTAGCTATGCCCGCCACACTTAGTGATAGTAGTGAAGGTGAGGGTGATGAGACTAGTGGTGAGAAGTTTATAGCTTTTTCTAGACGTGTGAGCACTCCCACCTTGTCCCATAATAGTGCACACGAAAGTGATAGTGATGGTTTGAGCGCTTCAAGTGATGGAGAAAGTGAGGTCGAGTCGGTAGACTCGGGAGATGAGTCACCGCATGAGCGTAACTTCACCGCGTTCATGGCTAGTCATGTGAGTACCTCCAATGCTTCTCACGGCGATGAGGATGCTACGTCACAAGGACACCTCGACAGTAAGAGCGATGAGAGTGAAGGGGAGGATGAGGCAAGTGAGAGCGAGTGTGATCTCCCACGCGCTTACGCCGAGTTATATTCTGAGTTTTTTGAAACCAAGAAGCGAAATAATACTTTAGCCCTTAGGATCACCGCTTTAGAGAATGATTTAAGATTGCTTGGAGAAAGAGAGAGTTGTGGTGAGAATGAGAGAAATAAAAAACTTGAGAAGATAAGATGTTTTGAGTGCGATGGGACAGGGCACAAGAAATTTGAGTGTCCCACTAGACTTAAGAGAGAGGGCAAGAAAGTTGATATGCCCATTTCTCTAAGTGATAGTGAGGATGATAATGGTGATGATAGTTTGATCCAAAATGCCTTTAGAAAGTTATTTATCGAGACCATGGAAATAAAAAGGACTAATAGGATCCTAGGTCTTCGAATTGGTGTGTTGAAGGGAGACAATGATGAGCTTAAAAGGGAAAAAGGTGACTTGACCAACATGGTGTCTAGTCTGATGACACGTGTATCCCATCTCGAGGATGACCTCAAACAAGCACGAGAGGTTCAAGTCACATTAGAGAATTCACCCGAGCCTATATCCACCATTGTGAGTGAGTCCCATGGGTGTCTGTCTAGGAATGTTCATCCCAAAATTGTTGATAAATTACTTCCTAGACCGATTTATGTTTGCTCCCACTATAAGAAGCAAGGACATCTTAGGGAATTTTGTTCTAAGTTGGGTTTTGTGCCATATTATGCTACTTCACACATTCATGCACATGCACCCACTCATGATACTTTGCCTGCTCATGTTGATAGAGAGTTTGCACATATTCGCGAGCAAGTGAAGTTTTTTATCAAGACCACACATGATCTAGTGGAGTTCGTTCAAAAGATGTCACCATCTTTAGAAAACTCCACCGTTACTCCCGGTTGAGATCTAGTCTTGATTGCTAGCATAGGTTGTTTATCATATTTTTTTACCTATTGCTAGCTTGTATCATTAGTTAGTTTTTCATTTTTTTTTTTAAAAATACAAAAAGATTTTCCTTTAAGAAAATTTTAAGAAAAGCATAAAAAGATTTTATTTTGATAAAATTTTTGAAAAATCCAAAAAGATTTCTGCATTTGCTTCTTTTATGGATGAACATTTAAGATAGCCATGTCACAACTTCATTCCATATATCCATGTGACTGTTTGATAGAGATTTGAGAGGCTACACCATTTCATCCATGTGCTTTACATTGATTGGAGTCTTTGAGATGTAATTAATGATATCTTCCTACATGTTTGACTCTTATATCCTTTATTGCACACATGCACGGCTATATTTGATTATTGCACTTATCTATCTCATGTTGGCTTGCGTGTTTTCATCTCAATCCCGTCTATACAATGTACAATATGCGATAGAACTTGACAAGATTGGAATGCATGTAAAAACTGTTTTGGTGAGACTGTGTGTTTTTGTATAACGGGGAGGGGCTGCGAAAGGTAATCATCTATCCTTTGCGCAAAAGCCACCGTTAAAAAGGACCTAAAAAATGGAGGAATTTTAATATCCGAGGTCCAAAGAGGTTAAAAGAGCCCGAAAAAATTTACAGGCAATAAAAAGCAATTCATGCCAAATATGGGCCACTTAGGTTTCACCATCAATTCTCCAAAGTTTGAGAATTTAGAATGCCTCTATTCAAAATTATATCTGAGGGAGTTTGGTTGGAGAATCTTTAAACGGGTTTGCACTTCCTTGAAAGTCCTGAAAAAGCATAAAATCATTTTGGACGTTATTGGTGTGAAAATCATTTTGAGCTTTGATTTGTTGATTTGATTGAGTCAATATCTTATACTGTCACTCTTTTACACCAAAGGAAGCATTTGAGTTCATTCGCTAGGAATATCCAATATTCATCGTGCACATATGTCATGTTTGTATGCATTGATTTTCCTATCGAATTTGATCACACCACTTCATTTACGTTATCATTGACTTGGTTGCTTTGTGTTTAGTCATGGTGTGATTTTATCCGTGTGACACCCCACACTTGCTTATTTGATTCATTCTTCTCATCTGTCTATTTGGGGTCATCATAAAAAGGGGGATAAAGAATTATCATTTTATGGGGGAGTTTTTGAGATGTTGCTTATATTTTTATAGTTTTTGAGATGTTGCTTATATTTTTATCATATATTGATATCCATGTTATCTCATTTCAAACTCGATATGTCACGTGGTATTTGCGTTGTCTCATGTGTGTAGGTATGAAGATTGCAGATCTATATGTTGCACACCCTGATGAGAAAAGTTTTGAGATTCCTGAAGAATTAAAGAACAAACGATGAAGACTATTCATTTGTACCTTTTTCAGTTTTGGGTTCATGGGAGGGTAGATTTGTATAGGCAAATTCATCTTTGATAATTCGGATTTTTTATGTATGTACCGGCATAGACATAGGGGGAGATTTGTAAGGACATTTTTCTCATGTCCGAAATGTTTCATTTATTTATGTCGTACGCCGCTACATTTGGCACGTCACCTCACGATCTCACATGACGGCCTCTATCCAAATTCCGGGAATCAAGCATGCATTATCTCCACTAATATGTCCCTCATCTGCATCAACGACTTCACGTTCCTTGATTGTAGGCTCGTAATGCAAGTGGAACGCATGAGAAGTCAAATCAGTGAAACAAGGCATGATAGGGATGTTCAAGGGCATATTGGTAATTTTACAGCCACCTTCCGGAGGACCGGTCAACTGGAAAGTTGAAGAGCTTGCCGTAACAAAGATACAGGAAGAAACGGCACCTCAATCCGAGCTACGGTGAACAAGTTATGGCCCGTTGAAAATGGAGATATGTTCATTGAAAAGTCTGGAAAATTTTCTAAGTGTTTAAGCATCAATTCCCAGCACACTTTCCCGAACCCAGAGCCAAACCAGTTCGGAGGGGCGAACAGGTTCGCAGGGGTACCCGAACCGGTTCAGGGTACCTGTACGCTGGATAGAATTTCAGCAGTTTAAAATTGTGGGTCTCTTCATGTATTTCCCTATAAATACCAACTTCGGGAGAGTTGTTTTGCAAGACTTTAGGAGACGAATTTGAGAGTCCAAATACACCTAGTCTTCATATTTTTGAGTCCCAAGACTCATGGTTTGATTCACACATCCTTGCCAAACCTTTGTGAATCCCTTAGCAACCCAAGAACACAACTTTGGTTTGTTCAACCCTTGTGGAGGAGACCGTTCTTCTTCTTCATTGCAGCCCTACTGGAAAGGGATAATTCCAGCCGCGACTACAGAATCCGATACCCGAGGGTAATTCTTAGTCAACTTGTATTTTCATTGTAATCCGATTGTAAGCCGTTCTCTTACAAATTATAGTGAAAATAAATGGTTTTGCCCTTGGGGGGATTTTTCCTTAATTGCATGTGTTTGAATGTTCTTGCGTAGATTATCTATTTTATTCAATCACATACTGCTGCATGTTTAGGGTTTGTTTGTGTTAAAAGAGTTTTATATATAACTTGATCATTTGAACGTGAGCACATACACTCTTCAGCGTCTTACCATATGGCTCCGACAGAAATGAGGGAGTTACGGGATCAGATAGAATAGTTATTGGGACAGGGTTTTATCCATAGGATTACCTCGCCTTGGGGTGCCCCAGTTCTATTTGTGAAGAAGATGGATGGGTCCTTATGACTTTTTATTGATTATCGGGAGCTTAACAAAGTCATGATGCGTAATAAGTATCCGTTGCCTCGCATCGATGACTTGTTTGACCAGCTGAGAGGAGCAGCCCACTTTTCGAAGATAGACTTGAGATTTGGATATCATCAGCTACGCATCAGGGAGCAGGATGTGGCTAAGAATTCTTTTCTGACGAGGTATGGGTCGTATGAATTCAGGGTTATGCCATTTGGGTTAACCAACACCCAACAGTATTTATGGACTTGATGAACAAAGTATTTAGAGAGTTTTTAGATCAGTTTGTCATTGTCTTCATAGATGACATCCTGATTTATTCCCACACTGAGAAGGAGCATGCCGAGCACTTACGTATGGTTCTGTAGACCTTACGAGAGCATGTGTTGTACGCCAAATATGAGAAGTGTGAATTTTGGCAGGGGAGGTACAATTTTTGGGACACATTGTATCATAGAGATGGATATATGTTGTGACAACCCTGCTTTTTATATCTAATTCGATTAGCTACGCCCAATTAAATTAAGCAGAGCATCAATATGTTGGCATTAGAAACAAAATTTAAATAAACGCAGTAAAGTAAACATGTACACTTTCATACGTGTAACCATATCACATCATGACAGCTATAACAAGTGAAACCAACTCATAACTATTAACTGTAATAATCCATCAGTAATCTCAAACTGAAAATATAAAATGCCAATACATGCGGCCCAACACAAAACAAGAAAGCGTAATACAATAATTTCCTCAAATTCCAAGTGTAAACAAAATGATATTAATCTCTGATACCACCCTTAAGAAAAGGGAAACAAACGACATAAATTAAAATAGAATAACTCCACGGCTACATGAATCCTAAGATTGATATGATCGCATCAAGTTCCATAGTCTATTGTCCAACGGGACGAGGACCTGTCATATATTATATATATAGGAGAGGAGCAATAAGCAAGATAGACAAACGTTAAAGCAAGAAAACAAGCTATAAGATTATAAGATGTACTTATAATGAAAGCACACTAGTCATTACTCGTCTCCAGTAATTAAGTTGTTCAATTACCCAACCAATGCCCCTATGTCGTGACTACCCAACCCAAACTCGAGTAACGTGTAGCCTCACATCGTATCATGATTAATCATTATTAATCTCATTTCAGTATTTAACGTATCAAAATATTTCCTTCAAGTATAATATCAAATGCCTCGATTCATGATATTACTTCAAGACACAAGCATAATATCTCACACAACAAGTCATATTGGGTCACTATCGTTACCAGGGGGAACAAGTCGTAACACTAGGCCTACACACAAATATTCCCCAATATTACATGGCAAGGGCAATCATACTAAGTCCTAAATCACATGGCGTTTCAAGGTCTTTCTATCCGGCCCCCATTACAACCATGTGTCCGGTTCCGGTGGTTTATCTTCGACACGGCACTCGAGCGGAACTTAACCGGATCAATCACCAAAAATTGCATTCAACATGTGCCTACATCGACCGGAGGACTAGTCTAGTGTATACTCGACAATATACATGTAAAATAATTTCACGCTTATGTATATATACAATCGTGTCAAGTCTCTTACTCGAGTTATACAATAGTCATTATTTACAATATAACATAATTTACATCATTAATTTACTAATTCAACATCAAATCATTTCAAGGTTATATATCCCTAATAACCATAAGTATGTGATCAAGTTAGGATATTAGGCACAACACCACAATTATCTTACTAACAACATGAAAAACATTATCACTCTTATTTCAACAACATGCTGCCCCGAATTTAAAATGTAGATTCGAGGCTCTTTCGATCCGTTTTTGGAAAAACTTAGAACTACAAAGTTATTCGGAATGTGATTTCTACAAGGACACGCTACCATAGCCAGCCTAAAACAGACCCGAAACTAACATATAATATTCGCCCCTGTTTTCGACAACTTTCTGCCCAGCATTTTAAAACGCCGAATTGAGGCTTTTCCGATCCGTTTTTGGGAAAACTTAAAACTACAAAGTTGTTCGGAACATGATTTTCTACAAGGACTCTCGAGCACGCTACCGTAGCCTGCTTAAAATAGACCCGAAATTAACATATACAATTCGGACATGTTCAAGATAACTTTCTGCGCAGAATTTTAAAACGCATATTAGAGGATTTTTTGATCCGTTTTTGAAAAAATTTAAAACTACAAAGTTGTCCAGAATATGATTTCTACCGGGCATCGCGGACGAAATGTACATTTTCGGAACTAAAATAGCTCAAAACAATTTTTAATATGACGATTTACTCAATTTCATAGATTTCTCAAATTCAATCCCTATAATGATGTTATCGCATTTGAATCTACATGGAGGATGATCCTAATACATTGCATATCATTTTTAACATTAATTTCATATTAATTTAGGGATCCAAATACATGTTCATGTGAAATTTCATTATAGATACATATTATACACATATAGGTTATTAACTTGCCTTGGATTGTATGGATAAATTGAAAATCCTCTTAGCTTCTTCTCTTCTTACTCTCTCTCTCTACCAAACCCTAGCCCCATTATGTGAAATGAAATAATGAAGACTTCTTCTCTTCTTTTCTATTTATATCTAGGGTTAGTTTATTTACAAAAATGCCATTGCGCCAAATTTAACCCTCTCGATCCTTTTACGCGTTAATTCGCTTCTAATATTTAAGTCGCACATTTGTATCTCAATTAATTCATTTTAAATTTTCATTTCCAAACATTTCGAATATATATACTGGCATAGTTTTTTTTTCAATTAGTTCAATTTTAATTCAATAAAAAATGCGAGGTATTACATATGTGGATCCTAGTAAGGTGTCAGCGGTGAGGGAGTGTGAACAGCCCACGACACCGACGGATGTGCGAAGTTTTCTCAGATTATCCGGTTACTACATATGGTTTATTCGGGGATTCTCGAAGATTGCAGGTCCGATGACGAATCTGACTTGTAAGGGTGTGCCGTTTGTTTGGGATGTTCCATGTCAGTTGGCGTTCAATGAGCTGAAGGATAAGCTGACCTCAGCACCCAAACTAGCACTTACCAGAGCAGGGGTGGAGTACCTGGTTTATACTGACGCATCCTTACAGGGGCTTGGGGGAGTACTCCAGCAAGAGGAGCATGCTATAGCTTTTACTTCACGGAAGCTTAAGACTCACGAGAATAATTACCCCACACACGACTTAGAGCTGGCAGCAGTCGTGTTTGAGCTTCGAATTTGGAGGCATTGTTTATTGGGGGAACAGTTTCACCTATTTACAGACCACAAGTCACTGCAGTACTTGTTCATGCAGAAAGAGTTGAATATGCGTCAACGCAGGTGGCTTGAGTTTGTAAAAGATTATTAGTTTGAGATACACTATCACCCGGGGAAGGCTAATGTAGTTGCTGATGCGTTAAGCCGTAGACCGATAGACGAGAGGACCGAGGTCTGGAAAGCGAAATGGAAAGAATTAGGACACCAGGATGCCGTGGCCCGATCATTTATATCTGTAATGGCGATTGCGCCTCAGATTATTACAAGAGTAGTACAGGCACACGCAACAGATTCGTTCTGTCAAGATCGGATTAGGATACTTTTAGCCGATAGAGTCGAGTCTTATTCAGTAAGCTCCGAGGGCAGTTTGCGCTTTAATAGGAGACTCGTGGTTCCAGAGGGGGAGGACCTTCGACATGCAGTTATGACGGAGTCGCATGGGTCACGATTTGCGGTACACCCCGGTGGAGATAAAATGTACCATGATATGATACGGCAGTATTGGTGGAGCGAAATGAAGAGAGACATCGTGGAGTTCGTCTCCAAGTGTACCACTTGTCAACTAGTGAAAGTGGACCACCAGGTTTACTTCAGCCGTTGGAGTTCCCTAAGTGGAAATGGGAAGGCATTTCCATGGATTTTATTACCGGGTTGCCCACTTCACCGAGGGGGCACGATTCTATATGGGTTATTATGGATCGATTGATGAAAGTAGCCCAGTTTTTAGTCATCTGGACAGACTATACGGCAGGACAGTATGCCCAGCTATTTATTGCAGAGATAGTGAGGTTACACGGTGCACTCCTTGATATCATGTCAGACAGAGACAAGACTTTTGTGTCTCATTTTTAGGAGAGTTTCCAGGAGGCTATGGGGACCGAGTTGCGATTGAGTATGATGTATCACCCGCAGACCGATGGGCAGATTGAGCGCACTTACCAGATGCTCGAGGATATGTTACGCATGTGTGTCCTTGATTTTAGTGGAGGTTAGGAGCAATACCTTCCACTGATGGAGTTTTCTTATAACAACTCCTATCAATTTACGATTGGCATGGCCCTATTCGAGGCATTGTACGGTAGATCTTGTCGTTCTCTGACTTGTTAGCTAGAGGTGGGGGACAACAAATTACTCGGGCCAGAAGTGATTTAGGACACAATGAACAGGATCGAGATGATTCGAGGTCGCATACGGGTAGCGCAGGACAGATAGAAAAGCTACACCGATGCTAAGCGGTTCTTCAGAGAGTTCGTCATAGGGGACCAGGTTTTGCTGAGGGTATCCCCTATGAAGGGGGTAATGAGATTTGGGAAAAAAAGGAAATTGGCTCCGAGATATGTATGACCATTTCCTATTATCGAGAGAATCGGACCAGTGGCATATAGGCTTGGGTTACTAGAACACTTGCATCGTATCCATGATGTGTTCCATATCTCGTCACTGAGGCGGTATCTTCGGAATAAGTTAGCACACACTCACATCGCGATTGAGGAGATTGAGTTACAGCCCGACAGTTCATAGGAGGAGAGACCGATGGCTATCCTAGATTATAGTGAGAGGAGGCTGATGTCAAAGGGAGTTCCACTTGTTCTGGTGCAGTGGCAGCATCATAATACGGAGGAGTCTACCTGGGAGCGTGAGGCGAATATGCGTGAGAAATATCCAGAGTTATTCGTACCAGGTATGCCTTATTTTCTGAATTTCGGGATGAAATTCCGTTATTAGGGGGGAAGTATGTAATAACCCATATTTTTGAGGATTTAAATAATTATGAGATTAATTATTATAGTGGGATTGATTGAATTAAAATGTGAGAATTTAATTGTCAATTAATCCGAATTTAAAAATAAATATTAACTAGCGTGCCAAGGGTTAATACTTATTGATTTAATATTACTGTGTCATATGTAATATGGAACTATACACTTCGATAAATTGTCGAGAGTGAATAATACGACAGTTTGGTAAATTAAGTCTGACGCACGTGTTAGTCGTGTCGAGACTAATTGATTGGGATAAAGAGAGAAATTATTTTTGGTAACTCGTATGGTCATTTTCGAGTGCTCCGTTGAGTCCATGAGGGTCGAGATAGTCAGAATAGTATACCCGGCTGTTTTGTTTGGGTCCCGAGACAATTTTAGGCCTAACCGGCGCCCCGAGAGGGCATTATGGTAAATTGTATTTTTGGGTTTAATTAATGGACGAAAATTGGGAGTTATTTTATCACCCAAGGAAAGTCAATTAGGGTTGAGAGACACAGAAAGTAAAGAACGGCTATAGAGGGTGTGAGGGAGAACCAATTTCCAAGAGGGAATGCCGAATTAACACTACCTTGTACAACCGTGACCACTAACATGTAGATCGAGAAGAGATGAACGCGTTTATACCAACATCACCAAAGGATTCAAACCTTCGACTTAAGGCAAGTGTTTATTACTTGCTTTCTTTTAGCAATAATCATACTCATGTTTGAGCAGGTGAAATTAATCATGATTTACATGTTAATTGGGTGAAAATTGGAGATTTAAATTATGATTAAGGACTGGGTTAATTAGTGGTTGAAATTCCTTCATGTATGTAGAGGATTAATCATGAAATTGAATTATATATTGATGAACAAATCAGGATTGATTAGGTTCTTTAATTGAAAATTTGGAAACTAGGGTATATATGAATTAATTTGGGGATTTCATATAATTTTGATAATTGATGACGAATTAATGATCCTGGGATGTTATGAATGATTTATAATCTGTTATGTGATGGGTACTGATGATCAGGTATTGGGTGTTGAATCTTAGAGTTTTTTAGGTTAAAAAATGGTAGAAAATGTTGAAATTTGGTGAAGAAGACGAAACGGTAGGCCACGCGTGAAGTCGCGCGAGGTTGTTCAAACGAGATTGGTATCTTGCGCGAAGTCGCTTAAGCAAAATGTGGCAGTCGTTCAAACGAAATTGCCATCTCGTTCAAGCGACAGGGTGAATTTTTGGGAATTTTCTTAGAGTTCGAATTTTGAGTTTACCGATTTATTGGAGAGAAACTGCCCGATAGTAAACTTAAACAAGCCAGAATTTCGGGAAAGTATGTGAGAATAAATACTTTACTTATTTCGGTATAAAGATGTTGATTTTGGCTCTCCTATTTTTCAGTTTTGATTTATTTACAAATTTGCCATTTTGGCTCAAATCTATAAATACAAGTGTTATTTCTAGGTTTTGAGAGATGACAAGTTTGAGAGATATTTTGTGAGTTATCAAAGCTAAAGAGTGATAGAGCTCCCATTTGAGGGGTGAGTTCTTGTGAGGTTGTGAGTGACTTTCTAAGAGAGATAAATTGTGTGTGTGTGTATAACCTTTGGGTTCCTCCATTTATCTATAGAAAGAAGAAATCCTCCTTGGTGGATGTAGCCCAAAATTGGGTGAACCACGGTATATCGTTGTTGTTTTGCTTTGATGATTGCTTGTATGTTCTTATTGTCTCTTCATTGATGTTTGGTTGATTCGATTGGGAGTTTGCACACTAGTTCATTTTGGGAACAAGGTCTTGGGTGTTTTCCGCACACCAAGTGTTTGATAAAATTCCCGAGTGAGTTTTGTCGTCTTGGTCGCTAGAGATAGTCTTACTTTAGCGCAACAAGTGGTATCAGAGCTTTGGTTGCATTGTTTGCCCGGTATTTTGGTTTGAGGTTGAAACAATTTTGGCAATTTTGGCAAAGACGAATGCGAGGCGTTCTTGTCCAACAGAGGTTGCAATTAGCATTGTTGGGGGTAGAGGGACGACTGGTAGGCATGACCGATGCCGAGTGGATTGACATTGATCAAAGAGCGGCTTCGTGTATTGAGATGCTTATCACGGATGATGTGTTGAATAACGTAATAGCGGAGACCACGGCTAAAGGCATGTGGGATAAGCTTGAAGAGATTTATTTGGGAAAGTCGTTGTCAAATAAATTGTTCCTCAAGAAGAAACTCTTCAAGCTTGAGATGAAGGAGGGTGAGGATATGATGAAGCATATCAACGTTTTTAATGCCTTGATAAATGACTTGAACCGGATAGACGTTCAATTCATTGAGGAGGATCGAGCATTGTTGTTGCTTGCATCATTACCCGATTCATACGAGCATTTTGTGACCACGCTCATGTTTGGGAAGTCTACGCTCCGGTGCAACGAGGTTGTGCAAGATATTCAATCTCATGTCACGATGAGAAAGAAGGAAGGTGGAGGTGACGGGTATTCCCATAATGAAGGCCTTATGGCGAGAGACGGAGGTGGGCAAAATGGCGGGAGGAACTTCAACCGGGGATTTAATGACGGTAGTAGGTCTAGATCGAGAGGTGTTGGTGGTAAAGGGCCGAAATGCTACAAGTGCCGGGAATGGGGTCATATGATCCGAGAATGTCCTTTATGGAACGACAAGGTTAAGGGCAAGGTTGATTCCGAGAGGGCAACGGTAGCGAGTGCGAATTATGAAGATGAACTTGGAGAACTTCTCACAATCTCCAAGGTTAACTCTCTTTCCCAAGATGATTGGATATTAGATTCGGGATCGTCGGATCACGTTTGCTCCAAGAGGGAATATTTTGATACTTTCACAGAAAATTGAAAAGGTTCCATGTCTTTGGCTAACGGAGAGAAGGTTTTCGTTGAGGGTGTCGGGACGGTGAAACTCAAGATGTTCGATGGGGTGGAACGCACTTTGGGTGGTGTGGCCTATGTCCCAAAGTTGCGAAAGAATTTGATATCCATTAGCCGTTTGGATTCCAAGGGTTGCCGGGTGTCGGTGGCGGGTGGAGTCTTGAAAGTCACACGTGGTTGTATGGTCCTAGCGAGGGGAGAGGAGAGAGAGGGGTTGTATCGTCTAAATCAGACTTCGAGAAAGATGGGGAAGCGGTGTGCACAAGTGATCGAACGTTCGAGGCATGTCTCGTTTGTGAACAAAGCGGAGACATTGGGTGCTAGCTTTCCAAGAGTAGACGGTAGTGATGGGAGAATACCTACTAGTGGAGGGGATGGATCGAAGTCCCCCTCCAGGGCCAACGGGTGATGTTGACCCGGTTTAGTTGCACACATGCATTGGCCGATTCGAATCGAGGAGGTGTAGGACTGTGATGGATTCGAGGTGTGTGTAGCTAGTTCAAGGAAGGCCGATGAGTTATTTTTTGCGAGCATTGGCAAACGGGAGTTTTTCGTGACAAAGACTTGGTATATCTTTCGAGGGTGAGATTTGGAGGGTATGAGAGGTGAGGAATTTTCCCTCTCATCCGTGGTTATTTCTCAAGGTGGAAGATGGTGTTGATGTGTTTGAATGTTTCGTGTAAAGAAGGTGTATGCTATATGTATTGTGTGGGGGTGGACTCACCGGGTTACATGAGGAGCGAGCTTCACCATATGGTTACATGGGAAGCATTCAGAGGAGTTCTTAGTTTAGAACTTGGTTCCTCGGCGGGTGGAGTCGTTTGGAGTCTTGGAGTGAAGACTTGCGGTATCTCACTTCATGGTTGAAGTTTGAGGTGGTTTAGCGTCGGGTGGAGCGTATTGGCTTGTTAGATATCGGGATGATCTTAGAGCGGATTTGATGTTTGCATTCCGAGTTCGGTTGGATCGTGAGGATCGCCTGGGGGAATCGCATTAGCTTGGTAGATGGTGGGACAGTCTTCAAGCGGGTTCAATTTCAGCATTCTAGAGATTGGTTGGATCGTCAGGATCGCCAAGGTGGAGTTTGTTGATTTTGGCTCTCCTATTTTTCAGTTTTGATTTATTTACAAATTTGCCATTTTGGCTCAAATCTATAAATACAAGTGTTATTTCTAGGTTTTGAGAGAGGACAAGTTTGAGAGCTATTTTGTGAGTTATCAAAGCTAAAGAGTGATAGAGCTCCCATTTGAGGGGTGAGTTCTTGTGAGGTTGTGAGTGACTTTCTAAGAGAGATAAATTGTGTGTGTGTGTATAACCTTTGGGTTCCTCCATTTATCTATAGAAAGAAGAAATCCTCCTTGGTGGATGTAGCCCAAAATTGGGTGAACCACGGTATATCGTTGTTGTTTTGCTTTGATGATTGCTTGTATGTTCTTATTGTCTCTTCATTGATGTTTGGTTGATTCGATTGGGAGTTTGCACACTAGTTCATTTTGGGAACAAGGTCTTTGGTGTTTTTCGCACACCAAGTGTTTGATAAAATTCCCGAGTGAGTTTTGTCGTCTTGGTCGCTAGAGATAGTCTTGCTTTAGCGCAACAAAAGAGAATGTACCCCGGAGATTATGAGAGAGATATTAATTTAAATATTTATACTATACGTAGAGTTGAGGTTAAAATACATATGAGAAGATTATATGTAGGTTGGAGAAATACCTATAAATTTTAATAGGATGTGTGTATGCCTATTATGTATTATTATTGTTAAGAGCACTAATGGGTGATAACCCGGGGGTGCAAGAATCTTACTATTAGGTGCACTAATGAGTGATAACTCGGGGGTGCAAGGATTCTATCGTTAAGTGTACTAATGGGTGATAACCTGGGGGTAAAGAATATTATTACAAGTGTACTAATGGGTGATTACCCGGGGGTACAAGAGTAATGTTATAAGTGCACTAATGGGTGGTAACTCGGGGGTACAATATTATTATGGTTAGGTGCGCTAATGGGTCTTATCCCGGGGGTGCAGTATATATATAGGGAAGATGTGACTATAGGTATATATACATAAACTTGTGAATCTTTGTACTGTGTATAGTTAGTAGAAATGAAAATGTTGATATATAAAATAAATCTTAAGATTATAATAGATTTATTATGAAAACGAGAAAACATGTTAATTAAATGCTCGACATAGGCTAATTTGGTAGCATATTGTATGGGCGATAAGGGTATACTACTAGTAGGTATAGATACTATTAGAATGACTTCAGACTAGTTAAACTGGGTGGTATAAGTAGGAGGAGAATTAGATGTATGTTAGGCGTGCACAATAGATGAGAGGTGAGAAGATCATGTGAGAGTTCGATAACTAACATGCGTATATAAGACTTGTTTTAAGAACTAGTTTTAAATACTTGCTAAATCATTTTTTTAAACCTCGGGCCCTGACCCGTTTATTGTATCTCTTCTCTCTTTTGCTATATATATATTATACCAGACGCTCAGCCGCAGGGGTACCAGAATTAGAGATTGGATTGACAGGCGTGCTGCAGCTATTGTGGAAGCTGTAGGTCCTTGCATTAGACACATCTATCCTTTCGATTCAGTTTCATTAAAAATTCCTATTTAGGGCATGTGTCGCCCGTATCTAGTTTTTATTTGAGATATTGTATTTAGTTTACTTTATGGTTTGGAGTTTTGAACTGGGAGGTCTTACCCAGTCTTATTTATTTCAGTACTTGATTCATGTTCAGTATTTATTATATTTCTATGTGTAGTGAATGGTTTATATTTTAAGACTGAATGAAAATGGATTTACTTGGTCTTACTAAAATTTGGATTGTTTTGGCACCTAGCTTAATTTTATATTAGGTGATTAATATGTTAAAAAGTTTTTCGACAGTGATGCTAAGAATGAACGAACCGAACATTCTGTTTTAAATTGGTACATGACTGATCACCCTTTATTTAATTGGGCGGGGTGTCACAGAGCGTTTTGAGAAAGAGTGTATCATATTATGTGTTTATTTATATAGATAGAGTAAGTGGGTAATGAGTATATGTGAGTATATATTTGTCTAAATATATCTAGTATGTAATGAAAAAGGACTTGGTGCATTAAAAAAAGTTAACGAGATTTTATGCATTGTTTACCCGATAAATAGGGCTAATCTTGAATTATCTCATATTTTATCTTAAAGTCATTATTAAAGGTTAATATTTTCATAAATAAAACTTGTCTATTATTTTTAAATATTTTTATTATATAAAAAAAACTTCAAAACAATTGTATGTATTTTATATATAAAAAATATACATATTTTTATTTTTTTTTAGTTTTAAAAATTGTATGTCATTTATAGATACAAACTTAAAGTTTTTTTCTATAATAAAACGTTAAAAATAATTTTATAACCAAAAACTTTTTTTATTTATATTAAAAACAGTTTTGAAATTTTGAAAACTTTTTTTAACTTAAAAACAATTTTTTATAAATAAAAACTTCAAAAAGAATTGTACATAGTTTGTATAAGGAAAACATATTTTTATTTGTTTTTTAGTTAAAATTTTTTTATGTGATTTATAAATAAAAACTTTAAGTATTTTCTATAAATATAGTGTTCAAAATATTTTTATAACCAAAACCCTTTTTCATTTATACAAAAAATAATTTTTAAATTTTGAAAACTTTTTTTAAACATTTTTTCTAGAAATAAAAAAACGTTATATAGTTTTAGTATTATTAGCAGCATAGTGTAATGTGCTTTGCGTGAAGAATGATGAAAATAGATTAATTGAATCTTGATTGTATCGGATCGAGATTAATTAATGGAGTCTGTAATGGATTATCTTTTTAGTTTTCAAGAGACTTTTGATTTGTTATTTTTTTTTTTTTTTCAAAGAGATTTTTGATTAATCCCTTTAGGTGAAATGGAGTATTAATTTGAGGAGGAAGGAGACGTATTTAGGTAATGAGCATTTATTATCATTTACACCTCTAATACGATAGTATTAGAGGTATAATATAGATATAGATTATAATACCTTTTTGATTTAAATATAATTTTGATAAGAATTTATGTTTATCACTGTTAACGCAAAAATTCTCCATCTACGAGGACCAATCAGAAAAGGACACATGTCATCCTACGTGGCAATATTCGACACCCGAGGAGAGTTGGTCGGCACCCGAGGAGTGTTAGTCGGCACCCGAGGAGTTGGTCTGTACCCGAGGAGAGTTGGTCGGCACCCGAGGAGAGTTGGTCGACATACCAACAGGGAAGATCAAAGGATAACTACGCATTTAATGATCATTAATGTACATTTATACTGTATGACAACACATAGCATACCAAGCAATTCAACAGTTAGATTCGTTGAATGTAGACATAATGCATAAATGTCTACATACAATGAATCTCTTTATCTCCCATTACTATAAATACATGTATTCCCTTCGCCAAAAGGGACAACTAGGAAGAGATCCAAGAGAGGGATCCAAGAAAACCAAGAACCGAGAGACACCATACACAAGATCCACACCTTTTTCTCTCTCTACACCACATTGTGCTATTGTAAACCCCTGGGAATAAAATAACAGTGGACGTAGGCTTTTTCTTATAGCCGAACCACTTTAAAAATCTTTGTCTCTTATATGTTTGATGTGAATGTTTATCTTCATCTTCAATCTCATCCTCATCATTTATCTGCTGTTGACGCCACTAAAATGGCAGTGGCCATTTTCTGTCTTCAACAGATTGGCGCCGTCTGTGGGAACGTGTTACAAGCGTTGTTCTCCACCAAAAGCTAAGTTTTTATTTTCTCTACGTATAATCAATTATACATAAATCTTTTGATTCAATCATGATTTTTATGTTTATATGCATAAATTAATTGTCCAATTTTTATCTGCAAAATGTTGCATATCATGATTTTTAATCATAACTGTTAGATTAATTCTTATTTAGAAATCTGAAAAATAGTAGATTTCATAAATCATAATTCTTTGCTTGATTCTCAAGTTTTAATTTTATATCATGAAATAAATATTTTAAATGATTACATATGCCAATATATGCGACGATGATAAGATTTAATCATTTTCATTGTTGATTTTGAAATACATTTTGTAAGATCTTTGATGTCTATTCAAATTCCCATCATATTTTTAATAAAAGAATGGGAAAAGGTTAAAGACAATAAAAAGTCTTCTCATGGAAATCATGACCCAGATCTATTTTTTCTCTCTTCAAGTTTGAGTCTCTTTGCATTCACAAGTTTAAGTCTTTTTGTATTCATTTTTATGAACTATATACTTAATTTGGTTCATCTTCCATCTATGTCAATAAAGTCAAATTGATTGATTTTTTATAAATTTGGTAATAACTTTAATCATTCACCATATTTTTATCTCTCCAAATTGGGAATAGGAAGGGATCAATATAAAAAATAATTTTCTTTCACCTGAAAAATCATTACCCACCTCTTGTAAAAGAGGATCAGTAAAATAATCATGACCATATCAAGACTATGGGCACAAATTTGATATGTTGGCCCCTCGTTCATCACATCACAAGGTTTCTTTGTCGAAATCACACGATCTAGAGGATTATTTATTTATTTCATTTAATAAACATTCTTAAGGCTTAAATTTTACATTGAATGTTATTTTTTGATCTCAAGATTCGAGATATTCTGGTCATCCAACCATATATTCTATAACTTGAGATATCCTTAAATGTTGGTCGGCAACATCCATGTCATTTGTCGGCAGCAGTAAAATCTTGGGGTATTAAAAAATGCTAAGCACCCCTGTTATTTTGAAATTAATATTTTTATTTCTCAAGCATATACATATCATATATTGATTGGATGAGTAAATTATTCTCATGACTAATCAATTCAGCCTACACAAATGGTAGAACAAGTTATTAATTTTTACAGGTACAAGATTCAACTCCGACGAATGCTCGGAAATAATCTTACTCTTCTGAAAAATATTATCATAGCTCGGCAGTATGAAATTTCACCTCAGCGAGGAACTATTGATTTTATTATTGCTATGATATCTGCTCAAGCACAAATCATTCTCAACATCCATTCGGATGCATATTATATATTCATCTCATCATGGAGCTCAACGAGATACTTATTCAGTTCTGAAGGAAAAGCTATAACATTTATTATATTTCACCCCCAACGGATAGTTGGTCGGGGTAGTTCTTATTTATATGCAGGCCCAGCAAAGTTCTCAGCCATATTCTTATGTTCTGAAAGATCTTATTCTTGTTCGGCATTATATGATTCTACCTCGACTGATCGGCGAGGCATTTTATTATTTTTAATTATTCTTTATATATATTTGGATGCATATTCTGTTCTCATTTCACCAAGGAGGTATCTAGCATTTATATTATCTTATTCCCAACAAATCTGTTGGTCAGCACCAAGGAGGTATCTAGCATTTATATTATCTTATTCCCAACAATCTGTTGGTCATCGTCGAGGAGGTATCCTGCATTTATATTATCTTATTCCCAACAAATCTGTTGGTCAGCACCAAGTAGGTCTCTAGCATTTATATTATCTTATTCCCAACAATCTGTTGGTCATCGCCGAGGAGGTATCCTGCATTTATATTATCTTATTCCCAACAAATCTGTTGGTCAGCACCAAGGAGGTATCTAGCATTTATATTATCTTATTCCCAACAATCTGTTGGTCATCGCCGAGGAGGTATCCTGCATTTATATTATCTTATTCCCAACAAATCTGTTGGTCAGCACCAAGGAGGTCTCTAGCATTTATATTATCTTATTCCCAACAAATCTGTTGGTCAGCGCCGAGGAGGTCTCCAGCATTTATATTATCTTATTCCCAACAAATTCGTTGGTCAGCTCCGAGGAAGTCTTCATCATTTATTATCAACTACCACCAACTCCGATTGGTAGATAAAATCCAACTCCGGTTGGTAGATAAAATCCAACTCCGGTTGGTATTGGTCGATAAATCTCATTCAAAGTTCACATTCCACAGTTGGGGGCTTCTATTACAGATATATTTGTTCATTTGGTGGCACATTCTTATATCATCATGCAGTCGAGCATCAAATTCAACCCCGACTAATCATCATTCAGGAGTTGTTTTTCTTTCTCAGGAATTACTTTTGATATTGAAGTTCAGGAGGAATATTGAAGTTCAGGAGATATATATTGAAGTGCAGGAGATATATATTGAAGTTCAGGAGGTATATTGAAGTTCAGGAGGTGTATTCAGAAGTATCAGGACATGATGAAAGAAAGCGACAAGTATTCCACCGAGGAACTCTGTCAGACCAGAAATTAGAAGACAAGTTGCCTATATGGAGGCTATATGTAGATGGATCATCTTTCACTACAGGCTGTGGGGCAGGGATCGTTTTGAACAGCCCAGATGAGGTCGACAGGGAATACGCCCTACGTTTCTAATTCAAAGCTTCTAATAATGAGGTTGAGTATGAGGACATGATAGCAGGTCTTAATTTGTCAAATACTATGGAGGCACAGCAGGTTATTGTCTTCAGTGATTCTCAATTGATCGTAAATCAAATGTTGGGAATATATGCAACCAATGGAGAATTGATGATCAAGTATCAAGCAAAGGTGATGGAGTTGGTATCAGAGTTTGTTGCTGTCCAACTGGTAAGAATATCAAGAACGGAGAATGTGAGAGCATACGCCTTGGCCCGATTAGCATCAGCTACTCGTACCGAGCTGCGAAGAACGATACCAATTGAAGCATTAGAAAGTCGGAGCATAGATGAAGACCTGACGATGAATATTATTACCCTTGATTTAGGAACATCTTGGATGGATCCTATCAGAGCATATATTAAGGAGGAACAATTACCGGAGGATAAGCTCGCTGCCAAGAAATGGAAGTTTAAAGCTGCTCGGTAGGTACTAATTAATGGTATTCGGAGGATAAGTTCGCTGCCAAGAAATGGAAGTTTAAAGCTGCTCGGTATGTACTAATTAATGGTATTCGGAGGATAAGTTCGCTGCCAAGAAATGGAAGTTTAAAGCTGCTCGGTATGTACTAATTAATGGTATTCAGAGGATAAGTTCGCTGCCAAGAAATGGAAGTTTAAAGCTGCTCGGTATAATGGTATTCGGAAGATAAGCCCGCTGCCAAGAAATGGAAGTTTAAAGCTGCTCGGTATAATGGTATTCGGAAGATAAGCTCGCTGCCAAGAAATGGAAGTTTAAAGCTGCTCGACGAGGAATTATGGCAGGTTTGCAAAGATGTGTACATCCCTCCGAGGTGAATTGATTAAAGAGATCCATGAAGGGTCCTGTGGAGCCCATGTAGCAGGTCGAACACTTTTGCAAAAGGTGATGACGCAGGGATACTACTGGCCGACGATGAGAGCTGATTGTATAGCTTATGCCAAGAAATGTGACAAGTACCAACGCTTTTCCTCCATCCGAAGAACTTCACAAACATTGTTGACACCCATCATTTATCCTTGGCCATTTTCCATGTGGGGATTGATTTGGTTGGACCATTGCCGACGACTCGAGGAAGATTCAAATACCTCGTCATCGCAATAGATTATTTTACTTAGTGGATAGAAGCTGAGCCACTTATTGACATGACATACGAGAAGGAAGGTGTACCAATTTGTTTGGAAGAACATCATCTGCCGATATGGTCTCCCTCATGCCTTCATCACAGACCATGGAACACAATTTAAAAACGAGGAGTTTGCTGCCTATTATCATCAGTCAAACATTTTCAAGGTTCATTCAGCGCCAGGATATCCTCAGAGCTAATGGACCAAAAGTGCTCTAAGGAGCCAAAAGTGCTCTAAGGAGCCAAAAAGTGCTCTAAGGAGCCAAAAGCTCTAAGGAGCCAAAAAATACTCCTTTGGTTAGGAGGCGCTCTAAGGAGCCAAAAGCTCTAAGGAGCCAAAAAACTACTCCTTTGGTTAGGAGGTGTACACCAGCATGATCAATTACGGTTGGTAAGATAAAAATATACTCTCACATTACAACTTATGTTGGTTGGGAGGTAAGATTATTACAAAAAGTTCTTTGAGGAATAAAATATTCCAAAATACACCAAGTATAGTTGGTCGGGGATAAAAACCCACTAACTGTAGCTGGTCGACGAGGACAAATTATTGACCTTAGTTGGTCGGACACATTTTATGAAAATATTTGAAATTGAACCAAGTATGGCTGGTCGGAGATAAAAATCCATCAACTGTAGTTGGTCGACAAACATTATTTATCCACCCTGGTTGGTTGGAAACAGTTTGAACATTTTTATACTCATTACTTTGATGTAAAAAACTAGATCGCTCTAATTTTTCAATCACAGATAAATAAATAAGACAAAGATTTTTAAAGTGGTTCGGCTAGGAATAAAGCCTACGTCCACTGTTATGTTATTGCTGAGTGTTTGTGGAATTCTTGATTACAAATTCTCTCAAGAAATTCCGGTCCCTTTGAATGAGGGAGATACAAGGTATTTATAGCCTTGAGGCTGTACATGAAAGGTTCGATACATTAAATGATATACATGTGAAAGGGTAATACATTTAATGCAGCGTGTGCGTCAAGAATATAAGCATTCAATGAATATCTGAACTGTTGATTATCTGGCAATTAATGATACGACCGAGATGCAGCTCGGACCGCCATAGCTGTTCGCTGATCAAGAGTTCCTCGGAGTGCTTAGAGTATCTCGGGATGATAGAGTTCCTCGGGGTGTCCTCCTCGTTGCTCGGAGAGAACATGACTTGGTCGGGGGAAATAAACTTCCTCGTTGTTATTGTGCCATGTAGATTGACACGTGTCTTCTTATTATTGGTCCTTTTTATTACTAAGTTGGTCGATGAACAACACAATATTGTTATCTTTTTAACTTATACATATGCACAGATGTAGAGTATTTTACAAGACAACAGCAATTAAGATTGCGAACAAAAATGAAAGTCTTTCATTAAAATCAAAAACAAAATACATTGAGAATGAAAATGTATACTAACTATTACATTGAGATTCCTATTCTATTGGTTTCTTTTCCTTCTACTTTTGAAACAGGTTCCTCACCAGCAGGAGGATCATCTAAAATATAAGAGGAGTTTATGAAGTTAAGACCTTTCAACATTCTGATATTCATCACAGATGATCTATCCGAGAAGCATTAGCCCATTCCCGAGAAGCACTTGCTCGTCCCTAAGAACCTCTTATTCGTCCCCGAGCAGAGGTAGAAGTCAAAATCAGCATCTACAGCACTGAGATCTTTGCTAATACTGTCTCGACCAATAATGAAGAAGAATTTATGAGAAAATGTTTTGAAGTCCACCACTAGCCTGGTACTAATCAGATTGAAGAGTTGGGTTCAAAAGCTATATGTTACTCGACAAAGCATTCAGATAAGCTTAAATCAGAAAAATCAAGCACGTGAAGTTAGCACTCAGTTACTCGACACAGGAAGCAGTTGGTCGGATGGCAAACCAATCAACATACTTGAAGATTATGACAAGCTACAAGTTTCATACTATGGCATGGCTGCATCCAAATTCCCAGGGGTGATACATAGTACACAGAGTTCCTCTAAAGAAAGATTAGCAACCATCGATCAGCCTGCATCATACTTTGTCCAGGAGATAATGAACTTTATGTTGAACAAATCAAGAAGGTAGATCAAGAATTTCACGAGCACCGAGCAACATTGCAGAATAAATACTCCATCCTTTCAAGTAACCCATCAAGCATGAAGCATTGGGGGCTTCTGTTGATACCAAATTTAATCTGCTGATGTGGACCAATAATAAGAAGACACGTGTCAATCTACATGGCACAATAACAACGAGGAAGTTTATTTCCCCCGACCAAGTCATGTTCTCTCCGAGCAACGAGGAGGACACCCCGAGGAACTCTATCATCCCGAGATACTCTAAGCACTCCGAGGAACTCTTGATCAACGAGCAACTAAGGCGGTCCGAACTGCATCTCGGCCGTATCATTAATTACCAGACGGACAACTGTTCAACTATTCATTATATTCTTGACGCACACGCTGCATTAAATGTATTACCCTTTCATATGTATATCATTTAATGTATTGGACCTTTCATGTACAGCCTAAGGGCTATAAATACCTTTTATCATCCTCATTCAAGGGGACCGGAATTTCTTGAGAGAACTTGTAATCAAGAATTCCACAAACACTCAGCAATAACATAACAGTGGACGTAGGCTTTATTCCTAGCCGAACCACTTTAAAAATCTTTGTCTTATTTATTTATCTGTGATTGAATAATTAGAGCAATCTAGTTTTTTACATCAACAGATTACTGCCATTTTAGTGGCGTCAACAATCACATATATTTTTAAATACCGAATTCTAATATTTTTGAATTTAAATTTTTTTTCAGACTATAACAAAAAGATTATTTTTAAAATTATATTATATATTTTTCAACTCGGAATCGTTCACTCTTCATATTTCATAATCTGTTACATAGGAGCATTACATTAGGTACGATTCGAAGGTTTCTTCCAAGACATCTATTCTCATGGATGCCTTCCTTTAATTGTTGCTTGGGACCTGAAACAATGAAAGAGACCAAAATGTTGGTTAATGTTTATACATCACAAAGATGATGAAGTTTCATCGTGAGTTAAACCTAACGCCTAAAATGGTGGCTAATATTATCGCTCGAGACTAAACATTGGCCTTAAGTTGAATAACTTACCCTCAAACAATAATCAATCAATGATCTAAAAAATATGGAAACGAAAAACTCTTTGGATAAAAGAAAACACCACATTATATTAGATTTAAAAGAAAAATGATATTAACAAAAGGAAGTGACCCATAGTCGCACGGTGGATCGAGATACTTCTAGAGAGAGGGATGGGGGGAACCCTATAAATATGCAGTAGAGGTAACAAAACTTTGTCCAAGATGAAGCTCTGGAAGTACTCGTAGGAGTTCATGAAAGGAACTGGGAGCTAGAAGTTGGTCTTCATAGAGAGAAAAAGAGAGAGAGTTTAAAGAGAATGGAAGATATGGGCATTCAAAATTCAAAAACAATGGTATAAAAGACGATAAGGTTGAGTGTTTTACATTGATGTGGGTAAGGGTGGTAGATTAAAAACCAACTATTCAGAGATACATGGAATGCTTGATGGAAATGGTACACTTTTGTCATATATCCAGTAGCTAACATAGGTTTTCAGATGATCTTTAGCTTTAAGAGTTGCAAATATATTGATATGAATTATTTTATGTAATAATGTACAAAAAGTAACCTCCTTTATTGTACTACGAGAGGAGTCCATAGTTATTGTCATCGTTTCGAGCCACAAGATATAAATCTTCTAGTTTTAATATGAACCGTTAGATAGGAAAGACTAAGAGGAACAAAAATTCCTCCTCTTTTATTATATAAATAATATATAAATGGTAGCAATTCAGATTAAAGAAGAAGAACTTAGTGCGTCATTAACTATGAAGTTTATGGGTGTAATGATGAACAACAAATGCAATAAATAAGTGCGGAAAATAAGATCAACATAAATGATTTAGAGTGGTTTAGTCAATTAGCCTATATCCACTTTGGTGTAACTCATTTATCACTAACCGAGGAGTGTGTTACAAGTTGCATGTGTACTTTCGCTCTCTCTCTCTCGAGTGTTTCGATAGTGTAATAGTAATTATTTATAATGATTATCTTATGGAACAAGTTATAAGGTACAATTCCATATATAGGTGGTTTGGGGTGTAATGTGCACCCCAAGTCACATGGAGCATGTTGATTAATTTGATCTTTTTCATTGTTAACACTTATCCTTCCAGAAACTGTATAGAATGTGTGTTCATCCACATGCAATGCAATCATGTGCACCCATTTGAGCAGGCTTGTAATAATTGAAATGCCCATTTTAGTGATTTATGTGCATTCCTAACTATGTAATGTAAAGTCAAACCTGTTAGGTCGACGCTATGAGGTCGATCCTATATGAGTATGAGGTCGACCCTTTTTAGGCCGAGGGGCCTAAAATGTTCATTATATAAAGGAGACCACGTTTTGGATCAACAACCCCCAAGCGTCAATATTATGAGTTGTCTTTATTATGATGGGAGATTAGAGGCTATGAATCCCTATAAATATTTTGGTCGAACCAATTTTTAGCTGAGGGTCAGATATGTACTTCAAATATTTAGGCCAAACCACATATGGTCGAGAGACACATAGGTCATCCAAATTCAAGTTGAACCCTTTTTAGTCGAGATCCACACGAATACTCCAGATATCTAGGCCGAACCAATTAATGGCCATAAGTGAATTGGGTAATTAAAATATTTAATCGAGCCTCACTAGCCAATGGTCAAGTATGTAACTCAACTTATTTGGGTCGAGCCCATAATAGTCGTGGATATACAATCGATTCAACCAACCCCCTTTAGTCGAAGACTAGTAAATCACGGCATATGGTCACGAACTTGGGCCGTGACCCACAACACGACGGAAAAAATGGTCGCGGCTAAAGTCTGTGACCCCTAACCGTGATAAAAATGGTCGCGACCAAAGTCTATGATCCACACTGGAACAAAAAAAATTGAAAAAAGCTAAAGTCCGTGATCCACACCGCGACCTTTTTTTTTCATTGCAGTGTGGGTTACGGACTTTGGCCGCGACCATTTTTCACCGTGGTTGGGGGTCACGGACTTTAGCTGGGACCATTTTTCTTCCGTCACGGTGTGGGTCACGACCCAAGTCCATGACCATATGCCGTCACCCCTTAGGGTCGTGACCCCCCGATTAGTCACGGGCTTGGATCGCGACCCATGAAATTGATCGATCCTAAAATGATTAAGGGCCAAGTCAGCGACCCACAGTCTTGGTCGGGGATTTTGGCCGTGACCATTCATCTGTTTTAGTGTAGTGAGTGGTTGAATCCTTAATAAGTCGAGAGCCAAACGTTGTTTTATAATTTCTTTGGTCGACCCAATATTGGTAGACGTTCAAACTATTCCCTATAATTTCTTGGTCTGTTCTTATATCAATCGAGAGTTAAATTGAAAAGTAGAGATTTATCTGTTAACCCTACTAGTTATGGGATAAATGAAGAATAGAGAGTCGTTTGACGAATCATTCCAGATGAAGGCCTAAGGGAGAATTTTAAAGTTCATCTGCAGAACTCTACAAGCTGACGTTAATGGGGGTAGTCGACCCTTTTAATATTGATCGAGTATTTAGTGGGTTACCTCGTTGTGGTAGTCGACCTAATTTCAATCGAGGGAAAATAACTTCTTGAAATACTAAGGCTGAACCGCATACACCCGAGAGTCAAATGGAGTTCTTTAAATGCCATAGTCGAATGTAGACAAGGGTCTTGATCATTTTGCCTAATAGGTCAATCGAACCAAAATGTACTTGATAGGTTAACATAAATATCTAAACGATTCAATAGAACCCTTTCTCTGATCGATTGCCCCTTAATTTTATCGAATCATTGGTTCCAAAGGTATTAGAGTCGAGTCTGAGGATATTAAGCTTAAGAGTCGACCTTTGCTCCGATTGAGGGTCAAACGGGCATCTTTATACATCCAGACTGATCCCATATACAGTTGATCCATTTTCTTTCGTGAGCTTAACAATATGTTGGTTAAGAAAAACATTATTAATCGAACCTCAGATTAATCATTAAAGTGTGGAAGTCGATCCTCAAATTATCAGATGATCTTAGCACTTATTTCCATCAAAATCATTTTGGCCGAGTCTAAGTTGAATTTATTGAAGCCTTACCATTTTTTGGCCTAACCTTGGGTGAGTGTATTTACGTGTTAGGTCCGAGGCATTTTTGATCGAATCTCAGATTGATATCCCAAAAGGTTGGTATCGACCCCATCCCTATCGAGCCTTGTTGGAGTTAGTTGAATTGAAAAAGACGAGACTAATATAGGCTTAGGGTAGACCTGGTAAATGGGAGAATATAGACGAGTTAAAAATGGTTTTGGTTAACAATAGGCGGGTCAGAAACGGTTTAGAGTGAGTTGCGGGTTGGATTAGGGCTATTTTGAGATAGGTCAGATTTAGTTTACCCTTTTTTCCCATGTTTAGAGAACTAAATTATGGATCTTCACAACTCTACTCTAAAAAAACAGAGAGAGGTTCATATCATAATATCAATGGTGAACATGAAGACAGAGAGAGATGAGAGAGGTGGTGAGGATTTGTGAAATGTGAAGGTTATTGACCTACAACTGACCCGCTATTTTACCCGCTCATAAAACGATCTGTTGGGCCATCAATCCTATTTTAACCCGCATAACATGTTTTGTGAAATCGCATAGCTTATTTTCGGGTGGACTATGGGCAGATTTGTGCTTTTAGATCCATATTGTCAGGCCTAGTTTAGAGCGACTTTTAGTTTAGACTTCCACCTTATGTAATTTGGGACTTTCCAATGCTAGGCATTGGCAGTTGTGGCCCAACTCATCTTTCGGAGCAATCTTCATTCACTTTTTACTACTTTAATTTTTTATTCTCAAGTAAAAAATTCTCTCTTTAAGATTTGAAAGGGCCTTTAACCTGTTCTTAGAGTTCGTTGTTCGTTCATTCTGCGCCAATAAGATTTTCCACCTCTAGATATTTTTCTAGCAATGTTTTTTTAGCTTATAATTGTTTATCACACATCTTTAAAGTCATTAGGCACATTTAGGACTTTGTCCATCACTATTTTTGCTTGTGTTTTCCAAATTCATCATGGTTTGATCTTTTAACTCATAAAGTAGATTATGTTTATGAGTTTGTGAATGCCCAATCCATTTGAGGAATTTTACAAAGAGTTTAGGTAGAATTTAGCCAGGGGAACTTTACTTGCTAAGAAAGTGGTTTCTCTGTATTTTTGGCCGACCCTCTTATCGATCATTTACCCCCAAACCCCTCGTATTTCATTTCCCCCTTGTAGCCAGGGGATTTAGAATCCCATAATTAGGACGACTTTTCCCCATCATCCTTGTGATTGATCTATCGGAAGCAATACCACGAGACAAGATGAAGATTCCTTTGAGACTGCCATGGATAATGATAATATGAGAAATCGGACACACGTCGTTCTCATACCAACACGTCAAATATAAAATAGATATAAAGCAAGTAAAGAGAGACAAAACACAAGATATAGAGTGATTCGGTTATTAAAATGAGCCTACGTCCACTTTGTTGTCCCACTCTCGTGTCATAGTACAAATTGACATAGCCATAATAGGCGTACAATAGAGTTAAGAGAGGATAATACATGATTGTAGCGATTATGGGCAGGCCGGGAAGAGGACTACAAGGTAGGTGAATAGCCCCCAAGTTGTATTGGGGTTGTGTAGAGAGTTTGGCGGGGGTTCGTCAAGGGTGATTGTTCCAAATCCCCTTCTCTCGAGGTGAGAACCTCTATTTATAGGAGGTATGTAAGCTGTGTCACGTGACCTAAGCACATGACATGTGAATGAGTCTGAAGAGTAATCCCTTTGATGGGGTGGAAGTTCTGTGACTAAGGGTTGCAGCCTGTTTGAACCTAGGCAGTAGCAGGTCTGAAGGTGTTATGGCCCGAGAGAGGCTAATTTGTAAATGCCGCGGCATGTCTAGGACAAGACGGCGGCCAATGGCTGAAATAGGTGCAGTCAGAGAAGTATAAGGCCGCGGCTTCTCTGTTCAAAGGAAGCGTCCTATTGTCTTAACTTTTTGAGGTATGGGGGACTATTCTGGTCATATCAATAAGCCCCCAAGCCGTAGTGCTAAAGGTGTGGTGATTTGGTACTGTGACTTTCGTGACTCCCGCAGCATGCTGTATGTTTTGTAGTCACTTTGTAAAGCCACGTTTCATCTTCCCGTGTTCTCTTATATAAATGGATCCTATCGTCGCCTTCATTACATTTTCCAAACTTTTGAGAGTAAATCGAGATCCAACTTCTGTCACTCCATCCTTTGAGTTTTTCGACGAGCATTTAGTGGTGGTTTAAGGCTGTTTGAGGCTGAGCAACCATTGTTTCTTCACGTTTCTTTGATTCCTATGTAACCTTTCAATTAATTTCACTATTTTCTATAATATTTCTGTAATTTGTTACCTCTAACTCATGCTTGCGAACTCAGTTCCATATTTTGAATTGTAAATCCATTAGATTTTGGATTGCAAATATTGAATTGTTATGAATATAATTCCATCACTTCTCAACTTGGGTTAGAAACTAGGGTTTAACTCTTGAACTTATGTAAAGATAAGTTTGAATAAATCTGTATGGCTGGATTTCTATAATTTCTCTAATATAATCTCCCAATCAACATGTAATGCTGCTACCATTTGTTGATTTAGTGTCGATTTGGATTTCTGGGTTTCTATTTGGGTTAGAAACTTGGTTTTCTTAGGTTTAATCTACACCTTGGCCTCGTTTCACAATTTTCTTTTGGCCAAAAATTATTAAGAACATGTTATTGGTGTTCTTGACTAAAACCCTAGAACCTTCCATAATATAATACGAACCTATTTTTACATTTGTCCGCGGTAGGCAGTGAGACTTGCGTTATTTTGCTGCGGCTATGTGTCAATACTTATAGCTCTAGAAAATTCTTTGGTAGTAATAATTACACATGGCTGTAGTCTTTAGGTTTATAGTTGGAATAATTGGCTGCAGCCTTTCAGAGTCGTTTGAAGTGTATAATATATTACATATGTCGCGGCCTCTATTTGAGGCTTTTCTAACCATAGTGCCTGTGTCATCCTAATAGCGGAGACTTTCTGCTTTTCAGGTCCTGCTACAGCCATATGAGTTGGGACCCCCAAAAGTTTCTGGCAGACTTCTGGAAAACTCACTTCGGCACTCCTTCCCCTGATATTCATTATGTGAAGCCTTTGAAGGTTGTTGGACCTTGTTCACTTGAAGACTGTCCTAACTGTGTCGTTCTTGATTCTAATTTTATGGACTCCACAACCTATAGGAATATTATTGAGTATGTGGCTATGGAGGAAGATACCAACTCCAATAACCATCAACCCATTGAAGTGTAGGCTACAACAGTTGGGCTTTCTGAGGCCAGGGACATACTAGTTGGCTCTTCTGACAGAATTCAGAGAGCTCCTACAGCCTTGAACCTTAGTTGCATCATAATCGAAGAGCGGGTCAATCAAGTGGCTTCAACCTTTGAGTTTTCTGCTGGAGTTATTTATTCAACTCCTACCACGGAATAAACACCATGTTTTGTAGTTCCCAATGATGGGGTATGTTTTCCTCTCCATGCCTTTGTCTACGGGTTGCAGCTACCTGTGCCAGTTCCCATTAGGAGAATCTTCAGAGCCATGAACCTGGCACCATCCCAGTTAAACCCAAATGGCTGGAGGGCTATACTTGCCTCGCTAGTACTTTAGAAGGATAAGTTCAGTAGAGATATCACTCCCGTGGAGTCCACTTCTACTAATTAAAGGAGAACTCCGTTAAATTTGCATGGTATTACTATTTTGCCCTTCAAAATAATGATGATGTTTTGTATATTCGGAGGCATTCCAGTGTAAAGAATTAGAAAGGAAAATATTTCTACATTTCTTAAGAGGGATGGGAAATCCATCCAGAAGAATCAGAGAGAGAGAGAAAACACATAGGATGTCGCGGTAGTGGGGTCAACCCTCCATGTTAAGTGAGTATATGCCACATACTTTACATCGTGCTGCACCTCATTCTACAGTTCCTATATTTTTAAAGATCTTTGTAATATTTTCTGCGACAGATACTAATGTTAACTTTTATGCAACCCTTGATAATCTACCCCTTAAGAGCAGGAAATAAAGAAGAGTTGCAAGGGTTGGGACCATTAGATGTGAGGAGAAGAATTTTAACACCCGAGTGACTTTCGCATCCATATTTGAACAAGGCTACTTCACCAATAAAGACATTTCAAAGAGAATCGTTCCGGAAGGTAATGAACTATACACTTGAAAATCTAAATTTTCTGCGTCTGCTACCTGGTACTTGACTTTACATTTTATTTCTCAGGAGAGGAGATAGACCGAGAGCTTTTGGCTACCCAGCTTGCTGAGATAGACGGGTATGTCGTTATCCTCAGTAACGCCTCCAAGAAGGGAAAGAAAAAAAAGAGGTCCAAGGCTAAAGATGCTGCGGCAAATGGTTCCAATCATGGAATTTCTGAGCAAAATGTTGCTGCCTTGACTGTCACAGCCAATCCATTGGTGGAGAACACAACAACAGTTGCTAATACTGGTGATGCTGAGGCCAAAACAAGGCAAGACAACTTTGATGCTAACATTATCGATCAGCAAGCCGCAACCAATTTTCTTCCCAAAGAGATTGGTCACTAAGGTGGGCACAATCCTGTCCATGTTTCTCCTACTCCATCTCCTCCTCCACGGAGGGTAATGGCTGTTAATGCCAACCTGCCCCCTCCTCAAAATTATCAAAGCGTGGGCCCTGATGGCCGTCCACGGCCTCAATTAAGAACCCCAAATCCATAATCTTTTTGGGATACAAATTCCAAGGTGGTCCACAAGATGAGGAAGGTAACAAATAACATTGACTTGAATCGCCTTGTGGATGAAGACTATGAACATTTGGAGTAGTATGGTGTAATACCCCGTATTTTTATGGCTTTTAAATTTAGGGATTTATTAAATTTAATTGAGATAGATTAATTTAATATTAATCCGAAAATTTGTTTTAAATATTTACTAGCATGACGAGAGTTAGTAATTATTGGAAAATTATTGATTTGTTAAGTATAACTTACTGAGTAGAGTAATATGTAGAATTGAATTTATTAAAATTGTTACGAGGGAATAATATGAAAATTAAGTCAGGATGCGCCTGTGTCGTGTCGGGACTAAATTATTATTATTATTATAAGTGAATAAATTATAAGTCGCCTGCATGGTCATTTCGAGTGCGCCAACATATTCGGAAGGGTCGAGATAGTCAGAAAAGTGTACCTGAGAGTTTAGTTTGTGTCTCGGGGCATTTTTAGGCCTAATTGGCATCCCGGGAGGGTATAATAGTCATTTTGTATTTTTGGGTAATTAAACCCACGAATTTCCCTAAGATATATCAGCCATTTGAGTTAGGCTTTTAGGGTTAACAATCACAGAACCTAATGACGACCATTAGAGAAAAATGTAAGAAGCTTTCCAAGCAATCCAAGGCCAAGAACTCATCCATTTGCACCGCCACCACCACCAAAATGTAGATCGCACGACGAGGTACACAACCACACCTTTTTCATACACAAATCAAAACCTTGAATTCCTAGCAAGTATCTATCTTGCTTTGTTTTTAGTTAATATCTCACCCATGTTAGTTTAGGATTGTTAAGAACATATTTTATGAAAGAAATTGATAATTTAGAAACTTAAAATCTCATGTTTTAGAGAAACTAAATGTATTCTGGACATACCCACCATATGTAAAGGATTGTCCACGAATTAGTATAGATTTAGAGGCAAGAAATCTGGAAAAGAACTAGAAGAATGAATGTTTCATATAAAATTAGGGTTCTTGATTATTATGTTAAATTATCCTATAAATCCAATGCCTTTGATGAATTTGGACATGTTTCATGTAGGAAATCATGTATATAGGTATATGTAACTACTATAAATGTTGTTTGGGAGTTTGGGAATCGATAATGACGTTTTGGAGTAATTTGGAAGATGAAATCCGTAAGTTGAAACTGTAGTTTCTGGGCAAGAGCTGCTTGATCGATAAATCGACCCAAGAACATCGATCGATTGATGATCGATGATTGATCGATCGACCCCCTTTCCTCGATCGATCGACCCCTCCTGGAAAGCTGCATAATTGTCCACTTTTTGTTTAATCCAGTTTAAATACGTGGGAACCCTTAATTATTATTTATAGAGTATAATGGGTCGCGAGGAGGACCAGTAGGGTCTAAATAGACTCCGTTGAATGAAATTTAATATGGGATGAAATTGTGGGTTAATAGGGAGTTTCGTTACACATTAGAGATTGTGCGTAAGTTCGTTAATAAAATTAAGGGACTCGTGAAAGTCTTAGACGAGAAGGTTAGAGAGGTTATACCTACTGAAATTGTATTTAGCAAGAGAATACTTCGAGAGATGAGAAGTATGTATGAAATAAATTATAAATGGGAATAAAAGAGACAAATCCGTTATGCGAGATAATTGAGTAATTTGTGCTAAGAATGGATAATTATAATTATGGGTCGTGGGCACACCTAATTTAGAAAATGTGAATATTTATATATATGACTGTGTGATTGTGCATATATTATGTATTTGTGTAAAAATCATACCCGGACTACTTGTTATCACTGAGGTTTCCGCGCCGGGACAGTCTTATCTCGATTGGACCTTTATGGGGGATATTGACTCGCACCTTAGAAGATAGTATCCTCGATACAGGCTATCTGAGAATGATAATCAGATGTTCTAAGAGACGTGAGGGTATGTGCTGACCTCTTAGGACCTGGAACTATGCTTCGCCTCCATTTGTTTGTGCGTTGTATTAATACAGTTCGAGAGTGATTTCGAACTAGTATTTCCCTTAGTTTGAGTGATACGGGGACTTGATAGCAGAGTATGCCAACACCATAGATTTTATGTGGGGTGCCGTTAGTATATATATTATATGTGTGACTAATATATATACGTATATCTATATGGGAACTTTCTACTGTGCATATAAGTAGATAAGTAATGAATAAATGCTTTAACTTTATTATAAGTGTTCGGAAACTTTATAACGGTAATGAGTTGTTCTAAATAACGTAAGAAATCTTGAAGAGAATGATTTCCTAAAGTAAATATCATAACCTTGCTTTTCACGTGATAAAACCTTATGGAGAATAAGTTAGAGAAAATTATGAGATTTATTAGTACGGTAGGCGTGCACACTAGATGAGAGGTGAGATTTCTCGAGAGAGTGTCACATACTAACATGGTTGTTGCATTAGCCGGTAAGTATTTTAAATACTTGCTAAACTATTTTTAAAACTGTTTTACACTAGGGATTTGACCCGTTTCATGTCTTTCTCTCTCTCTTGTGTGTGTGTGTGTGTATATATATATATATATATATATATATATATATATATATATATGTGTGTGTGTGTGTGTGTGTGTGTGTATGTATGTATTACAGGTGCCCAGCCACGAGGGCGTCATGCATAGGTTCTTTGGATTGGACGCACTACAACTGATGTGGGAGTTGCAGGCCGTTGATTTAGATGACCTCTTCATTGATTATATTCTTATTTTAGTTCTGCTTAGTTAGGGCATGCGACGCCCGTTTCCCTATTCAGTTTGGATTTGTCAGAGATTTACATTTATTTATATTTCCAGTATTCAGTATTCCTTGGGAGTTAACTTTTATCAGGATGATTTCATGTATGGTTATTTGACTTGTTTTAGTTAATCTAGATGGATTAATTCTTTTGTGTTGATTGCTATTCATAGCACTTATGTGATTCTTAGACTGTTGATTATTTAAAAAGGTTTTCAAGTTGAAATTTAAAAATGGAAATAAGACTTTAAATTGTTTTGACACTTAGTTTAAATTATTTAGGGTGCTTAATTTAAAAATTTTATTTTGCGATAGTGATGCTAAAAATGAACCAAACGTTCACCTTGATTTTTAATTTAATAAAGGACAGATCACCCGGTATTTAATTAGGCGGGGTGTCACATATGGTCTCCAAAGCCTGCTGAGGGTAAGCATTTTATTAAATTTAACTGTAGTTACCTTTTCATACCAACTGTGTCTAAATAATTTCAGGCCGCAGATGTTATTATGTCTCAAATGGCCAAATATGAAGGCCTGTATAAACTGCATCAGGCTGCGGGATGAGTTCATAAGACTGATTTGGAAAATGCCAGGGCCTCTTCCTTCGAGGAAGGAAAAAAATCATCTGTTACGGCCCTTGAATTGGCAAAGATGGACTTCAAAACTGCTATCAAGGCAAGGGATGAGGCCGAATAGAACTTTGTGGCGGCAACGACATACTTCAAGCTTCTGAAGCCAAAGTTGTGGAGGCTGCTAGACAGGCCACCAATTTTGAGCGTGCACTTAATCCGCTTCAACAAAAATATGATCAATTGGAGCAGCGCAACACATCCTTGCTCCAACAAAATGATAATGATCACGCTTCAGCCATAAAGCAGATGGAAGAGACTCCTGCTGCGGCCTTAACTCAAGCTGCGAACGAGGCTATAGCTGCTTATAAAAAAATCCAAGGACTTCTTCCAGACGAATAACAAAGCCTATCTTCGCGGCTTTCAAGAACTTAGGCATAGGTTTGTCAAGAATTTCCCTGAATCCAAGGATAAAATCCTTGCCTGGGGGCTCAGCGACGCTGAGCATTTGTAGTTCGTGGCTGAGATCAAGACTGAGGCAAAGGAAAGGGCCAGACAAAGACTAAAAGCAGTGGCTGCAGTAGGGGAAGAAGAGACTGAGACTGCTGTGGATGGTGAAGAAGGAGATAAAGAAGACGATGCAGCCTCATAGTTTTTTAATCTTTCCCTTTTGCAATCATTTTTGGGTTGTAACAAACTTTTTCTTGAACTTAACTTTATACAGGGCTATGGCCATTCTTTTAACTTTATATACTACAATCAATGACCACTTTTGCAACTTGTCTGCATATTTCTTTCCTTTGCATTGCTTGGATGCACTTGGTTATATTCCCTTCAAAATGAATACGACACATGGAACATGGGGCCGCGACCACTTCTCCTAAAACCTAATTTCTCAAAATTACCTGGGGTTGCAGCCATTTATTTCTCATGCCCCTTTATTATTTTAACTTTTCAAATTCTTTATGTTGTGGATATTACTAGTTGTCGCGCTCTTTTTATAATCTTAAATAATATGCGCTTTGTTATACCAACGCTCTCCTATTGCGATCTCGAGAATAGGCTGCATCCAGTGAGGTTGCAACCACTTGTGATTAACTTTGCCTGCATCATTGATATTAGGCTGTTGCCATTTACATGTCTAAAAATTATTGCAATCTTGAAGTTGCGGTTATAGGCATCTCTGCAGAATTGTTGGATTCGTCACTAACGGTTAAGTCCTTTGAATAATATGGCAGAAACTTATGAGTAACTTTTGTTGCCCCGACTTCTTTTTGTTTCTCTAACTGAGTTTATGAAGCCACTGTTGTAGATTTTCTTAGTCACTTTAATTTTCATAAAACCACTTTCGCAGCTTCTCTTAGTCGCTTTAATTAGGTTATTGTCTGGCCTCCCTAGGCTAGGTATTATGAAGCTTTCCCAAGCTATAATGGGATATATATCAAGCCATCCCTGGCTAATTGGAGCATTTCAAAAGCGAATAACGGGCATTATAAGCCCCCTTGTCTAATAATAGCATCTGGAAGCAAGTGATGGGCATTAGTAGCCCCCATGGCTAATAAGAGCTTCCGAAAGTAAATAACGAGCGTTAGTAGCCCCCATGGCTAATAAGAGCATCCAAAAGTAAATAACGGGCATAAGTAGCCCCATGGCTAATAAGAGCATTCGAAAGCAAATAACGACTATTAGTAGTCCCTGTGGCTAGTCGAATCATCTCGATAGCTGCCTTTGCCATTTTAAATGTCATGTGCTTCCATATGCTTAGGCGTCCCGAGGGGGGTTGTGAGCTAATTAAGATAGTTATCCCCGAGATAACATGCTTTCCTTTGAAATCTGTTTAAGAAGAAGGCCTTTTATGAGATGATAGATAATGAAAACAAGAGAAATAAGATATGGCAAAACAATCCTAATTAATATATTCATGTATTCAGTGTAATTTTAAGCAAAGCTTTTCAAAGATAAAAACATAAACAGGGAGTGGAAACTAAGGCAGATATGAGGCATGCGACCTGTCAGTCAATCGATCGCAGAGGCTATGAGAATTGTTGCATATCTCATGCTGCCTTCAGGAATTGCTGCAGCATACCCTACCTCATAAGCCTTTCGATTTCATCTTTTAATGCGAAGCATTTGTTAGTGTTATGGCCATGGTCTCGGTGAAAGTCACACCACTGGGCCTGGTTCCTTTTGTGGGAAGGAGCCTTTATCTTCTCAGGTCACTTGAGCAATTTATCTTCTTTGATAAGCTAAAAATATCTTCAGTTTGGTAAATCAGTGGGGGTATAGGCCTCAAAGCCTTTTTTTGGTTTCTATTTCTCCATCTTCCTATTTTGGTTCTTGTCTGTGGCCTTTGAGATAGTGGCTTCTACGGCTACGTCCATGATGGTTGGGACAGCAACCTTAGGTGTTGTAGCTTCCAACATAAGAACCCTTTGGGTCAGAAAGTTAACCTGAGTCTAGAGTGAGACATGGCAGTCGTACAGATAGTTGAGGTGGTTGTACAGCTAAACAATCTCTTCATTCTGTTCTGAATTCTCTCTAGAGCTTCCCTCCATTTCTGCTTTGTTAGTCTTTTAAATATATATTTTCTGAGACAAAACTAAACAGAGGTGTGTAATGGAAGAATATATAGGATGAACCAAGTATAGGGATCGGGATGCAACATTCGGCAATCTGTAAGGTTATATTGTTATCGCGGCCATTGGGGGAATTTCACCAAGGTTGATCCTGAGGACACAATGATAAGTCCTTTTCCTCGGTGATCTGAAGTTGTGCACCAGCTGCACTAGGAGGGTTATAACTGCCAAGCCACATCATTCCTTAGGCAGAGTAGGGTGCAATCCCAAGAATTGACCCAAGAACTGAGTTTTAGTGTGTAAATAGTACATATTATGCTTACGAGGAGTCTTCCAAGGGCCAATCAACCTTTTATGTGCAAATTATAGCACGAGCTTGGCAATAAACCCTATATCATGGGCTCAAAATAGCAGAATCAGGTAAACAAGACTCATCCCTAATTACCCAACTTTAGAAGGCTATAGCCTTTGATGTTTTTTAGTATTATTTTGGTGGGGTAACATCACAGGGGGATAGAAATATAGATCTAAGGTCATAAAAAAGAGACCAATGAGTAGATCTGAAAGTAAGCAATACCCAGCAAAGGGTGTATGTGCAAAGTACGAGCTCAATAACCAAATCTTGTCTACGGCATAATGATCAGGGCCCCCATGAATGAGATAAGGTGCTAAGAACCCAAAATGTAAAGAAACAAGATAAAAATACCTCAATTCCCATAGACGGTGCCAGATTGATGATATGAGAAATCGGACACACATCGTTCTCATACCAACAAGTCAAATGTAAAATAGATATAAAGCAAGTAAAGAGAGACAAACACAAGATATAAAGTGGTTCGGTTATTAAAATGAGCCTACGTCCACTTTGTTACCCCACTCTCATTATATACATGTCTTAGTACAAATTGACATAGCCATGATAGGTGTACAATAGAGTTAAGAGAGGAGAATATATGATTGTAGTGGTTTCGGGCAGGCCGGGAAGAGGACTACAAGGTGGGTGAATAACCCCCAAACTGTATTGGGGTTGTGTAGAGAGTTTGGCAGGGCTTCGCCAAGGGTGATTATCTCGGATCCCCCTCTCTTGAGGTGAGAACCTCTATTTATAGGAGGTATGTAAGTTGTGTCACGTGCCCTAAGCACGTGACATGTGAATGAGTCTGAAGCGTAATCCCTTTGATGGGGTGACAGTTCCGTGAGCAAGGACTACGGCCTGTTTGAACCCAGGCAGCAGCAGGTCTGAAGGTGTTATGGCCTGAGGCAGGCTAATCTGTAAATATCACTGCATGCCTGAGATAAGGCAGAGGTCAGTGGTTGAAGTAGGTGCATTCAGAGAAGTATAAGTCCACGACTTCTCTATTCAAAGGAAGCGTCCTATTGTCTTAACCTTTCACGGCATGGGGGACCATTCTGGTCATATCAGATAATATTCCTACAGGTAAGCCTATTTGACATTCGGATAATATTGTCACCTTAATACCTTCTTCTAGGATTATTACGAATATAAAGTACATAACGTCATCTTCTAATGGTTATTAACCCTCACCCTCTGAGGCATCGTCCTCTTCATGCTCTGAGGTTACTGCTTATGCAAGAGAGTCTCATTCTTAAGAGGCCATCGACCTCGAAGAGTATGATGGAGAGTTGGACATACATCCTTTGTTGATGTTGATAGTAGCTATCCTCCTTTGAACCGTGATATACAGGATGAGACTGTTGATGACGAGGAGGTTTACACCCTACATCTTTCACGAGCCTGTTTTTATAGATATGCCATTGATAGGATGAAGGGTTATAAGCTCAGATATTTCTTTGATATAAAATAATTTATCACTGTAAGAGCCTCGGTGGAAGATGATAGAGTGTATGATGTGAAGAAAGCTTCTAAGGTTGCCTTGTATAAATTTATCTTATGTCTAGGGGTTCGTCTCCCATTCCACACTTACATTTTAGATATTTTACCTCACCTTAGGGTTTCACCCACACAGTATGGCCTCAATTCTTAGAGGATTATTCTTAGTTTTATCGAAGCCTGGTGATGTGTTCATGTCGATGATATCACGGGGAAATATCAATGAGTGTTTACACCCTCGTAGCCACTAAAAAATTACATGGGTATTCCTTTTTGAGTCCTCGTACCCCCGAGTCATTGACTTGTTAGGGTCTCCCAAACATCAAATCATAACTGGAAGACTAACTTCTTTTATGTCGATGGAGATTGGGAATTTTTTAATGGGGAAGTGAAAGAAGGAGCTGTGAATGTCCCTCGTGACTGGGGAAAACCTCCTTTAAGTAGTACATTTTATTTGCATTTGTCTTTGCATCCTAGTCATTATACATTTCACTACCGATACTAATATTCTCATTTATTTTTTGCTTTTGCTGATAGAGTATCTTTGGGCCCGAATGCTACACATTAGCAGTTGGTGGACGACATTATTAATGCCGGGATTAAGACTTTTAAGGAGATATCCCCCATGAAGAAGTTTGATGAGTTCGACATCAACTCCGTTCCTTGCCCTTTAGAAGAAATTCATAAGCTTTCCTCCTCATTTTAACTCGTCGGTGCTCTTGGTAAATGGGCAACATCCTATGCCATATAGATAAGGGTGTGTAAACCTAGTTTAGGATTGGACAAAGTCTCGTGATGATCAATGGCATAGTGCCTTGAGAAAATTATGACAATCGTAGATTAAGCGATGAAAGTCGCACAATAAAAGTGTAATAATCCTTGTTGAGAGTCACTAGGTACCTTGGCTAGCGACCCGTCACTATGCAAGAATAATGTTAGTAGTTAAGAGAGGTTTTTGCATTGAGGTAGTGTCTCATCTTTGGTATCCTCACTACGTGGTTAGGAAATGGATGTATACCGACAAAAGTAGGTATTAAAGCGAGTAGATTGCAAATCTCATTTAATGAATGTTTCGTAGAGTGTCGGTTATTGAAAGGACATAGAGAAATGATCCCTAAGTGGAATTTATAATACATAGGTGCATAAGTATGGTTTCATTTTTAGGGACACATATGGTGGTGTCTTTTTGAGTGACCGTGTAGCCATTAGGGTAGAGGTTCATCAAGGCAAGTCTCACATAAGTAGAGGTGGTCCCACCTAACGGTAGTCATTAAATTTTATGAATAAGGCTATTATCTCGATAAGAAGCATAGACTAGTCAGTGGTGTGTTAAATATACAAAGGAATCCTTAGGACAAGACATCTTTGGTGTATATGACTCTTCAGTGGGTTAGGAAGTCATATGGCTTCGCCACCTTGTGAGTGAGAAAGTGCTAGTGTGGACAAGCAATACTTAATGATCAAAGTGAAATCATTAGGATGATATTGTTGGAAGTTACTAGTCATTGGGAAAATTTTAGGTTGTAAGATTTTTTCGATTTTAAAGACTTACATCCAAAAGCTACTTATATTCTAATAGAGTTATCGAGTTTAATGATATTCAGTTGTGCAATATGTTGGCAATTCCTTGGGTCTTGTGCAAGGATCGATATGATTAATTTGGGTGGATAGCTTATTAGTATGGAAAGAAAAATTATAGGAAATTTTGATGAACTCTATGGGTGATTAAATAACCGAGGCTTGGTGGTGTAGCATTGGTTTCTTAAGGTAGCACCTGAGGATGGGTAGTAGCATGATTATGCTCTCAGTATATACATGTTAATGCACTTTTGACAGATTATGGTAAAAGAAGGAGTGGACTCTTAACATATCCCACGTGATTGGTAGTGGTTGGGGAGTTTGGAAATAAGACATACCTAATCAAGCAATGCCACCTTAAGGGTGCCCATGTTGATTAATTTGGCCAACCCAAAATTATAGTAAGGAAAGTTACACAAGAAATTGCAAGTTTCATAATGTAGGTATCCTGATAATAATTATTGTAGTAAGTGAGGTTCTTCGACACTGGTTGCTTATGTTTTGAAGTTGTTAGGGATCTTAGTGTGTTGAATGACTATCTTTATTGGTAAGTGTGATCTCGAAGCACGTGGTGCGATGTTGATCAAAGAAAGATTTTAGATTCAAACATTTGTGGTAGATTATCAGCATTCATTGGTTGACTCTTCGACTTTAGCGCTCACTAGGATGAGTGAAAAAAGATAGGTTTCATTTATAAGGAGGGAAGTTCAGTGTCACGATTATCCATCGGCAACATGCTCACAAGCATCGCATGAGGTTGAAAGTTCATAGTTTAAACCATCAAAATTTGACCATTGGGGTCCAGATATATGTGGCCAAGCTAGGACTTTAGCAGGCGTGGTAAGGGTATATTATAACATTTGATTGCGCTAAGTTGGTTTTTTAACTGGCAATACAAAATTCTATATATATCGGTTGGGTTTCCCTAGTCTCGGGGTGGAATGACCGTTCACTTATCGTATTTTGTCATTCACTATCAATCCAGAGAGTTGGGAGTCATTGCACGATAATTATTTGGAATGTGGCACGATTTGGCTCGGTGTTGATGTAGGTTAGACCGGGTATGGCTAATGCATCATGGTAACTGGGTATGCTTTCTATATGATTCATTTTTTTTGGATTGCACGAGCATTATTATGTGTAGATTGTATTAAAGATAATAAGTTTTAATTACATGTGATTTCTCAGTTGACTTGGGCTTTGCAGTCCACAATATTTAGACCGGTGAGATTATGAGTAGTTAAAGAAAGCAAATGATTATGAGTCAATTATTAATATAGAGTTAACGTGGTTTAAAGTTGGACTAAGAGCAGACACAAAAATTCTTTTGGTTCGATAAGCGATTGGTGGACCTGATGATGGTTTGGCTTTATGTTACTAGGGATTGTCAACGTTACGTGTTGCAAGTAATTACGCAGTTGTTTGTTATCAACAGTATTGAAAATAAGTTACATAGGCTTAGATTCAAGAGTAAATCAAGGATCTAAAACTTTAACCTGATAGCATTTTTTTTATCACAAGATCCAATCAAGTGTCTATGATATTTTATTGATGTAAATGCATTTCATATAAGGATTTTGAGAAATCGAACGTCACTAGAATATTGCGGGTCATTGTATGAATTTGTGATTCCTAATGGTGAAGAAGAAATGACTTGTTTACTAACAACATGATGAACTGTAGATGTCAAATTGAGAGTGGATTATATGGTTATATGGATTGATTACATCCCTAGACATAGGATTTATGAATGTTTATTGTCATAACCCAAGTAGTTAGGCATTTAAACAGGTAGATGTTCATGATTATGCATATGAAATGGTTGATTGATGTATAAGGCATTGAGAGGGATAAGCGTTATACCTTGATGAATTGGAGATATCATTGCATGTGCCGAGAAAAATGTGAATGCATAAAATTTGGAAGAATGGGATTGAATCACGGGCCTCGATTTTGAGAAATGTCTAATGGTGATTAGTGGAGTAATCAAGGAATTAGATGATTACATATTCCTTAAGCTCGTGTCTAGACTTGTGGTGGTCAATTTGGTTAGTAAAAAAAAAAAAAAATTGGGGCACGTAGGACCTTTGGTGTTTTAGTAAGATTGGTGTGGTATTTTAACGTTTGGCATTGACGCCACAGTAGTCCCATCTTCACAATGCGTTATATATTTTATGTCAAAAGTGTGTTTTTGATCCGTCACTCACAGTTAGTGGGGATTATTTGGGTCCTCATGATAATGTTCTTTTGTGGTTAGACCCATATCAATTGTAGGCTATAGACAAGAGGTTCGACGGAGGAGACAATTCTACTGATCAAAGTCGTATAGGATTGACACGGGATTTAAAGAATTACTTGGGAATTAGAGTCGAGATTCTGTAAGAGCTATCCGAAATTATTCACATGAGCGCGAGATTGTAGTATAATTTTGGAGACGAAATCTCCTAATGAGGGAATAATGTAATAGCCCTAACCTTTTTTTGTGCACTATGTAATTATTATGGCATTTTCATGTATCAGCGTTTGAGATAAATATATGCATGGGTTTGTATAAAATTTATGAGCCTAAAATATGCGTCGCATAGGCATGCATGGTTTTGCATGGTAATCGTGTGGTGTCGCATGCCAGAAGGTATTCAAATTTTATGTGAAACGACATAAATTACGATGTTACGAAATAACTAACGTGCATAAAGTTAAAAGTTGGTGTTTCAAGGTGTCCCATGAAATGTCACAAAGTAAAAGGGGACTTGTGTTGAAATAAAGTATTTTGGGATAAAAGATTATTTTGAAGGAAAATAAATTAAGTAGATGTTTTATTTACGGGTGTAAAATTAATAAAGGGGTATGGTTTGTGTGTGTATATGTGTGTGTGTGTGTGTGTGTGTGTGTGTGTGTGTGTGTGTGTGTATATGTATATTTCGATTTGTATAAATCCTTTTTTGATGCATAGTTTAAAATTTTAAAAATATTCGTGCGTGTGTAATTAATAAAAGGGCTTGGGCCAAAATTATTAATACACAATTGAGGTTTTATCCGCACATACACTCAACTATGTTAATATATCAAGTTGGTTTGAATATATATATATATGTATGTGTGTGTGTGTGTGTGTGTGTGTGTGTCATTGGTTAATAAAATAACATATGTTGATTGATAGACCTATAAGACCATTCGCCATTTTTATTAATAGGGTCTAAACAAATTTTTAGGATTACCACATGTGAGGAAAAATGTTTGTCCATCTAGAGCATTAGTTTATTTGGTTATGTAAGAAAAATTTCCATTTTAGTCAATTTAGTTGTAATTGGCTTAATTCGGGACAAACATTTGAGTTGTAGGTTAGGGTATTGTTGATCTCATAAGCCTATGATATGTTTAATGAAAACATAGTGACCAAGCTTTAAAGTTAGATACACATTGTATCATGTTTTCATGCCAAGTTTGTCTTCACGTTTATCGAGGACCTCGTAAGGTATGGATGCATTTTGAATATGATATTTGGAAATATTCTTGGTTGATTTGTTTTAAACAAAATCTTTTGGAACTATTTTAAATAATTTTTAAAGAAAATAATTTTTTTAGAGTTTAGTTCGTTGGAACAAAATGAAGCTTTTGTTCGAACGCGTTTAAGCTCGCATTGAAACGAACTATGGGTCCTCATTAGAACGAACATTTGACGGACATCAAACGAGCACTCTATGTTTAATAGAAGGAACCAGTTGGAAGCTCATTGGAACGCCACTCAAACGACAATGCTTGTTCATTCGAACGAACCTTGGTTTCGTTAGAACGAAGTAAGCATTTCGTTCGAACTACCCATAGTGTGACACCCCGTAATTTTTAATAATTATGTTGATTAAGTCTATTTATTAAATAAAATGGTTTGTCAATTCAATTTAAATACCATCCTTTGCATGAAATAAGAATTAACGAATAAGGATAAATCAAAGTAAAGAATGATATGAGAAATCCTTAATGATTATATAATATGGATATAATCGATTACCACTATTATGTAAAGTAAAAAAAAACTATCTCACAAGAACTAGTATATACCAAATCTTCCAAAATCACATTGTTTAGAAATTTGAGTACAAAAGCTGGGAATACAATAAACATCGCATCCCTAGATTTATTAAAAGAAATAAAACTAAAAGTAAATTCAATACCTACATCTTTAAAACTCGGTGGCGACTGGAATGAACAACTTTGTACTCGAGTGGGAAACTAGGCCGGGTCACTGGAGCACCTGAAATAACGCGACGGGTCACGCCCATCGCAACAAGATAATAACTACGCACTCAAGTAGTAAAACTATCAATCGTGAGTATAAATAATAATCTACATTTAATAAATTAACTGTTATATAAATATATAAAGTGGGACTAGTTCTCCATTTACCGAGGGATCTCGCAATTCACAATGTGCCTCACAGATATGTAATCAATTTAAATATTTCATTGATAAGTAAAGCTCGTGAGCATATCTAAGACCTCACGCATGTGAAGTAAAATGCAATTCATAACATACATAAACCACCATCATAAACACAAATCCAACCTCACCTTATCCACCCTAAACACCACCAATAATAAAATCATCGCAATCGTGTATGGCCCCCAATTCCCTTTGAGATCACCAAGCCCCATAACATGGAACCAACCTTATCTACCCAACATACCCACAATAATAAAATAATAAAAATGGCAGTAACATTTATCCACTCTCGATATAATTTTACAATTTAAATTTCACGCGTCAATAATAAATTCCAACATTTTTTATACTTTATCTTTAAGTACTCAATTTTCCTTAAATTACTTTTGAATATTATATTACTTTTAAAAGGGAGGGGGTTATGCATAAATTATCCACAAAAAAAAAAGAATTTTATTCTACTCACATCACAAAAATACATTTGGCATATTTTTCAATGCTCGTAAATTAGGATTGTACTCATTTAGGATATTGGAAGCATTATGCTGTCAGAATAATAATTTGTTAATATGGGCCCCTTACAATAAGATTTTGGAAAAACTTAAAATATGAAAGTTGTCTAGAACATTATTTCATGCAAAAACTCAAGAAACGTATCAATTTATGCCTTCTACAGGGGTTAAAAAAATTCACTTTTCTATCACGTTACTACACGTTGACAAATACCTAGTCCGTTTTTTCTCATTCTTTAGGGATAAATGACTTTTTAGGGTTTGGTTAAAACATGAAAAAACTGTCGGATAAGAACTAGTACGTGCCAAATCTCCCCAAATCAAATTGTCTTCAAATCTGAGTACAAAAGCTACGAATACAATAAACCTCGCATCCCTCAATTTTTCTCATCGATAAATATACCTAGTTTGGTTTTTCTCATTTTTCAGGCCATAAATGACCTTTTTAGGATTTGGTTAATATGGAACTTTTATAAAATTATATTTTACATAAGATTATGAAGTTTCATAATTTTCGAGCATAGTTACTATTTTTAAAAAATCCAAGATTATCTTAGATCTTCAACATAATTCATAAACCCAAAAATGAAGAAGATAATATTTATTAGAACCCTAATTCCCAAAAGTATGAAAAATAAAGTTTAACATAATAGGACCTGAATTTAATCTACTATCATGATTTCTAACACATATAATTCATTCAATGTTAGATTTAACATTTAAATCATACCAAGAATGTACAATTCATAATCTAATTCAAATATACCAAATTAGACTAAATTAACCAAGTATATAATTTCATAATTAGATTCATTAATTTATTCATCAAAAAATCAGAATTTATAAATATGTAATCAAAAAGATAAACCTTGATTATCCCTACATAAATTTTAGAATTTTTATAAAAACTCTTTAGGTAGAAAATACTATTTATCTCATGCGAGGAGATAGTAGAATTATCTCGTCTTGATGTAAAAACCTCTAAAAATAATAAGAAAATATCATAGAAGAAAGTTCCTTCAAAATTGCTCCTCAATTGATGAAAATAATTTTCCAAATGTGTAGAAGGAATCCTTATTGAAAGGGAGTTGAATTTACCCTCCAAAAATCCTTTAGAGTTGATCCAAAGCTGTCCCAAATATTTTTCCAGAAAAATATAATGTTTAGCTAAAATAAAAGAGTATAATTTGTTTAGATATAATAGTGTAATTTGGGTAAAAAAATGGATTAAGTTTTGGGTTAATTTGTGTATTGAAATGAGAATGGTAATAAAGAATGAAGAGATTTAGGAGAAATGTTGGTAAATAAGAATGAGCATTCTATGCTCATCATTTTATTTTTAAATTTTAAATTGTAATTATTATTTAGCATCCTATGTAAATTGTAAATAATATTTAAATAGTAAATACTATTTGAATAGTAATGATTATCTAGCATCCTATGTGAATAGTAAATATTATTTGAATAGTAAGCATCCAATGTTGAATAGTAAATAATATTCACATCTTTTTATTTCAAATTTAATTTCCACTGAAATAATCAATTAAATAAATAAAAATTTCTCAAAATTTAATATTTAACTATTAATAAATAACCCTACATTATGTGGTATTACAATCTTCCCCCTAACAAAAATAATTATGTCCTCGAAATTCACAATAAATATTTGCCAGAATCAAAGTAAAAATTCATCATATAATTAAGTTAAATAGTAACACCTCATATAATTTAGTCAAAATACTAACATCTCATATAAATGAGTCAAAATAGATGGGGATATTGTTATATCACCAAATCCTCGCGTTGCCAAGTGGATTCCTCCTCATTATGGTGATTCCATTGTACCAGTATTAATGATCTCTCCTTAGAACGCAAATCTTGGATTCGTCAATCTAAAATACTCACCGGCTGCTTAGTTTATGGCAGTCTAACTCAACTTTAGGGGTGTAAAAACGAATGAAGTAGAATAATGTGAAACACGTTATGCACCCGATCTAGGTGATCCGAAAGTGCTAGACAATATACAACATTTCCTACCTTTTTTGTAATCACGAATTGCCCAATATAACGAGGGGCTAATCCCCCTCGCTTTTGGAACCTCATCACTCCTTTCATAGGGGAAACCCGCAGTAACACCTGCTCTCCCACCTGGAATTCCATCGGTTTCCTTTTCTTATCGGCACAGCTCTTATGTCTGCCCTGAGCAACTTTATATTACTCCTTGATCAACTTGATCTTTTTGGTAGTCTCTTGGACGAATTTTGGTCCTAACTATAACCCTCACCTGGATCTGATCGACATACCGGTGATTTGCACGGTCTCCCATAAATTACTTCATAAGGGTCCAGATAAATGGACTTATGATAACTATTGTTATATGCAAACTCCACCAATGGCATATGGGTCTTCTAACTGCCTTTGAAGTCCATTACATATGCCCCTAACACATCCTCTAATGCCTGTTTGACCCTTTTAGTTTTTCCATCCGTCTGCGGATGGTATGCCTTGCAAAGGTGCAACCTAGTCCCCATGGTTTGCTAGAAACTCTTCCAAACATGTGCCATAAATATAGGGCTGACCCTGATCTAAAATGATCGATAATGAAACCCCGTGCAGTCGAACTATCTCGGACACATTTAAATACATAAGTTGCTCGGTCAAATAATCGGTACGAACGACTACAAAGTGAGCCACCTTTGTGAGATGGTCAATAATCACCCAAATAGAATTACGTTGTTGAGGTGTCAAAGGTAGCCCCATGATGAAATCCATTAAGATACAATCCCACTTCCACTCAGGAATAGGTATAGGCTGAAGCATACCAGACGGCTTTTGATGCTGCACTTTCAGCATTTGATAAATAGTGCATCTCGATACGAACTCAACCACACCCTTCTTTATACTGGCCCACCAATATTGTCTTTTCATATCTTGGTACATTTTATTCCCACCTGGGTGTACTGTAAAATGCGAACCACGTGTCTCCTCCATAACTGCTTGTCCCAACTCCTCGTCTAAGGGTACAACCATCCTACCCTTGTAACGTAACTCACCATCGGACACTAGTGAAAAAAAAAGTACACCGATAGTGAGAAGCTCCATCGCCTTCCCCTTACACATCTCATCCTATGACTGTCCCCTAACTATATGTACCACGATCTCTAGAGCAACTGTAAGCATACTCATAAATGACCTAGTCAACTCGCCAATTATCTATACTGAGCCTCACTCGGTAGCCTGAAGGGATGAGAGACTATCACTGGGTCATCCACTCAACGTGGCTACCACCACGTTAGACTTCCTCGAGTGGTAGTGGATTATGAACTGGTAATCCTTGATGAATTCAAATAACCCGCATTACCTCATATTCAAACCTTTCTGTCTAAACAGGTACTGAAGGCTCTTGTGATCACAAAAGAGTCTAAACTTCTCACCTAAGAAATAGTGCCTCCATGCCAGCAATATAAATATTATGATCGCCAACTCTAAGTCATGAGTTGGACTTATCCTCCTGCATCAAAACCTCACTTTATCCCTGTAGAGAAGTATCAATATAAACCAAGAACTCTACTCCACTCTTAGGCAAAGAAAGAACTAGTGCATAAGTTAATTTCTCCTTGAGAGTGCTGAACGTGTGTTGGCAATTTTTTATCTAAAAGAATGGAACACCCTTATTCGTTAACTCGATCATTGGTCCCGTTATCTTAGAGAAACTGCAAATGAATCTTCGATAATAACAGACCAATCCCAAAAAACTATGGACCTTATTAGATGTCGTGGGTTATCCTCAATCCAACATGGCTGACACCTTACCCAGACCCTTGGATAATCCCTTCGTCGATACAACGTGCCCCAAAATCTTCAATTCCTGCTTCTAAAACTTGTATTTGGAGAACTTCGCATAAAGCTTATGATCTTTTAGAGTTTTTAATATAATCTACAAATGTTGGCCATGCTCCTCCAATGTTCGTGAATAGATCAGAATATTATCAATAAAGACAATGATGAACTGGTACAAATATGGTGGGAACACCTAGTTCATTAAATCCATGAATAAAACTGGAGTATTAGTCAACCTAAACAACATCACTCCGAACTCATAAAACACACAACGAGTCAAGAAGGATGTCTTTGGCACATCCCCCTCTTTCACCTGTGACACCCCATAATTTTGAGGATTAAATATTTAATTATCTTGGGAGATATAAAAATATTTAAATTGGAGAAACTTAAATTCATGAGTTTGAGAATTTATTTGAGTGAGCCAAATTATTTATAATTGGCGACTTTAAAGCTTAATTGTCTGAATTAAGGTGTGTCGCATTTTGAGGTCGAAATTTAGAAATGTCAAAAAGTATTCCGGATGGCAATTCTAAGTGCGCGGTTGAGTCCAGAAAGGTCAAAATAGTCAGAAAAAGAGTGCTCGGGGTAGTAATTGGGTCTCGGGGCATTTTTGGGCATAGCCGGGCCCACACGGGGTGAGTTTGGCCATTTTAATTAGGCCCATATGGCCAAAAACGGGATTTAAGGGTTTTTAACCTAAATGGAGAAGTGTTAAACGGCAGAAAACACAAATTCTAAGCCTAGGGCTTGAGAGGGAAATTGGGGGAAAGCAAATCAAGAGCCAATTTGGGGATTTTGGAGCCAAATTAAGGGACTACACCAACGGATTAGACTCTACGAACAATTATAGGCAAGTGGTTAACTGTTGTGATTCCTAAATTGATGATAATCAATTCATATCATAGTGTGTGTATATGAAAAATTCGTTTTGGGTGTGAACCAAAATTAAAATTGGGTTTTTGGAAATTGATATACCTTAATGGGAATAAGGGTGAGATTTATTGTGTTTATGATTCTAGAATGTAGAGAAATGAGTTGTATGTTAAATCCAGTAAGAATCAATGGTTAATTGCTATTAATATGAATGAAATTTGTATTGGAGATTTGAAACCCGAATAACACCCAAATCGGGAAAACGTTGGAATTAATGGAAATTGATGATGAATTAAGGTCTGTAGGATGTTTAGACCCTTTTCTTAAATGGAGGATATGTTAATTGTATTTGGATAAAGGTTTAGATTGAGAATCAAAGCTTTAGGGTTCATCCATGGCTGACAGTGGGCTAGAGAGGATGAATATTGAAACGATCGATCGATCGACCAAGAGGGTTCGATCGATCGATGATGCAGAAATTCTGGCAGTGCCTCCAGTTTTAATTACATGGAAATAATTATTGAGAAAAAGATTTTTTGGGCTGATTTTACATGTTGAAAATGGACCAAGTGAGCAAGTCCGGGTATGTTGGTAATTATAAGTAAATATAATTGGGAAATTTGATGGAGATGAATGTGTGGCACATTATGGGCGAATATGTGGAAATGAAATTTAGAGATGTAAAAATGGACAGAGTGAGCGAGTCCGGGTGTGTTGGTTAAGTGACGCCAAAGTATTAAATTAAATTATTGAGAGAATAAATTAATTTGGAGTCGGAACATAGACTCGAGAAATATTAAGTTATGGGCCAAGTGAGCGAGTCCTGGAATAATGGTTGGGTGGCACCAAGTTATTAAATTAATGGATGTGTTAATTAATGAAAGTAGAGTCGGAAGGCAGACTCGGAAAAGTATTAGATTAATGGATGTTGTAATTAATTTAATTAGAGTCGGATTACAGACTCGAATTGGTATAAATTAAATAATGTGTAAATTAATTAACTGGGAGTCGGACCACAGACTCGGATCGGTATTAAATTAATTGATGTGTTAATTAATTTAATTAGAGTCGGACGATAGACTCGGGGAGGTATTAAATTAAATAGGTGTGTTAATTAATTTAATTAGAGTCGGACGACAGACTCGGGGAGGTATTAAATTAATAGGCGTGTTAATTAATTTAATTAGAGTCGGACGATAGACTCGGGGAGGTATTAAATTAAATAGGTGTGTTAATTAATTTAATTAGAGTCGGACTATAGACTCGGGAAAGTAATAAGTTAATTGAGATGTGAATTAAATATCTTAGAGTCGGACCATTACTGTGTAAAGTATTTATATTAGAGTCGGACCATAGACTCGGGAAAAATATTAATTTAATTGAGGTGTGAATTAAATATATTAGAGTCGGACCATAGACTCGGAAAGATGATAAATTATTAAGTGATTAAATTAATTAAGTGAGTCGGGACAGAGACTCGGAAAGTTTCAGGCTAGTGTTACGGATCTTGAAGTACACGGTAAAGCCGGGGTTTATATTATATATATACAGTGTAGTGATAGTATATATATAGGTGTATATATTGTGTGTGCTATTAAATATCAGTGATTAGATATTTATTTAATTATATACTCTAGTGCTATCAAGTGAAGTTGCACGATGTGGGTGAATCCCCTAGCTTGAGGAGTAGGGTGAGTATATCCCCGAGTTATAGCGTCCGGTATATGGGTGAGGGGCTTATCTCACTTTTAGGGAAGGAATATGACCGCATCCATTTTGTTTATGTTTTGGGCCAGGTTGGTGAGCGAATCCAACTTGGGTAACTAGGTTATGTGAGCACACCTAGTGAGATGGCACTTTAGAGGGAATCATCCGGCGAGGGTATACTCGGATGGATGGATATACGTATGATATATGTGTGGATGTTTTAGTAAAGGTACGTATATAATGGTATTAAATATTATATGCGGGTAATAATGCAGTGTGTGAAGTATTTACTTTATATAACTTATGACACAGTTATATGCTATTATTTAAGAAGGAATTAATTAAGTTAATTAGTGAGACAACTTATAATTCATGAATAATTATACTCGGGTTAGAGTAGTATGGCGAGGGAAGGTTATACCAAGACTAGTTGGACGGGGTAGTACAACTAGGTGGGGTTAAGGTAACCGTTAGGTGTGCACAATAGTGGAGGGGTGAGAATGTCCTCAAGAGAGTACGACACTAACTTAAATATGAAGCGCATTCATGCATTTTAAATTACTGCAGTTAATTCACTTGCTAAATATTTTCGAAATATTTTGGGTTCTAACCCTTGCTATAAAACTATCTTCAAAACTTTTTATGTGTCCAGCCACAGGGACGCCAGGATTGATATTATATTCCAAGGACACGGAGCTGCGTCATATGTGGATGCTAGTTGGAAATTTGGATTAGATGCATCGCTCTTTCATTCCTAGAGTAAGAACCATTTCTCAGTTCCAGTTTTATTTAGGGCATGTCGCCCAGACTTTTCAGTACAGTTTTTAGATTTATTTTATTCAGGTGTTGGATGTCTGTATTGGATTATTCGTTTTAGTGGCCGATGGTTTATTTGGCAAATTGTTTAATTATTTCAGTTGAGTTTTATTCAGTTGTGTGAATGGATTATATTTATTTCTGCATGTACTGTTTTGTTAATTAAAAAGTTAAAATTTGGCACCAGCTTTTGGAATACTAGGTGGTTAGTATGTTTTAAAAAGTTTTCGACAGTGATGTTAAGGATGAACCAACAGGGATTCCTTTTTTAATTTAGTATAGGACTGATCACCCAGTATTTTATTAGGCGGGGTGTCACAGATGGTATCAGAGCGTCAGGTTCTAGTGTCCTTAGGATCTGTGCTGCTTTTCCCGTTTCGGCTTAGCAATGTTTGATATAGAGCCCTATCATAGGATTGTTGTATTCTTATACGTATGCGCATTTACGTTCTTCTGCCATTTATTTTAATTGAGGGTGAACTAATACAATTCGATTTTCATTTCAGATGCCACCCAGGAGAGAGAGAGCAGCTAGGGCAGTAGGGGGATGAGACTAGAGAGGCTCATCAGGAGCAAGAGTTACTGCAACAACTGCCAGAGATGATTTTGGCAGTACAGGTAGCTGAATTAGTGGCGCAGACAGTTGAAGCAACAATGATCGCTATGGCAAGGTACTTTCCACGCGATCAGCCACAAGTGTTAGTGGCGCCAGATGTTCAGGTTCACGCGGGGCCGTCGGGGTGGCAGCGAGTACGAGAAATCTTACAAAAGGGGCATCCACCAGAGTTTCGAGGGGTTCAGATGTGGTACTAGCATGTCAATGGAAGAGAGATATCCAACGTCACCTACGCATGGTAGATTGCAATGAAGTACAGAAGCAAATGCTAACCACTTTTAAGTTAGTGGGAGCGGCGCTACAGTGGTGGGATTCGATTACCATAGTTGAGGAAAGGGATATAGTAACTATTATAGAGTTTTGGGTGCGGTACGACCGCAAGTATTTCCCGCCAGCAGTCGAGGCTGAAATGAGGAGAAAATTTAGTGAAATGACACAGGGGGACCGTTGAGTGGCCGATTACGAGGAAGAATTCACTCGTTTGGCAAATTTTGTACCGGATGAGGTACGCAATGAAGAGAAAAAGAAGTCAAAGTTCATGGATGGGTTAGTCTGGAGGATCAGACAACATTTGATTGGAAATCCCGCTTTAGTAGCTTATATGGACGTCGTTAATGCAACACTCCTACACTGCCAGGAATATCGCTTCCACATGGGAGGAAACAAGAGGGGAGTGGAACCCAGTCAGTCGGATAAAGCAAGAACGAATAATACCAGCGGGGTATCCTAACAGCAGACAGGGGGACTTCCGGGGCAGGATTCCTGACAGAGGAATCAGACCAACCGATTTAGGTCTGGAGGCTATCGACAGGATGGCCAGGACTTTCGACAAGGCCAACAAGGAAGAGATCAGTGGCAGGGTGAATTTATTAGGAGGTATTTCGTTTGTGGGGAAGCGGGACACGTGAAGAGAGATTGTCCTCAGTGAGGCAGGGGTCAATTACAGGACGAGGTCCTGGATGTACAGCCACTGCAGCAAGTCATGGGTACATTCGGGCAGGGTGAAGATGCTCAGGAACCCGAGGATCAGCCATTACTGCTAGAATATGGAGGTAACTATCTTTTTATCCTAGGGGAATGAGGTATACTTTGTGTGACAGTGAGGGTGTCACAATATAAGAATTATTTTCACTAGAGTTCGCGTGTAAGTCGAATTTAGTGGGGGCGCTGGCTATAGCAACCATACTATATATATGTATATATCTTCCGTGGGGTAGCGGAGTTCTTTGGTGTTATCCACGAGAGAGTGTGGGGTGTACACTGAGAGAAGGTTTGAATTATGAGAAGAGTTACTACTTTCAAGAATTATGGGAGTAGGGTTGATAATGTTTCCTAAATATTGGCTGGATAGCGATGGAATGGAACTATTGTGGATAGTGGGATTAAGTTTTGGTGTTCACGACACCAGGGTATGTTTGGTACTAGGTATCACCTGAGAGGGTGTCTAGCTTATATATATGTGTGTATATATGTTGTATTGCGTGGTGCGATAGGCACATAGTGAGGTCTTGTGTTCTCACATTTTATCCCGGTAAGTAGGGGTGTTTACTAAAGTAAACCAGGATGGTTAGATTTATGTTCGAGCAAAGAGAGATAGATCGGGGTTTATTTTGTGCAAGGACTAGTGATAGTAAGGGCGCGGTATTTTATGTTGTCTTGGGTAGCATGAGGGTAGGCGCATATACTTTTGTGTTAAAACACAAGTATTTAGGAATACGTGCTATGGACTGAGGGTCTAACGGATCTCAACGACCGACAATGTTAAGTAGTAGTGTATCGGGGGGGGGGGGGGTTCCTTGTTTGGATTTTGCTTCGCTAGACGTCCCACGCATGAAACTTAGCGCAACGTTGGAAGTGGGGAGAGGTTTGGTCGTTAGTACATGGGTTGGGTACTCTGGGCAGTATATATATATATATATATATATATGTGTGTGTGTGTGTGTGTGTGTGTGTGTGTGTGTGATATGACTACGGGTTCGACGTTATATTACGGGTTACGACTAGCATAGTCGGGTAAATTTTTCGTGTGGTAAAGCACGGGGATAGGGTGTATGGGCACACAGGTTAATTAAGGCAAATTTTATGCGGTTAAGCACGGGTATAGGGTGTATGGGCACCCTGGTTAATTTAAATACATACTTGTGTAACTTATGGTTAGAATCGGGAGAGATAGATATAGTGAGCTTAGAGGTACATGACTATAGAGTGATATTTGAAGCTTGGAGCACTACGCTTATCTTAGTTTCGAGGACGAAATTCCTTTGTAAGGGGGGAAGTGTGTAACACCCCGTAATTTTGAGGATTAAATATTTAATTATCTTGGGCGATATAAAAATATTTAAATTGGAGAAACTTAAATTCATGAGTTTGAGAATTTATTTGAGTGAGCCGAATTATTTATAATTGGCGACTTTAAATTTTAATTGTCAGAATTAATGTGTGTCGCATTTTAAGGTCGAAATTTGGAAATGTCAAAAAGTATTTCAGATGGCAATTCTGAGTGCGCGATTGAGTCCGGAAGGGTCGAAATAGTCAGAAAAGAGTGCCCGGGGGTAGTAATTGGGTCTCGGGGTATTTTTGGGCATAGTCGGGCCCACACGGGGTGAGTTGGGCCATTTTAATTAGGTCCATATGGCCAAAAACGGGATTTAAGGGTTTTTAACCTAAATGGAGAAGCGTTAAAATGGTAGAAAACACAAATTCTAAGCCTAGGGCTTGCGAGGAAAATTGGGGGAAAGCAAATCAAGAGCCAATTTGGGGATTTTGGAGCCAAATTAAGGGACTACATCAACAGATCAGACTCTACGAACAAGTCCAGACAAGTGTTTAACTGTTGTGATTCCTAAATTGACGATAATCAATTCATATCATAGTGTGTGTATATGAAAAATTCGTTTTGGGTGTGAACTAAAATTAAAATTGGGTTTTTGGAAATTGATATACCTTAATGGGATTAAGGGTGAGATTTATCGTGTTTATGATTCTAGAATGTAGAGGAATGAATCGTATGTTAAAACCAGTAAGAATCAATGGTTAATTGCTGTTAATATGAATGAAATTCGTATTGGAGATTTGAAACCCGGATAATACCCAAATCGGGAAAATGTTAGAATTAATGGAAATTGATGATGAATTAAGGTCTGTAGGATGTTTAGACCCTTTTCTAATATGGAGGATATGTTAATTGTATTCGGGCAAAGGTTTAGATTGAAAATCAAAGATTTAGGGTTCGTCCATGATTGACAGTGAGCTGGAGAGGACGAATACTGGAACGATCGATCGATCGACCAAGGGGGTTCGATCGATCGATGATGCAGAAATTCTGGCAGTGCCTCCAGTTTTAATTACATGGAAATAATTATTAAGAAATAGATTTTTTGGGCTGATTTTACATGTTGAAAATGGACCAAGTGAGCAAGTCCGGGTATGGTGGTAATTATAGGTAAATATATTTGGGAAATTTGATGGAGATGAATGTGTGGCACATTATGGAAAAATATTTGGAAATGAAATTCTGAGATGTAAAAATGGACTGAATGAGCGAGTCCGGGTGTGTTGGTTAAGTGACGCCAACGTATTAAATTAAATTATTGAGAGAATAAATTAATTTGGAGTCAGAACATAGACTCGGGAAATATTAAATTATGGGCCAAGTGAGCGAGTCTAAGAATAATGGTAGGGTGGCACCAAGTTATTTAATTAATGGATGTGTTAATTAATGAACGTAGAGTCGAAAGGCAGACTCGGGAAGTATTAGATTAATGGATGTTGTAATTAATTTAATTAGAGTCGGATTACAGACTCGGATTGGTATAAATTAATTAATGTGTAAATTAATTAACTGGGAGTCGGACCACAGACTCGGATCGGTATTAAATTAATTGATGTGTTAATTAATTTAATTAGAGTCGGACGATAGACTCGGGGAGGTATTAAATTAATAGGTGTGTTAATTAATTTAATTAGAGTCGGACGATAGACTCGGGGAGGTATTAAATTAAATAGGTGTGTTAATTAATTTAATTAGAGTCGAACTATAGACTCGGGAAAGTAATAAGTTAATTGAGATGTGAATTAAATGTCTTAGAGTCAGACCGTTACTGTGTAAAGTATTTATATTAGAGTCGGACCATAGACTCGGGGAAAATATTAATTTAATTGAGGTGTGAATTGAATATATTAGAGTCGGACCATAAACTCGAAAAGATGATAAATTATTAAGTGAGCAAATTAATTAAGTGAGTCGGGACAGAGACTCAGAAAGTTTCAGGCTAGTGTTACGGATCTTGAAGTACACGGTAAAGCTAGGGTTTATATTATATATATACAGTGTAGTGATCGTATATATATAGGTGTATATATTGTGTACGCTATTAAATATCAGTGATTAGATATTTATTTAATTATATACTCTAGTGCTATCAAGGGAGGTTGCGCGATGTGGGTGAATCCCCTAGCTTGAGGAGTAGGGTGAGTATATCCCCAGGTCATAACGTCCGGTATATGGGTGAGGGGCTTATCTCACTTTCAGGGAAGTAATATGACCGCCTCCACTTCGTTTATGTTTTGGGCCAGGTTGGTGAGCGAATCCAACTTGGGTAACTAGGTTATGTGAGCACACCTAGTGAGATGACACTTTAGAGGGAATCATCTGGCGAGGGTATACTCGGAGGAATGGATATACGTATGATATATGTGTGGATGTTTTAGTAAAGGTACGTATATAATGGTATTAAATATTATATGCGGATAATATTACAGTGTGTGATGTATTTACTTTATATAACTTGTGACACAGTTATATGCTATTATTTAAGAAGGAATTAATTAAGTTAATTAGTGAGACAACTTATAATTCATGAATAATTATACTCGGGTTAGAGTAGTATGGCAAGGGAAGGTTATACCAAGACTAGTTGGACGGGGTAGTACAACTGTGTGGGGTTGAGGTAACCATTAGGTGTGCACAATAGTGGAGGAGTGTGAATGTACTCAAGAGACTGCGACACTAAGTTAAATATAAAGCGCATTCATGCATTTTAAATTACTGCAGTTAATTCACTTGCTAAATATTTTCCAAATGTTTTGGGTTCTAACCCTTGCTATAAAACTATTTTCAAAACCTTTTAGGTGTCCAGCCACAGGGACGCCAGGATTGATATTCTATTCCCGGCACACGGAGCTGCGGCATATGTGGATGCTAGCAAAAAATTTGGATTAGACGCATCGCTCATTCATTCCTATAGTAGGAACTATTTCTCAGTTCCAGTTTTATTTAGGGCGTGTCGCCCAGACTTTTCAGTACAGTTTTCAGATTTATTTTATTCAGGTGTTGGATGTTTGTATTGGATTATTCGTTTTAGTGGCCAATGGTTTATTCGACAAATTGTTTAATTATTTCAGTTGAGTTTTATTCAGTTGTGTGAATGGTTTATATTTATTTTCGCATGTACTGTTTTGTTTTGTTAATTAAAAAGTTAAAATTTGGCACCAGCTTTTGGAATACTAGGTGGTTAGTAAGTTTTATAAAGTTTTCGACAGTGATGCTAAGGATGAACCAACTGGGATTCCTGTTTTAATTTGGTATAGGACTGATCACCCGATATTTTATTAGGCGGAGTGTCACATCTCAATTGGTGATAACCAGATTGCAAATCAATCCTCGAAAAAATGAAGCTCCCTCCAACTGATCGAAAAGATCATCGATACTCGGCAGTGGGAACTTATTCTTCACTGTCACCTTATTCAACTCACGTTAGTCGATACACAACCGTAAAGACCCCTCCTTTTTCTTTACGAATAAAACTGGTGCACCCCAAGATGAAGTGCTACGTCGAATGAAGCCCTGCCCAAGAAATTGTCTAATCTAATAACTAAGCTCCTTCATCTCCATAGGAGCCATGCGATACGATGCTGTTGCTATCGGCTTCGTGCCTGGTGCTAAGATCATAAAATCAATATCTCGACTGAAAGGTAAACTCGAAATCTCATCAAACACATCAGTGAACTCCTGACCAATTAGAATAATATCCAGGGACACTGTGGTCTCCTCTTGGATCTCCTCATTAATAAAATACAAGTGGGTAGTACCCCACCCTAACATTTAAGAATAACAGCTAAATACATCTCCTGACTCGGTATGGCAAACATTATGGATTTAGCTACATAATCTATCTAAACTTGATACGCACATAGACAATCCATCCCCAATATAACCTCATGTATGTGGGTATCTAAAACCAAAAGGTTAGCTACAACGTGTAGCCTGAGAGTGCGCTTGCAATCAATGAATAAACTTGTTTAATTAAATTTTAATTTTATTCCCAGATTTTAATTAAAACCCTAACTCATGCATCTAATTGTGATTGACAGAATATACGTAATCTAGCATGTACACCAAAAACGATCACAATCACGGATTTGAGGAAAAATCCCCCAAAGGGGCAAAACCTTTTTATTTCACTATATTATGTAAACCACGACTTATAAATACATAGAAATACAGCTTGTTGTGACACACGAATACCCACAGTCGTCGGTTCGGTGTCGTCAGCAAGAGATCCCACAAGATCTCCAATGATTAGTAGTGAAGACAACCTTTATTCTTCACAAGATGTACTCCAGGAATGAGTAGAATGAGTAACAAGGGTTATAAATGATTCACATAAATATTTAGGATGTTTTGGTGAAATAAAAGAGGTTTAAAACCTAAAAGATGAAGTATTAAAATCATAGTTGTTCTGCAGAAAATAGAGTTGTAGACACTTGAAAAACCTAGATGCAAAAACAGGTATTTAATAAATAAAAAATTAGTCGGTGCGGTCGTTCGAACGACATATGGGTGTCGCTCGAACGACAACATATGTAGCTTGATTCTATATCACGCGACTTATCAAACGAGGTGAAAACACCAAAATAGTACGGGTTCGATTGATGAACTGCTTCAAGCGAGGTTCGCACGACCTATCTCTCGACATGCAATGTCGCTTGATGAGGTCATTTGAACGACATCAGCCTGTCATTTGAATGATATAGCTTTGTTGTTTGAACGATTGAAGCGTCAAAATTTAAGTTCGCCAACAAGTCTTTAAAAATTAATTTTGACTTAGAAAACCGGACTTATTTTGATAAAAGCATTTTAGAAAAATTCCCAAATAAATACGAAAACATTAAAAACTCCAAATTAAACATTATACAATTTTAGCCAGTGGAGTTAGTGGGAACGGTTGAAGACGCATGCTGCACGTTGCTGGATGTTATTTCACTACACACGTTTGAAGATGATGGGTGCGTGAAGCTTCGGATTTGGATAGAGGTCGTCATGGATGATCGTGTTGACGTGTTGAATGTAGCGGTATACGACATACTGATGTGATCTAGGACACATAAAAAACTCCTAGATTCTAAACGGACATTTATAAAATCATGTCCTTATAAATCTCCACCTATGTCTATGCTGGTAAGTACATAAAAATATTCGAATTATGCTACCGAAACTAAAAGATAATGACATACAATTTAATATCCCCCCAAACCCAAAAACTGGAAATACTAAATAACATGTCTTCAAAATTCTTTCAACATCTTCAATCCTTCAACTTTTCTTTACCATCATCAGGGTGTGCAAAGGATCCTCAAAATGTACTTACACACATGAGACAAGGAACAATACCTGAGACGAGAAACAAATAATGATAAGCATATATGATAATATCAATTAAGCATAAGCAAATCATGTAATCATAGAAACAAATACACCCCCATAATTCGTTCTCCCCCTTTTTATGATGTCCACAAATAGACAAATAAGAAGAACATAAATCAATGCATATGGAGAGTGTCACGGGTAATAAACTTCTCTTTTTCAAAATTTTAAAATTTTTCTCACAGGAAAAATATACAACAAAGAAGCACACCATGAAAGAACACGAAAATAACCAAGTCGGTGATAGCGTAAATGTAGGGATGTGAACAAATTCGATAGGAAAATCAACGCAAACAAACATAACATATGTGCACGATGAATTTTAGATATTCGTAACAAATGAACTCAATAACTTCATTAGGTGTAAAAATGGTCGAATTATAAGAAATTGACTCAATCTAATCAACAAATCAAAGTTCAAAGTGATTTCCACACCAATAACGCCCAGTACTATTTAATGCTTTTTTGAGAGTTTCAAAAAAATACAAACCCATTGTAATACAAATCCAACCAAACTCCCTCAAATGTAATAATGATCATATAATGATATTTTTTGTCATGTGAATGATCATATTATCCCAAACAAGTTTGGCCTTGACTACTTTTTTCATTGCCACACTTTTTTTGCTCTTTTCAAATCGTTGGGTGTTGGCTACTGTTGTCAATGCCACACTTTTTTTTACCCAAATTAAACGGTGGCTTAATCGCAAGGGATATTATGATTACTTTTCATAGCTCTTCCCCGTTTTTCACACAACATACATATATCGAAACAAATTCCTTACGGGCAACGGATACGACATGCACCACTATTATTATTGTCGTTTTATCGCATTTGGTTCGTTGTATAGGTAAAATTGAGATGGAAACACTAAAACCAACATGTGATAGACAAGTACAAAATACAAATAAAATTGTGCATGTGCGCATTAAAGGAGGTAAGGAGCCAAACATATATCACTAATCATATATGACTCCATACACGTGGAAGATGGAAATGAAGTGGTGACTATGGCTATATTAAATGTTAATCCATAAAAGATGTAAACAAAATACAAAACTCTTTTTGTGTTTTTCAAAAATTTTATAAAAAGAAAATATTTTTGTCTTTTTCAAAAATTTATCAAAAACAAAATCTTTTTGAATTTTTGATTTTTTTTCCAAAAAAATAAAAAATCTTTTTGCATTTTCTAAAATATGAAAAGAAAAAATACTACAAAAATGATATAAATGATACAATCTACCAATAGGAATCATATGATATGAATATGAAAAATCATCATATTCTAGACATAGTAATCACCCCTCAGTGAACTGTACAAATTTCTAAAGATTTCCTAAGACTCTCGAATCTAAAGGTGTCTAAAGTCTTCGTAAAAATATCGACTAACTGGAGGTTGGTAGACACAAAACTCAAGGACATGACTTTTTCTTCGACTAACCCACGAATAAAATGCTCGCATATCTTAATGTGTTTTGTGGGCGAATACTGGACTAGATTGCGGGATATGCGTATCGTACTCGTGTTATCACATAAAATAGTCATGGTGTCCTGTGATATTCCATATTCCTCTACCATCTACTTCATCCATAAAAGTTGCATGCAATAACTCCCAGCGGCTATATACTTAGCCTTCGCAGTGGACAAGGAGATGAAGTTTTGCTTCTTTCTTAACCAATAGACAAGAGCAGAACCAAAGAAAAAACACCCACCAGAAGTGCTCCTATATCCATCTGCATTCCCGGCCCAATCGACATCCGAATAGGCGGATAAACAGTCATCCTTATCAAAGGAATACTAAATACCGTATGAGAGAGTCCCACTCACGTATTTAATAATACGTTTAAGAGCAAGTAAGTGCGACTCTTTCGGGGACACCTGATATTGCGCACAGACTCCAACACTAAAGGCGATACTGGGTGACTATCAGTTAAGTAGAGAAAACTACCTATCATACTCTGGTATAAGGTTTGCTTTTTGTCCTTGCCTGAAGTGTCCTTACTAAGCTTAGTTGAGGTACTCATCGGGGTACGTGCATGCTTAGCGGAGTCTAAACCAAATTTCTTCACAAGGTTTCTAGCATACTTGGACTGGGAGATGAACATACCATCCTCTAGCTGACGAACTTAGAGAACAAGGAAGAATGTAAGCTCACCAACCATGATCATCTCTAACTCACTCTTCATCTCCTCCTTAAAGTCGTCAGCATGTTGGGATCACGTGGATCCAAAGACTATGTCGTCCACATAGACCTGGGCAACCAAAATATCACTATCTCCTTTCCTAATAAACATCATCTTATCAACTCCCCCTCTCTTGAAGCCATGAGTTAAGGGATAGGAATTATGCCTCTTATACCAAGCACAGGGTGCTTTCTTCAATCACACCGGACTTTTCTCAGAAAATAGACATGATCAGGGTGCTTAGGGTCTTCAAACCCTTTTAGTTATTCCATGTAAACCTCCTCCTGTAGAATGCCATTCAGAAAGTCACTCTTGATATCCATCTAATATAACTTTAAGTGCAGATGACATGCGATGGCGAGTAGTAAATGAACGGACTCAAGCCTCGTAATAGGAATAAATGTCTTGTCAAAGTCTACACCATTTATCTGTGTGTAGCCCTGAGCAACCAACCTAGCCTTGTTTCGAATAATGGTACCATTCTTATCTATTTTATTCTTATATATCCACTTAGTACCAATCATATTCTTCTCACTAGGTCAGGGGACAAGTTACCAAACATCATTCTTTCTAAACTAAAGTAACTTATCCTGTATAGCGGACATCCAATGATCATCTTTGAGTGCTTCTTTGACGTTATTGAGCTCAACTTTAGACGTGTAGCATATAAATCTAACCACATTCTCTAGTTGAGCACGAGTCTTAACCCCTAAATTGGTATATCCTAGAATAGCATAAGGGTCGTGACTCTTGCGAATCCAAGAAGGTGTGTCCCTTGAGTCAAGAGTAGGGTCCACCCTGGGTGTGAGGTACAATGGGATCATTAGCTGGAAGTTCATCATCCTCACACAAAAGGTTAGAATCAACAAACGTCAGCGGTTCGTCATCTTGCACGATGACGCTTATTGACTCCATAACCTTAGAACTACTTAGGTTGAAAACCTGATATGCTCTACTCATCGATGAATAACCGAATAATATTTCCTCATTGCTCCAGGAGTCAAACATTCCTAATTGCTTTCTATCTTGTATGATGTAGAATTTGCTCCCCAAAATGTGGAAATATGAAAGGTTGGGATTCTTTCCAGTCCACAATTCATAAGGCGTCTGAAGAGTTTGTGGATGAAAGTAATCCCCATTCATCGCGTGGCACGTGATAGACATTGCCTCTGCCCAAAATCTCCTAGAAACTTTATGACCTAGAAGCATAGATCTAGCCATCTCCTGAATCGTCTGATTCTTATTCTCAACAATTCCATATTACAGAGGAGTCTTGACTATTAAAAATTTATGTTTGATCCCGAGTCTATCACAGTAAAGATCCACCTTTGCTTCCTTAAATTTCGTGTCATTATCATTACGCATTCTATTGATAGTGACACTGTGTTGGTTTTGTAGGATACGACACTTGGTCGTAAGAAACTCTATAGCATCAGATTTCTCTCTCAGAAAACCTACTATGGAGTAACAAGAGAAATCATCTACCATCACGAGGATATACCTCTTACCACCTAAACTCTCAGTACGAGTAGGACCTATAAGATCCATGTGAATCAATTCAAGCACTTGTGAAGTGGTAATGGAATTCAACTTCGTGTAGGGACTACAGACTTGATTTCCCAACTGATAGGGTCCATAAAATGCGGAAGTTGGCTTCCCAAGTGATGACAAGACACGTACTAGGTACTTTTAAGTTAAGGACTCCAAATCTCTAAAATTCACATGACCTGGACATTGATGCCACAAATCCATATGAGTGATCATGGCGCTATTGCAGATAAATGAGAACTTGGGCATAATCCCATAATAATTATCTTCAGTCCTCACCCCTTGCAATAGAAGTTTACCAGCTTGATCATAAACATTGCACTCGTTCCGGTTAAACTTTATTGCAAAGTTAGCGTCGCAAAGTTAGCGTCGCAAAGTTAGCTAATGCTGAGAAGGTTCACTTTCAAACCTTTGACACACAAAACATTCTTTATCTTAGGAAATCCTGGTATCTCTACTTTACCTCGTCCTATTATGATATACTTGCTCCCATATCCAAAAGTGACTTTACATTCCTTACGATCCTCTAAGTAGGTAAAAAATGAAACGTCACATGTCATGTGCCTGGAGCACCCACTATCAAAATACCGCTGTAAGGTATTATGTGCTTTAAGATTAATATGAACAATAAGGGCTTTTACGTCCTGCTTAGGTACTCAAGAAGTGGTAGCCTTATGTTTTCCCTTGTTATTATTGGTTCTAGCCGGGATTTTAGAAATATCTATTGACGGTAAAGACATACGTTGGAATTCTTCCAGTAAACTCTGAGATATGGCGACTAGAAACTCAACCTGCTCTCTAAGACTAGTAAGGTCGCTAGTGGTACGCGGCGGAGCAAATGTACATCATGTCTAAACAAAACTATAGTAAAACTCCATAAGGTGGCCTTTTCTCTTACAGTAGGTACAAAAATACACAGTCTTAGGCCGACCTTGGTTTGCTTTTCTTGGTCGAACTCTTCTTTGGGGTTTTGGTTAATGGCCGTAAGGATTCGTAGTAAAATAAGGAATTGGTTTCGGTGTAATATGAGACATGGAATCATAGTCAAAACCTATTCCATGCCTTTCAACAAACCCTAAAGCAGGGGCGAGAAACATCTTTCCAGATTTGTCCTCTATCTTTACCTTGACCTCCTAAGCTCTCTCAAAGTCATGAGTGAGTTGGGAAATAAGGGCTTCAAGTTTCTTCCGAGACTTCATGGAGGAATGGAGATCACTCGTAAAACTAGCCACTTTCTTGGTCAAGTCCCCTTTCTCTCTCTCTCTCTCTCCAAATAATCTCTCTATCTAAACTGACTTTCTCTCTCTACCCAAACTCTCTCTTTCTCAACACAAACTTTCTTTTTCTCTTTATCAAGGAAGTGCTAATGGAGGTCTCTCTCTCTCTCTCTCTCTCTCTCTCTCTCTCTCTCTCTCTCTCTCTCTCTTGTCTCTTCTAAATATTTCTCTAAGACGATGATCCTAAGAGCTAACGTTTTGTTATGATTTTTAATTTTAAATGAATTAGCATACAAATCGACGTAGGTAGGTCGTAGGTCACTCTCGCTCTCACTTGCAGCATCCTCCCCTCACTCACATCGCTTTCACTGTCGAGGTGTCCCTGTGAAATAACTTCCTCGTCATCGTGAGGTGCGTTGTCTTTACTCACATAACTAGCCATGAATGCGGTGAAGTTACACTCATGTGATGACTCATCTCCAAAATCCACCGACTTAACCTCACTGTCGTCACTAAGGGAGGCATTTAAAGAAGCTTTGCCTTTGCCTTTGCCTTGACGTTTCAACCTAGTTGGATACTCAAAAGCCTTATGACCTCTACCGTCACACTCATAATATTTCTCTTCGTCTCTTTTAAGCGTATCCTTTTTATCTTTATCATTTTTCTTTCCAGATTTATTTTTCTCAAAATTCTTTTATCTATGAAATTGCCATTATTTTTCAATTTGAGAAATTTCTTGAATTTTTTTTGCAAACAAAGCCAAATCGTCTAAATCAAAATCAAACTCCGAATATGACGTCTTTTCCTCTTTTCTCTTAGATGACTCACCCCTCTTTCTAGCTGACCCCTCATTTTTTCTAGACGGGACTTTAAGTTCTATTCCCCTATCCTTAGGCTTGACAATGTCAGGAAACATATCAATTTCATATGTCTGGAGGTCTCCTGCCAGTTCTTATAACTTAAGATTGCTCAAAGTTCCTAAGGAATTCAACACAGTCACTTTCGGGATAAAACATTTAGGCAACAGTCTCAAAATATTTTTAACTACTCGTGCATGAGGAATGTGCTCACCAAGATTGAAACTAGTGTTTATAATATCAGACAAACGTGCATAAAACTCATCAAAACACTCAGATTCAAGCATGGTAATAGTTTCATATTGACTAGTTAAGTTTTGCAATTTAGACTCTTTTACTGCATTCGTGCCTTCATGGGTAAGTTGAAGAACATCCCATGCTTCTTTTGATGACGCACGTCATAATACGTCAGAACTCGTCATAGGTGGTGACGGTTCCAGAAATTGTACTTAGCCCACGAGAATTTAAAGTACTCCATTTAAATTCATCCTCAGTCTAGTCAATCAAATGTTTAAGATTAGTGACATTATTAGCGGTGACGGTGGGATGAGTCCACCCTCTTTCACAAATCACCCAAACACGCTCATCGATTGCTTTTAAGGCAGATTTCATGCGAGCTTTTCCAATAGGCATAATTAGTCCTGTAAAAAACTGGCAACCGAATATATAAATTTTCATTTGAAAAGATTGCAAATTTTTATCAAAATCAAATTTAAAAAAAAATCAGTATCACAATTTTTTTACGAAAAAAGTATCACTCGATAAATTAGAGTAACCAGCTCTAATACCAATTTGAGAGTGTGCTTGCAATCAATGAATAAACTTGTCGAATTAAATTCTAATTTTATGCCCAGATTTTAATTAACTCATGCATATGATTGTGATTGACAGAATATACATAATCTAGCATGCACACAAAAAATAATCACAATAAAATATTTGAGGAAAAATTCCCCAAAGGGGCAAAAGGTTCTTGTTTCACTATATTATGTAAACCATGACTTACAAATATAGAGAAATACAGCTTGTTGTGACACACGAATAGCCTCAGGCGTCGGTTCGTTGTCGTCAACAAGAGATCCCGTAAGAGCTCCAATGGTCAGTAGTGAAGACAACCTTCCTTCTTCATAAGATGTACTCCAGGAATGAGTAAAATGAGTAACAAGGGTTTAGAATGATTCACAAAAATATTTGGAATGTTTTGTTGAATTAAAAGAGGTTTAAAACCTAAAATATGAAGTCTTAAAATCACAGTTGTTCTGCAGAAAACGGAGTTGTAAAGACTTGAAAACCTTAGATGTAGAAACAGGTATTTATAAAAAAAATTAAGTCAACGCGGTCATTCGAACGTCATATGGGTGTCGCTCGAACAACAATGGATGTCGCTTGATCCTATATCGCGCGACCTATTAAAAGAGGTAAAAACACCAAAATAGTACGGGTTCGATTGATGAAATGCTTCAAGCGAGGTTCGCTTGACCCATCTCACGACATGAAATGTCGCTTGATGAGGTTGTTTGAATGACATCAACCTGTCGTTTGAACGACATAGTGTTGTCGTTTGAATGACTGAAGCGTCAAAATCCAAGTTCGCCAACAGGTCTTTAAAAATTGATTTTGACTTAGAAAATCCGACTTATTTTGATAAAAACATTTTAGAAAAATTCCCAAATAAATATGAAAACATTAAAAACTCTAAATTAAACATTATACCATTTTAGCGAGTGGAGTTAATGGGAATGGTTGAATATGCACGTAGCACGTTGCTCAATGTTGTTGCGCTATGCACATTTGAAGATGATGGGTGTGTAAAGCTTAGAATTCAGATATAGGCCATCACGGATGATCGTGTTGACATGCCGAATGTCGAGGTATATGACGTACTTATTGTGATCTAGGACACATAAAAAGCTCTTAAATTCTAAACGGACATTTATATAATCATGACCTGTTTTGTGAGGACTCTTTCTTTACAACTTTGGCGAAAATAAAATTGCAATCTGCAGAAGTTTCAGTCTTCACTTTTAGGGTTTAAAAACTTTATTTTTCAATCAAAATCATCCCAATTACTTTAGTGAATTGTTTTGGAGCCCGAGACACGATCTTGTTGAAGTTTCTCTTGTAGGGAAGATTTCTTTACTACTGACTTGGTGGTTCTCGAAGGAATTGTTGGCTGACGACTGTGGTCAGTTGGGCATGCTTGAGGGTATTTCTTGCTGAAAACGGAGCTGCAGTTCTTATGGGTATGCTGCGGTTAATCCATTTCCGATTCTAGGTTATGGCCTATGTGAGTGTTCTGCGGAATATTCATTGCAGATTTCTATAAGTGTTGTTACATTTATTGAAATAAAGGTTTTGCCCTTGTGGGGGATTTTTCCTGAAATTTGCGTATCAGCAATTTATGTCTGTGATGGCGTGATTAATTTATCCACATAAGTGCATGTGATAGAGTTTAATTAATTTGGATAAAAAATTGACAACTGATTAAATAATCTTTTAATTGGAAATTTGCGAATCCATAAACAATCAATATCACACAACATTCACAAATTAGTATCAGAGATTTTGAAGTGATCTTACCTTCTCATAGCCTACCAATATCAATGCCTACTCCATCACAAGTCTCTATAATAAAAGTAGATACACTTAAGGTAGTAGCTATAGATAAAACTCTAGCGCATGGTGTCAGTATCATCCATAATTGCCCCAGAAAGTGTCGTGCAACAAATGAGTATGTGGCCTCCATATCAAATAAAACTCTGGCTAAGGTGCCATGAATAGAAAACGTACCACAAATCGCCTGAATAGGCACTTGGTCATCCCCATGTTCCACTTGATATACCCGACCATATTGTAGCTGAGGCTAAGGTGGTATAATAGGTGGTGGTAGTGGGAGTGCCACTGGCTGTCTTGGGGCATGAAGAACGGGCATGTGTTGTTGATGCTGCTATGGTTGATAGTTGGGCCTAAATCCCTGTTCTCCCTATTTATACTGCCCCTGGTCCTACTGGTCCTGCCTGTATTGGCCATGCCCTAAGTGGGCGTGTTGGCCCTAAACTGGCCCTGTCTTTGGCCTTGCTACTATCCCTGGCCTTGCCGTATTTGTTAAATAACCATGTCATTAGGACATGGGTTGGGCCTATGTCCTGCACTGCCATACCTGAAGCAAACTCCTATGAATGGATTGGGAGAGATCCCCACCTTTCTCTGGTGGTTGTGATGTTATTGTTGCCCACTACCTCCTTGAGGGGTCCCCTACAGCTGGGATTTATACTGATTGGTTAAAAAATTCTTCCACTACCCTTGGATCATATAGCCCTCGCCTCCTCTTCTATCCTCACCTGCTCCTCCATTATTCTTCGGCCCATTAGCTTTACCCACCATATCGAACTTTTTCTTATGTTCAGTACGGTCTCGAAAAAAAGTGAGTGTCACACCCACTATCACTACACCAAATCTGTCGAATTGTCACAGTCATTGACCTTGACAAGTTGAACTTGTTAAGGTCAATGACCGTGATAATTCTGGGGGTGACAACTTTTTTTATCACGGACTTGTCACGGTCATTGACCGTGATAAGTTCATTATAATTATCACGGTCATGTCACGGTCCATGACCTTGACAAGTTTTATTATGGTCATAAACCGTGACAAACCCGTGACACTTTTTAATACTTTGTCACGGTCAATGACCGTGACAAGTTTCTTTGTCACGGACTTGTCACGGTCAATGACCATGACAATTCTGGGCAGAATTAAAAAAAATCTGCTGGGTAGTATGGTCACTGCCACTGCCCAGTAGTATATTTGTACCTGTTATAGCAACATTGTACCTGTTCAAACATCATATATCCAAATAAAATAGAGATAATGCAAATCAACATTCAAAATAATATGCATCACGATATAATCCAAATATAATTCAAGTGTAACAACTTAAAACAATTCAATTCAAATAATGTCACTACACGTCTGGGGTGTGGTTAGCTCTGAGGAGGTGAGGCCACACAATATACGATTTGACACACCCAGCAATATACATCGTGCCGCATTGTGCGCGCAACCACAAGGGGGTGTTATCCTTCTCGGGTATCACATGCATGACGAGCACCTTGGACTCGATGTCTTGAAGCAAACGTCCATGAACTAGCATACCCTGGACAGTATTCGGGTCCCTCAACCCCCGCCCTATCCGCTGGCCATCAAATATGTCCAGTATAAACATGCTTGACCAACCAAGTGTCGACATCGGTCGGTTGAAAAGATCCAAATAGGGGAGTGGATCATCAAAGTTCGCCCGTTTCGGTGATGAAGCTGCGAGGTCCACATCCTCGTCATCCTGCACCTCATCCTCCTATACCTCGTCCTCCACCACCTTCTCCTTCCCTTTCCCCTTATGGCTTTCGCCCAACGAACGCTTTATGAATAAGAACATATCTTGGATCATTGCCTCCAAATGGGACAGCTTCGCGTCATGCGAGTCCACCGTTCGAGCCAACCCGATCGCTCATCTCCAATCCGATGATCCTAGATTTGTCCACCTGGGAGCTCACCCCCCTTGTCTTCCCCTTACGATCAGCGCCATGCACTTGACTGAGTGTGTCTGTGGACAAAGATGCCTTGTCGGCATCAGACTGTGACTCATGCACTTCCTTAAGCTTTGCCTGAAATGACAAAAAGCACATGATTAGTAAAATAAGTAAATAAAAAAATTATAACGTAATTAACAAAAAGTAAACTGTCGGATTACTTACAATCATGGCCGCGATGCTCGGGGACACCTCATTATCCTTCCCTTTATTTGTTCGAATAGCCACATAAGTATCGAGCCTATGTGGCCTACCCCCAGGGCCACTCCCTGTCCCATGAAACAAAATAAAGTAAAATTAGTATCGGCCTCGCAAAGTAAAATAATGCAGAATAACAAATGGTTTAATTTGGTAAATAAGGTTTATTGGGTTTAATTTGTTTAAAGTTTTGTTCATTAAAATTGAAAAATATAAAAATTGACATTTTGTTTGTGTGACCATCCTTGCCTAAGCACTCCTTTCGGATGTTCTCAAATTTGTATCAGAGCAGGGTACACTAAAATCTCGTGTAGATCCTTATTTTGAGCTCTTTAGGGTGCTCTCTCTCTTTTTCTCGTGTTTGTTTTGTTTGTTTTCTCTTGATGACTCATCGTTGTAATAAGTTGTCCGATGTGTTTAGAGATGATGATGACCTTGATATTTGATATGAGTTTAATGAGCTTCATAACCCTGCTGAAAAATTAACTCATTTGAATTTGAAGTTTGCAAAAAAGAATTAAAATTCTTGAAAAAGTAAATTTTCTTATTAAAGTTTCAATTAAATTTTTGCAAACTATTCAAACTCAAAGGGATTTCCTACTGAGAAGCTCATGGGCATGAATCGCGACTTTAGAATCTTAAAAGTGTCCAAAAAAGAGGGGTAGTATATAGTCAGATTTTTAAAGAAAGAATTAAAGGACTCTAAATTTTCTAAGCTTAGTGTACCTGCCATTAAGGATAATGATAAATTGATTAATGATTTGAGGGCACGTGGGAAGACTCTTAGGGATGAGTTCATGTGCATTGAGGGGGAATGAGATAACCTTCTAAGAATGATTAAAAATTTGAAGAGGGAGTCCCTAACACTTGAAGAGTCTAATTCTTTACTTAAGTCTAGAAATTTGAGGCTAAAAGATAATTTAAGAGACACGAGTAGTGTTGGTAGTGATGGTGCTATCTTTCATGACTCTAATTGTTCCATTGATAAAGCCAAGGCCATTATTGGTTTTAGAGGGTAAAAAACATCCCAGTGTGTTAGAAAATATCAGCCTAAAGGTCTCGTTCCTCGTCACGTCTACACGTGCACACACTACGGTAGGAAATGTCACCTTAGACATTTTTTCTATGATCTTAGAGAAGACCATAAGAAGGTGAAATCTAGTGTCTCCATTGTTTCTAAATCCCAACGAGTTAAGTACTCATCTATTTGGGTTAGAAAATCGATTTGGAGGCCCTAAATATTAGACTGGTTGATTCTCGCATACTTGCACACGATTCTTTACATGCTATATCTTGTGAGTGATTACTTGCATGTTTACTTATACTAGCTTTTATTCTTTATGATATATATATGTTTGATAAGTTTCTGTCGATTGAGTCTATTATATTTTGATTTTTCTTTTATTCGGTCATATAAAAAAATACAAAAATATTTATTTTTGTCTTTTGAGTTATTTTTTAAATTGGTATTTGTTCTTTTGAAAACCAAAAAAAAATCAAATTTTTTTTTGGTTTATGTGTAGTTTATTTTACACATTTTATGTGGCTTATTGGTGTATTCGAATCTAATTCGTTCCATATTTTCTATGTGACTAGGTCATTCGGTTATAATTATCTATACTTAGATTGTTCTTACTCGTGCTTGCATGGAGTTATTTTGACGTTGATTTGATTTATGAATTCAACTTTATATATGCCTCCATACACACTTGCACGAGCTTTTGAACATTAATTTCACATATTATATTTGTGCTTTGTGATTTGTTCTCCCGTGAATCTTGTCATCTACACATTTTGTGACTATAGGGGATTTGTGCATGTAAAAATCGTTGCCCGTGAGATTGTTGAATTTTATTAAAAAATATGAAGGTGCATGAAAAAGGTCTACAAAAGGAGAAAATTTCCTTTATGGAAAAGCCGACATTGGTAAGAGCTTAATGAAAATATTAGAGGCAAAAAATTAGAAAAATTACTAAGGACAACTAGTTTAGTTTGTTTGTTGGATTTTCAAAAGTGATATCTTCAAAAGAATTAAGTGAAAATATAATATGATATATGTCTAGATTTTGAGGGCGTTATAGTTGAAGATCAACATGTTTTCACAATGAATCCTAGTCATTCTTCTCATGTCATAACGCTATTGATTTGTAGAATCATCAATATTTTTGTCTTGTGTATGTTGTGCTTGTTTGTTCATAGAGTTCACTTTATCTCGTCACTTGAGTAAATCTTAGTTCGATAAAGTTTTGCGATAAAAAAGAACCCATTAGAACTTTGAGTGATTGGGTCATATTGTATCCAGTTCACACCCATTCATTCATCCCACATGTTTAGACACATCGATACCATGCTACTGTGTAAAGCTTATGTGTTTCATGCCGAGTTTTGTAGCCTCTCTCTCTCTCTCTCTCTCTCTCTCTCTCTATATATATATATATATATATATATATATATATATATATATATATATATATGTTGATATTTCATTGGTATATTTTTCATATTTATATATATGGTACCGTTTTGTTTTGAGTCTTTACGTTTGCATTTAATTCATGTTTTCCATAGGCTTTATCTTTGAATTTTATTTGGCATGCTATATGATCCCATTGGTATCTCTCATTGTGTGCATTGAAATTTCATATTTAAAATTGGTATCATACTTCATTGCTTATTCATATTGGTATCTTTTTGCATCTATATTGATATTATTTTATCATTGTGTGGATTATTCATACTTGTGTTGCCATGTTGTATTTCTTCTGCACTTTACACCATTACATGATTTTATTCCTTCAACCCTATTTCATAATTGGTATCTCATGTTCATACATTCAGGGGAAGATTTGCTTTATGGGGGAGAAATAATTGGTATCTTTTCTTTCATGATTAGGATATCTTTATCTTAGGGTGAGACATCTTACCTAGGTTGATATTGTTAGACATAGGGAGTATTTTTTTCTTATGCAGATTTTATACTTTTTATATTCTCTTTGAAGGGGCATTTAAGTGTGCAGGTTTACAACATTTGACAAAGTTTTTCAGCATGCAAAGATGCTCAGTGTATGTGCATGTCGAGCGTCTGTACTTTTTTCTTTTGTGATTGGGATTGAGTCACTTTAGAGAGTTTGATGTCCCATAGGGTTTTATTTTGGTCTTATCCTGGAATAGGCAAAGGTGGAGATTTGTAAGGATAAATTTCCAATTGAGTCAATTTTTTTGTAATGGCTTAATTTCGGACAAAACATTTGAGTCATAGGTTATGATTTATATTGTCGATCTCATAAGCCTATGAAATGTTTAATGAAGACGTAGCGACCAAGCTTCAAAGTTGGATACATATTGTGTCGTGTTTTTGTGCCAACTTTGTCTTCAAATTTACATAGGATCTCGTAAAGTATGGGTGCATTTTGAATATGATCCTTGGAAATATTTTTGGGTGATTTATTTTACCCAAAATCTTTTGGAACTATTTTTAAATCATTTTTAGAGAAAATTATTTTTACGGAGTTTAGTTCTTTGGAAAGAAGTTTAAACTTTGTTAGAACAAAATGAAGATTATGTTCAAATGAGTTTAAGTTCTCCTTTGAACGAAATATGGGTCCTTGTTAGAACAAACATCTAACGAACATTAAATGGGCACTCTTTAATTAACAAAAGGCACCCGTTGAAAGCTCATTGGAACGTTGTTGGAGCGACAATGCCTGTTCATTCGAACAAACATTGGTTTCGTTATAACGAAGTAAGCATTTCGTTAGAACGAATCATAGGATTTATTTTGAATGAACCGGTCGCCTCAAAAATCGTATTTTTCTATTTAAGATGTGCTAAACTAAGATTTTTGAAGAACTTTTGGCAAAAATTAAATTCCTATATGTTTACCAAAGTTCCAAAATCCTAGTTTCACCCAAAGAGTTTAAATATCCAAGTTTCACAATATTTTTTGCTTTGATATCTTTGTGTTGGTCAACAAAGTTTATTTATCCTTATATTGGATTGAGAAAAGGTTTCATGAGGTGGACTCCGTACTAGATTCTATGTTGCGGTGAAGAAACAGTCTTTCGTGATCCGATTTCATAGACGACTGTTGAGACTTATCGGTGGATACTGAGGTGGGTGTGGATTCACGTGTTGCAGCAGCTTGCATGGGTGAACTCTTACGTTGCACTGTGGAGGAGATGTTGAATATAAAAGAGTGTCAAGTCTTGCGAGGGAGATGAGTCATTAAGTAAGTCTACTATATAGTCTTTGTAAAACCATATCATAGTGATCTATTTAACTTGGTATTTCGAGGCTTTTCCAGTTGTGGATTTTCCTCGTACATCGACGCGATGTGTGATTGTTTTACTTATTTGATCTGCTAATCACTTAGATGTAATACCCCGTATTTTTGTGATATTTATTTTATGGGATTAATTAAATTAAATGCGTATTAATTGGAAATTAATCCGGGTTAAAATACTAGCGAGATGCGAGTTGGTATTTGATTATATGTGCATATATGATTATATATGAATTTTGAATTATGAAATTTGTCGTGAGATTGAAATACGGCAATTTGGAAATTTTGTTGAGACGCGTGTGACTGTCGCGTCATGGTATATAATTATGATAATTAAAAAGTGAATTTTATTTCTATAAACCGTTTGGTCGTTTTGAGTGCGCCAACGCGTCCGGAAGGGTCGAAATAGTCAGAAAACACTAGCCGGGGGTTTGGTTTGGGTCCCGGGGTATTTTTAGGCCATACCGGCAACGTATAGGGGTAGTTTAGTAATTTTGAATTTTGAGGAATTAAAAGCTACGAAAATTGGGAGTTAATATCTTATTAGGCATTAACCCACTAAGCCCACTAATACCCAAATAGACTACGAAAGTTATTAAAAGTTATTCCAAAGAGTTCCTAAAGCAAAACCCTAGCCTCCATAGCCACCATTAGAGAAGAGCTTGTAGAGGGAGAGATAGAAGGATTCTGCAGAGAGAGAGGAAATACTTCATCAAATTCGTCATCAAATCCAGAGTTACCATTAAGTCAAGTGATTTAATTTCATTTTTATAGAGAATGTTTCTTCCATGTGTAGGAATTGATAAAGAAAATCTGATTTGTTCTTGGGAGTTAATGTAAACCCATTAAATTTGGAAATAGAAATTACCTTCTTGATGAGGAAATTGCATGTAGATTGGTAGTTGATGATTATTCTGATGATATTCAAATTAGTATGAAACCAAAAACGGATTTAATTAGACTTCTAGATGAGTTATAAATTCTAGGGTTCATGTGTTTGAAATTGGGGAAAAAATGTAGAGATTTGATATTTGAATGATGCTAGGATGAATTAACACCCCCAAACATGTTAATATGTGACCTAAGGATGTTTAGGGACAATTAGGAACCTTAAACAATCGTAGGATTAATGTTTGGATGAGATTTGAGGTATAGAGAAATTGGAAAAACGAGATAGGAATTTCTGGGCTTGAATCTGGCCACTCGTTAGAAGACCTACCCAGGTCGTTCGAACGAGCTCGTTCGAACGAGCTTCTAACGAGTTGAAAGTTTGGGTTCTAACGAGAAGGATGTTCGTTCGAAGATTTTCGTTCGAACGAGATCTCGTTAGAAGACCCAGTTCGTTCGAACGAACTCTCGTTCGAACAGCCTCGTTCGAACGAGACTTCGAACGAGTTGTCAGTTTAGGCTTTTTAGCCTGTTTTGATCCCGAGTACCCCGTAACCTTGTGTATAGGTAGAGATAGCCTTCCCTTGATGAGTAATTGATATATTTGGGATGTTTGGGATATAATGAGGAGTCAAACCTAGTAGTGTAGTTTGAACCTAAAGGAAAATATGAAGTAGGACGTGAGTGTCTATTACGATGTGAGCTATTGACGGCCTAATTAATTATATTAACCAGGGGCATATAAATAGTGTAGTATTATATGTCGGTACGAGAAGAGATATGTACCAATATATTATAGTGATTACTAAGACGTGTGCATACTTAGTATATGTATTGATTTTATGTGTATGACATACCTACCATACTTGCTATCACGGGAGGTTTGCGTTTGCTTAGGGCCCTCTAATCCTTGTGTTGCCCGGATTTAGACTGGTTACCTCGATGAACATAGGTCAGAGAAGGACTTATTGGGATGTTAATAAGTCTGCTGATCGTGGGAATGCAGGTATGTGCGTGACCCATGTGATGTGACTGTGTTCGCCTCCATTATTTGTGATGTTGTTATCTGTGAACTATTCCTGAGAGATTCGGAATATGTGATCCTTATGTACGTGATGTACCAGGATGGATAGCAGAGTATGTGTGCACCGCAGCTAGTTCTCGGGGTGCTTGTATTGTATTGTATTGTATTGTATTGTATTGTATATTTATGACGTGAATAATATACACTTAATTAATGGGAACTTTCATGTTGTATTGTGAACATAATTATGGTAATTTAGTGAGAGAACATAACGGGTTAACTGATAGTGAACTATATTACTTATTGAGAATCTGAGATTAAGTGAAGCCCTCTATTTATTTGTCAACACTAGAATGTAATATGTAATATGGGTTTGGTTAGATGTGTATGTCATGTAGATGGGTACGGTACGTTAGGAGTGCACATGTAGTCGAGAGGTGAGAATTTCATGTGAGTGCACGTCCTAACATGTACTTTGCATTTAATGTTTTAATGTTATTAAAACACTTGCTATTTTCAAAATGTTTTCCACTTTCGGGATCTGACCCATTTGCTTTCAAATCTATTTTTGTAAAAACCATTTTAGGTGCCCAGCCACAAGGACACCATGCATAGGATTCTCATTCAGGTGACGAGCTGTAGCTGTTTGTGGAAGTTACAGGACTTTGCTTGTAGACGCTTCATTGATCTTGACTCGATATTTATCAGTTATCAGTTGTAGGGCATGTCGCCCATTTCTTTTAGAGACTTTGCATTTATTTCAGTTATTCAGACTTTTGGCATGTAATTATTCAGGATTCAGACTTGTAGTATTATTTCCATTTGTTGGGATTGTTGTGAGGAGTTTTCCTCCGGATTATTATTATTATAGTTGGTTATTTCATTATTTCGTAGGGTGAATGGATTATGTTGACTCTTCCATTATTCTTTTACTGCATGTTAATCAGACTTAACTTAAAATTTGGCACTTACTTTTTAAATACTAGGTGGTTAGTAATTATTAAAAGGTTTTCGACAGTGATGCTATTAACTGAACCAACTTGGCATTTTGAATTAATTTAATAAAGGAGTAGCTACCCGGTATTTAATTAGTCGGGGTGTCACAGGTGGTATCAGAGCATCAGGTTCTAGTGTCTTTTAGGATCTGACGGCTTATTATGTTTCCGCTGAGCTTTCTTTGATATAGAGCCCTATATTTTAGGACTGTTGTATTCTTTTGTGTATGCTACGTTCTTCAGCTATCTTAAGTTTATAACTGCGAACTTATAAACTTCATTCTTATTTCAGATGCCTCCACGATGTGCACGAAGGGTTCCCAGGGATGCGACGCCAGAACCACAGCCCGCACCAGCTCAGGGCACGATGAATGCCGCCGAGGTTGCAGCCATTGTGGCTCAGGCGGTAAATGCCGCACTAGCTGTAGTTCAGCAGGCACCACCTCAGGCGCCGATAGCCGCGCCAGTTCAGGCTCATGCATTCCCGTCTTCTTGGGAACGTGTACGCGATGCTTTTCAGAAAGCACACCTTCCGGAGTTCGCAGGTAGCTCTGATGTGGTAGTTTCAAGTCAGTGGAGGAAGGATATACAGCGGCACTTGAGGATGTATGAGTGCACAGATGTCCAGAAGCAGATACTAGCTACTTTTAAGCTAGCGGGGTCTGCACTGCAGTGGTGGGAGTCTATTACCACCGTTGAGGAGAGAGATACTCTCACTATTCAGGAGTTCTGGGTGCGGTTCGACCGCAAGTACTTTCCGTTAGCTGTTCACACGGAGATGAGAAGAAAGTTGATGAGCCTTCGACAGGAGGGTAAGACTGTGGCCGAGTATGAGGCCGAATTTACTGATCTTCTGAACATCGTTCCGGATGAGATACCGACGGAGGAGAAGAAGATACAAAAATTCATGGACGGGTTGACATGGAGGATTCGTCAGCACTTGTTAGGGAACCTCTCGTTAGCCACTTATTCTGATGTGGTTAACGCTGCATTGCTCCATTGCCAGGATCACCGCTTTCACATGACTGAAGACAAGAGGTCAGGAGAGTCCAGCCATCAGGGCAGGACTGGAGGAAATGGTGCCAGTGGGGCACAACCTGTTCAGGGGCAGAGGCAGGGTGATCAGGGTACCCAGTAGGGGGATCACAACAGGTTCAGGTCAGGGAATTTTAGGCACGGACAGGGAGGTTTCCGGCAGGGCCATCAGGGTCCGAACGGCCATTAGCACCAGCAGGGTCAGAATGGTCAACAGCAGTTTCAGCAGGGCCAGTGGAGGAATGGTAACGACCACCAGGGCCGGGGGCAGCAGGGACAAAGAGGGGGGAATTTCCCGGGGAAGTGTTTTGTTTGTGGCAAGACTGGCCATAAACGCCAGGACTGTCCTGATAGGGGCAGGGCCCCGCATCAGCAGCAGGGTGCTCGACATGAGCCGCAGAGGCCACTTTTTCTGCCAGCCCTCCCAGCTCCAGCCCAGGTGCCAGCTCTTCCTGCCATTCCAGCAGTTCCCGTGCAGCAGGGATAGTTATAGTATGGACGTGTCTACAACGTCCACCAGGCAGCAGCTTCGCAGGCACCACCCGCTATTGAGGGTACGTTTCCTATCCATGGTACTATGGGTCGGGTTTTGTTTGATACGGGGGCAACACATTGTTTTATAGCTACACATTTTGCGAAAGCCTTAGGGTTGTTAGCTACGACAAAGAGCACAGTGACGTGTGTAGACTCACCATTGGGGAGTGGGTCACTTATTTTCTTTATATGCCGGGGAGTGGGGGTAGAGATTGGTAGTCTGGTATTACCTGCAGATATGTTGGTATTAGATATGCATGTTCACGATGTGATTATCGGTATGGATTGGCTCGCTGATTATAGAGCCATGATTGATTGCTTCGGTGGGAGCATTGTTTTTGCCATTCCGGGGCAAGAGATGTTTGTAGTGGCGATGCCTCGCCCAGAGGGAGACTCGACCGCTCATTTGTATTACCTAGAGGAGGATACCTCTAAGGAGGTTGCGATTCCTTTAGATTCGATCCCAGTTGTCAGGGAGTATTCTGATGTGTTTTAGGAGATACCAGGCCTACCCCCCAGTCGAGAGATAGACTTTGTTATAGACTTATTACCAGGTACGAGACCTATAGCACGCGCACCATACCGTATGGCTCCAGCTGAGATGAGGGAGTTACGGGATCAGATTGAGCAGTTGTTGGGTCAGGGGTTTATTCGGAGGAGTACTTCGCCGTGGGGTGCCCCTGTGTTGTTCGTGAAGAAGAGAGATGGTTCACTGAGATTTTGTGTGGACTACCGAGAGTTGAATAAGGTCACGATACGGAATAAGTATCCGTTGCCTCGAATCGATGACTTATTCGACCAGTTGAGAGGAGCTTCTTTCTTCTCAAAGATTGATTTGAGATCGGGATACCATCAGTTGCGTATCAGGGAGGAGGATGTCTCGAAGACGGCGTTCTTGTTAAGATATTTCTTACGAGTTTCGGGTTATGCCTTTTGGTTTGACCAACGCTCCAGCAGTGTTTATGGACTTGATGAACAGAGTGTTCAGGGATTTCCTAGATCAGTTTGTCATTATCTTCATCGATGATATTCTGGTTTACTCCCAGATAGAGGAGGAGGACGCCGAGCATTTGAGACAAGTTTTGCAGACACTACGTCAGAACGAGTTGTATGCAAAATATGAGAAATGCGGGTTTTGGCTGAAGGAGGTCCAATTTTTGGGACAGATTATTTCCGACCGGGGAATATCTGTTGATCCGGGGAAGGTATTCGCGGTGAGGGAGTGGGGACAGCCCACGACACCGACAGAGATTCGTAGTTTCTTGGGCCTAGCAGGATACTACAAGAGGTTCATTCGGGGATTCTCGAAGATTGCAGGTCCTTTGACACATCTGACTCGTAAGGGTGTGCCATTCATCTGGAGTGATGCCTGTCAGTTGGCATTCGATGAGTTGAAGGATAAGTTGACCTCAGCACCTGTGTTAGCATTGCCGAAACCGTGAGTTGAGTATTTAGTTTACACCGATGCGTCCTTGCAAGGACTTGGAGGTGTATTGCAGCAGGAGAGTCAGGCCATAGCTTATGCTTCCCGTAAGCTAAAACCTCACGAGAAGAATTACCCCACTCATGACTTGGAGTTGGCGGCAGTTGTATTTACCCTTCGGATATGGAGACATTACCTTTTTGGGGGAAAAGTTTCGATTGTTCACAGACCACAAGTCCCTACAGTACCTATTCACGCAGAAGGAGTTGAATATGCGGCAGCGAAGGTGGCTTGAGTTTGTGAAGGACTATCAGTTTGATATCCAGTATCACCCGGGGAAGGCTAACGTGGTAGCAGACGCGTTGAGCCGTAGGCCAGCAGATGAAGTGGCAGAGGTGTGGAAGGCCAAGTGGAAAGAATTGGGACACCAGGATGCAGTGGCCCGATCATTCATGTCGGTAATGACTGTTACGCCGCAGATTGTCACGAGAGTGGTAAAGGCACAAGCAGATGACTCGTTCTGTCAGGAGCAGATAGTTCGATTATTAGCAGAGGGAGCCGAGTCCTATACCGTTAGCTCAGACGGGGGATTACGCTTCAATGGCAGATTGGTAGTCCCGGAAGGGGAGGAATTGCGGCACGAGGTGATGGCAGAGTCGCACGGCTCACGGTTCGCGGTACATCCCGGTGGGGACAAAATGTACCAAGACATGAGACGACAGTATTGGTGGAGCGGGATGAAGAGAGATATTGCCCAGTTTGTCTCTAAATGCGCCACTTGTCAGCTAGTAAAAGTGGATCATCAGAGACCGGCAGGACTTCTACAGCCGTTGGAGGTCCCGATGTGGATGTGGGAGAGCATATCCATGGACTTTATCACGGGATTGCCTACGTCACAAAGAGGTCATGACTCCATTTGGGTAATTATGGACAGGTTGACCAAAGTCGCTCATTTTCTACCCGTAAGGACAGACTACACTATGGGATAGTATGCCCAGCTCTTTATTGCAGAGATAGTGAGACTTCACGGTGTGCCCTTAAATATCGTGTCTGACCGAGATAAGATATTTGTTTCACGGTTTTGGGAGAGTTTTCAGGAGTCCTTGGGCACGGAATTGCGGTTGAGTACGGCGTATCACCCGCAGACTGATGGGCAAACGGAGCGTACAAACCAGATGTTGGAGGACATGCTACGTATGAGTATCATTGATTTTGGGGGTGGATGGGAGAAGTATCTTCCACTGGTGGAGTTTGCTTACAACAACTCCTACCAGTTCACCATTGGCATGGCTCCATTTGAGGCGTTGTACGGTAGACCTTGTCGTTCCCCAGCATGTTGGTTAGAGGTGGGGGACAACAAACTACTTGGGCCGAAAGTGATTTAGGATACTTCGGCGAGGATATAATTGATTCGGAGTCGCATTCGGGTAGCTCAGGATCGGCAGAAGAGCTATGCTGATGCGAAGAGGTTCTTCAGAGAGTTTCAAGTGGGGGACCAGGTTTTGCTCAGAGTATCTCCTATGAAGGGGATTATGTGTTTCGGGAACAAAGGGAAGTTGGCACCGAGATATGTGGGACCATTTCCTATTATTGAGCGGATTGGACCGGTTGCGTATAGGCTTGGATTACCGGAGCATTTGCATCGGATTCACGATGTATTTCATATTTCCTCGCTAAGGAAATATCTTAGAGACAATTTGGCTCATTCTCATATTGCTTTGGAGGACATCGATCTCCAACTTGATAGCTCCTACGAGGAGGGGTCGATTGCTATTTTGGACCGAAGTGAGCGGAAACTGCGGTCAAAGATCGTTCCGTTAGTGCGTGTTCAGTGGCGACATCATAATGTCGAGGAGTCCACATGGGAGCGCGAGGATGAGATGCGCGAACGTTATCCAAAGTTGTTCTTACCAGGTACTTTCTAGTTTCGAATTTCGGGACGAAATTCAGTTATTAGGGGGGAAGTATGTAATACCCCGTATTTTTGTGATATTTATTTTATGGGATTAATTAAATTAAATGCGTATTAATTGGAAATTAATCCGGGTTAAAATACTAGCGAGATGCGAGTTGGTATTTGATTATATGTGCATATATGATTATATATGAATTTTGAATTATGAAATTTGTCGTGAGATTGAAATACGACAATTTGGAAATTTTGTTGAGACGCGTGTGACAGTCGCGTCATGGTATATAATTATGATAATTAAAAAGTGAATTTTATTTATATAAACCGTATGGTTGTTTTGAGTGCGCCAACGCGTCCGGAAGGGTCGAAATAGTCAGAAAACACTAGCCGGGGGTTTGGTTTGGGTCCCGGGGTATTTTTAGGCCATACCGGCAACGTATAGGGGTAGTTTAGTAATTTTGAATTTTGAGGAATTAAAAGCTACAAAAATTGGGAGTTAATATCTTATTAGGCATTAACCCACTAAGCCCACTAATACCCAAATAGACTACGAAAGTTATTAAAAGTTATTCCAAAGAGTTCCTAAAGCAAAACCCTAGCCTCCATAGCCACCATTAGAGAAGAGCTTGTAGAGGGAGAGATAGAAGGATTCTGCAGAGAGAGAGGAAATACTTCATCAAATTCATCATCAAATCCAGAGTTACCATTAAGTCAAGTGATTTAATTTCGTTTTTATAGAGAATGTTTCTTCCATGTGTAGGAATTGATAAAGAAAATCTGATTTGTTCTTGGGAGTTAATGAAAACCCATTAAATTTGGAAATAGAAATTACCTTCTTGATGAGGAAATTGCATGTAGATTGGTAGTTGATGATTATTCTGATGATATTCAAATTAGTATGAAACCAAAAACGGATTTAATTAGACTTCTAGATGAGTTATAAATTCTAGGGTTCATGTGTTTGAAATTGGGGAAAATATGTAGAGATTGGATATTTGAATGATGCTAGGATGAATTAACACCCCCAAACATGTTAATATGTGACCTAAGGATGTTTAGGGACAATTAGGAACCTTAAACAATCGTAGGATTAATGTTTGGATGAGATTTGAGGTATAGAGAAATTGGAAAAACGAGATAGGAATTTCTGGGCTTGAATCTGGCCACTCGTTAGAAGACCTACCCAGGTCGTTCGAACGAGCTTCTAACGAGTTGACAGTCTGGGTTCTAACGAGAAGGATGTTCGTTCGAAGATTTTCGTTCGAACGAGATCTCGTTAGAAGACCCAGTTCGTTCGAACGAACTCTCGTTCGAACAGCCTCGTTCGAACGAGACTTCGAACGAGTTGTCAGTTTAGGCTTTTTAGCCTGTTTTGATCCCGAGTATCCCGTAACCTTGTGTATAGGTAGAGATAGCCTTCCCTTGATGAGTAATTGATATATTTGGGATGTTTGGGATATAATGAGGAGTCAAACCTAGTAGTGTAGTTTGAACCTAAAGGAAAATATGAAGTAGGACGTGAGTGTCTATTACGATGTGAGCTATTGACGGCCTAATTAATTATATTAACCAGGGGTATATAAATGGTGTAGTATTATATGTCGGTACGAGAAGAGATATGTACCAATATATTATGGTGATTACTAAGACGTGTGCATACTTAGTATATGTATTGATTTTATGTGTATGACATACCTACCATACTTGCTATCACGGGAGGTTTACGTTCGCTTAGGGCCCTCTAATCCTAGTGTTGCCCGGATTTAGACTGGTTACCTCGATGAACATAGGTCAGAGAAGGACTTATTGGGATGTTAATAAGTCTGCTGATCGTGGGAACGCAGGTATGTGCGTGACCCATGTGATGTGACTGTGTTCGCCTCCATTATTTGTGATGTTGTTATCTGTGAACTATTCTCGGGAGATTCGGAATATGTGATCCTTATGTACGTGATGTACCGGGATGGATAGCAGAGTATGTGTGCATCGCAGCTAGTTCTCGGGGTGCTTGTGTTGTATTGTATTGTATTGTATTGTATATTTATGACGTGAATAATATACACTTAATTAATGGGAACTTTCATGTTGTATTGTGAACATAATTATGGTAATTTAGTGAGAGAACATAACGGGTTAACTGATAGTGAACTATATTACTTATTGAAAATCTGAGATTAAGTGAAGCCCTCTATTTATTTGTCAACACTAGAATGTAATATGTAATATGGGTTTGGTTAGATGTGTATGTCATGTAGATGGGTACGGTACGTTAGGAGTGCACATGTAGTCGAGAGGTGAGAATTTCATGTGAGTGCACGTCCTAACATGTACTTTGCATTTAATGTTTTAATGTTATTAAAACACTTGCTATTTTCAAAATGTTTTCCACTTTCGGGATCTGACCCATTTGCTTTCAAATCTATTTTTGTAAAAACCATTTTAGGTGCCCAGCCACAAGGACACCATGCATAGGATTCTCATTCAGGTGACGAGCTGTAGCTGTTTGTGGAAGTTACAGGACTTTTCTTGTAGACGCTTCATTGATCTTGACTCTATATTTATCAGTTATCAGTTGTAGGGCATGTCGCCCATTTCTTTTAGAGACTTTGCATTTATTTCAGTTATTAAGACTTTTGGCATGTAATTATTCAGGATTCAGACTTGTAGTATTATTTCCATTTGTTGGGATTGTTGTGAGGAGTTTTCCTCCGGATTATTATTATTATAGTTGGTTATTTCATTACTTCGTAGGGTGAATGGATTATGTTGACTCTTCGATTATTCTTTTACTGCATGTTAATCAGACTTAACTTAAAATTTGGCACTTACTTTTTAAATACTAGGTGGTTAGTAATTATTAAAAGGTTTTCGACAGTGATGCTATTAACTGAACCAACTTGGCATTTTGAATTAATTTAATAAAGGAGTAGCTACTCGGTATTTAATTAGTCGGGGTGTCACATTAGATTCATATTTTAGGTTAAAAAGATAAAATTTCGTAAATCTCTTTTTCACAACTGCAACACATCGTAGATTTTCAATCGGTAATAATTTAAATAAATTCAAAATTCGAAAAAATAAAGATTTTTTTGGATTTAATTATATTTTGTAATTAAATATGTTGGTTTTCATTTATGTAAAGTAGGATTTTAATCGGAATTGAAATGGGGGGAGAAATCGGATTTATTTTGATATATATAAAATTTTGGGGGAACTGGCAATCTGTTCCAGACGGAATTGATTTGGCCTGGAGGGCTAATCGATTCGGAATGGTCAAATCTGAGAGTGGTTTAGTTTTAATAGGATTTTAATTACAATTAGACTTTAATCTTTTTCCCATATTAAAATAACTCGGGATTAGACTTTTCTAAACACTTTTTCACAAACTCTTCAACCAGAAAACTCCTACATCTTTATCTCCTTTTATCTACAAACCCTAGCCCCAAATTTAATCAAGATTCTACTCAAGTTTTGAACGCTTAATTAGTATTTTCTCAAGATTGTTCACGAACAAATCTTTCTTAATTTTTCGAGAGGATTACAACCATCGAATCAGAATTTTCAATTGACTTTTTAGCAGGCATGAATACTTCTATTCTCTCTCTTTAGCATTATACATTTTAAATGTCGCCTAAACATTAATCTGCATGTTTTTCTGAAGATAAATTAGCAACCTTAATTAGGAAAAGTAAAATCTAATTTGGGACTATTTTTCTGAAAACTCTTAATCTGAATTAAGACTCATAACCCTTGTATGCTTAGGGTAGAGATGTGGTTTTGCTATTACGGGGGTAGGTTTGCATGTAGAAAATGATAATTACGCTATTTAAATTAAAAAGGGACTTGTATAATCATATGAAATTATGTAGGTATGATCAAAGTGAATTATTACTATGTGCTTCATATATTTACATGATATTGAAATTATAATTGTTGGATAAAATAAATTGTGTTAATTACGCCGATGGATTGAACGAATTAAATTGAGTTTAATTATGATTGTATGAGAAATTGGATATTTTTTGATAAATTGGATTGTGTGACTTATTGTTTCAATTATATTCGACATCGCGGGAACGACATAATTTTGGGTAGTATGCTCTCATCTAAATTTTAGGAATACTTGCTAGGTTTGGGACTATTGGGTCTGCCTTAGTTGCGGTTAACACTTTCTAGGTATATGAATGGTTAGTGTAGATTTTCACGGATGGGATATCTCGGGGTAGGGCTGATTTTGGTGTTGTTCTGTTGATTTGGATAGTCTAGACACGAGACTAGGAGGAGATAATTGATAGAAATTCATCATATAACATAGGGTAGGACGTGATTGTGTTTTGGAGACCCCTAGGTATAGGACTAGGGGTAGGTTTGAGGATTATGCTCTGTAATAAGGTGTGGATAATTTAAAATATTGGGAACTTGAGAAATTGAGAATTAATGCCTAAGATAATAAATGGGTATTAATAAGTACAAGACTGACAGAATACGGGTTGGCTGGCTATTACGACGCGTGGGTGTGTGGCGTCGTAATAAGTGCAGGGCTGACAGAATACGAGCCGACTGACTATGATGATGTGTCATGCATAGAACCTCATCAATAAGTTCAGCCGTGACAGAATACGGGCCGACTGGCTATAACGAGGGTAATGTGTGTGGTGTAAAACATTAAACGAGCTCGAATAAAAGCAGGACATACAGTAAGGTCGACTGGCTATGACGGCACCGATATAATAATATTAATAATGTGATAAATCATTTTAAATAAAGATGGTGACTTTGGAAGTAATTACTAAATTGTGATAACATATGTTGGACTTAAACTCTTAATTACGTGATTAGTCGATAGTAGCTCGCACGTTAATAATTATCGCATTAATTTAAAAGATTCAGCTGTGGTATTTATTATGTACAATGTTGCTGTCTGAGTTAACATGCCCTAATTGGGGAGAGTAACTTGTATTCATGCGGTAGGCTTTGACCCATTGCGTTGACTAACATTTCAGGTATAACGTTGGAGTAGCAGCATAAGAGTATTATAGATATTTTAGAGGTTCAGCTGGAGACTTACTTATATTAGATGTTTTAGTAGTTAGATTTATTTTTCTTTATGTCGCATTTTTATTATGAGACTATATTTATCGATTTGGTGGGCCAATCAGTTCCACAGTTGTTTACGATTTTATTCCGATATTTACAGTAGGATCATTTTATTTGAATTTATATTTATTTGGAGTTTGGATTATTTTGGAGATTAGCCTAGTGATGGATTTTAATATTACATGAATGGTTATTATTATTGGATCAAATTTAATTACAGTATTGTGGAATGAATTTTTATATGTCTCATATATGTCACATTCTAAGAATGATTACATATTTAGTGACACCCGACGTAGTTTGGCAACAGCGACTGGCCACCTCGCTTACCCGATTACATGGAGTGTTATAGATGGTATCAGAGCCAGGTTTTAGGTCTCGTAGGTTGTGAGTCCATTTTAGCTTCAGCGTTGCCTATCTTTGATTCCTTTTGATGATTTGTACTCTTAGTTATTCCGAATGTGATGTTGTTTTGTTCCTATCTTTTCAGATGGCGAACACTAGAAGATATGGAGATAGGAGAAAGGGTTTAGTATATAGTTCCACAAGTTAGAAGAGGCCGAGGCATATTGTGTTGGATGTCGAGGAGTTAGCATCTATTATGCGGGAGGCCATGATGACCGGTATTAAGGTAGGGAGACATAGATGGGTGACTTCGGTTTAGGATAGGGTGAGGTCCAGTTTCCATAAAGCAATCCTCCTACTTTCCTAGGGGGATCTGACCCAACAGTTGCTCAGCAGTAGAGGAGAGACATAGAGAGACACTTAAGGATGGTGGACTGCACTGATGTGTAAAAATAGATGTTAGCTACGTTCAAGCTAACAGGTGATGCTTTACAGTGGTGGGAGAGTGTCACTACATCGGAGGACAAGAATCGCTTGAATTATGGAGATTTTTTGATAAAGTTTAATGGCAAGTATTTCCCATATGCGATTAGGAGCGCGAAGAAGAGGGAGTTTTTGGACTTAGAGCAGGGTTCGAAATCAATTGTTGAATATGAGCAGGAACTTATGAATTTTCAATGTTTGCGTTGGAGGAGGTAAATACTGAGGTGAAGAATATGGAATGTTTCATTAAGGGTCTGTCTCGGTCTATTAGGCAGATGGTGTTGGGGAATTCGACATACACTACATACACTCTGGTGGTGGATGTCGCAATATTGTTATGGCAGGAGAAGGTAAATTACCAGAAGAAGTTGGGAAGAGACAAGAGTCAAATGGTCAAGGAGGAGAGAACAAAGGTCGCGATGACCAAGCATGAAAGAGACAACAAATGAGTCAAGAGCAGCAGGGTAATTGTGTCCAATAGGGTCCTCAGGGACAGGGACAACATGGTGAGCAAAACCCGGGTAGGTATTCCAAACCTTTTAGGGGAGCATGTTTCGTTTGTGGAGAGATAGGGCAATGAGCTTCTAGGTGTCCTAGGACGGAGGGCTAGCAGGGACAGGGTCTTCTAGCACTGGCAGCACCAGGTGTACAGGGAATGCCAGCAGCACCATCGGTAGACACAGTGGGTAGGTGTTATATGCTTCTGTTTCGGGAGCCTCAGGTAAGGCAAGCGTCGCAGGAGCCACGACGTGGCTAGTGGAGTAGCACGGTACGTATTATTTTCTTAGATACTTATATATATAGGTGGAATATATATTGTATTTTTGATCGTGGTAGGCTTGGGTGTATGGGCACCTAATCGTGGTATCCTATGGGTAGGCATGTGTGAGCCTCATTTTATTTTTGCGCGTTTACGCTTCGTTGAATTTCGAGGATGAAAATTCCTATGTCAGTGGGGAAGTATGTAACACCCCGTAGATTTTCAATCGGTAGTAATTTATATAAATTTGGAATTCAGAAAAATAAATAAATTTGGATTTAATTATTTTTAGTTATTAAATATGTTGGTTTCATTTATGGAAAGTAGGATTTTAATCGGAATTGAAATCGGGGGAGAAATCGAATTTTTATTGATATATATAAAATTTTAGGCGAACTGCCAATCTGATTTAGACCGAATCGATTCGAAATGGTCAAATCTGACAGTGTTTTAGTTTTAATAGGATTCTAGTTAGAATCAAACTCTAATCTTTTGTGACACCCCACCTAATTAAATACCGGGTGATCAGTCCTTTATTAAATTATAACCAAGGTGAACGGTTGGTTCATTCTTAGCATCACTGTCGTAAAATAACTTTTCAATTTAAACACCCTAAATAATTAAGCTAAGTGATAAAACCATTTTCAGACATCAATTTTTAAATTTAATTTAGAACCAATATTTAAAACCTTTCATAATCCATGGTTTAAAAATCACACAACAATTATACTGGAAAATATAATTCAAGCAATTTAAGCATCCAACTAATTAATTCCAACTTTAAAACTTCAAAGGAAAACATCCTGACAGTAAAAATCCCAAAGTATAAATACTGGAAGTAAACGAATCACAATCTCTGATAAAACCAATTGAATAATGGAAAAGGGCGACACATGCCCAACTAGATAAAATAGAACTAGAAATGGAATCAATAATGATGTCATCTAATCAAGAGGCCTGCAACTCCCACCTAAGCTGCCGCACGTTCCTTCCAAAGGATCCTATGCAAGATGCCCCTGTGGCTGGGCACCTGTAATATATACATATATATATACAAGAGAGAAAAGAAAATAGGAAAGGGGTCAGAGCCCGATTGTAAAACAGTTTAAAATTTAGTTTAGCAAGTATTTAAAATGCTTACCGGCTAATGCAACAATCATATTTGTGTGCGGTACTCTCTTGAGAAATTCTCACCTCTCTTCTAATGTGCAGACCTATCGCACTACTAATCCCAACAGTTTAGCTTATCTTAAGTTACTCGCAAGATTTTCAAGCCGACAATTTCTAGTGTTAAGGAAATAAATTGTTAAAAGCAAAGTTCTCACATAAGCCTCATTTGATTATAAAGTTTCTCATTATTGCCTCAAACTTTTCAAACACTTATATCGAAGTTGAAATAATTATTCATTACTTACCTACCTTTAGTCACAATAGATAGTTCCCAAATTTCAAGTTTATATATGTATATTAATCACTCATATAATATATATATATTATCGGCACCCCACATAAAATTTATGGTGCTGGCATACTCTGCTATCAAGTCCCCGTATTACTCGTACTAAGGGAAATACTAGTTCGGAATCACTCTTGAACTGTATTAACACAAAACACATACAAATTGAGGCGAATCATAGTTCCAAGTCACTAAGAGGTCAGCACATACCCTCACGTCTCTTAGGACCGTCTGACTATCGATCTGATAGTCTGTACCAAGGATTCTTATGTTCTAGGGTACGAGTCAATATCCCCCATAAAGGTCCCATCGAGATAAGACTATTCCAGTGCGGTAACCTCAGTGATAGCAAGTAGCGCGGGCATGATTTTTACACGTATATAGTATATGCATAAACACAGTTATATATGTATAATACCATTCCCATTTCTAATTTAGGTACACCCACGACCCATACTTATGATATTTATTCTTATTGCACATTACTAGATTATCCCGTATAACGGTTTGTCTCTTTTATTCTTATTTATGGGATTATTCCAACTTACTACGTAACACTCGTGACTTCCTATATCCCCAAGTGTAATTTCAGTAGGTACTCTTTTATTTTACAATGTAACTTCCCTACGAGTCTCACCCTTTAAACACATGTTCCCACTATTTCTTAAGTGTAATTTACTCCTCGTTAACCCTAATTTAGTCTTACATGAGATGCTCCATTTTTATCAAGTCCTACTGGTCCTCTTGATCTCCCAAGATGTTGTAATAAGGATGTCCAAAGATTACTACGCATTTAAATTGAAATCAACCATTTAAAAAGGGAAGTATGAGTCTTCCAGGAGGGGTCGATCGATCTATGGTAGGGTCTCGATCGATCGATCCATCGATCGATCGATGCTCTTAGGTCGATCGATCGATCAAGCAGTTATGGCGAAACTGCAGAATTACCAGTTACGGGAACTTCTTCCAAAATCATCCAAACCAACATATTTGACTTCCAAACTCCCAACAATTTATACTACAAGTGTTATATCCCCAAATAATTGATATTCTACGTAAGACATGCGAATTTTCATCAAGTTTAACGAATTAAAAGGGCCACAATCCATAAAAATATCAAGAACTCTAATATTTTCTTTGTTTAGTTTCTTCCCATTCTTTCCCAAATTTTATACTCCTAGCTTAATGCAAATTCGTGGTTCAACCTCTACATGTGAATTTGATTTCCATAATACGTCTTTTACCTATACATCATGAAAATTTGAGTCTCCCATACATGCTTTCTTTCACAAAAACTAGCCCTAATCATCCTAGACTAACATCATTGAAGCATTAACTGAAATAGAGCAAGATAGATACTTGCCTGGAATTATTTGGCTCAGATTTGTGGAGAAGATTGGTGTGGTTGTAATCCTTGTTGCGCGATCTAAAGTTTGGCGACGACGGCGGTGTAAACGGTTGAGTTCTTGGCCTAGAACTCCTCGAAAAGCTTCTCGTTTTCCTCTCCAATGGCCGTCTTTGGTTTATGGTAGTTTTAACCCTAGAAGATGACTCCTACCATCTGATATAACCTTAGAAAAATCGTGGATTTCCAGGCCCAAAAATATAAAATATCTAAAACGCCCTCCCGGGATGTTAATTAGGCCTAAAAAGGCCCCGAGACCCAAACTAAACCCCTGAGTACATTATTTTGACTATCTCGACCCTTACGGACACATTGCCGCACTCAAAACGACTATACGGGTGACTTATAATTTATTCACTTTTAATAGTTCAAATTTAATCCCGACACGACACAGCGCGTCCCGATAAATTTCCAAAATTATCAAATTAGATTCTCGTGATAATTTTACAAAATTCAATTACACCTCTTACTTTACCCATAAAGTAATTTACAACAAAATTCCAATAATTACTAACTCTCATCACGCTAGTAAGTATTTAAATGATTTTTCCGATTAATATTAAATTAATATCTCTAATTGAATTTAATAAATCCCCACAATTAAAGTCATAAAAATACGGGGGATTACATACTTCCCCCCTAATAACGGAATTTCGTCCCAAAATTCAAAAAAATAAGGTATACCTGGTATGAATAACTCTGGGTACTTCTCAAGCATGTCTGCCTCACGCTCCCAAGTGGATTCCTCCACATTATGATGCTCCCACTGGATCCGTACAAGTGGAACTACTTTCGACCTCAATCTCCTTTCGCTATGGTCTAGAATAGCCACTGGTCTCTCCTCGTAAGAGCTATTGGGCTGTAAGTCAATCTCCTCAGTCGCAATGTGGGTGTGGGCCATGTCATCTCGAAGGTATCGTCTCAACGACGAGATATGGAATACATCATGAATGCGGTGTAAAGTTCTGGCAGTCCCAATCGGTATGCTACCGACCCAATCCTCTCGACAATGGGAAATGGTCCCACGTACCTAGGGGCCAGTTTCCCTTTCTTCCCAAACCTCATCACTCCTTTCATAGGATATACACGTATCAATACTTGGTCCCCCACATTAAATTCTCGAAAGAACTATTTTGCATCGGCGTAGCTTTTCTGCCTGTCCCGGGCTACCCGAATGCGACTCCTGATAATTTCAATCCTAGCGGAGGTTTCCTGAATCACCTCTGGTCCGAGCAACTTGTTGTCCCCCACCTCTAGCCAAAAAGTTAGGGAATGACAAGGCCTGCCATACAATGACTCAAATGGGGCCATGCCGATCGTGAACTGATAAGAGTTATTATAAGCAAACTCCACCAGAGGTAGATGTGGCTCCCAACCTCCTCCAAAATCAAGGACACACATGCATAACATATCTTCCAACATCTGGTTGGTACGCTCTGTTTGTCCATCTGTCTGTGGGTGATAAGCTGAACTCAACCTCAACTCTGTACCCATGGCCTCCTGAAAACTCTCCCAGAAACGCGACACGGAAATCTTGTCTCTATCTGACACAATATCCAGGGGTACCCCATGTAGTCTAATAATCTCAGCAATGAACAACTGAGCGTACTAGCCCGTGGTATAGTCTGTCCGTACTGGCAGAAATTGAGCCACCTTGGTCAAACGGTCCACAATCACCCATATGGAGTCGTGGCCCCGTTGTGATGTAGGCAACCTAGTAATAAAATCCATGGAAATACTCTCCCACTTCCACGTGGTAATTTCGAATGGCTGAAGCAACCCCGATAGTTTCTGGTGGTCTACCTTTACCATCAAGCAAGTAGAACACTTGGACACAAACTCAATAATGTCCTTCTTTATCCCACTCCACCAGTATTACCGTCTCATATCCTGGTACATCTTATCTCCCCCGGGATTCATCACAAATCGGGACCCGTGAGACTGGATCATCACTGCATGACGTAAGTCTTCTCCTTCTGGGACCACCAATATCCTATTAAACCTCAAACCTCCATCGGAACTAATTGAATAGGACTCAAAACCCTCGACTAAAAGTGGTAAAATTTTCTCCTGGCAAAATGAGTCTACTGTCTGTGCCTGTATTACCCTCGTAACAATCTCGAGTGTCACTGTTATGACAGATATGAAGGAACGGGCTACCGCATCCTGGTGACTCAACTCTTTCCACTTTGCTTTCCAAACATTCGCTACATCGTCTACCGATCTACGACTCAATGCATTAGTAACTACGTTGGCCTTGCCTGGATGGTACTCTATGTTGAACTGATAGTCTTTCACAAACTCTAACCACCTATGCTGGCGCACATTCAGTTCTCGCTGAGTGAACAGATACTGCAGGGACTTGTGGTCTGTGAACAAGCGAAATTTCTACCCCAATAAATAGTGTCTCCATATCCTCAATGCAAAGACGACCACTGTTAACTCTAGGTCATGAGTGGGGTAATTCCTCTCATGCGGCTTAAGCTTGCAGGAGGCAAAAGCTATAGCCTTTTCTTCCTGCTGAAGTACTCCCCTGAGTCCCCATAAGGAGGCGTCGATCTAAACCAGATACTCCACGCCTGGCTTCGGTAAAGCAAGGACTGGTGCTGAAGTTAGCTTGTCTTTCAGATCATCGAAAGCCAATTGACAAGTATCGTCCAAAACATATGGTACCCCATTACGAGTCAGGTTCATCAATGGACCCGCTATCTTGGAGAACCCTCGGATGAATCTCCTGTAGTACCCGACTAACCCTAAGAAACTATACACTTCCATCGGTGTCGTGGGTTGTCCCCACTCCCTCACTGTTGACACTTTACTCGGGTCAATCGCTATCCCCAGTTCAGAAACAACATGTCCCAAGAATTGCACTTCTCGTAATCAGAATCCACACTTCTCGTACTTAGCATATAACTGATGCTCTCGTAGAGTCTGAAGAACCTGCCTCAAGTGCTCAGCATGCTCTTCCTCAGTGTGTGAATATATCAGGATGTCATCTATGAAGACGATAATAAACTGATCCAAGAACTCTCTGAATACTCGGTTCATCAAGTTCATGAATATGGCTGGAACATTTGTGAGTCCAAATGGCATCACTCTGAACTCATAGGACCCATATCTCGTCAAGAAAGCAGTCTTCGAAACATACTGCTCCCTAATACGTAGCTGATGGTATCTTGACCTCAAATCTATCTTCGAAAAGAAAGTTTCTCCCCTTAGCTGGTCGAACATATCATCGATTTGAGGTAACAGATATTTATTCCCTATCGTGACCTTGTTCAGCCCCTAGTAGTCCACACATAGCCTCAGTGAACCATCTCTTTTTTTCACAAACAACACTGGAGCGCCCCAAGGTGAGGTACTCCTACGAATGAAGCCCTGGCCTAACAGCTGCTCTATCTAATCTCGTAACTCTCGCATTTCTGCCGAAGCCATACGGTATGGAGTGCGTGCTATCGGTCGAGTGTTTGGTAATAAATCTATGACAAAATGTATCTCTCGACTGGGGGTAGGCCTGGTATCTCCTGAAATACATCAGAATACTCACGAACGAGTGGGATCGAGTCTAAGGGAATCACAACCTCCTTAGAGGTATCCTCCTCTATGTAATAAAAATGAGTTGTAGAGCCTCCCCCTGGGCGAGGCATCGCCACTATAAACATCTCCTGCCCCGAAATGGCAAAGACAATACTCCCACCGAAATAATCTATCATGGCTCTGTAAGATGCGAGCCAATCCATACCAATAATAACGTCGCGCTCATGCATATCTAAGACCAACATGTCTACTGGTAAGATTAAGCTACCAATCTCTACTCCCACACCTCGACATATAAAGAAAATTAATGATCCATTTCCCAGTGGAGAGTCTACGCATGTCACAGTGCTCTCTGCTGTGGCTAATAACGCTAAGGCCTTTGCAAAATGAGTAGCTATAAAACAGTGTGTCGCCCCAGTATCAAATAAAACCTGACCCATAGTACCATGGATAGGAAACGTACCCTCAATCGCGGGTGGCGCCTGAGGATCTGCTGCCTGGTGGACGTTATAGACACGTCCGTACTGTAACTGCCCCTGCCGCATTGGAGTTGTTGGAATGGATGGTAGGGCTGGTGCCTGAGCTGGTGCTGGGAGGGCGACTGGAAAAAGTGGCCTCTGTGGCTCATTATGGGCACCCTGCTGCTGTGGGGCCCTATCTCCCTCTGGATAATCATGGCGCCTGTGGCCATTTTTACCACACCCGAAGCATCGACCCCTGAAATTCCCTCCCCTCTGTCCCTGCTGATTACGGCCCTGCTGGCCGTTACCACCCCGCCATTGGCCCTGCTGGCCTTGTTGAAAACGCTGTTGGCCCTGCTGCTGACCCTGCGGCTGACGATATTGACCCTGCTGGCTCTGCTGATTAGACTGGCCCTGCCTAATTCCCCAAATCCCTGCCTGGAGTCACCCGATCGGAACCGCTTGAAAGGGTCCACCTGATGGGAACTCTGCTCATGCTGACGGGTTTTCCCCTGAGATGTCAGTGCTCCACAAGTACCACTCCCCCCTGTCCTGCCCTGTTAGCTGGACTCTCCGGCTCGCTTGCTTCCCTGCAGATGAAAGCGATAATCCTGGCAGTGTAATAAAGCAGCATTGAGTATGTCTGTGTAGGTACTCAGTGACAAATTGTCTATAAGGTGTTGATGGATCCTCCAGGCCAACCCGTCCACAAACAACAGTATCTTCTTTCCCTCAGTGGGTGCCTCATCTGGCACTATAGTGAGAAGTCTTGTGAACTCCTCTTCGTACTCAGCAACAGTCGAATTCTCCTATTTCAAATTCAGTAACTTTCGCCTCATCTCAGTCTGTACGGCGGATGGAAAGTATTTGCTGTCAAACCGCGCCCAAAATGACTCAATAGTGATAATATACATCTCCTCCAAGGTGGTGGTGGATTCCCACCAATGCAAAGCGGCCCCCACTAGCTTGAAGGAAGCCAACAACTGTTTCTGCACGTCCGTGCACTCGTACATGCGTAGATGCCTCTGGATATCCTTCTTCCATTGGCCGGCTATAATGATATCCGAACTACCTACAAACTCTGGGGGATGCGCCTTCTGGAAGGCATCCCTAACTCGCTCCCATGAAGATGGAAGCTGTGCTGGTACTGGCGCCACTGCCAAAACCTGGGGTGGAGCCTGCTGCACTACCCCTAGCGCGGCATTCACCGCCTGAGCAACGATAGCGGCTACCTCGGTTGCGTTCATCATACCCTGAGCAAGAGCTGCTGGTTGCTCGGCTTGGGCATGCCTATCCTTGGGTGCGCGTCTCGAAGGCATCTGAAACGTAAAGAAATTTATTAGTCTACAGTTATTATCAAATCTCAAATAGCTGAAGACGTAATCGTAAAAGCAAGAATACAACAATCCTAAAAATAGGGCTCTATAGCAAGAACGCTGAGCTGAAAGCGAAATAAGCCGTACAGATCCTAAAGGAGACTAGAACTTGATGCTCTGATACCACCTGTGACACCCCGCCTAATTAAATACCGGGTGATCAGTCCTTTATTAAATTATAACTAAGGTGAACGGTTGGTTCATTTTGAGCATCACTGTCACAAAATAACTTTTCAATTTAAACACCCTAAATAATTAAGCTAAGTGACAAAACCATTTTCAGACATCAATTTCTAAATTTAATTTAGAACCAATATTTAAAACCTTTCATAATCCATGGTTTAAAAATCACACAACAATTATACTGGAAAATATAATTCAAGAAATTTAAGCATCCAACTAATTAATTCCAACTTTAAAACTTCAAAAGAAATAAAAATCCCAAAGTATAAATACTGGAAGTAAACGAATCACAATCTCTGATAAAACCAATTGAATAATGGAAAAGGGCGCCACATGCCCAACTAGATAAAATAGAACTAGAAATGGAATCAATAATGAGGTCGTCTAATCAAGAAGCCTGCAACTCCCACCTAAGCTGCAGGACGTTCCTTCCAAAGGATCCTATACAAGATGCTCCTGTGGCTGGGCACCTGTAATATATTCATATATATACAAGAGAGAAGAGAAAATAGGAAATGGGTCAGAGCCCGATTGTAAAACAGTTTAAATTTAGTTTAACAAGTATTTAAAATGCTTACCGGCTAATGCAACAATTATATTAGTGTGCGGCACTCTCTTTAGAAATTCTCACCTTTCTTCTAATGTGCACACCTACCGCACTACTAATCCCAACAGTTTAGCTTATCTTAAGTTACTCGCAAGATTTTTAAGCCGACAATTTCTAGTGTTAAGGAAATAAATTGTTAAAAGCAAAGTTCTCACGTAAGTCTCATTTGATTATAAAGTTTCTCAGTATTGCCTCAAACTTTTCAAACACTTATATCAAAGTTGAAATAATTACTCATTACTTACCTACCTTTAGTCACAATAGATAGTTCCCAAATTTCAAGTTTATATATATATATTAATCACTCATATAATATATATATATATATTATCCGCACCCCACATAAAATTTATGGTGCTGGCATACTCTGCTATCAAGTCCCCGTATCACTCGTACTAAGGGAAATACTAGTTCGGAATCACTCTCGAACTGTATTAACACAAAACACATACAAATTGAGGCGAATCATAGTTCCAAGTCACTGAGAGGTCAGAACATACATTCACGTCTCTTAGGACCGTCTGACTATCGATCCGATAGTCTGTACCAAGGATTCCTATGTTATAGGGTACGATTCAATATCCCCCATAAAGGTCCCATCGAGATAAGACTGTCTCAGCGCGGTAACCTCAGTGATAGCAAGTAGCGCGGGCATGATTTTTACACGTATATATTATATGCATAAACACAGTCATATATGTATACTACCATTCCCATTTCTAATTTAGGTACACCCACGACCCATACTTATGATATTTATTCTTATTGCACATTACTAGATTATCCCGTATAACGGTTTATCTCTTTTATTCTTATTTATGGGATTATTCCAACTTACTACGTAACACTCGTGAATTCCTATATCCCCAAGTGTAATTTCAGTAGGTACTCTTTTATTTTACAACGTACCTTCCTTACGAGTCTCACCCTTTAAACACATGTTCCCACTATTTCTTAAGTGTAATTTACTCCTCGTTAACCCTAATTTAGTCTTACATGAGATGCTCCATTTTTATCAAGTCCTACTGGTCCTCTTGATCTCCTAAGATGTTGTAATAAGGATGTTCAAAGATTACTACGCATTTAAATTGAAATCAACCATTTAAAAAGGGAAGTATGAGTCTTCCAGGAGGGGTCGATCGATCTATGGCAGGGGCTCGATCGATCGATCCCTCGATCGATCGATCCCTCGATCGATCGATGCTCTTAGGTCGATCGATCGATCAAGCAGTTATGGCGAAACTGCAGAATTACCAGTTACTGGAATCTTCTTCCAAAATCATCCAAACAAACATATTTGACTTCCAAACTCCCAACAATTTATACTACAAGTTTTATATCCCCAAACAATTGATATTCTACATAAGACATGCAAATTTTCATCAAGTTTAACGAATTAAAAGGGCCAAAATCCATAAAAATATCAAGAACCCTAATATTTTCTTTGTTTAGTTTCTTCCCATTCTTTCCCATATTTTATACTACTAACTTAATGCAAATTCATGGTTCAACCTCTACATGTGAATTTGATTTCCAGAATACGTCTTTTACCTGTACATCATGCAAATTTGAGTCTCCCATACATGCTTTCTTTCACAAAAACTAGCCCTAATCACCCCAGACTAGCATCATTGAAGCATTAACTGAAATAGAGCAAGATAGATACTTGCCTGGAATTATTTGGCTAAGATTTTTGGAGAAGATTGGTGTGGTTGTGATCCTCATTGCGCGATCTAAAGTTTGGCGGCGACGGCGGTGTAAACGGTTGAGTTCTTGGCCTAGAACTCCTCGTAAAGCTTCTCCTCTTCCTCTCCAATGGTTGTCTTTGGTTTATGGTTGTTTTAACCCTAGAAGATGACTCCTACCATCTGATATAACCTTAGAAAAATCGTGGGTTTCCATGCCCAAAAATATAAAATGTCTAAAACGCCCTCTCGGGATGTTAATTAGGCCTAAAAACGCCCCGAGACCCAAACTAAACCCCCGGGTACATTATTTTGACTATCTCGACCCTTACGGACACATTGTCGCACTCAAAATGACCATACTGGTGACTTATAATTTATTCACTTTTAATAGTTCAAATTTAATCCCGACACGACACAGGCGCGTCCTGATAAATTTCCAATATTATCAAATTAGATTCTCGTGATAATTTTACTAAATTCAATTACACCTCTTACTTTACCCATAAAGTAATTTATAACAAAATTCCAATAATTACTAACTCTCATCACGCTAGTAAGTATTTAAATGATTTTCCGGATTAACATTAAATTAATATCTCTAATTGAATTTAATATATCCCCAAAATTAAAAGTCATAAAAATACGGGGTATTACATCTTTTTCCCATATTAAAACAACTCGGAGTTAGACTTTTCTAAATACCGTGTCATAAATTTTTCAACCAGAAGACTCCTACATCTTTATCACCTTTCATCTACAAACCCTAGGCCCAAATTTAATAAAGATTCAACTCAAGTTTTGAAGGAGTAATTGGTATTTACTCAAAATTATTCAAGAACAAATCTTTCTTAATTTTTTGAGAGGATTGCAATCATCTAATCAGAATTTTCAGTCGACTTTTTAGCAGGCATGAATATTTATATTCTCTCTCTTTAGTATTATGCGTTTTAGTTGTCGCCTAAACATTAATCTACATGTTTTTCTTCAAATTAATTAGCAACCTTAATTAGGGAAAGTGAAATCTAATTTGGGACTGTTTTTTTTGAAAATATTAATCTGAATTAAGACTCATAACCCTTGTGTGCTTAAGGTAGAGATGTGGTTTTGCTATTATGCAGGTAGGTTTGCATATAGAAAATCACAGTTGCGCTATTTAAATTAAAAAGTGACTTGTATAATCATATGAAATTATGTAGGTATGATCAAAGTGAATTATTATTATGTGCTTCATAAATTCGCATGATGTTGAAATTATAATTGTTGGATAAAAAAACAGTGTTAATTACGACGATGGATTGAACGAATTAAATTGAGTTTAATTGTGATTATATGAGAAATTGTATATTTGTTGATAAATTGGATTGCGCGACTTATTGTTTCAATTATATTCGACATCGCGGCAATGGCAAAATTTTGGGCAGTATTCTATCACTTAAATTTTAGGAATACTTGCTAGGTATGGGACTAGTGAATATGCCTTAGTTGCGGTTAATACTTTCTAGGTATAAGACTAGTTAGTGTAGATTTCACGGATGGGATATTCCGGGGTGGGACTGATTTTGGTAGCGTTTCGTTGATTTGGATAGTCTAGACGCGAGACTCAAAAGAGATAATTGATAGAAATTCATCCTATAACATAGGGTAGGACGTGCTTGTATTTTGTAGACTTCTAGGTATGGGACTAGAGGTAGATTTTAGGATTATGCTATATAATAGGGTGAGACTAATTTAAAATAATGAGAACATGAGAAATTGAGAATTAATGCCTAAGATAATAAACGGGTATTAAAATGAATTGGCGTCGTTAATAAGTGCAAAACTTACAGAATACGGGTTGGCTGGCTATTGCGACGTGTGAGTGTGTGGCGTCGTAATAAGTGCAGGGAAGACATAATATGGGTTGGCTGGCTATTATGACGTGTCGTGCGTAGAACCTCATAAATAAGTGTAGGGCTGACGGAATACGGGCCGGCTGGCTATAGCGAGGGGAATGTATGTGGTGTAAAACTTTAAACGGATCCGAATAAGTGCAGAACATACAATAGGGTTGGCTGGCTATGACGGCACCGCTATAATAATATTAATAATGTGAAAAATCAATTTAAATAAATATGGTGACTTTGGAAGTAATTACTAAATTGTGATAACATATGTTAGACTTAAACTCTTGGGGAGGCATAAATACGTGATTAGTCAGTAACTGTTTATTTTTACTCCCACGTTAATAATTATTGCGTTAATTTAAAATATTCAATTGTAGTATTTATTATGTGTAATGCTACTGTCTGGGTTCACGGGTCCTAATTGGGGATAGTAGCTTGAATTTATGCGGTGAGCTCTGGCCCATTGTGTTGACTAGCATTTCAGGTATAGCGTTGGAGTAGCTGCATAGGAGTATTAGAGATATTTTGGAGGTGCAACTGGAGACTTACTTATTTTAAATGTTTTAGTAGTTAGATTTATTTTTCTTTCTGTCGCATTTTTATTATGAGATTCTATATATGAATTTGGTGGACTAATCGGTTCTACAGTTATTTACGATTTTATTCCAATATTTACAGATGGATCATTTTATTCCAATTTATATTTATTTGGAGATTGGATTATTTTGGTGATGGATTTTAATATTGCATGAATGGTTATTATTATAGGATCAAATTTAATTATAGTCTTGTGGAATGAATTTTTATATGTCTCATATCTGTCACATGCTAAGAATGATTACTTATTTACTGACGCCCGACGTAGTTTGGCAGCGACGGCTGACCAACTCGCTTGCCCAATTGCGCGGGGTGTTACCAGTGGCGGATCCAGAAATTTTACTTAAGTGGGGCGAAAATTTGTGACGAAGGCCGGCGGTTCGGGGGCTGGAGCCCCCGAACCAATTTTTTTTGGATTTTGTTTACTTTTTTTTTTGTAATTTTTACCCTTAAAAATGTTTGAGGTAATAATTAACTAAATTTGGATTCCTACTTTGTTCGTGGATTTTTTTTTTATAATATTACCCTAAAGGGTTGTGTGTTGTCTCCTCTTTTCCGTTTAAAAAATTTCTCCATGACTTCCTATTTAAAAATACCACATATTTCAGACTACATAAAAAATTGCTATTACAAAAAATTAGGCTACAAAAAAATTAGGCTGCATAAAAAATTAGACTACACATACATAAAATCAGGCTACATAAAAAATTAAACTACACATTATCACATACAAAAAATTAAACTACACATCATCACATGAAAAAAAAAATACCTGAAATGAATAGTTGGACTGGACAGTGGTGCCGGGAGGGAGGGAGTCGAGCCGCTGCTGTGCTGGGAGAGAGTGAGAGGGAGGGAGGCGCAGGCGGAGGGAGGGGGGGAGGGGAAATAGGTTTAGGGAAGAAGGGAAAGGATGAGATAAATGAGATGAGAGGCAGGCACTGCTGTGTTATGTTTGTAGGTTTAATATTTTAGGTAATTACAATCTTACATCCTCAGTTTTGTAAATAATTAGATGTATACCTTGAAGTTTGAAATTTTACCAAAAAATCCTATATATTTTTTTTAAATCCCAACTGGGGCGACCGCCCCAGTTCTTACTATGCTCCATCCGCCCCTGGGTGTTACAACAACAAACAGTTTAATTTGGTGAACAAGATTTAAATTTGAAAAATATAAAATAGACTTTCTATTTGTGTGACCATCCTTGCCAAAGAACTCCGTTTGGGCATTCTCAGGTTATTAGTATCATATATATTTGTATGAAGGAATAAGATAAATAATAAACGTTGTAGGATCAAGCCTAATGACCTAACTGACGCTAGGTGAAATTGATGCTCGACTGTTTTTGTATATATATATTCTTATTTCTTTGGTTTCATCTTGTCAACTACCCAGTGGCGTGATCAAACTTTAAGAAAGTTGTAGGCACCCTATGATAACAATATGTAAAAGTATCATTTTTCCTCCTTATTAAATAAGAGCCCCGACCACATTTGACACATGCAAAAAACCTCTCTCTCTCTCTCTCTCTCTCTCTTATACTCAGAGTACAATACCACCGTTGGACCCTTAAATCACTCCTAAAAGGCGTAATTTCTTATGTAGTTTTGAAAAGATTTTCACACCACTTTGCACCCCTATTCAGCTATTATATTTGGTGATAACCCGTAATAGAAGTGGTTTGATTTCAGTGATAGTTTTTATACAGTTATTTTAGTGAAATCTTAGTGATAATTTGGTGTATTTTGAGAGTTTATTTTTATGGTGTTAGGGATATTTTTGGTGTAGTTGAGGGGTATATTTTTGGGTGTATTTAAAGGGGCCTATTTGGTCACTTTTTTTTGCATCTTTTGGAGGCTTTTAAAGGCCTTTTTCTGGAAAATTTCATTGAGCTTATTTTTCTCTTTATAATTTAGTGGATTTCTTCATTGAGGTAGGGGTTTTATCCATATTTTCACAAATTAATTTAAATGTGTGCCGGGTAGAAGTATGTTTATACTTCATGTTATAGAAAATAAAAGGTATGATTTCGTGCGGGAAAAAAGTAAATTTTTTAAGCCAAGTTTTAGACAGTATAATGTTATGAAGAAATACATGTTTGAAATGGAAATTATTTAGTTTAATAATTCCAGAAAATCATGTTTTAAAACCCATGAAATATTCATTGTCACTTGTGCATACTTAGGATGAGTTTTGGTATAGACACTTGATACCAAGGCTTTACAAGGTTTAAATGTTGTTTAAGTGTAAAAATTGTATAAAAGAGAAAGTTAAGGGGTTAAGCTTGACAAATTCAAGGTTGTTTAATTAATTACAAAAATAGCCCCAATGTTATATATGATAAAAAAGGTACTAGAAAAATGTAAAATTGTGTTTGAACTTGAAATGTGTAACCACAAATTAGTAAAAAAAGTCTTGTTCTCTTAAAATAAAAATGCCGAGTTTTGAGGTAAACTAGAAAATAAATATTTTTAAAGTATGTGAAACTTAGAAAGTACAGTGTTTTGGGGACTAGTGATAACTAGGCTTTTGCGTGTATGTCGTTGTTGTTGAAAGCCAAGTTAGTCAAAACCTCAAATACCTACAAAATATAACAATCTAAAGTGTAGAGGTAAGTAAGGGTATCAATCCACTTCCTAGGGAGTAAGCTAGAGACAAACTCAAATGTAGTTCAATTTTTATTTTCTTTTTGTGCTTTTTCAATATTAAAACAATAGGGTGAGGTGATGATGAAATAACACTAAACTAAAATAAAGATCTAAACAACTAACTAAATAGTGACTAAAATGAAAACAAAATTTAACACTAAAATAATAGATAAAGTGAGGTAAATAATTGTGAAAACAATCAAAGAGTGGGATTACACCACAAATTTTAGTTATTCTAATTAATTAATTTAATTATTTGAATTCTCCCAAATTAATATCAAAACTACAAATAAACTCTCGTTGCAAATGTAATTTCAATAATAACATTTTAGAATATTAAGTTTAACACCCCACAACTCTAGAAAAATAGATCCACACTCCTTTTAATTAATCACCCGCTAGGATCGATCTAGGGGTGGAAGAGGTACGGGTTTTTACCGTACCGTACCGTTTTGGTCCGAAAAAAATGGTTTTGGTTTCATATATTAAAATACCAGAAACCAGTCTTACCGAAACCGAAATTACCGCAAAAAAGTTGGTTGATTTTGGTTTTAATATTTAAAAAACCGATTTATCGAAATTACCGTACCGAAATTACTGAAACCAGAAAAAATCGTACCGAATTTACCGAAACCAGAAAAAACTGTACCAAAATTACCGTACTGTACCGAATTTACCAAAATTACCTTACCAAATTTACCAAAACCAGAAAAAAGTTGGTTTTGGTTTTGGTTTTAATATTTAAAAAAGTTGGTTGGTTTTGTTTTTGATTTTTTGGGACTTTTAGTGTTGTTTACCGAAACCAGAAAAAATCGAAACTAGAAACCAGAAAAAACCAGAATTTACCGAAACCAGAAAAAACCAGAAGATACCAGAAAAAACCGAAACCAGAAAAAAACAGAAATTACCGAAAAAATCAAAATACCAGCCGGTTTGGTTTTGGTACTGATTTTGGTGTACCGGGTGGTAAACTGGTACGGTTTGATTTTACCATCTAGAGTTTGGTTTTGGTATTGGTATCTACTATTTACCGACCAAACCGTACCGCTTACACCCCTAGATCGATCAATTAGAATTTATGTCAATCTTATAAAATAAATTTAGAGTTGAAATTCAAGTGATAATACCCCACTTAAGAAACTCCTATCTCTAGTTCGAATCTAAAATGGGTATTATCACTAGAATTTCGATTTTCTCTCGAAAATCATTTACCCTCTCTCGAGGCGTAAATCTAAGGGTGAGGGATCAAAATAAACATTCAAAGGGATTTTTCAAGTAATTAAACTAATTAAAATAAAATAACATCAAATAAGGGTTTTACCCCACCCCTTGAAAGTGGATTTAGCCTAACATGATATTAAACATGATAAATTAATAATCAAGGGTACTAAAATAAAAGAGAAGAGAAGAGAACAAGCAAACCAAATCTCTTTGAGAAAGTTGAACTCTACTATTTCAAATTGAAGCATACAATCCCTCCAATTGAGCATCCAAATGCTTTGAAATTAATTATTCACTCAATTAACTCTCTTACAATATTTAATCTCACAAATATCTAAAAAAAAAGAATAAAACAAAACTATTTACAAATGGTATTTTTCTCTCTACAATTCTCTCTCTAGACTTTTCCTATCTCTAAGTTCTTCATTTTGATGATGGGTCTTCATCTTCAATTTATAATAGGCATGGAGCATGAGGGGTGTGCACATGGGGGTAAATTGGGTAATGGAAGTGCACATGTGGATATGGTGTGAGGAGCATGTGGGTTGAGAGGTGTGAGGTCACAAAAATCTGATTTGGGTGAGGGTATTGGGGTCATTTTTGGAACTGGAGTTTAAATGAATTAGTTGGGGGTAAAAATGAGAAAAAGGGGTTAAGTGGGTATTAGGCACATATGATTTAAGTTGGTCTTATTTGGTTTGGTATTTGAGCAGGTGACATCATGTTTGGATTGGAAGAATGGGTTTGAGATGAGATGTGGGTTTAGACATTGGTTGTGGGTTAGAAAATGGGTATGAAAATGAGATGGATTGCCATGGATTTTAAAGGTGGATAGAGGTGCGCGGGTTGAGCAAGGGCCGGAGCAGAAGTTGGGTCAGAGGCGGTGCCGGCGGCTGGTGGACAGCGCCGGTGGGTTTGCTGGCAGAGGGTATCGCGAAGAGAGAGAGAGAGGTCGGAGTGGGGTGGTGAGGACAAGGGGCTGCGGCGGGTTTTAGTTCGGTGGCGAGGCGATGGGTCGCCGCCGGTGATGGAGGGACGGATTAGTGCCAGGAGTAGGTGCCAGCGTCGGATTGAGGAGAGAGAGAGGGGCAGTCCGCCGGAGGTTGGGCTGAGGTGCGCCGGTGCAGGGATGAGGCCGCCGACGGTGTGGAGTCGACGCCGGTAGAGGGTTGCCGCCTGCGGCTTAGGCAGGAGGTCGGTCAGAGGGCAGGAGGTCGCCGGGTTGGCAGGAGGGTAAGGTGAGTTTGTGGTTTCAATGGAGTTTGGGTTTTTGGTGGGTTATAAAGGAGGTGATGGATGATGAGAGAGAAGAGAGAGAAGGTGAGAGGTTGAAGAAGAAGTGGGATGGTTAGTGTGTAGATGAGTGTATGGTAAGTTGGGTGAGTGTGAGGGTGTATTAGGGTGTAGGATAGGGTTTGTCTTTGTATGTGCTTAATTTGAACCCAACTAAAAAAATCTAACTAATAAAAAAAATAAAATTAATAAAATAAAATAAAAACTTAAAAAAATAAAATTCTATTTAAAATAAAATAAGGACTCAATTAAAAATGAAACTAGAAAGAAATAAAAAATAAAATTTAATAAAATTTAAAATTAAAATCCTAAAAAGAAAATGTAAAAATTAATAAATAAATGAAATTCTAAAAATTAAAATCTCAATAAAATAAAACTAAAGATTAATAAAAATCAAAATAAAATAAAATTATACTAAATAAAATATAAAATAGAAAAATAGAAAATGAAACTTATAAAATACTAAATAAATCTAAAATAAATCTTAAAAATAGAAATGACTCAAACTAAAAATCTAAAAAATAATAAATTGACACAAATAAAACACACATAGGCTTGGGGTAAGTTTGAGCTAGGTTTAGGCTCGGGTTAGGGTACGGGAGAGGGAATTAGCTCCATTCTAACTACAATTGGCCTCGAAATATAACTTTTGACACCGCAACTGCAATTAAGCCTGAATATTTAACATTTAAGCACATAAGACCCAAATTGTCAAGAATTAGCAAGAAAAGTACGTCTATTTGGGGTATAAGTTGTACAGTTTTGAGGTAAATTAGAAAATAAATATTTTTAAAGTATGTGAAACTTAGAAAGTAAAGTGTTTTGGGGACTAGTCTTATCTCGGGTGTTTGGCCCCATCGCCCGGCATAAAATTTAAATGATAAATGGAAAGGAAATATAAGAAAACAAAATGGGTTTGAATAACGCAACAAGTGAAAAGGACTTGGAGCAACCGAGAAATTTAAGGAGGGCTCGAAGCCCTAGGGTGCAACTTTATGCTTAGACCCAAAATAACTGGCTAGTAAATAATTGGCTGCGGCATTTATGGATGATAATGAAAGTCCACGAACATAAATGAGATTTGGTGAACTTCGATTAAGAAAGTGAAGAATGATTTAGAGCATGACCCTCTTAAAAAGCTAAAAGGGGTAAAATAAAGTACTAGCATGGAATATGCTAAACTACTTTAATGGTTTAATTAATGGGACTCAAGTAGAAATCAAGATCAAAAGAAAGGTTAAGTTTGAATTCGGCTCATCGTAGATTATCTATTTTAGTTTATGAATTGCATTGGACTTGTATTGAACGAATTAAGTAAATGGAAAGTTTTTGCAAAGTAAAAGACATTGTATATATATAGATATTTTATTTCTATATTATATCATGCTAGTATTTCCCCTACTGGGCATACGATCATGCCCCTATTTGCTAAACACCCCCAAGATACATCGAGAAAGGACACGAAGAAAGGCCAGGAGAAACATAGTGGTCGTTAGAAGCTTTATGATACCGGGCAATGTTAGCCCTTTTAAAAATTAAAACTGTTATCTTTTAAATCTATTTGAATTTTTTGGAAATATTGCAATATAGTTGTAATAACTTATTTCTGAACTTAATTGCGTCCTCTAATATGATCAAATTGTTCATTAAAGTCTTTTCACAAATAAAATAATTTTACCTTAATTTTGTATAGGTGGTCATGTTTTCCGAAGTAAGACTCTATGGAAATTGAGTTCATAAATTAGGTTTTTGCTAATAAATAAGTTATAGTTTTTCAAAAAGGTTATATTTTTTTAACTCTCTGACATCGATATGGGCCAACCTAGTTGGTGGTCCGAATTCGGGTTGAGGTGTTACATGTTTACTTTCCTATTTTTTCAAATTAACTGCAACTCTAGTTCATACTTTGTGTAGTCAAATACTCAAATCAATATGTTGAGGAGTGGGATATAGTGATCCACAAACTTGTAAGAGACCACCTGACTGAGCTGGCCGAAGGGAGACTCGATGAGCCGTAGGAGAAGGCTCTAATAAAAAGGGGTGGGGAAAGGAAATTACTACTTGCAAGCCGTATAAAAAGTTTAGGATGAAAACTGGTCCTTCCCACAGTGTTGGGGCAACATGAGTCCAACTCACCCCGTGATGTAATAAAATATCCCCTTGTCTAAGGAGATTTTAAAGGTTCTTCAAAGTGAACCTAACACCCTTTATGGGAATTCTGTGAGGGCTCATGACTTTCTAGTTCATACCTTACCTGATTGTGACAAGGGTTATTTTACCAATCTCGATAGGCGAAAGAGGTTGACCTTGCTATAAATAAGGTTTTCTAGGTTAGCTCTCCTGATTGACTTGTTAACTTACTATATTCCAAGTTTTCCTCGTTTATTGATATTTTCACCTATTTTTTTCTTACAGGGCCTAATGTTGATTGTAAACCTCCAATAGTGGATGAGGAAGAATAATGATGCCTTGGAGAGTTCCCACGAAATAAGGAAGTCGTGGGTAAATACAAAGGCAAATATAAGTCCTTCATGGGGAAGAGGAACAAGGATTTGTAGGACTATAAGAACGCTAAGGAGGCTGAGATCACTACTCTGACCAAAGAAAAAGATGATGCTACGATTACCCTTCAGATAAATGAAAGAAGGTTCCAAAAATAATTGACAAAGCCGTTGCCGCCACTACTAAGAAGGATATAGAAAATGACATATCTAAATATCATGACTCAACTGAGTTCCAGGACCTTAGTTTGTATTATATATGCCGATGATACGAAGAGCTAAAAGTGAGGGTTAACCGAGAGTATTCAAAAAAATATGAGGAGGTGTGTACATGGTTGATTAATGATGACATGGGAAAAGCCATTTACTTGGAGTTCAATGCTTAAGAGGACAAAAGGGAAGAGGACTATGATAACCCCAATGTTGTATTCGACACCCCTTTGAATGTTGAGGAGACTCCTAAAAAAGAAGATGATGCCACTGTCGACCCCACCTTGAATGTTGTCACTCCTGAGGATGGGGCGAATTAGATTTATTTCTCTCTTTTCTGTTGAACATTTCTTCTGCCCTACATTGCCTATGATGAATATATTTTTTTAGAATATTTTCTCTATAACCCTTAACATTTCTCCCCTTTCGAGGGATTCTACTTTTAACTCCTAGGAGTTTTATTTTTGTTATGTTAAAGGTTTATGATATTTTATTTCCATATATGATGTGTATGGTTGAGTATTTTAGTTAAGCATATCGCGCTTGCAGGTTTGCTTGTTGGTATCCCCCATATACTTAACCTTTTTGCTCAAATTCAATTATAGATTTAAGGTCGAACCTTAACTGTTTTCTCTTCCAACCAATTCTTCTTAAATTAATCGAACGAATTAATGTTAATTCATCCATAAACTGACTTTTATCGAGGCTGGCTAAATTGATTGTTTAATTTTTCTAAGTAAAACTTAGAGTTTTCTTTTCCTCTTATGCTTGTTAGGTCCTAACTAGATTTTTGCATTAGGATGAGGGTGATATTGATATCAATGCAATAATTATTCATTCCAAAAACCAATTTGTTTAAAATCAGTCAATGAAGTATAAAATATTGATCGAGACTTACTATTGAACTAATTTATGTTAAATTTGTCAAACAAATTAATCTCTCCCCCTTATGTTTATCCTAGTTCGCATCCAAGTTTTACATTTCAGGCAAAACTGAGTTTGAAAAAAAGCATTTTTACTTGATCTTTATCTAATCACTTTTGAGTTATGATTTTTAAAATTTACTAAGTGTGTTTATGCTGAACATTCTATTGTAGAAATTTATTTTATCATTAATGAGATTGACTAAGAATTACCAGGTCATGTATAGTCATTGTGGGTGTATGCCTTGATATTTTTAGACCAGACTTGTTTAATACTCATAGTTTTATCCCAAAGATGAGGTGAACCATTTATAGGTCATCCTTTTTAAAAGACGACTCCCATTTACACAATCGTCTGAGAAATGCCTATGTGTTCAAATCCCAAAGCATCTCCAGTTTTAATTGGCCTAAGATTAACTTTAATTCCTCCTTGATTTATGATGAAACTAAGGAACTTCCCAAATCTAACTCCGAAAATGCATTTGTTCGGGTCCAACTTCATTTGATGATTTTGCATGTATAATTTTTTTTGGATAAGACTTTCGCATGGTCTTAGGATTAAAGACTCTTCGTCAGCATGTCATCCACATAAACTTCCATAATTTGGCTGATTTGGCCTTTAATTTTTTTTTCACTAACCGTTGATATGTGGATCCAACATTCTTCAATTAGAAAGGCATTACTTTGTAATAATAAGTGCCCTTATCAGTTATGAATAAAGTTTAATTAGCATCATCCTCATTCATAGATATTTGGTTATAACCGCTTTAGGAATCCATCAAACTCATGCACTCATGGATGGCAGTGACATTAATCATTTGACCTATTCGAGGCAAAGGAGAATAGTCTCTCAGACATGCCTTATTCAAGTTGGTGAAGTTTACACACATATGCCACTTACCATTTATCTTTAGTACTAGCACCATATTGGAAAACCATCTAGGATATTGTACTTATTCTATGAACCCCACATCTAGGAGCTTTTCTAAATCCTCATGGATAATTTGTGTAATGCCCCGACTCGAATTTATGGGTTACGCATGAGTCAACCCGATCCGACCCGAGCATTTGGTGTGAAGTGCAATGAAACAACCTAAATAACGTTGCTAGTCCGGTTTTATTTTAGTTAACATTTCACTTGTTAGCATGCGATTTCAATTTTCAAGGTAAACTACGTGGGGGACCCATGGGGAACACCCCGGAGTCCAAGTAAACAGAGCTACTAACGTAAACATAAATAAAATATACTTACCTGTATAACGCCCTCAAAATACGAAATCGCTCCCAACCTGCCATGACAAAGTAGGGATGTGAGCCTATGCCCAGTGGGATTTATACAATCAGTATTGAAACAAACGACAAAAATGGATACTCACACGCTACAACCACATGCATGTGAAGAAATATGTATATATATACACACAAACATACGTATACATTTAGTAAATATACATGCCAATACATTAACCGTTTTACTTTTGAAAACTCTTACTTATCCAGATAAATTTACCTTATTCTAGTAAAGACTTCCATTAGTCATACTTATCATTTCACCTTGCTTTACACACCCGGTTCAACACTTTAAACCATTAATCTTTCTTTGATTAAAACCCATTCCTTTACTGAAATTTAACCCCTTTCATTTATTACAGTACACTTTAGTATTTTCATTGAAAATCACTATTTCAATACACGCATTCACTGGGATAGAAAATACCCATTTGGCATTTGAAAATCTTTTTCCATATGTAAACTTTGGGTTTAATAACTTGGTTGCTTAATTACCCATTTATCCACTCACTTTATCTTTTTCCCTTATCTTATGGGCATTAATAGATTTACGCGTTTACTTGTCCATTTCATCTTTACCAGAACATTTATTACGTTCATTTAAGTTAGGTTGTATTAACACATTTTACCGCACAACTCATTTCTTTATATGTTCTAAATTTCTTTTATCTTTTCTTGGAATCTTCCAATATCACATACTTACATAAGCTCCACACCGACGGCTATGCGTAGGCCTTTGATTTAGGACTTTTCTCCCAAGGGCTCCGGGCCCTTCTTGCTTATTCCCGGTTGCATACGATTCATTTTTAATGTGTTTAATATTTTACACATATCCACATTATTCCGTTTCCTTACTTTTATCCGGCCGAAGCCAAAACCCAAACTTAATCGTCCATTTTTCCATTAACACTTGGAAAATTGTTTCTTCTGCTTTAAGTCCCTTATCCACACACACATGATTTATACTAAAATCATTCACGCTTTAGGACTTAACTTATTTTCACACACATTAGTGTAACATATTCTTTAATATTTTTATCCCATAAAAATGTTCCACTTTAAGTAACTTATCAATTTACCCTTTGTTTGCCAAACTTGCCATTTGGTTCCCTAACAAGTGTTATTTATCAAAATGGTTATTAAGTCTCGAACTTAACATTAAAAAAAGAACTTTAGCCATTTAATACTCGTTTAATATCACACTTTTCACTACAACACATAAATAACACCCTTTACATCATAAGCTCCCAAATTCCCGTTTGTCTTATTTCATACTTAAAGCCGATAAGGCTTTCTTTAAACTTGCTCGCATATTAATTATCAAAATACTAGAAGTTTATACGTATAGAGAGTGGACTTTAAATACTAAAATCCTACCAAGTGAATTAAACATGCATTTCACATAATAAAGACATTTTCTCTATTTCTCTACACTCATAAATGTCTATTCATAAGGTCTCCATTTTACAAGAAACTTTAAAAATATTTATTTCATAAATATTTTGAGAACATTAACATCATTTCGCATTTTTATTTCATAAAAATGTCCATTGTTTCCTTTTACTAGGAATACACACAATAATATTTTCTTACATTTTTTTCACAAAATTTTTTATTACTTCTTTTTACTAGAAATGCACCAAAATGTCATTTCTTACATTTTTATTCCATAAAAATGTATATTATTTTTTTACTAAAAATATGCCAAAATAACACTTCTTACATTTTTATTCCATAAAAATGTCCATGAATAGTATTCTGAATTTTATAACACTTATAAAACTCATTTAAACCTTCTTTTAAATGCCTATTTTTCTTTAAAACATCAAGGGTGCATTTAATAAACTCATAAATACATTATACTCATTTTTTTGCACACTTTTACACTCAAATGGTGGAAAATAGTGATATAAATTTTTATCGAATTCAAGACCCAATTTAAAACATTTATTTAAGACCCATTTGTTCATGAGATCATATACATCAACCAATAAATTTCATGGATGCAACTATCACAAATCCTGTATATATTAAGCCTAATATATGTAAAATAACTAACTGAAATTTATACATAACATTAACCCTAAACCAAGGTTAGCAAAACCCACCTCAAAGAGCTCTAGAAATGGTGTAGATGTTGGAGAAGATGGAGGACCCCACCTCCAAAGGTGGCCTCAAGGGTGTCTCTAAAATCCCACCAAAGCTTGTCTCCATGGATCCATTCCCTATATTTATGTAAGCTCTCTTCAACCTCCAAGGAACCTCCTTCAAACTCCATCTTCAAACCCACCAAGAACTTCATCTTCTTCCTCTAACAAAGTCACTTAGGATTTATTAAGGTGACATAAGGTGGTTTAGGTCTTTCTAGTGGTGGTTGTAGGTGGTGGAAGTGGTGGGAGTGAGTAGAAAAAGTTTGGGCCAGATTAGTATTCTTCCATGGGAGTTCAAGCTAGAGAGAGAGAGACTACAAATCTGACGGTGTTTTTCCTTCCTCTAAACCCACGATTTCTCTCTCATATAAACCAAGCCAATGAAATGTTACCCAATGAGGCAACCTCATCACCCCAAGACCTTCCCAAATCAGGTATTAAACCACCCATAATCGATAACGCATATAGATGGAGGGTTAAGGTTTGGACATCACAAGATAGTCTCCCGCCCGTGGCCATATCTGGCAGGATTGGTCGACCGTGGCCAGGGGGCCGGTCGACTGGCAAAGGTGTAAAAATCAATTTTTTTTCCCATTTTTTACCCTATGAAATTTTTGTATATATTTTTAGTACCTTTAATAAATGTTCGAACAATTTTTATCGGCCACGAGGAACCCTATAAAAATCCCACAAAGTTCTATTTTACCACGTCGCGTACCGGCACTATTATTGTATTATTTTAACTATGTTCGTGTCACGTCCAATCCTCGACTAAATCGTGCCATACAATACTAATATACTAATTATAACCACTCGAATATAAAAATGCGTCCATGTGGACCATGCAACGTAAATATTTTCTTTTTAGTCCTTATGTGCGACGCGTCACCTTTTGCACAATTGGCCTAATTTCTTATGCATTTATTTCTCGAATAATTTCTCCAGATAAACTATTCAATTTAAAATTAAATTTTTTATTTCTAGGGCGGGGTATTACAATTTAGTACTGATATAGGGCAAATTTCACCCTCTTCTCTTTAACCTCCTTGGACGAAGGATCCACATTTATGTCGTGGCATATAGTTTTAGGGTCTATCCCTGGAATATCTTTATGCAACCATGCAAATATGTTCTTTCACTCTTTTAAAAGTTTATCTAATTTAACTTTGACATTATGTGTTAAGGACGAGCCAATATGCACGGTTTTTTCAGGGTCATTTTCATCGAGAATTGCTAATTCTACCTATTAAGCTGCCTCGCCTTTCATCAATTTATTTATCGTTTCTTGGGTCAAGGGTGTCAATGTTGTATAAAGTAGCCTTTCACTTGTAAGCTTCCCTCTGTTTATCAAGTGTGAAGTAGTATTCTCTTACTTCGACTTAATCACCTCATACTTCACTGCCCTAAAATGAGTAGGAAACCTCATAATTTGATGCATAGTAAAAGAGACAACTTCAAACTACTTTAGGGAGACTCGTCACAGAATAATGTTGTAAGTTGAGATCACGTGGTGATCCATGACAAAACAATTTACTTTATTTGTTCAACATATCTTCTATTTACCCATACATACATACAACTCCACTATGCCGAGCGGGAACACTTTCTCCCTACTGAAATTAATGAAGGGTCGATGATAGGGCTTTAGTTGTTTCAAGTTTAGCTTCAAACCTTTGAAAAAATCCCACAAAATTACATATGTTGAGCTTCCTTAATCAATGAGAATTTGAGAAACATTTTATTGACGAACCATGAGGCTCACGACTAATGGGTCGTCATGTAGGTAAAGGATGTTCTTGAAATCCATCTTAAAAAAGCCAACGATCAAACGATCAATGTTCACTTTCCTAGGATGAATTTATTTCTCCTTTTTCATTGTATGATTTATACCCATTCATCGAATGCCGACTTTTGTTTCCTCCATATAGGTTTTTCTATTGACTGGTTCAGTTAATTTACTACCGACTCCTCCCAAAATCATGTACGTACCAAATGAGATGAAGTGTAAGTTTTCCCTTGGAGCTTGGGTCTTCTCAGGAAACTCTATCTCTTCATCTCGGAAGTTATTCTCTAAATCTCCATATTCTAGATTTTTACCTTTTTTATTGTTTACTTTGTCTCTTACAGGAGATCCATGCCTTTTTTTTTTCATTTTGAGGATAGTCGTTATGATCCACGAACCTTTTCAGCCGATCTCTCTTGATGAGTTTTTCAATCTCATCCTTAAGAGCATAACAATCATCGGTATCATGGCCATGGTCTTTGTGAGATTCATAATATTTATTTTTGTTTCTCTTGTTAAGTTGAGACTTCAGTTTTACTAGCCACTTAATCTCTTCATCATCCTTAATCTTATTCAGGATGTAATGGACTTCCGTAGTAAGGGGTGTATAACTCGTAAAGTTATACTAAGACTTCTTTCCTCCTTTGTCTTTCTCCTTATTTTGCGAATAATTTCTTATCCCATCTTTTTTAGATCTCCCTTACTGGCTTCCATAGTTTTTTTTTGTTGCCATAACCTTCCCACCATATGCTAAAATTCCATTCATTATGGTAAGAGGGTCTTTAGAAAGTGCCCAATATAGTTGGACAGGTAAGAGCCCATTAATGAGGGTTGTCATCGTAATCTTTTTGTCGCAGCCACCCACTTAAAGTATTTCCTTATTAAACCTGGAGATAAAGTCTCTGAATGTTTCCCTCTTATTATATCGGACATTTAATAGGTGGGTCACCCTCTTAGCTAGTGTAAGGCTAAAGCAGAAGTTGTGAATGAACATATTCGCAAGATCTTTAAATTTATGATATAACCCTTAGGCAAACTTGTGTACCACACATGTGCTGCCCCTCTAAGGGTGCCTAAAACTGCCTTGCATCTCATCTCATCTGGTACTGAGTAAATATCAATTATTTATTGGTATATCTCTACATTATAAATGGGATTTGTACTTCTATCATATTTTGGCATCACCACTAGAGGTTTGAACTTGGTATGAGTGGGATAGCTGGAAATTTCAAGGATGAATGGAGACCCCTCCATATATCCTCTTTTAAAGAGGTTCTCACTCTTCATCAGTTCTCTCAACTTATTTTCTAACCTATGAATGGAATTTTTCCAAGGTCTATCAATTTCTGGGTGATTATCTCCAGACCTTTCTTTCCTCAATCCCCCTTTGCTCCTATTGATCATAGTACGAGACAGATCTTGAGGTCCAATGCAAGTCAAACCCCTTATGGTTGGTGTTCCCCTACATTCCTCAAAATATTGCCTCATGTCACACTAATTATGAGAAGCAGGTGGGTCACAATGTCTAGGGATTATCCTACCAAGGGTTGATTGTTTTGTGAGCCTAGGGAAGGCTCTAACCTACTGTTGTGGTGGATGCTTCGTACATGTTACTGATATTGTTCTTGGGATAGAAGAATTTTCGTGGTTGATAATAATGGTCTCGATTCTTTGGTTACGACTCAGTCTATGTCTCTTCTTCTTCCTACTATACTTTTAAAATTTCATTACTCGAATTTTTCCCTTTATACATGAAATAATAAATGCAGTAAATTAATGCATGAAATAATATCAACACACAGGATTTAGAGTCATTCAGCCAATTGGCCTACATCCACTTTGGTGCAACTCATTTCTCACTAATTGAAGAGTGTTTTACAAGTTACGTGTGTACTTTCTCTCCTTAGATAGTGTTTTGATAGAGTAATAGTAATTCTTTACAATGACTTAGCTTATGGAACAAATTAAAAGCTACAATTCTATTAATAAGTGGCTTGGGATGTAATATGCACCTCAAGTCACCTGAAAAATATTGATTGATCTTATCCTCCTTATTATTGACACATGTCCTTCTAGAAGCTATATGGAATGTATGATCATTCCCTCCGTGTGTAATGTTATCACGTACACCACTTGTGCAGGCTTGTAATGACTGAAATGCCTATTCTGTGTGACACTCCGCCCAATTAAATATCGGGTGATCAGTCCTTTATAAAATTTATAACAGAATGTTCGGTTGGTTCATTCTTAGCATCACTGTTGAAAACTTAAATCCAATTAATTACCTAACATTTAATTAAGCTAGTGTCAAAACATTTTCTAATTAAATTTGAAACCAATTAATTTCTGAACATGCAATTATAAACCATACACAAGAATTGAATGCTGACTGAATCAATTACTAAATAATTAGACTGAATAAAAATCTTCCAGTTCAAAGCCACAAACCAAACCATAATAAATACTCAATCCAACTGAAAAGAACTACAAAGTAAACTGAGTATAACTCGGCTAATGAGAATGGGCGACACATGCCCGAACTGAGATATCTGAACTAGGAACTGAGTGAAATGAGAGAAGCGTCTAATCTCAAATGACCCGCAACTTCCACAACAGCTGCAGCTCGATAAACCATCCAAGTATCTATAATTGGTGTCCTTGTGGCTGGGCACCTGTACTAATACATATATATATAGCAAAAGAGAGAAGAAATGCATGAGACGGTTCAGAGCCCGATGTTTTAAAAAGATTTATTAGCAAGTATTTAAAACTGCATTAAATCAAGTATCATATGCATGTTAGTTCGAACTCTCACATGAGATTCTCACCTCTCGACTAGTGTGCACGCCTAATGTACATCTAATCCAACCTAGCCATCTGACACACTTTTAACTAGGAAAAAGGCTCATCCTACTAGTTACCCCTCGTAGTAGTATCCCGTATTTGATCTCTACATTTATCATTTTAAATAAGTGTTATCACACTAAGGTCAAGTATTTACTATTTACGTTACTGAAGATTTCACTATCTTAATAATCTGCAATGATCTCATTGTAGATATACCGCATACATACACACACACACAAACACACACACACACACACACACACACACACACACACACACACACACACACATATATATATATATATATATATGTATTTACATAATCTTAATAGCCTACAAATATCACATTGTAAGTATAACACAAGTATACATATATATCCACCACTATTATATATATGTACTAACACAACACCCCAAGGATACACCTGTAGTGCATTGCATAATCTGCTATCATGTCCCGGTACATCTTGTACTCAAATAAGGACTATCGATTCAAAAATCTCCCACGAATCATTTAAACAAATCACACATATTAGTGGCGAACATAGTTCACATACCTATGGGTCACGCACATACCTACGCTCCCATAGTCAGCGACTTATCAACTCACAAATAAGTCTTCACAGTCCTATGTTCTGAGATACAAGTCAAATATCCCCCCGAAGGTCACTCAGGATAAGACCGTCTCTACACAACCCCCGCAATAGCAAGCAGCTAGGTATGTCATACACATAATGTCAAATATAGGTATACACACAACCCATCTATCAAACGGTATACACACAACGAAATGTCATATTTCATACGTAGTATATTTATCACTAAATACTATCAACGTATTTTTTAAATTACGATATTCCCTCTCTCGTAATATATATATATATATAAGGATAATATGCCACCCGAAAATCCTTAATATAAAATCATAAGAAGTCCTACAAGTAACCACTAATTTTTATTCTTATAAGTTCCATATCTTCAGAACGAATATCGTAAGTATTTATCATGTAATACTCTTGACGCATTTACAATTACGATTATCTCTCTCTCGTAATCTTCAAGGTAAACTCACCATCCCAAATATTTAAATCATTACACCTAAACAACTCCCAATAATTCTGCATTATTTTGGGTTCAACGAACACAAATTCTTCTCACTCAAATTGACTGTTTACACAAATAGGGACAAAATAAGAAATTATTTGAAAATTAGAAATCTCGCTCGAACGACTTCCACATGTCCCTCGAACGACTTCGCGCGACAACCAATCTCGCTCGAACGACTTCGAGTGGCATCTCGCGACCTGGGCTGTTTCGTCTTCAACCTTAGACAACCTCGTTTTTCACCATTTTTCAACCCTAAAACCTCTAAAATATTATCCCAAACTCCAATCAATCAGTCCCAATTCGAATCCTAACATTTGTAAATGAATTCTAACAACCTAGAATCATTAAATCATTAAAATTGTTAATGAAATATGAAATCCCCAATTTAATTTCACAAACCCTAGTTCTTCCAATTTTCATTCGAGAACATATAATTCCTAGATTTGTTCATCACATAAAGTCATCAAAACGTGATTTTAAATCTACATACATGAAGGGTTCAACCTAATTTAATCTCAAATTAAAATCATGCATATCCAATCTCCAATTTTCATCAATATTATGAACAATATGTTGGTGTTTCAACCCTACACTAACATGAACATGGTTATTGCTAAAGAAAAGCAAGTAATAAACACTTGCCTCGATTTCGAAGGTCTGATCCGTTGGTGTTAATGGTATGGATGCGCTCCTCGCGTTTCGATCTACATGATGGTGGTGGTGGTTGTGCAAGGTGGTGTAAATTGCCTCTCCTCCTTTGGAATTTGCTCTCCTTCACCCACTGTGGCTCTTTCTTGATTTTGGCGTAACCTAACCCTAATTGTCCCCAATTATCTGATATAATATTTCTCCAATTTTCGTCCATTTAATTCCTCCAAAAATAAAAATTACAAAACTACCCCTACCGGGTGCTGGCTTGGCCTAAAAATATCCCGGAGTCCAAATAGAATATCCGGGTAGAGTTTTCTGACTATCTCGACCCCTCCGGACTCAACAGAGCACTCAAAATGATCATACGAGTTACTTAAAATAATTTACATTTTTATTTCACTTAATTAGTCCTGACACGACTCACACGCGCGTTCCCGACTTAATATATCAACTGTCGTATTTCTCTCTCACGATAAGTTATATAAAATCATCATTCCATATTACTTATTCTCACAGTAATATTAATAATTACTAACTTCTCATCACGCTAGTAAATATTCAAATTTAATCCGGATTAATAATTATTTCTCACATTTTAATTTAATTAATCCCACAATATAAATCGCATAATTATTTAAATCTTTGAAAATACGGGGTATTACTTTCTGGTGCTCATTCTGAGTTGTCTGATGTAAATTGGCTGACCTCGAGTGACTATGAGGCCAACCCTTCTTAGGCCGAGAGGCCCAAAATGTCCATTGTGAATATGAAACCACTTCATGGATCATCATACATATATAGTCCAAGAATATGTATATAATTATAAAATACAAAAATTATATTTGTGCATGCACACAAAATTATGTATATATATGCATTTTTAAAATATATTGTAGTAAGATTTAAATAATATTATCAATACATAAATAATATGTCTATATAACTTTATACATTTATTATACATGTATGGAATTATATAAAGTATACATATAATCTATTTATTAAATAATATTATTAATTCATTTATGATATAGTTTATTGTGTGTTATTAATTCATTAGTGTGTGTGTGTACTTTTATCTATTATGTATTTATATATATATATTTATATATCATGTATGTATGTATGTATGTATGTATGTATGTATGTATGTATGTATGTATGTATATTATATGTATGTATACATGTATAATATATACACACATGTTCATCAATTGTGTGTGTTAATTGTTAGTTTTTAGAAAAAACTAGATTTAAATTTTTTTACTAAACTCACACCAATATTTAAAAAACAAAAAAACAATATCTAAAATTTGTATTTAAATATATCCACTTTTTTAATACATAACCTAACGTGAAAGTTTAAATTTACACTCTTTTAAATTCTAAGGATCATTAAAATGTTAAACATTCATTTTGCTATTGTATCTCGGGTTCAAATTTAACATTTGATTACAGATTTGGAAATGTATCCCACCATAACACAAAGCATTATGTAACGGGCAAAAATGAAAATTACATTCACGGGAAACATTATGTTTCGTGGGAGATATCTCACACGACACATCATTTTTTAGGTGAACTATATGTTATATTTAACCTAAGCCCACTAATTCGTCTTGTCACTTAAATTGCATATTTATCATTAAAAATAGTATTTTCCCGTTAGGGATGATCTTAGGTTAAATGTTATTTATTTGGGTTATTATGCTATTTTATATTGACTTTGGCCTCTAATATATGTATTTTTTTTTTGGGAGGGGGTGGGGGGTGGGGGGGGGGGGGGGGTGGGGGGTTAACAACCAAAATGACTTTCAATGATCGAAAAAAGCATTGAAAACCAATTTGGTAAAATTTTTAGTTGCACTTTTGCGTTGCTAAAAGTCATTTGTTGGGGGGGGGGGGGGGGGGGACCTAACTGTAACACACCGTAATTTTGAGTAATTTATTTTAGCGGTTATATTGCATGTGTGACGTAATTTAATTTAAATGTGAAATAATGTGAAATTAGTAAATATTAATTTGAGAGAAGAATATTAATACATATGTGGTAAATTTATTTATTTATTTATTTTTAATTTTAAAAGAAGACTTTATTAGGATAGAGATGAAGAAAAGCCCTTCATCGGTGGCGTACACAGACGAAAATGATAACTTGTAAAACAAAATAGGACGAAAGCATGAAAAAAATAAATGAAACCTTGAAAATAAATTTAGGACCTTTGATATCTTGAACGCGTTTTTCGGCGGACGGTGTGCCATTTGTCATGATTCGAAGTAGAGTTTTCGCTGTTTGAGATAGTATTGGGGATTTTCACGTATAAATCAATGCCGCAATCGTCATGTATTTGAACACTATTAGGATTATTTGAACACTTTTAAATTTACTAGAGTGTTTAATTAAATTTAATTAAGTCAATTGTAGTGCGTCGTATGCGAGTAGAAACGGTGGCGGTATCGCAATCGGGTTTTGGGATGAAATAAGATAATTAGATTTAGTAACTCGGATGGTGATTTAAATTGTACGGTTGATCCGGAATAGGTCAAAATAGTAAGAAATATGTACCCGGGGATAGTAATTGGGTTCCGGGGGCTTTTTAGACTAGCCCGGGCTTTCGCAAGGGTATTTGGGTCATTTTAATGAAGGCTAATAAACTAATTTCGGGGTTATTGAATAAAAATATAAGAATCAGAGATGTTAGGCAGCCATAACATTTATTCTAAAGCCTAAGAGAGAAGGGAGAGAGGAGGAAGAAAAGAAATCAAAGGAGAAATAAAGAGGCTAATTTGGGAGGAGATTCAAGGATACTAACATCAAATCAACACACAAAAGAGAAAGATCAGACCCTATAAGCAATCCAAGGTAAGTAATTAACTTGCTTTAAATCAAATTGAGGTATATTCATGTTCATATTATGGTAGATGTAGAACAAAAGAAATTTTGGGAAGGGTTCTCAGATTCAAATATTTTTTTTTTATGAAATTGATATCATGGGTAGTTTAGATTATCAATTGATGAAATAAAACCATTTATGATTACTAGAATTAGATTATATTTTGAACTTTGATTGTTAATACATATAAATATGGAATCTTTTTGGGTTCTTGGTTAAAGAACATGAATCTTGAATAACTTAAAGTTTAATTGAGGAACATAAGATGATAATCTACCATAATTTTTTATGTTACTTTAAACTTATGCCATTTTAATTGTACTTAGAATTAGATTGCATTCCATTGATGTTTGGAAAGTTCAAGGGCTTAGATTTCCAATGATCTTTGAATGAGGTCATTTAAAGTTCTATAAAGGGAGAAATCACAATTTTACTACAGGGTGTTTAATTTTCCAGCATATCAGTTAGTAGGAAGGTTTAACATTACGTTAAACTTATGCCATTTTAACTGTGCTTAGAATTAAATTGCGTGCCATATATGTATGTAAAGATCTATGTATTAGCTTTACAATGATCTTATAAGGAGGTCATTTTGAGTTCTGTAGAAGGAGAAATCGTAATTTTACCTCAGGGTCTTTAATTTGCAAAAAAATTTACGACTCAATTCGGTTGCTTAGAAAATGGCAATTTAGGTAGTTTAGGTAAAAAACTTGAAATAAATTATTGGAACCATAATTTGACTAGTTTGGGATTATTGATCGATCATTTAAAGATAATTTTTTGAGAATTTTGGCTATTGGGTAAATTTCGTGGAGTTCTAAATGAAATTTATAAGCCGTAAAGGTCAGAGAGAGTTTAGTGGAGTGATTTAAAGAGATTTTATTGCCTAGTGGTGAGTGGGTAATTAAATTCGAATTAGAAATCGTGAGAGAGATAGTTGATGATAAAGTTTAAATATCGAATTGATGAGTTAAATTCGAGAATAACTGAACGGACTGGTTGGGTTAAGTCTGGGTGTTTTATCGGAGTGATGTTACTTGATAAACTTGAATGATTATACGACGGTATGGTTGGGTAAGTTCGGATATTTTTGTAGGGGGATGCTGTTTTATTTTAAATAAAGAATGATAATTTAATTAATTAAGAGTCTTGAGATAGACTTAGGATTTGTAGGTTCATTTTGAGCGATAGGCACAGGTTAACAGGGTTTTGTGATTAATTTATATATGGGGGTATAAAGATAGTATATATATGAACGTGAATAAAATTTGTGTGTATGATTATTATATGAAACATGCTTATCCTAGCCGTTACGCTATCAGGGAGGTTGCACACCGTGGGAGGTCACTCTGATGAATTTTAATAAAGGTAGTACCGTTCCCCAGGGTCATAGGCGTTGTGCACACCCGCGTGATGTAGGGTTAGAGTACCGTGGAATAATGTGGTGTGGTTATGATTATGGACTCAAGGCTATGACCACCTCCAATATTCGTTTGTGATTTTTGAGTCCGGTGGTGAGATCTCGGCCCAGTTGCCCAGAATGTGGTAGACATTCTTGGAGCACGATAGCATGCTAGTGAACTCGCTTTCAGAATGTGGAGGACATTTGGAAATGCGGTTGCATATATTACGAATGATATATATGTATATAGTGTCTCGGTGTGACATGCCTTATAAATGTGTATAGTAGTGAAATAAATTATATACGGTCTTACTACGTTAATGATGAACGTGGATAAGTAACTGGAGTAAAGTTATAAATTAATTAATGATTTGATAAACTAATGAGAGATATAGCTGATTAAGAGATGAAAGTTAGATAATACTCGAGTCAGCGTAGCGTGCTAGTGAGAATTTCAAATAAGACTAGTTGGCAGGGTGGTGTGTAACACCCCATTTTTTTGAGGATTTAAAATTTAATTAATTCGGTGATATATGAATTAATTTATCTCGAGGATTTAATTAAATTAGTGAATTAAAGATTTAATTCAATCAGGTTATTTTTTCAAATTTACATGTGTCGTAAATTGAGGTCGATGTTGGAGATTTTAGTTAAGGAACTCGGATGGCGATTCTGAGTGTATGGTTGGTTCCAAAAAGGTCAAGATAGTCGCAAAAGAGTATCCAGGGGTAGTAACTGGGTCTTGGGGCATTTTTAGGCATAACTGGGCTCACATGGGAGTGTTTGGACCATTTTTACAAAGCCCACAAGACTAAAAACGGGATTGACATAATAAAACCTAAATGTGAGAGGGTGTGGCAACCATAACTCACTTAGAAAAACCCTAGTTGCAGAGGAGAAAAGAGGGATCCAGTGGGAGAGCCTTTGGGAGCCAAACCAAAAAATATTGATGTGTTCTTCATCAAAAATATTATCTACAACAAAGGATTCAGACACAACAAAATTATCGAGGCAAATAGTTAAACTTGATTTCATTTAATTTGCGGTATTGCGATTCATATCATGGTGGGTGTAAACCATAGTCTTTTTTGGGTGAATAATTTCATTAAAATGGGTTTTGGGTGAATTAACCATTTTGATTGATATGGATTGATGATTAGTACAAAATTGATATTATGTAAACATATATAACACAATTACTTTGCTGAAAATTAAAGTTAGATTCGTTAATTGAGAATTGTAAAATCGAATTGAAGAGAATGATTGAATAAAAGTTATAAAACCCAATTCGTGAAATCGTGAGTGATAATAAAAACCATTGAAGTTTAGAGATTCATATGATGATTAGAACCTGCTTAGTATGTTTAATAAACATTGGTTATGATTGGTATGAGTCTTGAGAAGAAACTATAAAGGGTCGATGTGTAAAAATGGAGGAAAAAGGAGTTAGAGAAGAAGGAGGTTCGTTGTCCAGCTGCAGCGAACCAGTTCGATTTGAGGCCGAAGTGATCCGATTTAACTGTTTTTCAACAACGAAATTTGTAGATCTTTTTTTTACGATCGCGTGGGTGCTCACCTCGTATTTTTTTGATTGTTTTTGAATTAGTTATGATTTTATTACGAAAGGGTTTCTGAAATCGAAATCCTTTGTGAGAAATCAAATCTGGATTGTTTAGGGATGTCCATAGATGAGTGTATGACCCTGGAAAATATTAAGGAACATTATTTTCACCTTGGAATTGGATGGGAATGAATTCGGGGTATGAATTTAGGAGCGTTTAGGATGAACAACACTAAAATATATATTAACTGATTCGAATGAAAATTTCGGATAAAATTAGGATACGGGCTGGATTGAGATGTGCTTAGTATCTTGAATAAAAATATGAATGTGTAATACCCTGTATTTTTAATGACTTTTAAAATGTTATAATTAGAATTAATTGTGATATAATTGGAAATTAATCCAAATTTAAATATTACTCGAGAATAAAGTAATATGTGATTTATGTTGAATATTACTTAATGATTAAAGTAATAAATATGATTATGACTTTACAATTGATTATGACTTTATAAAATTATCGTGAATTAGGTGTACGACAATTATGGAAATTTAGCCGGGACGCACATTTGAGTCGTGTCAGTATTTTAATTTAATGAAATAAAAGTGAATTATTTTTATGTCATCCGAATGGTCGTTTTGACTGTGCCAAAGTGTTCGGAAGGGTTCAAATAGTCGAAAAGTCTACTTGGGTGTTTGATTTGGGTCTTGGGGGGCACTTTGAAATCGAAAAGACACCCCGAGTGGTATTTCGATCATTTTACAAGGGATGTGAATACTATGCACGAATTTGGGAGATTATTTATAAGTCTAAAGGGTTTAGATTATTGATTCATTTTACAAACTTAGAGAAAAAGAAATTGAGAGAGTGAAGAGTTTCTCTCGGGAAAAGGAAGAGTCATTGTGGGAGAAGAAGAGACTTTTCTAGGAAACCAAAGGACAACCACCTTGCACCATCAAGAGCCACTACCACCACTGCAGGAAGTTGGCCAAAAAAAGAGAGGACCACTAGTAGAGTATCATCCCCAACGGATCAGACCTATAATCTAAAGGCAAGTGATTAATTATTGCAATCTTAGCTTATATATTGTCCATGTTAGGATAGTTAGGAAAATTCTGAAAAGTTGCATGAACAAAGATAAATTTGTGAAAATTTTTAAATGGATCTTTGAAATGGATTTTATTTAGGAGTGATCTCTTTTGATTATAGAATAAACTCCATGAATTTTATATTATCTTGTGAAGAAATCTGGGATTTACATTCTTATTGATGATAAAGTCAAAAATTAGAGTTCTTGATAATAAAATGGAATTTGAGTAAATTGATTCATGTTAATGATGTTTAAATGATTTTGGTTACGCTAGTACTTATCCATATATAATGGATTATATTCTGAATTTCATGAGATTAAATTGAGAATAATTTGGTGAAGAAAAATTGGAGTTTATATGATGTTCATGGATAATTATAAAATATGAGTTTTCTGGAAATTATGAGAAATAATATGTTTGAATCCAAACTTCTTGATGATTTTAGGTTGTTTGATTATTAGAGATCAATTATATATCTTGGTATATCATATGGGATGAATTGTGGGGAGTTTGGGATTGTTTGATATGGATTTTGATGATTAAAAATTATGAAACCCGTAGGAAAAACAATGCAAAAATCTGGACAAATAACTGGTCCATCGATCGACTGATCGACTAATCGATCGATCAACCAGAATCATCGATCGATCGACTCCCCCTAGAAATGTGAAATATTTTTCTTTTTAATTGTTGATTAAATCCCAAACTTTGAGGAATCTTTGATGATGATTAAATGAACCTAATGGGAATTAGGGAAGGTCAATAGGATACACTTAAGAATCGAAAAATATTATTTTGGGATTGTGAATGAGGGGAAATTAACGAATGAGTAATTAAATAGGTTATTTTGGGGAATTATATTATTTAGGGTTTAAATCGGATAAATAATAATTTAAGGTTGGGACCAGTAGTATGAGAGTCATAAATTACTGGTATAACCTTAAATATAATTGGGATTAACCTTAAGAGGTGGAATAAAGGCGTTAAGAGTAAATTAAGGGTTATCGAGAATTAAACCTAATTAAAGTGAATTTAAATTCGTAGAAATTCGGGAGTCGTGATGACATGAATTTGTAGGACGGGATGTTTACCTACTGAATTTATTTGAGGATTAAATGATCACCATCATGCGGTTAGATAAGTTCGAAAAAATATACTTTGAGGATTAAAGTTATAATCGAAAAATGCGTAGGATATTCAGGATATAATTATACTACGTATGGGATTTATTATATGGGTTGTGCGTATACCCTATGGTTATATATAGGTATGATGAATACCTATTGTTATTATATATATAGGTGAGATGATTGCTTGTTATTATCATATGGTTGTGTGAATACCTTATTGATGTTATATTTATATAGGTGTGATGAATACCTATATTATTATTTGTATGTATGACATACCTACGCTGCTTGCTATCGGGGTGGAGGTTTCGCGTTGTGGACCCTCTTATCCTTTTGCGCCCAATTGGGAGGGATTTTAGATTCGTACCCTGAGCATAAGACCTTGGAAATGTGCAATCCGAGATATGATAGTACAACGGTCAAATAGGAACGTAGGTATGTGCATGACCCCTTTGGCTGGGGAGTATGCTCGCCTCCAATATATTTGTGTTATGATATGATTCGGGAGAGACGCCGAATAAATAGTCCTCTATACAGTGACATTATGTATTAGGACATGATAGCAGAGTATGCATGCACCGTAGCTATGACTGGGGAGGTGCCGTATTGTATATATATAATTAGTGTGATATTATATATATAATTTGTGATGTAATATACTGTGTGACATTGTAGATATAGTGATTTAATCTTCTGTGTGATATTGTAGATTAAAAATATAACTGTGATTTAATCTACAATGTAATGTTGTAGATAGAAGTAAATAATGAAATCTGAATTGTGAAAAATATGTTACTAAAGCCGTTTATAAAAATAAACTATTTAAGTAACTCCGATCTGTTTTTTTAGGAAACTCTTTTCGTAAAAACCAAACTATTTGAACACAAGATGTGTTTAACAAATCAGTATGTACGAGATCTATTCAAGATTTGAATAATAGGTTTATAAAGAAGTTTAAAAAAATTAAACTCAGCACAACCAAGAATGAGATGAGGAGATGTAGAAAGATTATGTTCACGATGATTTTTACGTGGTAAAACCTCACCAATTGAGGAAACATCCACGACTCCCTCTACGGAGTAAAATGAAAAATCCACTAAAACAAATATATGAGTTACAAACTATATAACTAACATGCAAACAACTCAGACCTATATAAGTTTAGGAATGTACCCTCTGGTGTCCTTATAACTTCTCTGCAGTTCTAATTGTAGATGTAGTTCTCCCAATTTGTTAACTTCTGATTTGTTCCAGCACTTTACGTCGACGCTTTGTTCACAAGATCTTATTACCAACACTTTTCGTGTTGTAGGGTGAAAGTGTTTGTGGAGGTGCTCTCTAGCACATGCATGCACACACACACACACACTTATTAAGTACAAACAGTCCTAACAAATTTCAATAACACTATATGCTGTGATCTTTTCTTTTTCTTTCTTCTTACAAAACCTTGAACCTTATTTGACCTTTAAATCATTCCCAGAATCCACAGATACCTTGCTAAGAAGACAGGCAAGGTCTTAATCAATCTCAGAATTTAGAAAAGTTTTTTGAGATTGAAAACCTCTAAGTGAGATTCCAAACTAGGTCAAAGGTTTAGTTTTACAAGAACTAGAAACATAAAGCATTTATTGTTGATTTCAAAGTGAGCAAACGTTTTATAGAAAATATTCAACAATATATTTCTCAAGATGATAAATAAAGAATGAAACTAAGTGTAATGTAACATGAATAACTCAGATCTAAAATTTCTATGAAATCAGAAAGTAGATCTGAGTAAAAGTTTAAGTTGAAAACAAGATCTGACGAACAAGAGGTTACAGCAGCAATTACAAACACAACTCAAACTCTCAAACACTCAGGGTAGTGTTTTGGATATGAAGGAGTTTTGAAGAAGTGTTTTAGTTTGGATGGAAGAGGCTTTGATGAACAAGGTTAGGGTTTCTAACTCTCTCTCTTCTCTCTGTTTTCTCTCTTCTCTCTCTTCTCTCTTTATTTCTCAGAAAAATGAAAATGGTAAAAATCTTCGAAGTCTGAGAATAGGGTTCCTTTTATAGTGTGAAGAGAAGGTTCGAGAGACTGGATCAAAACCAAGGGCCAGGATTAAGTCAAGTTAAATTGACTTTGATCGAAGGGTTCTAAGAACGCGGTGCTTAAACGATACTTGATTGGTTTAAAATGTTGTACTGGGATTCATCAAGACAACATCCAGATCGTCGATAACCAATGATCTAAGGGCTAAAAACATACGCGTTTATAACTCAGTAAAGAAACACAATCTCAGCCAATCAGATGAAGACAAGTGTTGGCCAAATAAAGGATATGAAACGCGCGTCCTAAAGAAATTAAAATCACACCCTAAGGTTTACTCCGCTTTCGGATTCTATCCAAGGTAACATTAGACCAATATACCCAACAAATTATATTTACAGATTGACCACAAAAACTTATAAATCAAGTTTTAATTAAGAAAACCTTATTTAAAAAATGTTTATAAAATCCCAAAAAATTATTAAAATTCAAACTTAGGGATTTAAACACACTCAACATATATACACACATTATTATGCAGTATGATATGCAATAAATAAATTTTACTGTGTGTGAGTGTTGGCAATTTGTTCTTGATCACTACAAGATAGAGAGATGAAGTAGCAAACCAATTTCTGAGGTTCTTTGGTTTCTAGGGAGGACATAATTTTATCACAATTTCCAAACTAGATGAGCACTTATACAATATAGACTCAAGTGAGTCAAAAGTATAAGGCTTCAATCTTCCCCTTTGGACATATGAGACAAAATCTCCTTTGAGTCATCTAGGACTCGTAGGGCAAGAAAAAATAAGAAAAACTTATTCCTATCAAAATTCTATCTACCCAATACCTAGAAATCAAAAAATACATAACTCAACTAAGTACATTTGAATACCCTATTACAACTGTTGAGAGTAACTGTACAATAAGAACCTGCAATAAATCACTAAGATCAAGCTGTTTAGCATATGTAAGAATTGAATAGACTCAAATTTCTCCCCCATTTTGTCACAAATGGACAAAGGGAAAAACTTGGATAAATAACAAAGTTATTACTCAGCATAAACCATACCAATATATTTACGTAATGAAATGAATCTATTATAATCTAGAGGTTTGGTAAACATATCTGCGAGTTGTAGATCAGTAGGAAGATAATTGATTTCTAATTCCTTAGATTCAACCAATTCGCGTATAAAATGATGTCTTATTTTAATATGCTTTGTTCGCGAGTGTTGAACAGGGTTTTTAGAAATATTAATCGCACTTTGATTATCACAATAGAGATGCAATTGGTTTTCTTGAATACCATAATCACTTAGCATTTATTTAAGCCACAATAATTGAGCACAACAGCTACCAGCGGCTATGTATTCAGATTCAACTGTTGAGAGTGATGTGCAGTTTTGTTTTTTACTACTCCATCCTACCAAGTTATTACCTATATAATAACATGCTCCCGATGTGCTTTTACTATCATCAGTACACCCAGCCCAGTCAGCATCAGTGTATCCAATTATAGTGCTTGGTGTGTCATTAGTGTACCAAAGTCCTAGATTTAGAGTGCCTTTTACATATTTAATGATACGTTTAACAACATTCAAGTGGCTCTCTTTAGGGTTACTTTGATATCGAGCACATACACACACAACATACATAATATCAGGACGCGAGGCAGTAAGATATAGTAAGGTTCCTATCATACTACGATACAAAGTAGGATCTATGGATTTTCCATTTTCATCTTTAAAAAGTTTTAGCGTAGCACTCATGGGCGTTTTAGCATCTTTAGCACTCTCGAGGCCAAATTTTTTTACTATCTCTAAAGCGTACTTGGATTGCGATACAAATAATCCTTCTAAATTTTGTTTGACTTGGAGGCCTAAGAAGAATTGTAGCTCCCCCATAAGGCACATTTGAAATTCCTTATGCATAGTTTCAGAGAAGGATTTGACTTCTGAGGGAGAAGTTGATCCAAATATAATATTGTCAACATAAACTTGAGCAACAGTGATGTGTTTGTCAAAATGTTTGACAAAAAGAGTTTGGTCATTTCTGCCTCTTTTGAAACCTTTATCTAAAAGAAAACTGGAAAGACGCTCATACCAAGCTCTAGGAGCTTGTTTAAGGCCATACAAAGCCTTTTTCAGACGAAATACATGATTTGGATGTTTAGGGTCAATGAACCCTTTAGGTTGTTCTACATAGGTTTCTTCAGCCAGTATTCCATTAAGGAACGTAGATTTGACATCCATTTGGTACAGTGTAAAATGCATGTGGCAAGCTATAGCAAAAAATAGACGAACATATTCTAAATGAGTAACAGGAGCAAAGGTCTCGTTAAAATCTATTCCTTCTATTTGAGAGTATCCTTGAGCAACTAATCTAGCTTTATTTCTAATTATTATCCCATTTTCATCAGTCTTATTTTTGAAAATCCAACGTGTGCCAACAACCTTTTTGTGATCAGGACGTGGAACAAGATACCAAACATCATGAATGACAAACTGTAAAAGTTCTTCCTGCATATCAGAAATCCAGTGAGAGTCATTCAATGCCTCATTTACATTCTTTGGTTCCACAAGGGAAACAAAACATGCACAATGTGCATAATTTCTTAGTTGGGATCTTGTACGCACTGGCTCACTAGGGTTACCAACTACATTATTTATGGGATGATCTTTAGAAACTCAGTTAGGTACTTCAGGTGTCTCAATAGGTAATGAATTATCCATTTTAGAGGAGTCATTTTCTAAAATATTTGTAGACTCTTCCTCAATATTAGATTCACCAGTCTTGCTTTCTACAGTAGTGTCATTAACAATTACATTTATGGATTCCATCAAGGTTTTAGTGCGAAGATTATACACTCGATATGCTCTACTGTTAGGCGAATATCCTAGAAATATGGCTTTATCTCCCCGGCTCTCAAATTTGGATAAGTGTTCCCTATCTTTGCATACATAACAAGTACTGCCAAAGGTTCTAAGATATTTGAGATTAGGCTTTTTATTGTACCAAAGTTCGTAAGGGGTTTGTTTGGAATTCTTTCTAAGATAGACCCATTTATAATGTGACATGCAATACGAATAGATTCTACCCAAAAATATTTAGGTAAATTCTTGGCATGTAACATAACACGTTCCATCTCTTGAAGGGTACGATTCTTTCTCTCCGCAATACCATTCTGTTGAGGGGTCTTAGGAGCACTGAACTCGTGCTTATAACCATTATAGTCACAGTATTCTATAATACCAGTGTCTTTGAATTCACCACCTCTATCACTACGAATTCTATTCACTTGAGTATCCTTCTCATTTTCAATCCTAAGAAGAATTTTTAGGAAGGTTTGAAATGTTTCAGACTTTTGTTTTAAGAAGGCTACCCAAGTAAATCTAGTGAAGTCATCAACCATAACAAGGATGTAACTGTGTCCACAGAGACTAACAGTTTGGGATGGACCCATTAGGTCCATATGGATGAGTTCTAAGGGATTAGAGGTAAGAATATCTTTGACTTTCTTATGAGGTGCCTTAACAATTTTACCTTCCTGACAGGAACCACATATAAGATTGGGTATAAGTTTGATTTTAGGAACTCCTCTAACTATTTCCTGAGAAGTCAGTCTACTAAGGTTATCGTAATTTATATGACCCATTCTGTTATGCCATATCTCATTGTAATCCATTTTGGCAACATTATAGATTTCAGAATTGTTCATGACAGTGTAGCAATTGTCAGGAGTTCTGTATCTAGTAATTATGCATTCACCTTTTTCATTTAAAATTTTGCAATTGTTCTTTGAAAAGGTAACAGTATGATCTGAGTCACAAAATTGCGATATGCTAAGTAGATTTGCCTTAAGACCTTTGACTAAAAGAACATCTTGAAGAATAGGAAGCCCATCTTCTTGGAGAGTTCCTTTGCCTATGATTTGAGATGAAACTCCATCACCAAAAATGACTTTACCACCAGCAAAGCTGGTTTTGTTTACAAGTTTTGTTTCATCACCAGTCATATGCTTAGAACATCCAGAGTCTAAATACCAACTGGATGATGTGTGTTCAGCTTTTAAAGCAGTAACAACAACATGACACTTCATCTGAGGTAATAAATCATCTTTTCTAACCCAAATTGCCTTAGTTTTCATCTTGCGCTTATTATCTCTCAATTGATAAAATTTGTGAGCTTTGGATTTTTGCTGAAAAATGTTTTGCGCATGATTTTGAATTTTGTGAAAGACTTGAGCATTTGGTTTAGGAAAGTGCTTAGGATTCCTTCTAGGAAATGTTCTTTTAGGTTTGGTCTTTCTCTTTCTATAATTAGAGTTTCTATCTGGCTGGCTAGGAAGTATATAATTGTTGCGGCTCCTCCTAGAATAGTTAAAGTTCTGATAGATATGAGGATTATAGACAGGTTTAACTAGTCTCCTAGCATAGCAATTATCAAAAGAGTGACCATATATGTCGCAGTAAGAGCAATAAAGATTGCTCAGAATTGGGGTCTCCTTAGGAAAGTCTCTAAACAAAGGTTTTGAAGAGTTTTGAGGCTGAACTCTTTTCCTAGATATGACAGTCTTGTATGCAGACTCATTCTTCCTAATAGGGGGTAAACGTATTTAGCCTTAGTTGAACTTTCATGTTTAGAGAAACTTGATTCCCCAATGTTACAGTTTTGATGTTTTGAATCAAACTCAGTTTTTAGAGAATGAAAGTCTGGGCATGTTTCAATAGGTCTTTTACCTCCTGACACAAACTTGATAGGTTCAAAAGATTTTGTTTGTGTTTTCAAATTGGGGCAAAACCCTATTCCAGTTCGATCATCAGAATTGGTTTTTGATTCAGCAACAAATTCATCAAAACATTTTGAATTATTTTCAAATTTTGTAAATTTTTTGAAAACAGTTGCTGTCTTTTCTTTAGTTTGCTCCAATTCTAACAATGTCCCTTTGTATTTTTTCTCCAGAGTTTCATTTGTTTCTTTTAAATTTATGAGTTTTTCATCAAACATTTTGATTTCTCTTTTATGAGTCAAACATTGGGTAGTATACTCTTCAACATTTAGTTTGACCATTAGGCTTAGATCTTCCAACTTTTTGGTAAGTTCTTTCACAATTTTTTCTAGTCTAGCGCTTTTCTTAAGAGTTTTAGCATAAAGTGTGTGAATGTCAGGGAGGTCTTCATTGTCCGAGTCACTAAGTGTGGTGTGTGGAGTGACCCCTAAAGATTCATTTGTTAAACTCACACACCCATTGACATCGTCATTATCGCTATCCCTTTGACTCACACACCCTGAAGTAGAACATGCAACATTCTCAGTAATCAAAGCATCTAAACCAGTATAAACATGATTCTCAATAGCAGGAGTAGAGTTACTAGAAACATTCTCATACACAGGCATAGGCACATCATCATTATATATGATCTTGGCAAAGAAGGACATACAAGGGTCAAAAACATCAGATGACTCAGGTTCCTCATTTTCAGAGTCACTTGAATCATCCCATGTTTTGCAAATGTTAGCTCTAGTGTGTTTGTTTTGAGTGTTCAAGTTAACTCTACAGTCTTGTGCAATGTGCCCCAGTTTACCACATCTATAGCATTCAGTTTTCTTAAGGTCTCTATTAGGTCTAGTATGAGAGTCCTTGTGATTTTTGTCATGGTTTTTCTCATGAGGTCTGTGATTAGAGTGAGTTGGATAATTTGAATTGCCTTGTTTATTTGCCACTTTGTTTCTAAACTTAATGATTTTCTTAAACTGTTTTGTAATTAAGGCAATCTGATTGTCCAAACTCTCTATATTGCATTCCTCATCAGAGTCATAAGTGGGTAATTTAAGCTCAGGCTTAGTTAACTTAGAAGAGAAGCTCAGATTGGAACTAGTCTGTTTCCTATGGGTTTGTGTCAATTGTTTCTTAAATTCTAGTTCCATTTCCACAGTTCTTAGTTTACTACTGAGTAATTCAGGAGTGAGATTTTGATCACACATTTCCTCAATAGCATATCTTTTGTTATCGAATTTCTATGGTAATGATCTTAGAATTTTAGATACAATTTCATGTCTGTCATAAGTCACCCCATTAGCATGCAGTTTGGTCACAATATCAGTCAGGTTCATATAGAAGTCATCAAATGACTCAGTCTCAGACATAATTAAGGAGTTGTACTGCTGAATAAGCATTTGAGTTTTAACATCCTTAACTCTAGTGTCTCCTTCATGAGCAGTAACCAAGGTGTCCCAAGCTTCCTTAGAAGTGGTACAGGATGAGATTCTTTTGAACTCATGTTCATTTATGGACATAAATATGGCATTCTTTCCTTTATTATTATTTCGAGAAACTTATTTCTCTTCTTGAGTGAACTCACTTAATGCTTTCTTAACCCTCTCATTACTTCCTTCGGTGGCTGGTTTTGTAGGAAAAATATAACCATTTTCAACAATGTCCCAGACATCATCTCCCAGAGTTCCTTGAATGAAAGCAATCATCCTTACTTTCCAGTAAGCAAAATTGGTTCCATCAAAGATTGGAGGTCTGGTCAAGTTACCAAATCTTTCATTTTTCTCGTCCATATTTGATTTTCAGAAAACAATTTCAGAAACACAGGATCTCTTTTGAAAGCAGTTTACTAAGATCTGATACCAATTGAAAAATATATTACTAAAGCCGTTTATAAAAATAAACTATTTAAGTAACTCCGATATGTTTTTTTAGGAAACTCTTTTCGTAAAAACCAAACTATTTGAACACAAGATGTGTTTAACAAATCAGTATGTACGAGATCTATTCAAGATTTGAATAATAGGTTTATAAAGAAGTTTAAAAAACTTAAACTCAGCACAACCAAGAATGAGATGAGGAGATGTAGAAAGATTATGTTCACGATGTTTTTTACGTGGTAAAACCTCACCAATTGAGGAAACATCCACGACTCCCTCTACGGAGTAAAATGAAAAATCCACTAAAACAAATATATGAGTTACAAACTATATAACTAACATGCAAACAACTCAGACCTATATAAGTTTAGGAATGTACCCTCTGGTGTCCTTATAACTTCTCTGCAGTTCTGATTGTAGATGTAGTTCTCCCAGTTTGTTAACTTCTGATTTGTTCCAGCACTTTACGTCGACTCTTTGTTCACAAGATCTTATTACCAACACTTTTCGTGTTGTAGGGTGAAAGTGTTTGTGTAGGTGCTCTCTAACACATGCATGCACACACACACACTTATTAAGTACAAACAGTCCTAACAAATTACAATAACACTATATGCTGTGATCTTTTCTTTTTCCTTCTTCTTACAAAACTTTAAACCTTATTTGACCTTTAAATCATTCCCAAAATCCACGGATACCTTGCTAAGAAGACAGACAAGGTCTTAATCAATCTCAGAATTTAGAAAAGTTTTTTGAGATTGAAAACCTCCAAGTGAGATTCCAAACTAGGTCAAAGGTTTAGTTTTACAAGAACTAGAAACATAAAGCATTTATTATTGATTTCAAAGTGAGCAAACGTTTTATAGAAAACAATCAACAATATATTTCTCAAGATGAGAAATAAAGAATGAAACTAACTGTAATGTAACATGAATAACTCAGATCTAAAATTTCTATGAAATCAGAAAGTAGATCTGAGTAAAAGTTTAAGTTAAAAACAAGATCTGACGAACAAGAGGTTACAGCAGCAATTACAAACACAACTCAAACTCTCAAACACTCAAGAACACACAGGGTAGTGTTTTGGATATGAAGGAGTTTTGAAGAAGTGTTTTAGTTTGGATGGAAGAGGCTTTGACGAACAAGGTTAGGGTTTCTAACTCTCTCTCTTCTCTCTATTTTCTCTCTTCTCTCTCTTCTCTCTCTATTTATCAGAAAAATGAAAATGGTAAAAATCTTCGAAGTCTGAGAATAGGGTTCCTTTTATCGTGTGAAGAGAAGGTTCGAGAGACTAGATCAAAACCAAGGGCTAGGATTAAGTCAAGTTAAATTGACTTTGATCGAAGGGTTCTAAGAACGCGGTGCTTAAACGATACCTGATTGGTTTAAAATGTTGTACTGGGATTCATCAAGACAACATGCAGATCGTCGATAACCAATGATCCAAGGGCTAAAAACATACGCGTTTATAACTCAGTAAAGAAACACAATCTCAGCCAATCAGATGAAGACATGTGTTGGCCAAATAAAGGATATGAAACGCGCGTCCTAAAGAAATTAAAACCACACCCTAAGGTTTACTCCGCTTTTGGATTCTACCCAAGGTAACATTAGGCCAATATACCCAACAAATTATATTTACAGATTGACCACAAAAACTTATAAATCAAGTTTTAATTAAGAAAACCTTATTTAAAAAAATGTTTATAAAATCCCAAAAAATTATTAAAATTCAAACTTAGGGATTTAAACACACTCAACATATATACACACATTATTATGCAGTATGATATGCAATAAATAAATTCTACTGTGTGTGAGTGTTGGCAATTTGTTCTTAATCACTACAAGATAGAGAGATGAAGTAGCAAACCAATTTATGAGGTTCTTTGGTTTCTAGGGAGGACATAATTTTGTCATAATTTCCAAACTAGATGAGAACTTATACAATATAGACTCAAGTGAGTCAAAAGTATAAGGGCTTCAAATTGAATTAAGAAAGTGAACACTTAATTCCAAGGTTGTAACAAGACTAGTTCATATTAAAGAGAAATGAATATGAATAATTATATTACGTATGGTATGGGACATACGGGTTTATGATATGGGTTAAAATTATGTTGTGGGAACTAGTTAGGAGGGAACATTAACTAGGAAGATAAAAAGATACGATAGGCGTGCACTCTAGATGAGATGTGAGAATTCTCAAGAGAGAGTCCGAGTAACTAACATGTACATAATAAATGCTTAATTGTAATAGTTAAGCACTTGATATTTTTAAAATCTTTTACAATCGGGCTCTGACATGTTTCCTTGCATATTATCTTCTCTACTATATCTTGTACATCAGGTATCCAGCAGTAGGGATGGCTAGCATAGATTATGGATGTTCCGATGGATTATAGCTACTAGTAGAGATGCGAATTTTGTTTAGACGCTTCATTTCTGTTGATTCACTCATCTGTATCGTCTACTTCATTTAGGGCTTGTCGCCCAGGATTCTAGAGGTTGTAATTATTTATATAAGCATTATGGATATCAGTTTTTGTTTAGTGTAAATGTTATAATTTAACTGGATAGTTATTCCAGTCACATTCATTCTTGTTATAGTTAATTAAGTTGTGTTGTGTTGTTGCATATTATTATTCCGTGTCGTGGAGGGGTTTTAATTAACTTAAAAATGAAAAAAGTTTTTTGACACTTAGCTTAATTAACTATTAGGTGATTAATAAAGAAAATGTTTTCGACAATGATGCCAAGAATTAACCAACTGTATATTCTGATTTAATTGGGTATGGGACTGATCACCCGGTATTTAATTAGGCGGGGTGTTATAGAATGTAAGTTAATACTTATGGAATTAGGAGTCGGGATGGTGACTCGGATATTTTTAGGCAAAGTGGTAAGGGAGTTTGGCACGGGGTAGCCTGTTTAATTTATTACAGAGATATATAATAAATTATTTAATATTAAATTTAACAAGGGGTGTTAAACTATATCGTGGGATGTTGTGTAATGAATTTTAAGAGATGAAGATACAAATTGAATGAGTGAGTATGGGTACCGTAGTTGGGTGATACAAATTAAATGACAAATTAATTAACGTGTGATTAATTAAGTTCGAAGTTGGGATATAGACTTGGATATTCTTGGGCTAGTGCTACGGGTGCTAGGCAGAGTTAGTCGGAATTCATTAAATATATGTATACGGTAAGTGTGATAGTATAGATGTATATTTGTATGATTTATAAATATCGGTGTGAATGATATTTATGTGAAATCATACCCCCTAGTGCTATCATCGGAGGTTGCGCGATGTGGGTGAATCCCCTGGCTTGAGGAATAGGGCGAGTATAGTCCCCATGTCATATCGTCCTGGATTTTTATTGTGTTATATTTATTTTTAGAGGTGAACCGCTTTGGGTATGATTCGGTTTCACTTTCGGTGAAGTATCCACTACGTTTGTGATATTTTTTTTCCCAAGGTCGGCGTGATCTAGTCCAACTTGAGGTGGCCGGGTTAGAGTGAGCATGCCTGGGATATGATAGCATTTTAGAGAAAGCATCCGGTGAGTTATTACTCGAGAAATGATGGTTATTATACGCGACATGTGTGTGAATGTTGTAGTATACTAGTACGTATATAAAATGAGTAGATAATTATATACAGGATTAATACATAAGTGTGAATGTATTTCTTACATAACTAGTGAGAAAGTTATATGATTTAAAAAAGGGTTTCCTATATAACTAGTGTGAACGTTATATAAATTAATATAGTTTCACCGAATAATAAGTTAAATAGTAGATAACTTAATAATCAAAGTAAGAGTACTCGGGTATAGTAGCGTGGGAGAAAGAGGTGATACGACTAGTTAGGTGGGGTATCATAACTAGGAAGGTTAAAAGGCACGCGGTAGGTGTGCACATTAGATGAGGGGTGAACTATACGTCAAGAGAGTGCGACACTAGCTTAAATATGAAAAGTGTGCATGCATATTTATTTAATGCCATTTAACTACTTGCCAAATATTTTCAAAATGTTTTACTTGGGCTCTGACCCGTGTCAAAATCTTTTTCAAAACATTTTAGGTGCCCAGCCACAGGGACGCCCAGTTTGAGAATTTTTTCCAGGGACGCGCAACTGCAGCTCATGTGGAAGTTGCAAGACTTTGTTATAGACGCTTCATTCACTCATTCTTAGTGTAGGGACCATACTTCAGTACCCAATTGGGCATGTCGCCCTCAGATAGTGTTCAGTTTATTTATGTGACTTGTGTATTCAGGTTATTATTTCAGTTACTATTGCATTTTATTGTTAAACCAACAGTTTCTCGATTATCTTTATTTATATTATTCATCCGTGTTGGTTTCAGTTACCAATTTGTGTGGATGGTTTAATTATTATTTGATTTTTCGCATGTTGTTAGTTAATGAAAGATAAAATTTGGCACAAGTCTATTTAAATTACTAGGTGGTTAGTAACTTTAAAAAATGTTTTCGACATTGATGCTAAGAATGTGGCATATGAGACCAACGTTCTATTTTGATCATGAGCTATAAACCCGATATGTTAGTAGGTAGGATGTCATAGATGGTATCAGAGCATCAGGTTCTAGAGTCCTTAGGATCTATGTGGCTTATTACGCTGCAACGTAACGTTCTTTGATATAGAGACTTATTATCAGATTGTTATATTCCTTCACGTATGTGACTTACGTTCTTCTGCTATTAAGTATAGTTGATGCAATTCTTATACGAGTTTGGTTAGGTTTCGTACATCGAATAATTCTGGACGACCAACGAGGGTCGTTAGAAGGACTGCTGGCATGCGATGGCGAGTAGTAGACAGACGGACTCAAGCCTCGCAACAGGAGAAAATGTCTCCCCAAAGTCTACACCCTCTATCTGTGTGTAGCCTTGAGCGACCAACCTAGTCTTGTTTCGAATTGTGGTACCATTTTCATCCATTTTATTCTTACAAAACCAACGGGTACCTATCACATTAGTCTCACTAGGTCGGGGGACAAGTTCCCAGACATTATTCTTTTTAAACTGAAGCAACTCATCCTGCATAGCAGATATCCAGTGTTCATCCTTGAGTGCTTCTTTATGATTCTTGGGCTCGACTTTGGACGTGTAGCAAAGATGGCTAACAACGTTCTCTAGCTGAGCACGAGTCTTGACCCCTAGAGTAGGATCACCAACAATGGCAGAAGTGTCATGACTCTTGCGAACCCAAGCGGGTGTGTCCCCTAACACAGGAATAGGGTCCACAGGGTGTGGGAGAGGAACAGGTAAATCACAGTGAGAACAATCCTCATCCTCACACTGAAGGTTAGGATTAATAGACGTTGGAGGTTCGTCATCTTGCACGGTGACGTTTATTGACTCCATAACCTTAGAGTTCTTCAGGTTAAAAACCCGGTACGCTCTACTATTCGATGAATAGCCTAACAATATTCCCTCGTCGCTTCGGGAGTCAAACTTTCCTAATTGCTCTCTATCCCGTAGGATGTAGCATTTACTCCCAAAAACACGGAAATATGCCAGGTTGGGCTTCTTGCCAGTCCACAACTCATAAGGTATCTGAAGTGTGTATGGACGCAGATAAACCCTATTCACCGTGTGGCATGCAGTAGACACTGCCTCTGCCCAAAATCTCCTAGAAACTTTACGACCTAGAAGCATAGATCTAGCCATCTCCTGCATCGTTCTATTCTTTCACTCAACAATCCCATTTTGCCGGGGAGTCTTCACAGCAGAAAACTCATGTTTGATCCCAAGGCTATCACAATACGAATCTACCTTTGCTTCCTTGAATTCAGTGCCGTTGTCACTACGTATCCTGTTAATAGTGACTCCGTATTGATTTTACAGGACACGGCACTTGGTCGTTAAAAACTCTACAACATCGGATTTCTCTCTCATACTACAATGGAGTATCTGGAGAAATCGTCTACCATCACGAGGATATACCTCTTACCACCCAAACTCTCTGTACGAGTAGGACCCATAAGATCCATGTGAATCAGCTCAAGAACTCGGGAGGTGGTAATGGAATGCAACTTCCTATGAGGGCTCCAAATTTGTTTTCCCAACTGAGGAAGTTGACTTTCCAAGAGATGGTAAGCCACGTACTAGGTCCTTTTTAGCTAAGCGAGTGAGATCTCTAATATTGACGTGACCTAGACGTTGATGCCACAGATCCATAGGAGTGATCGTGGCGCTGTTGCAGATAAGTGAGGATGTGAGCTCAGTCCCATAACAATTATCCTTTGTCCTCACCCCTTGCACCAAAAGTTTATTAGCTTGATTATAGACCTTACACACATCCCGATCAAACTTTACGGCAAAGTCAGCGTCGCACAGCTAGCTAATGCTGAGAAGGTTTTCTTTCAAACCTTTGACGTACAAAACATTTTCTAGCTTAGGAAAACCAGGTAACTCGATAGTACCTCATCCTATAATGCTAGACTTGCTCCCATCTCCAAAGGTGACTCTACCATCCTGATAATCCTCAAGAGATGTAAAAAATGAGGCATCACCTGTCATATGTCTGGAGCACCCACTATCAAAATACCACTGTGAGGTATTATGTGCTTTGAGAGCAACATGAACAACAAAGGCCTTTTTTATCTTTCTTAGGTACCCAAGAAGTGGAGACCTTTTGTTTGCCTTTGTTGTTGTTGGTTGTAGATGGAATGTGAGAAGCATTCACTGACGGCAAAGGCATCCGTCAGAATTCCTCCATCAAACTCTGAGATGTGGCAGCTAAAAGCTCAACTCGCTCTCTCAGACTGGTAAAATCATCAGTATGCTAACGTGGAGCTGTAGTACGTCGTGTCCGACCAATGCTATAGCAAAACTCCCTGAGGTGGCCTTTTCTTTTGTAATAGGTACAAAAGAACACAGTCAAAGGCGGACCTTGGTTTTCTTTTCTCGATCGAACTCTCCTTCGAGGTTTTTAACTATGACCATAAGGAGTAGTAGTAAACTCAGGAACTTGTCTAGGTGCAATTTGAGAGGTGGATCCACCATCATAACCAATTCCCTGCCTATCACCAAAACCTAAAGCGGGGCCGAGGATCATCTTTCCCATTTTCCCTGATTTGTCCTCAATTTGTACCTTGACTTCCCGTGCTTTCTCAAGATCATGAGTCAGCTGGGCAACAAAGGCTTCAAGTTTCTTTCGAGTCTCCACGGAGGAATGGAGCTCACTCGTAAGACTAGCCACTTATTTAGTCAAGTCCCCCCTCTCTTTCTCAAAAACACACTCTCTCTCTCTAAACAAACTCTCTTTCTCAACATAGGCAGATTCTCTCTCTCTCAGGGCGGTGAAGGTGGAGGACTCTCTCTCTCTCACCTTTCTTAAATCTTCCTCTAAACCGGTGATCTTAAGAACTAGCGCTTTGTTACGTTTTTTAGTTTTAAATGACTTAAAATATAACTCAGCGTAGGCGCGTTGAATATCACTCTCGCTCTCACTTGAGTCATCCTCCCCCTCACTCACATCGATCTCACTGTCGAGGTGTCCCTGTGAAGCATCATCCTCACCGTCGTGAAGAGAACTAGGAGTGCTCACTTGACTGGCCATGAATGCGGTGAAGTTACACTCATACGGTGACTCATCTCCTGAATCCACCGTCTCGACCTCACTGCCGTCGCTAAGAGTAGCATTAAGGAAAACTTTCCCTTTCTCTCTATTCAGACGAGTGACACACTCAAAGCCTCCATGCCCCTACCATCGCACTCAAAGCATCTCTCACTTTCTTTCTTAGGAGGATTTTTGGAACCTTTTTCATTTTTCTTTTCAAACTTATTTTTCTCAAATTTCTTTTTATCTTTAAAATTGCCATTTTTCTTAAATTTGAGAATCCTCTTGAAATTTTTTGCAAAAAGAGCCAAATCATCTAAGTCAAAATCACACTCAGAATCTGATGTGTCAGTCTCTCTCTTTCTAGATAACTCTTCCCTCTTTCTAGCCGACCCCTCACTCTTTTTCTCTTTGTCATTAAGTGCAATTACCTTATCTTTAGACCTAGCAGTTTTAGGGAGCATATCAATTTCATAAGTTTGCAAATCTCCTACAAGTTCTTCCAATTTTAGCGTTTTTAAATTTCCCATAGAATTTAGCACAGTGACTTTAAGGATAAAACGCTTAGGCAAAGAACGAAGAATCTTTTTAACAACTCTAGCATTAGGAATATGTTCACCAAGATTAAAGCTAGTATTAACAATGTCAGAAAGTCTAGCATAGAAATCATAAAAACATTCAGTCTCATGCATGGTGATGGTTTCAAATTGAGTTGTCAAATTTTGCAATTTAGACTCTTTCACAGCATTTGTTCCTTCATGGGTGAGTTTTAAAACATCCCATGCCTCCTTTGACGTGGTGCACGTCATGATACGTCGGAACTCATCGGGAGTGATGGAACCAGAAATAGCACTCAAACCTTTAGAGTTAAAAGAAGACCATCTAAATTCATCTTCAGTCCAAGAGGTGTCAGGTTTTAAATTAGTCACGTTTTCCATAGTGACGGAGGGAGGTGTCCACCCTCTTTCAACTAAAATCCAAACCCTTTCATCTATGGCTTTTAAAGCCGACCTCATTCAGGATTTCCAATATGCATAGTTTGTCCCGTCAAAAACAGGCAATTTATTATATGATTTCTCCATTTGAACACGCACTTTTTCAAAAATCAATTTTTCAGAAAATTGATATCTTAGAGAAATTTGGCGGAAAAATTAGGAATATGCGATAGATTAGCGTAACCCGCTCTGATACCAATTTGAAAAGAGTATGCGCGTGCACTCAAATAAGAAATTATATAATTAAATTCAGTTTAACCCAAATAAACCCTAAACATGCAACTAGGTGTGATTGAATCAAGAAGTAGACCATGAAGATTAATCAAACACACACAATTGAGGAAAAATCCCCCAAAGGGGAAAAACCATTTATTTTCATTATAATATTGTAACTGTATAATTTTGGATTACAATGAAAATACAAGTGACTAAGAATTACCCTCAGGTGTCGGATTCTGTAGTCGGCGGCTGGAAATATCCCTTTCCAGGAGGGCTGCAATGAAGAAGAAGAACGGTCTTCTCCACAAGGGTTGAACAACAACGGTTTGTGTTCTAGGGTTACAAACAGATTCACAAATGTATGAGAGGTTGTGTGAATCAACAAAAACTGGAATCTTGGGACTCAACATGTGAAGACTTAGAGTTTTTTGTACTCTGAAAATCGTGTGGAAGTCTTCCTAAACCACCTCCCCGTAGTGGGATTAAATAAGAAGTCTTGGGCCTTAAAAATCTGAACACGATCTGTTGAAGTTTATCCCAGGCGGACTGGTCCGGGTCTGAGGCGGATCGGTCCGGGTAGGCGGACCGATTCTTTTTTATTTTTGGCTTCTTCGGTTCTCTTGCGGTCCGGGGTGTACTAGCTTTTCAGCAGGCGAACCGGTCCGAGTATGAGGCGGACCGGTCCGCAGGCAGATCGGTTCTTTAATTCTGGGCGGACCGGTCCGGCACTGCAGAAATCTGATTCCTTCTTCTTTTTGATATTCGGATTCGTTGACGTAGATTCGGTCTTGAATATTCTTCAACGGTGTGACGGCGTATGACATAACCAATAAATGATGAACAAATTTTCCTTACAACTCGGATATCTATAGCCAGAGTACTACGGGATTTAGGCACGAGGTAGCCGGTTTAATTTATTATAGAGTTATATAATAAATTATTTAATAATAAATTTAACAAGGGGTGTTAAACTGTATCATGGGATGTTGTGTAATAAATTTTAAGAGATGAAGATACGGATCGAATGAGTGAGTATGGGTAATGTAGTTGGGTGATACAACTTAAATGATAAATTAATTAACATGTGATTAATTAAGTTACAAGTTGGGATATAGACTTGAATATTCTTAGACTAGTGCTACGGGTGCTAGGCACGAGTTAGCTGAACTTTATTAAATATATGTATACGGTTAGTGTGATAGTGTATATATATATATATATATATATATATATTTGTATGATTTATAAATATCGGTGTGAATGATATTTATGTGAAAGCATACCCCTCTAGTGCTACCATCGAAGGTTGCGCGATGTGGGTAAATCCCCTGGCTTGAGGAGCAGGGAGAGTATAGTCCCCAGGTCATATCGTCTAGGATTTTTATTGTGTTATTTATTTTCAGAGGTGAACTGCTTTGGGCATGATTCGGTTTCACTTTCGATGAAGGAAATATGATCGCCTCCATTACGTTTACGATATTTTTGCATAAGTTCGATGTGAGCTAGTGCGACTTGAGGTGGTCGGGTTAGAGTGAGCATGCTTGGTATATAATAGTATTTTAGAGAAAGCATCCGGTGATTTATTACTCGGGAAAGGATGGTTATTATACACGATATATGTGTGAATGTTGTAGTATACTAGTGCGTATATAAAATGAGTAGATAATTATATACAATATTATTACATAAGTGTGAATGTATTTCTTACAAAACTAGTGTGAAAGTTATATGATTTAAAACGGGGTTTCCTATATAACTAGTGTGAACGTTATATGAATTAATATAGTTGAACCAAATAATAAGTTTAGGAGTAGAGAACTTAATAATCAAAGTAAGAGTACTCGGGTTAGAGTAGCATGTGAGAAAGAGGTGATACGACTAGTTAGGTGGGTTAGCATAACTAGGAAGGTTAAAAGGCAAGTTGTAGGTGTGCACATTAGATGCGGGGTGAGCTATACCTCAAGAAAATACGACACTAGCTTAAATATGAAAAGTGTGCATGCATATTTATTTATTGAAATTTAACTGCTTGCTAAATATTTTCAACATGTTTTATTTGGGCTCTGACCCATGTCAAAATCTTTTTAAAAATATTTTAGGTGTCCAGACACAGGGACGCCCAGTTTGAGTATTTTATCCAGGGATGTGCAGTTGCAACTCATGTGGAAGTTGGAGGACTTTGTTATAGACGCTTCATTCACTCATTCCTTGTGTAAGGACCATACTTTAGTACTCATTTGGGCATGTCACCCTCATATTTAGTATTCAGTTTATTTATGTGACTTGTGTATTTATGTTATTATTTCAATTACTGTTGTATTTTATTGTTGAACCGACAGTTGATTCGATTATCTTTATTTATGTTATTCATCTTTGTTGGTTTCAGTTACCAATTTATGTGGATGGTTTAATTATTATTTGATTTTTCACATGTTGTTAGTTAATGAAAGATAAAATTTTGCACTAGTCTATTTGAATTACTAGGTGGTTAGTAACTTTAAAAAATGTTTTCGACAGTGATGCTAAGAATGAACCATATGGGACGAACGTTTTATTTTGATCACGGGTTGACCACCCGATATTTTAGTTGGCGGGGTGTCACATGGTGTAAGTAGGTGGGTTAAGATATAAGCGTTAGGTGTGCAATAGTTGAGAGGCTATGGGTAATCTCATGAAAGTGCGACACCGAATTAAATATGAAAAGTATGATTGTATATTTATTTACTGAATCTTAATTACTTGCTAAATATTTTAAAAGGTTTTGGGCTCTGACCCATTTCAAATCTATTTTCAAAACATCTAGGTGCCAGCTAGAGGGACGCCAAGGGTAATTGGTCACTCTAGGTACACGTAGCTGCATCTAATGTGGAAGCTTGTAGGATTTCTGAGTATCCGATTTTATTCTTGATATTCTAGATTTGGTTCTCTATTTTAGTATTATTGGGCATGTGACCCCTTTTATTCAGACTTATGTTTTCAGACCTTTCTTAGTTGGTGGTCTTATTGCATTGGATTCTTACCCGGTGGTTAATTAGGGAACTTTAATTACTTATCTCCGCTTTAGACTTTATCTGGTGTTTCATTTATATTGTCATTGTGTGTGAACTTATTGTATATTATTTAAACTTTTTACATGTTAATGAAAGATAACATTTGACCCTTCTTGTTAAAGTAATTAGGTGGTTAGTAATTAATCATGTTTCGACAGTGATGCTAAGAATGAGCCATATGAGACCAACGTTTTATTTTGGTAGAGGGATAGCCACCCGTTATTTTAATAGGCGGGGTGTCACCGATGGTATCAGAGCATCGGGTACTAGTGTCCTTAGGATCTGTGTGGATTTTTACGTTTTAGCGTAGCATTCTTTGATATAGAGCCTTATTGTAGGAATGTTTCATTCCTCATTATGTACACGCATCTACGTTCTTCTGCTGATAATTTTGTATTTAACTGTGAGCTTATTCAAACTTCAATATCGTTTAAGATTCTGCCAAAGAGAAGCCATCAGATGAGAGAAAACGCTGGGAAGGTAGGTGGGAATGGTGCCAGTGGAGCACAACAGCAGTAAGATTGGGATTCCCGGTAAGGGGATCCGTCTAAGAGGTTCAGACCCGAGGGCGATGGGTTCAGACAAGACCAACAGGGTCTTCATTCGCAGCAGCAACATCCTGTTCCTTAGGGCCGTAAGGGCCAAGGGAATAGCGAGGGAGATCAGTAGGGCCATGACCGTAGGCAATAAGGTTTTTCTGGAAGTTATTTCAGTTGTGGAGAGATGGGCCACAGGAAGAGGGATTGCCCAAAGCGAGTCAGGGGGCGACTAAAGGATGATATCCTAGAGGTAAAACCATTACAATAAATTTTGGGTCAGTTCCAACACGAGAATCACATTCAGGAACCCTTTAACCAGGCAAAGTAGTTAGCAGTTAGAGGTAAAATTTTGGTTTTATCCTTATGAGTTTGGGATAAGTTTCGGTTGCATTGGTTCATCACAATATATGATTGTTAACACTAAAATTCGTGTGTGAGTTGGGATTAGTGGATGCATTGGCAGTATTAGCCTTATTATGAATAAATTTATCGTGGGGTAGCGGGGCTCTTCGGTGCTGCCTATTGGGAAACTGGTGTGGAAACTAAGATAATGTTTATATTGTGTGTTAGTTTCGTTCCTTTTGAGAGTTATGAGAGTAGCGCATATTATTATCCTTAGTGGTGACTCATCAGCGAGGGTTTGAGCTGTAGTGGACTGTTATAGTAAGACTATCGTATTCACTACTCAAGGGTAAGATGTATTGTTTTGCAAGGTATCACCTGAAAGATGATCGAGCCTGTATATATTATATTGTATAAGAGACTTAGGAGAGTATAGTTGTCTCATTACATTTGATAGTGTGTAGGGACTTTTACTGATATGACTCAGGGTATATTGAGTTTACTGTCAAGCGGAGAGATTTAGCTCATTATTGATTTAGCATGGGAGACATAATGATAGTGAGAGCGCCGTGTTTTATAACTCATTTACTGATGTGAGAGTGGACGATTAGACTTCTAAATTTGGGGATAGAATTTTGGATATACAGGTTATGTGCTCTGGGCTTACGGATCTCAATAACCGACAATGCTAGGTAGTAGTGTATCGGGAGGGGGGGTCCTTGTTTGGATTTCGCTTCAGAGACGTCCCACGCATGAACCTTAGCGACCATCGAGAGTTGAGAGATGTTTGGTCATTAGGGCATGAGGTTAGTACTATAGTTGTTGCATGTGTATGTGGATAAAATTATGAGTTGATAATTATTGTTGATTTAAGGCCAGTGGAGTCGGGTGGTATTTGTGTAGATATGCATGGGATATAGGGTGTATGGGCACCTTAATTAGTTGAATTTTTTAGTATCGCCCATGATGAGAAGACATGGAAATGTATGGGTTGAATGTATGCGTATGGGTAAGATAGAAGTAGAATTAGAAAAAAAATTGGGTGACCAAGGTGATATGGTAAGTAAAATAATGGGTATTTCGTTGCAAGGTGATTTAAGCTAACTGCTCACTAGTTTTAATGGTAGTGTATAGACCGCCGGGATGAAGAGTACCATTAGTGGAGTCGTAGAAGGAACATCATAATGGTTTATATGTTGGTAAGATATGGATGTTGTGCAAGTAAATTTTTGGAGTTACTAGTACCAGACTTATCCAAATTTTGAGGACCTTTGCAAGGGAGGGAGTATGTAACACCCCATAATTTTGAGTAATTTATTTTAGCGGTTAAATTGCATGTGTGACGTAATTGAATTTAAATAGGAAATAATGTGAAATTAGTAAATATTAATTTGTGAGAATAAGATTAATATATATGTGGTAAATTTACTAGCGTGTTTAAATAAATTTAATTAAGTTAGTTGTAGTGCATTGTATGTGAGTCTAAACGACAAAATTAACGGTATCACAATCGGGGTATTTGTGCGGGCTATTTTTGGGATGCAATAGGATAATTAGGTTTAGTGACTCGAATGGTTATTTCAAGTGCATGGTTGATCCGTAATAGGTTGAAATAGTCAGAATTATATACTCGGGGGTAGTAATTGGGTTTCGGTGCTTTTTAGACTAGCCCGGGCTCACGTATGGGTATTTAAGTCATTTTAATGATGGATAATAATCTAATTTCGGGATTAGTGAATTAAAATATAAGTGTTAGAGATGTGAGGCATCCATATCATTTATTCTAAACCCCAATAGAGGAGGGAGAAAGGAGGAAGAAGAGAAATCAAAGGAGAATGCCAGCAGAGGCTAATTTGGGAGGAGATTCAAATATTCTAACATCAAATAAACACACACAAGAGAGAGATCAGACCCTATAAACGATCCAAGGCAAGTAATTAACTTGATTTAAATTTAATTAATGTGTATTCATGTTCATATCATGGTAGGTGTAGAACAATGTTTTTTGAAAAGGGTTTCTCATATGTAAATGTTTTTTTTATGAAATTGATATCATGGGTAGTTTAGATGATCAATTGATGAAGTAAAACTATTTATTATTGATGTTATATTTACAAAATTTGATTGTTATTACACATAAATATGAAATCTTGTTGGTTTCTTGGTTAAAGAACATGAATCTTGAATAACTACGGGTTTAATTGAGGAACATAAGATGACAATCTGCCAGAATTTTTTACGTTAATTTAAACTTATGGAATTTTAATCGTACTTATAATTATATTGAATTCCGTAGATTTTTGGAAATGTCTAGGTCTTATATTTTCAATGAGCTTTAAATGAGGTCATTTGGAGTTCTATAGAGGGAGAAATCATAATTTTACTACAGAGTGTTTAATCTGCCAGAATTTTTTACATTACTTTAAACTTATGACATTTTAATTGTGCTTAAAATTAGATTACTTTCCATAGATGTCTGGAAATTTCTATGTCTTAGATTTCCAGTGAACTTTGAATGAGGTCATTTGGAGTTCTGTAGAGGGAGAAATCGCAATTTTACTACAGGGTGTTTAATCTGCTAGAAAATTTACGACTCAATTCGGTTGCTTAATAAATGGCAATTTTGTTAGTTTAGGTGTAAAACTTGAAATAAATTATTGGAACCATAACTTGAGTAGTTTGAGATTATCGATCGATAGATTAATGATAATTTCTAGAGAATTTTGTGTTTCGGTTATTAGGTAAATTCTCGGGAGTTCCAAATGAAATTTATAAGCCCTAAAGGTCATAAAGAGTTTAGTGGAGTGATTTAAAGAGATTTTATTGCCTAGGGATGAGCGGGTAATTAAATTCGAATTAGAAATCGTGTGAGAGATAATTGACTATAAAGTTTAAATATCGAATTGATGAGTTAAATTTGAAAATAAATGAACGAGCTACTTGGATTAAGTCTGGGTGTTTTATCGGAGTGATGTTACTTAATAAACTTGAATAATTATACGAATGGCTGGTTGGGTAAGTCCGAAAATTTTAGCAGGGTGATGCTATTGTATTTTAATTAAATAATGAGAATTTAATTAATTAAGAGTCGTGAGATACACTCAGAATTTCTAGGCTAGTGTTTTGAGCGATAGGAACAGGTTAGCTAGGTTTTGTGATTAATTTATATATACGGGTATAAAGACAGTATATATACGAATGTGAATATATCTGTGTGTATGATATTTATATGAAACATACCTATCCTAGCCGTTATGATATCAGGGAGGTTGCATGCCGTGGGAAGTCACTATGGCGAATCCCAGTAGAAGTCGTACCATTCCATAGGGTCATAGATGCTGTGCTCGCCCGTATGATGTAGGGTTGGAGTACTGTGGAAAAATCTGGTGTGGTTATGACCACGGACTTAAGGTCATGACCGCCTCCACTATTCGTTTGTGATTTTCGGGTACGGTGGAGAGATTCCAACCCAGTTGCCCAGAATGTGATGGACATTACTGGAGCACGATATCATGCCAGTGAGCTCGCTTTCAAAATGTGGAGGACATTTGGAAATGCTGTTGCACATATTATGACTAATAAATATGTATATAGTGTCTTGGTGTGACATGTCTTATAAATATACATAGTAGTGAAATAAATTATATACCGGCTTAATACATTAATGATGAGCGTGAATAAATAACTAAAGTAAAGTTATAAATTGATTAATGATTTAATAAACTAATGAGAGATATAGCTAATTAAGAGATGAAAGTTAGACAATACTCGAGTCAGGGTAGTGTGCTAGTGAGAATTTCAAATAAGACTAGTTGGCAGGGTGGTGAGTAACACCCCGTATTTTTTAGGATTTAGAATTTAATTAATTTGGTGATATATGAATTAATTTATCTCAAGGATTTAATTAAATTAGTGAATTAAATATTTAATTAATTCGGGTTATTTTTTCAAATTTACATGAGTCACAAATTGAGGTCGATGTTGGAGATTTCAGTTAAGTAACTCGGATGGCGATTCTGAGTGCATGGTTGGTTCCAAATAGGCCGAGATAGTCGAAAAAGATACCCAGGGGTAGTAATTGGGCTTGAGCATTTTTAGGAATAACTGGGGTCACACTGTGTTTGAGTCATTTTTATAAAGCCCACAAGACTGAAAATGCGATTGACATAATAAAACCTAAATGTGAGAGGGTGTGGCAGCCATAACTCACTTAGAAAAATCCTAGTTGTAGAGGAGAAAAGAGGGATCCAGTGGGAGAGCCTTTGGGAGCCAAGCCAAGAAATAATTGATGTGTTCTTCATCAAAAATATTATCTACAACAAAGGAATCAGACACAACGAAATTATCGAGGCAAGTAGTTAAAATTGCTTTAATTTAATTTGCGGTATTGCGATTCATACCATGGTGGGTGTAAACCATAGTCTTTTTTTGGGATGAATAATTCCATTAAAACGGGTTTTGGGTGAATTAACCATTTTGATTCATATGGATTGATGATTAGTACAAAATTCATATTATGTAAAGATATATAACACAATTACCTTGCTGAAAATTAAAGTTAGATTAGTTAATTGAGAATTGTAGAATCGAATTGAATAGAATGATTGAATAAAAGTTGTAAAACCCAATTTGTGAAATCGTGAGTGATAATCGAAATCATTGAAGTTTAGAGATTGATATGATGATTAGAACCTGTTTAGTATGTTTAATAAACATTGATGATGTTGGGATGAGTCTTGAGAAGAAACTATAAAGGTTTGATGTGTAAAAATGGAGGAAAAACAAGTTGGAGAAGAAGGAGGTTCGCTGTTCAGCAATAGCGAACCGGTCCAGTTTGAGGCCGAAGTGGTCTGATTTAAATGTTTTGTCAACAATGAAATTTGTAGATCTTTTTATTACGATCGCGTGGGCACTGACCTCGTATTTTTCTGATTGTTTCTGAATTAGTTATGATTTTATTATGAAAGGGTTTCTGAAATCGAAATTCTTTTTGAGAAATCAAATCTGGATTGTTTAGGGATGTCCATAGTGTATGACTCTGGAAAATATTAAGGAACATTATTTTCACCTTGGAATTGGATGGGAATGAATTCGGGGAATGGATTCAGGAGTATTTAGGATGAACAACACTCAAAAATACATGTAGGTGCTAGGAGTAGTGTAGCTAGGTGTGCTAGTGAGAATTATAAATAAGACTAGTTGGCAGGGTAGTGTAGCTAGGTGGGTTAAGATTTAGGCGCTAGGTGTGCACAATAGTTAAGAGGTAAGGGGTAATCTCATGAAAGTGCGATACCGACTTAAATATGGGAAGTTTAACTGCATATTTATTCACTGCATCTTATTTACTTGCTAAGTGTTTTGGGATCTAACCGTTCAAATCTATTTTCAAAAATTTTAGGTGCCCAGCCGTAGGGACGCCAAGTATAATTGTTCTTTCCAGGTATACGTAGTTGTAGCTGATGTGGAAGCTTGTAGGATTTCTAAGTATCCGATTTTATTCTTAATTTCTATGTTAGGTTCTCTATTATAGTATTGTTGGGCATGTCCCCTCTTTTATTTAGACTTATGTTTTCATGCTTTTCTTAGTTGGTTGGACTTATTGTATTGGATTCTTACCCGGTGGTTAATTCAAGAACTTTAATTATTTATCTAAGCTTTAGACTTTATGTGATGTTTCATTTATATTGTCACTGTGTATGAACTTATTGTGTACTGTCTAATCTTTTTATATGTTAATGAAGATACAATTTTGACACTGCTTGTTAAAGTAATTAAGTGGTTAGTAATTAATCATGTTTCGACAGTGATGCTAAGAATGAGCCATATGAGACAAAAAATTTAATTTGGTAGAGTGTTGACCACCCATTATTTTAATAGATGGGTTGTCACACTAACCCCAAGAAATGAAAATTGTATGGGTTAAACTACATTACAAAGAATTAGTGGGTCAAACTCAAAATGACCATATTTTATTTTGCTTAAGGTGTCTTGACAAATAAATCTTATTTGCATAAGACATTTCTTAATAGGTCCTATCATAACATTTTTTTCCAATAAGTCATAAAGTGAATATTCACTATATGTTTACAAATATGACCTAATAAAAAAATATATTTTTTCATGGGATCTGTTGGAGCAAAAAAACGATGCTAGGACCTATTGAACTACATACTTAGTAAACGGAACTAATTGGTAATGCTTTTGGTAGTTTTAGTTGTTATGAACCAGAATTTCATTTCTTACAAAAAAAATCAAATTCAATAGCAAATTACACTCAAATTTATAAATTCTTATGGGAATGCAATAGCTAACTACACTCAATTGTGATGTCATGGGAATGTTTGGCGCAGCAGTTGGAACACCATGCCAATAATTAAAGTCTTAAACCTATTAATTTTGTCCCTCTCTAGTACCAATATATTTAAGGTTATGAATGGGTTTCAGACGATCATTTAAAAGTTGGGTCAAGTTTAGGAGGGGATAAAATTGGTTAAACTTATGCACAGGTCAGATTCCGATCATGCTGATAATTTTCTTTCATTTTCCAAATGGATGGGTTTGAAAATTATATCTTTGATGCAAAGAGGAAATATAATGATCCAAACTTCAAGTAAAATGGTTGTCCAAAAATATCAAAAGTTAATGTTTTCATACGAAATGAAGCTAAACTTATAATAAAACCATATTAAAAAATAATTGATGAGACATGTATACATATATGTAGAAGAATTATAAATACAAATTTACTATTTTCCCCTCACAAAATATTTGAGTATTGTGACACCCCACTTATTAAAATAACAGGTGGCCAGCCCTCTACTAAAATAAAACTGGAATCTCAAATGTCTCATTCTTAGCATCACTGCTGAAAACTAATTAATTCACTACCAAGATGGTCACGACCTCGTCACGGACCAAGTCCCTGACCACTGTGGGCCACAGACTTGGGTCGTGACCACTTCCAGAGCATCCATTATTTAGTGTGGTAATGAATATATTCACGCCAAAAATTGAGATGGTCACGACCCAAGTTCGCGACCAACTGGTTGCGGACTTGGGCCATGACCATCTCAACGTGACCATTCGCAGGATTTTGTGTAGTGATTACTAGCCACTTATTATTTAATCAAGTTGCGTGTCAATTTTTAACTTTAATTAAATTATCGTAAATAAAAACATTTACCATAAACCATTCCAGATAAATAATTAACTACACAATCACATAATCAAATCTGAATACCAGAATATGATAAAACATCCATAAATCGAATAAACCATCGATTTACCATCCAATACAGTATCCATCAAAACTGAAATAAAAAATGACATTGGGTGACATGCCCGAATTATAACTAATTGTGTCCTATCTATAATCTCAAAGATAGAAAACGGCTACACAATCCCTGCAACACTCCCCAGCTATTACAACTCCGATGACTTGAAAATGATAATCATGCTTGGCATCCCTGTAGCTGGACACCTAAAGTTTTGAAAATATTTTAATACGGGTCAGAGCCCAAATCCTTTTGAAAATATTTTCCAAGTAATTAAAATGCATTAATAAATATGAGTGCATTCTTTCATATTTAAACTAGTGTCGCACTCCCATGAGATAATCCTCACCCCTCAACTACAGTGCGCACCTAACGTATGCATTTTGACCTCTAGTTATGATACCCAGCCTAACTAGTCTCAATATACTCATAAGTCCATATGTTATCATGTATCACGGGTATTTTATATAATTAGTTTTCACATCCGCTTAACATTTATAATTCTCCATTATAATTTATCGATACATTTTAAATAACTTTCACTAGTTATTAATTCAATATTCACATTTTAATATCTCATGCCCGTATATATTTTCTTCACATCTATATATGTATTTCCATATCACATCAAGTATATATACATACAAATCACTAGCATGCTATCAAGCTCTAGGGAATACACACCTCCACTTGGGAAACCGGGTTGGAATCTCACCATCATACCTAAAATATAAACATAAATCGGACGGAGTCATACTCATACATCTGTGGGGTGTAACCATATCACATTACCCCCACCAGAAACTCACACACAGGGGAGGTCATGCGACTTCCTTAAAGAACGGATTTACGGACTTTTGTCCTTATCCGGCTATGGTTCCCTCGTGGTCCCTAAGACGTTTTGTTATTTTCCCTAGATGGTCCCCCTCTTGTCTTATACTAAACCCTATTTTAAGACTATATATTTAAAAGATTTGTAGTTTAGACCTAAATTGGAATCAAGAACTTAAGAAATTTAGAAACTCAGCAAATTACAACCAAAACCCTAATTCTGGTACCAGAGCCATAAGACGCTCCTTTTAGACTTATAGTAAAAAGACATTAATGCCCTTGGGATTTATCCCTTGCATTTACCAAGATATTTTTGGAACCAACCCAGACTACCATCCCTTACCTATAACTGATTTAGATCTAGTAGGTTTCTTAACCTCACATATAGATAGTTGTTCACATATTGAACATATCCCAGCTAAACACGCAGATAGTAGACAAGTCACTGCTAGTGCTATTAATAGCATAATAGATCAAAATAAGTGTATACTCCTTATATTAAGACAATTAATAAAAGACACTCAAACCCTAAAAACAGAGATAAAAAAATATCTCTAAAAGATTACTAGAAATAGATAATCAAATTCCAATAGACTTAGTTCATGTTTTACAAGAAATAAATATTAAGACTAATCATATAGAATTCCTTAACAAAGACATTTTAGAAATTAAAACTTTAATTAAAAATCAAGACAGTGAGTTAATTAAACTTACCAAAGAACAAGCTAAGTTATCCCCAGATTAGATAGTTATCTTGATAATGGAGAAAGTTAGATCAGACTGGAATGAGGTACCAAGAGACCTCTCCATTCAGACTCTATCAGACCTTTATCAAAGAATTTTAGAAACGATAAATGATGGATTTTATTATAAGATAAATGAAAATGAGATTGCCAATGCGGCTAAAGCAACTAGACTTATATTAGAAAGATTAAATTTAATTTCTACATCCATAGCATCTACCCAAGACTATAACAGTAGCTTTGTTAAAGACTTGTATTTAGATTTAAAGGCTAAGACAGAAAGATTAACCACCTTCTACACAGACTTTGTTAAATTCCAACAAAATTTAGCAAATTATCTTTATAATATGGAAAGCCATAACGTATCCAAAATGGATAGTATTATTAATGAACTTAGACTAGACATGGCCCAGGTATAAGAAAAATACGAAGAAATTATAAACGGAATTGAGGTCGTATATAATAAACCTTATCAAGCAGAAATAGACTCTCCTTTTATTCTAACTTGTTTAGATAAAATAGAAAGGACTATAGAATCTATATCTGTGCAACAATAAGAAAAAGATAATGAAGTAAAAGACTATATCACAAATGTTGCAAAATCCCTAGTTAATTCTCTAGCTAGACATGATGAAGAAATTTCTGAGAAGACAAGAAAAGAGAATAAGAATTTTAAAGAAGAAATCCTTAATCAGATAAAAAGACAAAAAGATTATTCAAACTTCTTAGAAAGAATTGAAAAAAGACTTGAACAAAAATAGGTAACCACCTGTAAATTTAGATAAACCCCTCCTATAGAAACTAGAGAAAGGAATACCATAGGTAGACGAGTAATAAATGATGGATTAGATAAGACTAGTAAGATAGTTAGCTCTATCCCAAATATTGGACAGAGTAATCATATGCTCCAAAGACTTAAGGACTCATCCTCCAATGTTAGAACATGGTGGAAAGAGAGAAATTTCACCAATCCTCTCCAATGGAAAGAATGGGGTGAAGTTGACTGGAAGATTGTTGAAGACTCCATTCATAATGGACAACTTCAAGCCGTTAGATACATAGACTTGTTTAAAGAAGGTGCCACTCCTAAGACTCCTAATTATAACATGACTTACCATTGTAGGAATCATGTGTTGGACAAATCCTATACTGAGGTCCAAGTGTTTGACTCAGAATGGCTTAGATCTAGAGGAACTGGTAGGAAGTTCCAATTCCTAACCTTTGGACTCTTTCAAGCAAGAATCCAAGGATTACATAGACCTCAGAATAATATCAACATATTATGTTATTTAGTAGATAAAAGATGGAAAGATTTTGAGAAGAGCCTTATTGGGATAACCCAATTAGAAATGTCAAATAACATAGGATACTTTAATGTCATTCCGACATTTACAGTAACCGTAGACACAGCCAAACATTTTAAGTTAATCTTATATGCTAGTGGCTATAAAGACTATATTATCCTAGGCGCTAATATAAATATAGAATTCCAAAGCTATGTGAAGTTCTCCCAATTTCCTTATGAAGGAATGCAATCGAGAATTCCTAGCGGTAGACTTAATGAAGAAATCTTAGTTAGAACCAATGTTTCAGACTATAATCATACTTACAGTATTAGGAATACTGGACCTATGCAAGAAAAAGCTAAGATCCTCTGGCAATTGCCAGAATTTCAAGAAACTAAGACTATACAAAATAAACCTTTATTTATTAATCAAGACGACGTCACTAGCAATGTTACCATTTAGTTTGGACCTCCTAAGAATTTCAATAAGAGCATCCAGACTGAAGAAATTAGATTTAGGAATATGGGAGAAGCCATAATCGATGATCCTTCAGAAGGAGAATGTAGTAGTAAGACTAGTGCTAGCTTACTAAGACAAGCCTCGATAATTAGACCTAGAATATCATTTGAACAAAAAGACTTAATTAAAAAAAAGCTAGGATCCAAAACTTTGGATAAGAACCCTCAGAATTGGATATGAAGACATTTAAAGATCACCTTAAGAAAAGTCATTCGATTAGATTTCAAGAAAGAGAAAGATTTAATATGATAGCTCAAGAGCGTATATTAAAATTAAAAGAATCTAAGAATATAAAAGAACTTCTTAGAAACCTAAGACTAATAGAAGAAGGAGAACAAAGATTAATGCCAACTACACAAGTAGAGCCTAGTAAATAAGAGATAGGAAGTAGTAGTAGGTTAGAAGATACTCCTAGACTTTTTAGTAAACTAATAGGAATAAATATTCCCATATACTCAAGCACCGTAGTTAAGACTAAACCTGATTATATAAAAGACTTTCCAACTAGTGATAAGAGTTTCAATCCTGTTAAGACTATGGAAAGCCAAGCCATAAATCCAGTAGGTATATATATTAACCTAGACAATGTCGAAGATAGGAAGAAGGCCTTAGACGAATGACATAATCAGATGGATATGTGTTTTGCATCCAATGAACAATGGGATGCAAGTTCATGTAAGCAGTACGCTGACCAATCCATTAGAGGTATTGCAAAAGATTACTTAGATAGTTTAAGAAAGGCTACTGATGAAGACTTCTTAGCTAAGGTTGAGAAGATGAAAGAAAACTTAGAAGAAAGATCAACTGAAGAATATATTCAATTTTTTACATCAAAATTCATTGGAGCTGGACATCTAGCTCAAATTAATGAACAAGACCTAGCAAAAATAAGTTAGCCCTCCTTAGCATTTGCAAACTAGATAAGATAAATGAATATAGCAATAATTATGAACAACTATATTACCAAATTAAAGAATTTGGAGAGACCTTAAAATATGAATACTTTAGAAAGATACCAGCCATAGGAAAAATCCTAATTAATGAATATAGGAATTGGCCAGGAGTAGCTGGAATTAAGAATAACTCCCTTGGTGAAAGAATCAATTTCGCCAAAGACTATATCATATCTAAAAGACGGGATATAACTCAAGGAAAGTTGATAGAGGAAACTTTCAAACAGATCCCTCAAATTAAAGACGAAAGAGAAACTGCTCCAATCCAATGGGGATGTGGTTTTAAACCTAAGAAATTCAAAAAGAAATTAGAATGGAAACATAGGAAGTTTAAGACTAGACCTTTAGGATTTCCAAAGAAGTATAAATTTAGACAATCTACTACCTTTAGAAAAAAGGACCCTAAGGCTAAGAAAAATAGATTTAATCAAAGAAGATATTATAAGAAAAACACTAGTAAGTATAAGAAGGTTCCTAATTATAGGAAAAAAAGATGTAGCTCAATCTAAGAGTGCCACCAAAGAATGTTGGACTTGCAGCAAAGAAGGACACTTTGCTAAAGAATGCCCTAATAAGAAAGATAAAGAAAGTATTAAGATTATTAATACAATATTAGACTATGCAGATCAAGAAGAGTTAGATATTCTATATGCTATAGAAATATCAGACATAGAAGATGATGGCAATACTAGTATCTATAGTGCATATACAGATAGTGACTCGGAAGACTATAATAGTGATATTGATGAGTACGAAGACTCTCAGGATACTTTAGACTTGTATATGAAGCATGACTATTCAAGACGATCTAGGCAATGAATATATAGACTTTGAAGAAGCTTGGTATAAGTGCATATTAAGCCCATTTTTAAAGAAAAGATGGACAGTTAGTAATCCTGAGTTACTAACCTATATACCTAGATTCTACTTTGATAAAAAACATTATTGTATATTTGAAATGAAATGTAGCAAGAAAGACTTTAGATGCGTAGAATGGTTTGAGATTATTCAAACAAAATTATTTATGGTTTATGTTATTTGTCAATTACACTACCATGAAGACTGTTGGAGAACTAGATTTAGAGCAATTTATACTAGCCAGTATGATGCTCAAATAGACTTAGATATTAAAACATATTATCAAGACATTAATAGAAATATAGCCAAAAGATTCTAAGAAAATGAAGACTTCAAAGGAAAGGGAATTTCTTATGATTTGGAAGAATATCATTCTGGTAGTAGTTTAGAAGACCAAATACCCTTAGATTTTATAGATAAACCTCAAAAAGGAATATCTATTTTAGAAAAGAATAATTTAGGAATTTCTACTAAACCACATGCCTGTTTTGTAGAATTATTTGTTCAACACAAAGACTATCCTAAAAGACTTTCAGCTTTTATAGATACAGGATGATCTCAGAGTATTTGCAAGGCTAATGCCTTCCCTGAAGACTATTTTTTAGAAAGTACTCAAGAAATCTATGGTAAAGTGGCTAATGGAGATCCATTTACCTTATATTTTTAGACTATTCCTATTTACTTTAAATCAGGAAATCAGACCAACAAAACCGTTAATCATCGGTTTTGGATAATAGATCCTCATCCTAGTTTCACAGGAAATATTATTTTAGGACAAGAATTTATTAGTAAATATCATCCTTATACTCAGTATAACGTTAAGATATTAATTAGTGATAAAGAGGAATTTAATATCAAAGCCCATCTAATAGATCACAAGACTACTTTTGACCTTATGCAGGTCAAATCCAATTATTGACCTATAAAACATCAGAGTTCTTCAGCTTAACATGGTGGACCTAGACCTACAACCCAACAAGAAACCCTAGACATTACTAAATCCTTACAAAAAGAATGTGAGTGTCTAGACCAAAAGTGTTATAAGAAAATAGCGCTTATACAACAAGACATTTTAGATCAAGCCTAGAATACCTTATTACAGGTTCAAGCTATATCCAAACAGAAGAAAATGGATATAGAAGTAGAAAAGGAAAAGATTAGGCAACTAGCAGAGCCTACTTTAAGAGAAAATCCCATTGCTAAGTGGGATAAAGACCAAAGCTATTGTGAAATCATCCCTATTAACCCGGACGCCACTATTAATGGTGGAACCTATAAGAAAGGATATTCATAAGAAGATAGGGAAGAATTTAAAAAAGACATAGACGAAATGCTTAAGTTAGGCATTATTAGAGAAAGTAAAAGTAGACATAATAGCCTTGCCTTCTATGTTCAAAATGAATCTGAACGTAAAAGAGAAAAAAGACACATGGTTATAGATTATAGACAATTAAATAAGAATTGTGAATTTGATTCTTATAAGATACCAGACAAGAATAATTTAATCAATTTGATTGAAGATAGAATTATATTCAGTAAGTTTGATTGCAAATCAGGCTTCTGGCAAATTAAGATGCATCCACACAGTATTACTGGGACAGCCTTTAGTGTGCCCCAAGGAAAGTACGAATGGCTAGTAATGCCATTTGGATACTTGAATGCTCCTCAAGTTTTCTAAATAAGAATGGATAATATATTTAGACCTTATTCAAAATTTTGTCTTATTTACATAGATGATATTCTTCTAGCCAGTAAGACTGAGATAGAGCATGTAGATCATCTTAAAAAGATTATTTTAGAATTAGACAAACATGGTATTGTTATTTCCGAAAGGAAAATGCAATTATTTCAGACTGAGATAGACTTTGTGGGAATGCATATTAATAAAGGAAAATTATCCTTGGCAGAACACATAACCAAAACGATTCTTGAGTTTCCAGACCAACTTAAAGATAGAAAACAATTACAATCATTTTTAGGATTGCTTAATCGTAGTGCAGACTTTATTAAAGACATTGCTTCAAAAAGACAAAGCTTAACTGCCAAATTAAAAGGAACAGATAAAATTAATCCCTTTTATTGGAGTAAAGATGATTTTGAAGTCATAAGACAAATTAAATATGCAGTCAAGAATATTCCTTTACTTGAACTGCCTAATGCAGAAGACCAGTTTATAGTAGAAACAGATGCCTTTAATAAACAATGGGGAGCATTATACTTTGCCATTAATCATCAGACAAAAAAAAGAAACTTTGTTCTGGAACCTTTACAGACCCAGAAACAAGATACACTGCCCACGAAAAAGAAGTTTTAGCCATAATAAGGGCAATAGAAAAATATATGCTATTTCTTAGACCTAAATATTTTACTGTTTATACTGACTCTTCTTATGCAGTAAAATTTAGAGATTTAGACATGTCCAAATCAAGGACTAATAGACTAATTAGATGGCAACAATTGCTTAATGGTTATGACTTCTCTGTTATACATATTAAGGGAAGTAAAAATACCATTCCAGACATTATATCAAGAGAGCCAATGTTTGCTAACACTAATATGATTTCATGTTTTATGTTGCAAACAGAAGACCTAGAAGACATGAGTTCCTATGGAACGAATAGACTGAACAGGGAAGATGTTGCAGACTATCTTAGACACGTAAGACCAATTGCTGGTGTAACGCAAATACAGACTCATATTCAAGACTCTCAAGAAAGACCATTCCTAGAGAACTTTGATGGTATCTTGGTTCCTCCAGGAAAATCTAGATAAGAGATTATTGCTCAAAATAGACTCATTGGGAAGATGTACTTTCCCCAATATAGACCCGATCAAAGATACCCAGACATGATAAAAGTTAGACGAGAATTTTCAGAAGACAAAAATACTCTTATAGACGCCATATGATGGAATGTGAAAAACAAACTACGGATCAAGTTCAAACGAAATTTGGTAGCTATTGCCAGATTCATGAGGACTCAAAGACTTGCAGTTACCCAGCACAGTGGTACTGCTGTGCCTAGACCTCAGACTCAAACTTATGCTCAGACTCTTGGAGAAACCTCCAAAATTAGACCTACTGATTTCTGTTATCAGAAAAAGACTTTTAAGACTAAGATTGTTATACCATTTGGTCATAATAAATTCCTATTAGCAGAAGACTTTAAAAAAGAAACTAATAACATTATTGATCATTTTAATATGTTATTATCAGAAATAAATGGAGATGCCTTAATAATCAAAGGTTTCTTCAAAGACGTTCCAAAAATATATCTTTTTGTAAAATCAGACATGGCTCATATAACTCTTGCAGACCACGGGTTCATTGGACTCGTTCAGATAAAAGATATTGAAGATTATGTTGCTCTTGGTAAAATAGTCCATGAGTACGTCAAGAAGGTAGAAGACGTACTTCCTCTGTTTGCTAGAATCTATCAGATTGCTCCAAGCTCCTGTAGAGGAAGGAGAGTTCAAGGATTTAGACTTATTAGATTTTCCAATTATATATTCAAAAACATTGAGATTTTATCAGAAGACGAAAATAAAGATTTAATTGTTGATAAGTCCAAGCTCCAGATTGCTCAAGCTATGGAGACAATAGAAATCAAGGAATTATTAACAGGCAAAGACAGATGGTACATTGCCTACCACAAAGAAGACCTAATAATCCAAGCCGATGAGCCATTCAATGGAAGGCTCAAGAAAGAAGCCAAGGAATTGATAAAAATAGCTTTGCCAGCTAGCCTTAGAACTGTGGGCCTCATTGACGAATTTTTCAATAATGCCCTCCCAGACCAGGACAAGGTAGAAGAAGACACAGGCACTATAAAGAAGGACCCCTCAGTAGTGGATGAATTATTTAAGATGAAAGACTCATTCGCCTAGACTCCGCTTTCCATAAAGCAAAAAGATCCCTGCTCCACATGGACCACCAGACTAATAAAAAGATGAAGACATTTACTGTTTGATTCTCTTGCATTATCATAAGACGACAGACTTATGGACCATGTCCACCAGACGGTACCATTCAGACGTAGACCTGCCAAAAGAAGACGGATTACTTTATGAAGAGATAAGGCTATAGACTTTAATTATTTTTCCCTTTAACCGGTTAGCTTTTTAGCCTCCGGTAGTAGGTCATATGTATGCTCCCTTATGCTATAAAAGGGACGTTAAGGTTGTATTGTTAGACATCAAGAGTTAGAGAGTGATCAGTTGCTTTACTTCCAGTAAAGAGAGAGAGTATGATTGTTGTGAGTAAAATGTATATGAGTGAGTAAACCTCTCATAGTTAGGGGAGAGGGGAGAGTTGTATTTACTTATGCTATGCAATAAAAGTATTTTCTTTTCCAAAAATCTCTTATGTTGAGTTGTTATTATTTTCCAAATTGTCTCCAACTTCTGTTCATAGAGGACTATTGTGTGGAACCTCTGGTGTAGCACACAAGGTGTTATACTGGTGAACCATTGTCAGGTGTCGATTTGTCGTAAGTCGTTAGCCAGGTGGGCATTAGGCGTGAAGGTGTACAGGCAAGAAACGGGTTCAACGCCAAAATAGTGGATTGAGGTCCGACACATAAAGAGGGAGTTGTAGGAGGCCAAGATCGGAGAAGAATAGTAACAAGGCTGAAGAGAAGAAGGAAGGAGGATAAAGATATTGCATATCAGAAGGAAGGTATAACTCGAACCAAACCCTTAACTATTTTACATATTATTGTTTTAAAAGAATCTTGTATGAGCCTACAAATCCCTGAAGACTTTTTAGCATTTGTTAACCAAACAAATTCAGACTTAACAAGAGAAATCCAAGATTGGACTCTTACAGACACTAAAGATAAAGAACTTATAGAAACTGCTTTAACATACGCAGGTGGTACTTTCAAATATATAGACCAGATCATTGAATGGTTAGGAAGAGAAGTACCTAGAATAGAAATAATTAGAACAGGGATCCGTGATCTCTTTAGACAAAAATTAAGAACTGAAGATTTTGCAGAAGAATTATCAAGACCTGAAAAATATCAAGAATACACTAGGATACTTGAAGACAGTATAGACGTATTAAAATTTCTTAGACGAAAAAGGTTAGCGGAAACAAAGGCTACTTTAATTAGAGCCGGAGGAATCCTCCTTCGTATTAAAAACGTAGAGACAACTGCCCCTAGAACATACTGTAGATTTTGGTCATCTTATGGTGATAATAATTTAGACGAATTTATAGATAACGATATAATTGATATTATTAATCAAATATATAAAGAAACTAGACAGATAAACCCACGATACCGTATAAGGTATTTAAGACTAGAATATTTTCCATCAAAACCTCTTTCAATTTCTAGACTCCCCGAAGAAACTATTTATATAGATAGTCCTCGCTATTCAGAACTCCAGTACGATAGTGATGGAAGAAGCTTAAGAAGTAGTAGTAGCCCTGAAACTTCTACACTTAGACTTCCAGATTAATTAGGCTTTAAAATAAGCTTAAAAGACTATATAAATTATTGGGGTAGAAAATTCTATTATTATAACATTAGAAAAAGACAAAGGCATAAAAAGACAAAGTGGTCCCCAATAGGTGGTCCAATAAGATGATAGCGGTCCTTAAATCGTGTGGACGATATTAAGCTCGTCATTTAAGCCCATTAAATAAGCCCATCGGAGAGACGTCCTGTATATATATATAAACTCGAGTAACCGTGCACGTCACTCGTAGCACTAGCCTGTACTTCTTAGGTCTAAACCCGACTCCCAATTATTAAATGATCACTTATTTAATTAATTAATCTCTCTTAATAATATTCTAAACTCGTAACCATTCTTACCAAGTCCCTATTTAACCGAATTTTCATCTTAAATTCCTTATTTAATTTTTTAAGTATTATTCATCTCCAAATACTGTAAACTTCACCTTGGATATATTCCGACCATCCAAAGGTATTTTATCAGTATTAAACTAATTTTCCAGAAGTCCTAACTTATTCACGAACATCATAATTCAATTCAAAATTTAACTATTAAAAAAATCCATCAAAGAACCCAACCTGGGCATAACAGGGCTGTCGAACCGGTTCGGCTTGAGGGCGAACTAGTTTGCCCAGTTTTGCCTATTGCGAATTTCAGCAAAGTTTCACCATCCAATCCCCCAACAAATCCTATTATATCAAGAATTACCATTGTCAATAAGTCTAAATATGAAACTAACCCATTTTACATATTTAATTCATATATATATATATATATATATGATCAACTACATGGGATTCATCATCATATTCCACAATTGTGTAATTCTCATCACTACCTCAATAATTCATAAATCCCAAACCCTTTTTTTAAAACAAGATTCAATCTTTCTACATGGGATCCTATTTTCAGATTTCAATTCATAAAATTCACTTATCAATCTTATGAAATCATATCCCCCAAACCCATTTTCATGTGAATCCCATCCAAAATAATTGTCACCAACTTTAATATGAATTGAATTACAAATATAGAATACTAAGAAAATTAATCACTTTCCTTAAGGTTTATAGAGTCTAATTTTGTCTTGGTTGATGATAATCCTTCCCAAATCTTCTCCCAATTGATCTCCTATTGAGTTCCTTTAGTGTTCCTCTTGAGTTCTTTGAATTTCCTTCTCCTTTCTCTCTAAATTCTCTCTTAAGATTTTGGTATGATAAGGAAACCTCTTGATATGATAAAGTGGCTAATCACTTAACTCCAGCCTTTCATTAAATAAGCCTAATCCCGAAATCAGGTTAACATGTATATTTAAAATGACCCGAATACCTTTATGCGGGTCTCGTTTAGTCTAAAAAGTCCTCGGAACCCAATTAGTACCCGCAGGTACTTAATTTTGACTATTTCAACATATTTCGGATAATCCATGCACTTGAAGCCATCATCCGAATCACCCATCATCAATTTACCATCTTATTTCCAACACGATCCCACATACGCGTCCCGAATAAGATACCATCTACCCGTCGCTTTTACCCACTTACGGCGTAATATAAATTAATACAATTTTATTTACTTATCACACAACTAAATATAATGACACATGAATATTAATCCATTTCTCGCTAATTAATATTTATTCAATTCACTTTATTTTTCAATTTGTTTAAATTATTGTGGCACGTGTAATTTAAATAATCCCAAAATACATGGTGTTACAAGTATTGCATCAACCAAACACGTAACTTAATTTAATATAGATGTTAAGTGTTTAATAGTTGCATGCATCATGTGTTGATTGCGTTCATACCTCATACACTATAACTATGAGCTTTCGACTATACATGAAAACGTAAACATTTGTAAATTAAATTTGATTGGCATAATTCCATGTCAAAGCTTTTGAGGCATGCACAAAATCGAGTCAAGTTTGATTCGTAGGTGGATGATAGTTAGAGAGATCCTTGTTAATTTTGATATATATACAAAAATTGAAGATCATATGTCCTTTCTACATAAAATCTGCTGCACGCAAATTTTGGAGATGTAAAGATCGTATCCCTTTATGGTAGTTTTGAATGAATCGTCCCAAGGCTAACACCCACATACAAATTTATATCTTTTAAGATTTTTTTGTGAAAATGATTGTCTTGCAAGATCGTTTAAGTGAAGCTTATATTATGCCTTCAAGCATACGACTGCATGTTTTTTGGCAAGCTATAAGTTCTGCCTATATCCATGCGCACGGTTGGAAATCCTTACCCTGCACATAACTAACAACTTTTAGGATAATAAATGATATGTCTAAATGTGTGCGTACGGGTTAATCTTTGGAATGCGCATAGTTGTCACATGTACCTCATGACTAGGCCTTTTGCTCAATACTATGTCCTTTATTAATCTTGTGCATTACGTGACACAACTTTATTAAAAACTCTATAAATAAGATATTTCCCTCGAACTTTTAGAGATTCTTTTCTTGAGGGCTTGTAACACATGTAAAGAGTATTTTTGAGGCAAGTTATCAAAAATTTCCATTTCAATTATCATCTTCAAACGATCAACACAAAATTAATAGAAAACTTAAATCAACAATAGATTAATGATTTGTGAGATTTGATAGTGATTTGAAATTCAAAACCATGTAGTCTAGATTCAGTTCTACCTATTTCATACCTTAATTTGAAGATATAGACTCCACGATATAAAAGGAGTTATTAGAGCTATTGGGATTCAAACATAATGCGATTTGAATATTGTAGGCCCTATTTATTTTGAATATGCTTTAAGGATGTCAAAATCCAACTTTCTTTAAAAAAAATCCCTTTTCCAAATTTTATATGCACCAAGTTTGTGAACCAAATTCAGTTAAGCCCAATTTTATCTTATTTAATCCTAAATATGCATCTAGGTGATTAAAGCAAGTAAAATAAATAAGTTCACAACTATGGATGAATGAGGAAACTACAAAGGGAAAAAATCTCGGACGGCCAAAGCCAAACAATCATTATGATGCGAAGTATTACAAAGGAAGACAAATAGACTTACACAATGACTCGATCCCCACAAGTCGTGATGCTTTTCTTAACTTTAACCGATCCTCCACAGTGCCCACATGGAAGTCCTTCTATGATACCTATCCATAGCATACGCGTCCATGAATGCCTCAATGTCCACCGATTTAGCTTGAAAAATTGTCTACAAATTTCTAACACGAACTCCTTCGTTTCTTCACCGCAAAACCCAACGATCAATTGTTCAATTTGATGAACAAAACCCAGTGGTACAAACAATATCTCTGTAGTAATATAATATGAAAGCTTGGATCTTTCTAAACTCTAAGGATGTTTTTTAACTTTGAAAACCTTATGTTGGAACACGAGGCCCCCAATTTTTAAAATTCTTAACTACAAAAAGAGTAATTTCCTTTTATGAGATGCGGAAGCGTTGATGGTTCGACTAAACCAATTAACAAATTTTAATTTCTTTTCAAATTAAAATTAAACCAAGTGAAATTAAAGTTCAATAATTAATACATTTCACTTAAATCAATTTAACCCAAGTCCTAGAAATTTGCCTAAGTCATATTTTCAATATTACCAATTTAGGCCAAACTAATTTTATCAAATTAAGTGATAACTTGAATTAAATTAACATTTACCCAATTAATTATGTAGCACCAAATTAAACATAAGTAGTGATTAAAACAAATTTTATCTTTTTTACCTAAGCATGCGTTCTAGGTGAGTTTTGCAAAAGATAAAATAAACAATGAATCACTACGCCGCGATGTACGAGGAAAAACCCACAACGAAAAAAAACCTCGAACGACCCTAGACTTAAGTCCACTAAGTATGGTTTTACAATTACCCTAGACATATAACTTACTTCCTCGACTCGACCCCTTTCAAGCCTTGACACGTCTTCTTGTAAACACCTCCGCCTAGTCGACAACCCCAATGAGACATAGGTACACTGTTAACCACACATGGTGCCTTTCACCGTGTGAGAATGCCGGAGCAAAACAAACTTCTTCTTCTTTTAGGGATTTAGAAGAAAACCCAAATGAACTCTTCAATAGATAGAGTAAACCAGTGCCAAAACTCCAAGCAATATATATATATATATATATATATATATATATATATATATATATATATATATATATATATATATATATATATATATATAGGAACTTGGATAAACAAACTTTGAGTGTAAAACAAGTGTTTAAAAGATTTTTCTTGAAAAACAACAACACTTAAACAATGAACTTTTTCCTTTTGGAATTACGCTCTCAAACTCTCTCTTGGAGATGGGAAGATGTGAAAAAGTTAGTGGGAAAAGAAGTGGGAAAAGAAGTGGGAAACATGGAGAAAATTGCTCAAACTACCAAATAAAGTGTTCCCACTAAATCTCGTTCGAACGAGATTTTTGTTCGAATGAAGTCTCGTTCGAACGAGCCTTCTAACGAAGTTCTAGTGTATTAAAAGTCGAACTCATTAGAAATCTCTTTTAAATTCTCGTTCGAACAGCCATCTCGTTCGAACGACGTTCCAGTGGCAATAGGGCAACTCTTTGGCAGACCTCGTTCTAACGACATTCTCGTTTGAACGACAATTCGAACGAACTTTCAGAAAGCTGAAAAATTGAGTTTTATCCCATAAACTTTATATACTTTATTTTAAAGTTTTAATAAAAACTTTCTGAAAAATAAACAGCAGTTTAAAATAAAATTCACCCAATGAAAAATTATTCCAAGCTCCTATATATATATTCAAATGCATTCATACCTTACGAGCAATGGAACCCTGTTGATGACGTAGAAATGAGGCACTACAAACACGACATTTGATGAAGCTTTATGAACTTGGCCGCTACATCTTCAACTTTAAATGTCATAGTTTTGAAGGATGGTCAATAACTCTATCCTATGACTCAAACGTTTTTGTCCGGAATTGAGCCAAAACTACAAAGGACTAAATTGGAAATTTGTGTCGTTACAAATCTCCCCCTTTGGCTATTCCGGAACACAAACCAACAAAAATCTTAAAGGGTCGTCAAACTCTACTAGACATAGAAAAAATGTCCCATCCAAAATAAAAGTACAATGCTTGACTCAAACAACCCAAGGATCAATATCTTTGCCGACGATGAAAGTTGCCACTTAGAAGAATTCCTGCACACTTAAGAAAACTATCAAACGCATAGGGAATATCAAGAATATTAAATGCAATTAAAATAATTACTCCCCCTAAATTAATTCTCCCCTTTATTAACTATGATCAACCTAAGAAGATAGCGCTCTCCCCCTAAGTTAAATCTCCCAAACTAAGATACGATTACAATAGGATTAGATACAATTTCTCCCCCTATCATTCTCCCCCTTTTTGTTCAGGAATAGACAAAGGATAACAAACTAATTTAAACATGATGCTTTAAGTGATAAGAACATGAAAGCATATGGGCAACAAAAGCACAACTAATCCATACAAATAATAACGGATACTAACTACGATGCAAGAAAATGATACCAATATGATACATAACTATTAAGCATGTGATATCAACAAAGAATGCAACAAGATAGTTACCAATTATGAATTAAAATATAGATGGACTATAAAGCAAGGAAAATACCAAAAAAAATATCATATATATAAAGACTCTAGATATACCAAGGATGCACAAGCACATATATATAGATATAAATACACAAATGACACAAAATAAGATAAGCTTTTCACACTCGTATGGCAAAAATGTGTCATATGGAAACGAAAGTGTAGGGGTGTGAACTAGTAACAATTAAATTTAGACCCAAACACTTACAACATGTTCACAGAGTTCTCAATTTATTGCAAACTTCATCACATTTGAATATAACCTCATGTGACAATAAAGATTGAACTCAATGAATAAACATACACATTGCATACAAGCCTAGCTTGTTGATGATTCTACAAACCAATAGTGTCATGTCATTGAAAGCGCAACTAGGATAAATGAACATTGTGCAAACCGTTGATATACCATCCAATCTCCCTCAATAAGCATATATTATTTGAATGAATATATCAAACAAAGATAGGCCTTGGCAATTATTTTTCTTTTTAATGCCATAATTTCTATTTTTAGGCATTGGACCACGTATTTCTTGTAGGTCCAAACAAACGGTGGCTTACTATTTTCAAAGGATAATAATTCCTTTCGGAGCCCTTCCCCGTGCACTTTTATATTTATCATATTTTTATTTCTCACAATCTCATGTGCAACGAATTTTGACATGCACTAGTCCTCCTAGGTCACAAATATGTAGATGACAAGATTGGTAGGAGAACACCTCACAAAGCTCAAATATAACATGTGATGATTAAACTTGAAAAGAGATCGTACATGTGTGAATAGAGGCATATAAAAATATAATCCATTATATCAACACAAAATCCAACTACTCCATGTAAGCATGGTAAAAAACATAATAAGGGTTGACAATCTAAACGAAAAGTTCAAGCCACATGGGAGCGAAAAAGATGGGATTCAAACACAAGTTTATGCCACATAAAGTGTGTCAAACTAAAATACACACAAAATAAAACCTTTTTGAGTTTTTCAAATTTTTAACCAAAAATAGAAATATTTACTCAAAAGACACACAAAAATCATTTGTATTTTTCATTAAGCATAAATTACCAAAAAATAAATAAAACACAAATGATAAACAAAAATCTTTTTGTATTTTTCATTTAATGCAAACAAAAATGAAAGAAATATAATACAAAAGATAAACAAAAATCAATATTTTAGCATGTGATTAAGCATGGAGCATAGACTAGAAAATGATTATAACAAACATACAATTAGCATGATGATATAGCATGAGGCACGAAAGCTAAAGTATGCAAATAAAACTAACACATTCAACCTTTAGATTTTTCAAAGAAGGAAGCATGTGAAAGTAAATGAGAATCAAATACCCTATCTTTTAAAGCCACCAAGTCGGATCTCCTAACCCAAACCAATGACGAATGACTATCTAGGGGGTAGGAATCTTGGCTACCTTGGTTGCCTTACATTGCGTTTTTCTAGGACTTCGCTTAAGATCAAAACAGAATTTCCTAAGATGACCTTTTTTACCACAATGTGAGCACTTAAAGACTCGACGAAAAGACTTACCTAAGGAATTATCTCTAATGGTTTTCCTAGGCGATTCTCCTAAAACATTGGTTTTGGCTTTATGAGTGGACTCATTACAAGTATCAAAGCCTAAACCACAAGTGTCATTTTTTATTTGGACCGTGCCTAACATTTTATCTAGTTTTTCGAACCTACACTCCAAATCAAATTTGACTTTTCTATAGGCTTTTAATTTATTTTTTAATTCTACAATATTAGACTCTAAGAAAATATTTATCTTTTCAAACTCAAGAAGCTCCTTTTTCAAGGATTCCATTAAACCTCTAAGGCTATCTCTCTCGCCTTCTACATATTCAAGCTTCTCTCGAAGAGTTCTCTCTCGTGTCCTAAGGCCTTCCACTAATGCACTATCATCAACGACCTTGACACGCTCTCTTAAAATCGCTTCTAACTTCAAAATTGCTCTTTTTAATTTAATAGATTCTTCATATAATTCTTAAAAAGAATTTTGAAGTTCACTCGCATCAACCTCTTAATCATTTTCACTCTCTCTTTCTTTTTCACTCTCACTACCATCAAAAGGAAGGAAATCATAAAATTTGACCACAGAAGTGTCATGTGTTTGAATATCTTCATGGGAAGATTCATTACCGGAGCTCACATGACTAGCCATAAAAGCCATAAAGTTGGGCTTAGTGGGGAAATCGGGTCCATTTTCATTATCACTATCACTAAGGGTTGCATTAAAAGAAATTGGTTGCTTACCCTCTCTCCTTTGTTTAGTGGGACACTCTTTTGCCCTATGGCCATACCCTTCACAACCAAAACACCTATTTGACTCGTCCCTATTTAAGCTTTCATTAATAGTATTAGGGATCTTCTCGGCTTTATCATGCGTAGATTTTTCAAATTTCTTAAAATCATTTTTAAATTTATCTTTGTTAAATTTAAGAAATTTTTGAAACTTTCCAGCAAACATAGCCATATTTTCCAAGTCGTTATCATTTTCACTCTCTACTACTTATTTTTCCTCTTTTGGGGCTTTTAAATCAACGCCCTTTTCTATTTTCTTTTCAGTTTTAGAGGGAAACATGCCCAGTTCATAGGTTTGTAAATCACCTATAAGCTCTTCTAATTTAGTAGAGGCTAAAGTTGGTAAAGAATTTAAAACGATCACTTTTGGAATAAATCTATTGGGTAGGGACCTTAAAATTTTCTTTACTACTCGGTTATTGGGTATTTTCTCTATCAAGTTAAAAGATGAATTAACAATATCGAAAAGTTTAGCATAAAATTCATCAAAAGTTTCCTTTTCGTTCATTTTGATGGTTTCAAATTGAGTGGTGAGGTTTTGGAGTTTCGAAGCTTTTACGACACTTGTACCTTCATGAGTGAGTTGTAAAATATCCCAAGCTTTTTTAGCGGTTTCACACATCATAATGCGACGGAATTCATCCGGTGTGACAGCACTAAACAAGGCATTTAAACTACGGGAATTAAAATTTGAAAGTTTAAATTTATTTTCACTCCATCTATCGGCCAGCTTGGGAACACATTCTTCCATTTTAGGCAAAAATATTTAAAGGATCTTAAACGCAATAATTTAGAGATCATACTCTGATACCACTTATTGGAACACGAGGCCCCCAATTTTTAAAATTCTTAACTACAAAAAGAGTAATTTCCTTTTATGAGATGCGGAAGCGTTGATGGTTCAATTAAACAAATTAACAAATTTTAATTTCTTTTCAAATTAAAATTAAACCAAGTGAAATTAAAGTTCAACAATTAATACATTTCACTTAAATCAATTTAACCCAAGTCCTAGAAATTTGCCTAAGTCATATTTTCAATATTACCAATTTAGGCCAAACCAATTTTATCAAATTAAGTGATGACTTGAATTAAATTAACATTTACCCAATTAATTATGTAGCACCAAATTAAACATAAGTAGTGATTAAACCAAATTTAATCGTTTTTACCTAAGCATGCGTTCTAGGTGAGTTTTGCAAAAGATAAAATAAATAATGAATCACTACGCCGCGATGTACAAGGAAAAACTCACAACGAAAAAAAACCTCGGATGGTCCTAGCCTTTGTAACAACCCAGACTTTTGAGTGATTATTTTATATTAAATTGCCCGATGGATTAATTTTATAAAATAAAAAAAGTTAGAGTAAATATTATTTTAAGTGATTTAAGAGATAATATTTACCAAGTTTTGCGTATTTATTGTTATGTGAATGTAAATAGCAGTATGTTTTGTTTTATTGCGTCTTTGTGCTTTAAGCGACGATTATGACTTATATTCAAATTTGAGCATTACTAATGAATTAAAATGACATTGCAACATAAAATATTATATGATACTCCGGATTCCAATTTAGAGGGTGCGGTTAGTTTTGAAATAGTCGGGATAGTCAAAATAAGTGTCATATTGTATTTTTGAGTTCCGGACACTTTTGTCAGGTTATGACTCAATTATGTAGTTACGAGTCATTTTAATGGTGTATCAACATTTAAAGAGGGGATTAATGTTTAGTATCCGGTTAAGTATCCTAAACCTCTTTTTATTTCTCATTTTCATGTTATAAGCTTAGAGAGAGAGAGAGAGAGAGAGAGAGAGAGAGAGAGAGAAGAGAGAGTTGGAGAAAATGGGAGAAAAGAGAGAGAAATCGAAGATTGGAGCTGGAAATCATTGCTACGGAAAGAGAATCCGAGACTAAAAACTTGAGGCAAGTTTCTAACTTGCTAGTGTATGATTTAATGTGATAAATTGCATGTATAGTTAGGTTTTTGAGATTTAAACCATTTATGGGTTTTGGGGATTTTTAGTGTTTAATCCTTTAATCGTTAATTTAAATTTGGTTTGAGGTGAAAATATTAGTTAGTTATTGTGTAGAAATGATTTGGGTATAAAATAAGTTTAGTTGGTTGAGTTTTGAAGAGAGAAATTGGAGTTTTGGAAATTTAGGGTTCTTAAACCCATAGCCGAAACAGGGCATTCTGGCCCAGGCGAATCGATTCGCCCCTAGCGAATCGATTCGCTAAAGGGGTAGGCTACAGGTCTTGGATGGGCAAATCGATTCGGATGACCTGAATCAATTCGGAGATATGCAGAATGTTGGGTCCTCTTGACCGAATTGATTCGGCCTATCCGAATCGATTCTCTTTCAAGACCGAATCGATTTGACCAGAGCGAATCGATTCGAAATTTCTGCAGTTTTAGGATATTTTTCCAACTTTGTTTTTATTCCTTTTCTTTTAGGTTTAAGGATTAGGAGCCTTACCTTGGGAAGTAATAAAGAGGATTAGGGGTTTATATTAGGAGGATTAACACTCTAGGATAGTATGGGGGCAATTATGTTAATTCAGGGGTTATTCAATAAAGGTTAGTGTCGTTTCCTCTAGGGAGCTAGCCTCGGACTAAGGGAGAGTTGAGTGATAGGGTCTAGGATCCTTGGGAGACTAGTATAGAGGGAAATTACTTTTGATGAATTATGGTATTACTTTGGACTCTCGGAGACTAGTGTGCGAATAATTTCACTTCGGGTCCTAGGTCATTAATAAAATATGACTTCGAGAATAAGAAATGCATATTCTAAAATATGTACTTAATGGTTAAGTATAAATGGTTTTGAGAATGTAAAAAGTGAATATTTTCAAATGGGAAAATAATTTTGTAAATGATAATTTGCATATACACACCTCTCTGAATCTCTATCATATGGGAAGTTACGCGCATGAGGTGAAGGCCCCTGGCTAGTGAATGCAGGGTGAATATAGTCATCGGCCATAGGACCGATTATTAGTGTGTGATTATCATTCGAAGTGGGGTAATTCTGGGTGTGGTTATGACTCACTGTCGAAGGTATATGGCCTCTTCCCGACGTTTAGTTATAGGAGGCCCAGGTTGTCTTGTGCGATAGGCCCTGGAAGATGATAGTCATTTAGGGGCGCGTCCAGTGGGGAAACTCGGAAGGACGGTCTTAGAATCGTTATATATATATATGATTATAACTATTCTTAATAAAGTGGAAATGGTAAAGCATTTTGTGTGATGATTGATTTTAATATGTTTCCCAGAGAGAAAGGGAACTATAAAGTTAAACGGTATAAAACTGTATTGGTGAATCATTTTGTGAAATAAATTGCTTTAAATATAATTTTCTTAAGAGAAAATGGACTATGTATTTAAGTTGTGAATAACTTAAATGAAATATCATGGAGAGAAAGTAGAGGAGTTCACCCATGCTTTTATGAACATTGAGCATTGTGATTGATTTTGCGCTAGGTTATACTTTTAGCATATGAGGAGAGAAATTTTATAATTAATTGTGAGATAAAGTTAAGTTCATGTTGATGATTAGATACTCATAATTGTCATGCATTTTATTCACATGGTGATCATATCAAATCGGGCCCTGAACCGTCTATATTTTTTTGTTTTGCATGAATTCTTTGTTCGTCCAGGTGCTTTTCCGTAAGGGCGCCCGTATTGACCTCTCCATCTCAATTGTCCCGGAGCTATAACATTTTGCGGATGTTGTAGGATATTCGTTATAGACGCTTATATCCCATGTACTCTAGATAGGATCAGTTTACTTATTCGGGCTTGTTGCCTATGCTATGTACTCATTTGTTATATGTGATATTTAATTGTAATACTCAATGTAACCTGCTTGTATTAGTCTGTTAACCGATAGCTTATTCGGTTAGTACTTTATACATTATTGATATACCATTACTCGTTGATTTTTATATCTACCTTCTTTTCAAATTGGATTGTCTAAATGCTTTTCTTTTAACTTACAAAATTAAATTTGACAATCCGTTTTCTAAAATATTTGGTGGTTATTTCATATTATTATTGTATCGACAGTGATGCTAAGAATGGACCATCTATGATTCCTGTAATTATTGGAGTATCGGGCTGGCCACCTCTTATTTTAATGAGAGGGTTATCACAGATGGTATCAGAGCATCAGGTTCTAGTGTCCTTAGGAATCTGCACAGACGTGCTATGCTCTCAGCGTTGCTTTCAATTTGATATAGTGCCTTAGGATTAAGATTGTTTATTCCTCTTGTGAGATTTCGTTCTCCTGCTATAATGTAAGAATTCAAAAAACCTTTTGCACGTTTGTTCGAGATTCGTATATTGGATGATGAAGGGCATCAGGGGAGGCCATTATGAGGGCGGTATGAGACGGGATTACTAAGAAATGTAAGTTATAGTCGGGGATAAGGGTAACATAGGAGGTCACTACCTTCGTAGCACTTTCTTAGATTGCTACCGCGACTACTAAATACAGTAGATATAGTTTTCCAAGTACCGCTATAAGTAGAGAGTGGTACTAAGCTCGTAATTCCCAGCGAAGTTAAATTGAAGTTGAAAAGTCCTTGATAAGGGCCACACATTGAAGTTAAGTCATGCGGAGGAAGTGTATCTTCATTTGGTGAAAATAAGACTCAGAAGCTTTGGCCTAGAGAGGGGTATAGAAATGCCCAGATGTGAAAAATTGAGGAAGATTTTTCACCCCGTTGGAGTAATGTCGAAGTGGTGGAAACGGTAGTCGCCATTTTAGGTGGAGCGGGAAGTTTTGCTCGTAGAAAAACCTGGTAGATGTTTTCAACAGCAAGTTTCTCTGGGATATCAGAAATGATCAGAAGGTAAACTCTCAAATATTCACATGATGCTCGGTTAGAGGCCGACCGTGAATAAAGAGTTATAGGGTTAAGGAAACCGTGCACCGAAATAAGGTAGGTACAAGGAAGAAAGAGCCCTTCGATGGAATGATAGGCTCACGAGTAAGTGTTCTTAAGACGTATGGAGAAGTCATGTTCATGAAACCCCATTGATGGACATTCGCCCTGGGAAATTGTTGTGGTAGAAGTTATAAATTCTGAGATGTTGAAACCCTTAACGTGGTCAGGGTGGCTAAAGATGGAAAAAAAGATTATGACGGGGAATGTAGAACCACATGTTTTGATCCTGTCGATCAGAGTTAAAGGGCAAGAATAAGATGCCTAGTCAGGGAATTGATGGAAGTAGTTTTGGTTCAGATAAGACTAGAATGCTGTAATTGGGAACTATTAGAAGTGGCTAGGGTGATTGGCAAGAAGGTTGTTGTAAATTTCACCTTGGTTGAGGGTGGAATATTCAGTGTGGTGAGATGGAGTAGCATTGTATTAACCCTAGATTTGGGTGTGTTATTTAAGCTTGTGGTAGTATTGATGTTATTATAGAGGGTGTATCTTTATAATTTCCGCTGTAGGGAGGCTTTATTTTCCTTCATTAGCTAAAGCGAGTGTTGATATTTTAATAGTATATGTGGTTTGTGTTACTCATATTGTATGTGTTATACGAGTGGAAATATTTTTTGTTTGGTCAGAGCGATAGCAAGCAAATGATTGTGAGGCTATCGTATTTGTAGTTCCAGAGTGGGACTAGTTGTTCTATAATATCTCACCTGGATACCGGATTGAGACTTTATAGAGATGGTTTAAGGTATGCAAGAAATTTTCATTTTATATTTTTATTTTACATGTTTGATGTTGCTTTATCTCCATGAACAACCAAGTTAAGTAGCAGTGTATCGGAGGGGTTCCTTGTTTGGATTTCGCTTGCGAGATGCTCCACGCATGAAACTTAACGACGTTGGGAGTGGAGAGATGTTACTTTATGTTAGGATGTTGGTTTTGAGGGTTTTTAGCCGATAATCACGTGATTGATTAAGGGCTAATAAAAAGTTAATGTGCGGTGCAGAAGCACTAGAAATCGTTCTCTCCTCTGATAGATGTGAGTGAGACAAAGATAAGGAAGTTGGATCGAGACTTATAGTTATGCCTTGATGAGAAGGCCATTTAAGAAGATGTATATATATATATATATATTTGGATAAAAGATTCGTAACTCCTTGTAGAAAATAGGCGCCCCGATTACTTTGATTTTCATTTCACCGAAATGGTAGGACATAACAGTAGAAACGTATAAGTAGGGTTACGAGTTAGAATTTTTAGCGGTCCCGATCATATGCCTTAGGTCATTATATCTTGATGACCGACGATGCGAGGTAATAGTGTAACGGGAGGGTTCCTTGTTTAGATTTCGCTTTGCGAGATGTCCTAGGCATGAAACCGAGCGAATGTCGAAAATTGAGAAAGGTTTTGGGCACTAGGGATATAGTTAGTATCGTACTTATTTGACGTGAATAGGAAACACATCGACTTAGGATTATTAGGACGTAAGGCCCATGGGGCATGTGACGCTGTCTTAGGGAGGCTGTAAGGATTTAACCACGAGTTGGTTGGTGGGTTAACTCTAAGAAGGATTAGGTCCCTAGAAATAAGGAGTATAGAATCTAGAGTAATTCGGGACACTAGGCCGAAAAGAAGATGAGGCCCCTCTTAGAAAGAGCGTTACGTCGGTAACCTAGCTTTCAGGGAGTGAAGTACTAAGATGACTTCTACTGCTGCACTCGCATTGTCAAGATCGAGAGTGGATTTCTCGGTATTAATGAACGAGTCTCTACCAGGAATGGGAAGTATTAATACTGGAGCATGGAGCCATTGTTTATGCATCTCACAAATTTGAACCTCGTGAGAAGTATTATCCCACGCTTGATTTAGAGTTTATAGCGGTAGTATTCTCCTTAAAAAAATAGAGGCACTACCTCCTGGGCAAGAAATTTAGTCTTTTCATGAACCACAAGTTGTTGCAATATGTTGTTGGGGTGACAGAGTTGGTGTTTGGAGTTCATAAAAGACTATCAATTAGATATTCATTATCACCAAGGGAACGCGAATAGGGTAGCGGATGCACCGAGCAGAAAACCCGTGGGGGGGGGGGGGGGGAGACTAGCAAAGGCATGGAAAGCCAAGTAGAACGAGCTAACTAGGAGGGCATCGTACCAAGAGCATTTATGTCAGGGTTGAAGCGCGAGGAAGGGGCATTTCTGAGTTTTCTCCCCAATCCGCCACTTGTCAATTGGTGAAGGTAGATCACGAATAATCAACGGGATCATTGTAAGCGTTATAGTACCAGTGTAGATATGGAAGGGTATATCTATGGATATTCTCACTTAATTGCCAGCATTACAACGGTCATGATCTTATTTGAGTAATTGTTAATCATTTGACCAGATTGCCGCTTTTTCAACTTATGTGGGCGGACTATTTACAGAGGAGTACGCCCAACTCTTTATGGTGGAGTTATGGAACTGTATGAGGTTCCTATCAATATAGCGTTGGACCGAGACAAGATTTTTAATAATATTTCCAAGAAGTAATGGGAACCAAATTGAAGTTGGGTACATTCTACCACCCGCAAAGACATGAACAAATGGAGAGAGTTAACCAAATATCGGAAGGCATACCTCGAATGGGCGTGTTTGGCTTAAAAGAAGGATGGGGGCAGTAGCTTTTATGAATTTAATTTGCATACGATAATTCATACCGTTTCACTATAGGTATGGCACCATATATGGCCTTGTGTTGCCGGCTGAGTAATCCGCCTGCTCATTGGGTAGGATCAGCAGACAATAAGTTCTTTGGACTTGGAATGGTCCAGGAATACTTCTTTGATGATTGTGTTCATTAGTCTGCATACTTTGAAGGGTTATGCCAACTCGAATAGAGGTAATGTAGTATTGGAGGTAGGGGATCATGTTTTGGTGCAGGTATTCCCGAGGAAGGATATAACGTGATTCAGGAGGAAAGGCAACTTATGACGTGTTATGTAGGCATTTCCTTCCGTTGTTGTAAAGGTAGGCTCGATAGATCATATGGGGAACAATTGGACGCTATTTTAGATAACGAAGAGTGTAAACTAAGATTGAAAGTGGTATCTTTAGACCGAGTCCTGTAAGGGACACCACAATGCCTAGAAAGTTTTAAACAGGAAAAAACGATATTGTAGAGAAGTACACCCTTGATCTTGTTATATGGTACACCTGAATTTTGAGGGCAAAATTCCCTTGTAAGGGGGGGAGTATGTAACAACCCAGACTTTTGAGTGATTATTTTATATTAAATTGCCTGATGGATTAATTTTATAAAATAAAGAAAGTTAGAGTAAATATTATTTTAAGAGATAATATTTACCAAGTTTTGCGTATTTACTGTTATGTGAATGTAAATAGCAGTATGTTGTGTTTTATTGCGTCGCTGTGCTTTAAACGAAAATTATGACTTATATTCAAATTTGAGCATTACTAATGAATTAAAATGACGTTGGAACGTACAATATTATACGATACTCCGGATGCTAATTTAGAGGGTGCGATTAGTTTTGAAATAGTCGGGATAGTCAAAATAAATGTCATATTGTATTTTTGAGTTCCGGACACTTTTGTCAGGTTATTACTCAATTATGTAGTTACGAGTCATTTTAATGGTGTATCAACATTTAAAGAGGGGATTAATGTTTAGTACCCGGATAAGTCTCCTAAACCCCTTTTTATTTCTCATTTTCATGTTATAAGCTTAGAGAGAGAGAGAGAGAGAGAGAGAGAGAGAGAGAGAGAGAGAAGAGAGAGTTGGGAGAAAATGGGAGAGAAATTGAAGATTGGAGCTCGAAATCATTGCTACGGGAAGAGAATCTGAGACTACAAACTTGAGGCAAGTTTCTAACTTGCTAGTGTATGATTTAATGTGATAAATTGCATGTATAGTTAGGTTTTTGAGATTTAAACCATTTATGGGTTTTGGGGATTTTTATTGTTTAATCCTTTAATCGTTAATTTAAATTTGGTTTGAGGTGAAAATATTAGTTAGTTATTGTGTAGAAATGATTTGGGTATAAAATAAGTTTAGTTGGTTGAGTTTTGAAGAGAGAAATCGGAGTTTTGGATATTTAGGATTCTTAAACCCATAGCCAAAACAGGGCATTCTGGCCTAGGCGAATCGATTCGCTAAAGGGGTAGGCTACAGGTCTTGGTTGGGCGAATCGATTCGAATGACCCGAATCAATTCAGAGATATGCAGAATGTTGGGTCCTCTTGACCGAATCGATTCGGCCTATCCGAATCGATTCGCTTTCAAGACCGAATCGATTCGGCCAGGGCGAATCGATTCGAAATTTCTGCAGTTTTAGGATATTTTTCCAACTTTGTTTTTGTTCCTTTTCTTTTAGGTTTAAGGATTAGGAGCCTTCCCTTGGGAAGTAATAAAGAGGATTAGGGGTTTATATTAGGAGGATTAACACTCTAGGATAGTATGGGGGCAATTATGTTAATTCAGGGGTTATTCAATAAAGGTTAGTGTCGTTTCCTCTAGGGAGCTAGCCTCGGACTAAGGGAGAGTTGAGTGATAGGGTCTAGGATCCTTGGGAGACTAGTATAGAGGGAAATTACTTTTGATGAATTATGGTATTACTTTGGACTCTCGGAGACTAGTGTGCGAATAATTTCACTTCGGGTCCTAGGTCATTAATAAAATATGACTTCGAGAATAAGAAATGCATATTCTAAAATATGTACTTAATGGTTAAGTATAAATGGTTTTGAGAATGTAAAAAGTGAATATTTTCAAATGGGAAAATAATTTTGTAAATGATGATTTGCATATACACACCTCTCTAAATCTCTATCATATGGGAAGTTACGCGCATGAGGTGAAGGCCCCTGGCTAGTAAATGCAGGGTGAATATAGTCATCGGCCATAGGACCGATTATTAGTGTGTGATTATCATTCGAAGTGGGGTAATTCTGGGTGTGGTTATGACTCACTGTCGAAGGTATATGGCCTCTTCCCGACGTTTAGTTATAGGAGGCCCAGGTTGTCTTGTGCGATAGGCCCTGGAAGATGATAGTCATTTAGGGGCGCGTCCAGTGGGGAAACTCGGAAGGACGGTCTTAGAATCGTTATATATATATATGATTATAACTATTCTTAATAAAGTGGAAATGGTAAATCATTTTGTGTGATGATTGATTTTAATATGTTTCCCAGAGAGAAAGGGAACTATAAAGTTAAACGGTATAAAACTGTATTGGTGAAGCATTTTGTGAAATAAATTGCTTTAAATATAATTTGTTTAAGAGAAAAGGGACTATGTATTTAAGTTGTGAATAACTGAAATGAAATATCATGGAGTGAAAGTAGAGGAGTTCTCCTATGCTTTTATGAACATTGAGCATTGTGATTGATTTTGCGCTAGGTTATACTTTTAGAATATGAGGTGAGAAATTTTATGATTAATTGTGAGATAAAGTTAAGTTCATGTTGATGATTAGATATTCATAACTGTCATGCATTTTATTCACATGGTGATCATATCAAATCAATCCCTGACCCGTCTATATTTCTTTGTTTTGCATGAATTCTTTGTTCGTTCAGGTGCTCTTCCACAAGGGTGCCCGTATTGACCTCTCCATCTCAGTTGTCTTGGAGCTATAACATTTTATGGATGTTGTAGGATATTTGTTATATACGCTTCTATCGCTTGTACTCTAGATAGGGTCAATTTACTTATTCGGGCGTGTTGCTTATGCTTTGTACTCGTTTATTATATGTGATATTTAATTGTAGTACCCGGTGTAACCTGATTGTATTAGTCTGTTAACCGACAACTTATTCGGTTATTACTTTATACGTTATTGATATACCATTACTCGTTGATTTTTATATCCACCTTCTTTTCAAATTGGATTGTCTAAATGCTTTTCTTTTAATTTACAAAATTAAATTTGACAATTCATTTTCTAAAATATTTGGTGGTTATTTCATATTATTATTGTATCGACAGTGATGCTAAGAATGGACCATCTATGATTCCTATAATTATTGGAGTATCGGGCTGGCCACCTCATATTTTAATGAGCGGGTTGTCACAGCCTTAAGTCCACTAAGTATGGTATTACAATTACAAGACAGATGACTTACTTCCTTGACTCGACCCCTTTCAACCCTTGACACGTCTTCTTGTAAACACCTCCGCCTAGTCGATAACCTCGGAGCTCCACCGAAATCTTGGAATCGGCAATGAGACATAGGTACACCGTCAAGCACACATGGTGCCTTTCACCATGTGAGAATGCCGCAGCAAAACAAACTTCTTCTTCTTTGAGGGATTTAAAAGAAAACCCAAATGAACTTTTCAATAGATAGAGTAAACCGGTGCCAAAACTCCAAGCAATATATATATATATATATATATATATAAAGGAACTTGGATAAACAAACTTTGGGTGTAAAACAAGTGTTTAAAAGATTTTTCTTGAAAAACAACAACACTTAAACAATGAACTTTTTCCTTTTGGAATTATGCTCTCAAACTCTCTCTTGGAGATGGGACGATGTGAAAAATTTAGTGGGAAAAGAAGTGGGAAACAGGGAGAAAATTGCTCAAACTTCCAAATAAACTGTTCCCGCCAAATCTCGTTCGAACGAGCCTTCTAACAAAGTTCCACTGTATTAAAAGTTGAATTCGTTAGAAATCTCCTTGGAATTCTCATTCGAACAGCCATCTCGTTCGAACAGCCATCTCGTTCGAACGATAATTCGAACGATGTTCTAGTGGCCAATAAGGGAACTCGTTGGCAGACCTCGTTCGAACGACATTCTCGTTCGAACGACAATTCGAACGAACTTCCAGAAAGGTGAAAATTGAGTTTTAGCCCAGAAACTTTATATACTTTATTTAAAGTTTTAATAAAAAATTTCTGAAAAATAAACAGCAGTTTAAAATAAAATTCACCCAATGAATTTTTTTTCCAAGCTCCTATATATATATTCAAATGCATTCATACCTTAGGAGCAATGGAACCGTGTTGATGACGTAGAAATGAGGCACTACAAACACGACATTTGATGAAACTTTATGAACTTGGCCGCTACGTCTTCAACTTTAGAATGTCATAGGCTTGAAGGATGGTCAATAACTCTATCCTATGACTCAATTTTTTTTTCCGGAATTGAGCCAAAACTACAAAGGACTCAATTGAAAATTTATGTCCTTACACCTTAGAAACTTTTGTGCGAAAAAATGAAACTGTTAAACTGTAATTCAGTTATGCAGTGCTTTTGAAATTTTGAGAAAAACTCTTTAAATAAAAAGGTTTAAGTCGACATGTCATTTTAATGACTTACACATGTCGTTGTAATGGCTGTGTGAGGTCGTTAGAAGGACATCAGATGTCGTTTGAACCACCAAACTTCAAGGTGTGATTCCATACGAGTCTAAACTATAATTATCTCAGAAATAACAAAGACAAACTCTCTTAAAATCATTTTGAACATTTTCAGACATTTATAAATAAAATATTCATCCTTAATTTTTTTTTTCAAAATCCATAAACTTAATGCTATCATACCTAAGAAATCGGAATGCAATGAAAACATGAAACGTGCACCAATAAAACTCGGCATGATAAATCTTTGAAGCTTGGCCGCTACATCTTTAATAAACACACGTCATAGACTTTATGGGAATCATGACAATATAAAATATATCTTTGACTCAAACAAGTTTTATTCCGGGAATAAGCCAAATACTTACAATGGATTCAATTGGAAATTTTATCCTTACAAATCTCCCCCTTTGACAATTTCGAGACAAAACCTAAACAATAAAATGACTAAGTCGACCCGTCAAGCCATATGACACCTAAATCCCGTCCCATAAAACCCCAAAACAAAAAGTACAGGACAAGGACTAGTATACGCAGGTCCGACAAGCATGAGTTATATGAATGTGATATAGTCTTCAAATCTTGACTCGATGAAGAATACCTACACACATGAAACAAACAAAATATCCAATGAAGTATGGAGGGACAAGTGATATAAAAATACCAAAATGTAAAACAAATCATTTTTTAAACATGTGAGAAAAATATGATATCAATTTGTAATCCAAGATACCAATATATAAGCATGAAAGCATATGATCACACGTATGATATCAATTTGCAACAAACTACTCCCCTACATCACATACATCTCTCCCCCTTTTTGTCTCAAATAGACAATAAGTGAAAAAGATAAACAATCATCATATCTAGAATGAAATAATCGATGAGGATTATCTAGACAAACATGAAATGCTAGCTAAAGATAATCAGACGATACTAAATCATAGCTAGTAAACAGTCACAATGAAAGAATTCATCAATAACAGGAATGATGTGACTAAACGAATAATGAAACATAAGAATAAACACATGAATAATCAATATCGACTGCATGAGAACTGTCCAAATGAACCCAGAAGTACCAAAACAGTATGATATATTCAAATATACGAAGCAGGTACTAAAGCATAAGCAGGGCTAAAAAACTAAGGTAGGTTATCCGAACGACTAAGCCATGTCATTTTAACGACAGTGGCAAGTTGTTTGAACGATCTTTCAAACGACCAAAAACAGTGGGCTCTCGTTTGAAGCATCCTTCTAACGACCCTAAAAACGACTATTTAACAACCATATCTGACAAGATTACCGCCTCAAAAAATGTGTCGTTTGAAGTAGACTTGGACTTGTCGTTCAAACAAAGTCCATATATTATTTGAATGATATCTTCAAACTTTGTATTCCAGTCCCAAAAATGTTAAAGTTTTGCTCAGTGAAATTTTTTCATGAAAATAGGTACTGGATATACGAAATAGTAGCAAAAATAGACTCAAAACAAAAATATAAAACAAGTAAAACAATGCGAGTTTCATGCTAATGTAGTATCATTGTGCTCAAACATGGATATGGAGTGAATGTGTGTAAACTACAACAAATGAATCACAACATGAACACATCAAAATGATAAAGAAGCTCTAATTGATAGATAAATGTCATCAAAGTTTATTTTAGTCACATGTGACAATTAATATATCGAGCTTAATGAACTAAACAATCAACATGCACACATTTTTGAAATTTTGACGATTCTACAAACAATAGCGTCATGATACGATTTTCAACATTAAGGATTCGTGGTGCAAACCCATTTAAAATAGTGGGCTCTTTTAAACGGTGGCTTTCACGACGAGTTAATTGTATTCTCACATCCCTTTCCTGTGAACACTCATCATTTTTTTTAATATATGCAATATCAATCCTCACGGTAAACGGTTCTTATATGCACACCTCCTCCTAAGTCTTATTATGCATAGATGACAAAATTGAGATAAAAATGTCTCACAAAACTCCAATATGCATGAGATGTTAAAAATTCATATAAACTCGTGCATGTTTGCAATGATGGCATATATACAAAGTCGAATTAAAATGCATATCAACTTCGAAACGACCCCATTAAGACAATAGTTAAGATCATTCAACGCATCAACAATTATGACCAAATATCCTAGCCACATAGATAAATGAAGTGATGAGGGTCCAAGCACACCGATATGCCATATCAAACATGAAAAACTCAAGACAAAAAAACGAAAATCCTTTTGTGGTTTTCTAAAAGTATTTTTGACTCAAAAAGTAAAATCTTTTTGTATTTTTAAAAAATATATGAAACCAAAAATCTTTTTGTACTATCAAAAAAATTATCAAAAATAAAATCTTTTTGTATATTTTTCAAATAAGACTCAAATAAATGAAAAAAATACAATACAAAGAGTTACACATGCCATAACACTAGCAATATATAAATCATGATGCAAAGGCTAGCGTATGACAAACATAACAACACAATCATCCTTTAGATTTAGTATGGGAAGAATCAAGTGCAACCAAACAAGAACCATGAAGTTTAATTCCTAAATCCTCTAAGTCCGATTTTCTAACCCAAGTAGGTGTGTAATGATGCACGGGGGTTTTGGGAACCGAAATGACTTTATTATTTAACTTTCTAGGAGCATTTTTAAGGTCATATCAATAACGATTAAGGTGACCCTTCCTACCGCAATGGTAACAAGTGTAAACATGATGAGGAATGTGACCTAAATGTGGAACTCTCCTAACGTTCCTAGTCATCTCTCTCACATGATTGGTATGGGCTTTGGGAATGGAAACAACACTATCATCGTAGCCTATACCAAACCTATCTCCCTTAATTTGGATGGTGCCTAACATCCTATCCAACTTCTCCGATCTAGCCTCCAAATCAAACTTTACCTTACTTGATTCTCTCAATCTCTCCTCTAACTCACTAATCCTAGACTCAAGCAAACGCCTAGACTCCTCAAACTCTAGAATCTCATTTTTTAAAGCCTCCATCAAACCCTGAAGACTATCTCTCTCTTTCTCAATGTATTTTAGTTTCTCCCTAATAGTTTTCTCCCATGCCCTAGGATCCTCAACCAAATCATCATTATTCTCTACCGCACGCTCATTCAACCTAGCTTGCAACTTCAAGTTTACCTTTTTCACCTTTACTGCTTTCACATAAAAATCATTAGAGGCAACTTGCAACTCTCCCACATCAATCTCCTTATCCTCACTAGCTTCATCCTCACTCACTTGGGATTCACACTCAATGTACTCGGAAGTGTTATTCACATGAGAATCTTCATGGGAAGATTTATCGTCATCGCTCACATGACATGCCATTAACGCTACAAAGTTACGCTCAATGGGGGAACTCTCCCTCTTCCGGTTCACTATCACTTAAGGTGACATTATATGCTATCGATTTCTTGCCCTCCTTCTTAAGTCTAGTGGTACACTCGGTAACCTTGTGACCATACCCCTCACACCCAAAACACCTATCCGACTCAACCCTCTTAACATTCTCGCTCCTATCCTTAGGGGTGGGATCGACCTTGTTGTTCTTGGATTTCTCAAGTCGTTTGGCATCTTTCGATTGCTTGTGGAACTTAAGAAACTTTTTGAACTTCTTAGCCAACAAGGTTACATCCTCAAAATCAGAATTGGAATCGTCATCCAAAACTTTGGTCTCCTCCTTCCGGGATTTCAAAGCAATGCCCTTTTTATTTCTTTGGCACGTGCTTGGAGGTAAATATATAGAGTTCATAGGTTTGTAGGTCACCTACAATCTCTTCAAGTTTCGTCGATTCAAGCATACCCAAGGGGTTTAAAACGGTCACGTTTGCATCAAATCTACTCGATAACGACCTTAAGATTTTCTTTATGACACGGTTGTCGGGTATTTTCTCTCACAAATTAAAAGACGAGTTGACAATATTCGATAATCTAGCATAAAACTCATCAAATGACCCACTCGCTAACATCTTAATCGTCTCAAACTGTGTAGTGAGGTTTTGAAGTTTAGACTCCCTAACCGTGCTAGTGCCCTCGTGAGTAAGTGCAAGAATATCCCAAGCTTCTTTCGAAGTTTCACACGTCATGATTCTATTATACTCTTCTGGTGTGACATGTGAGGAAATAACATGAAGACCTTTAGAGTTATAAAGTGCAAGTCTATGTTCGGATTCGGTCCATGACTCAAAGGGTTTCAGATTAGTGGCCTCACCCTCTCGTGTGATCGGTGGAGTCCAACCCTTTTTAACTGCTAACCACACACGCTCATCAATTGATTTTAACGCATTTTTCATTCGTTTTTTTCAGTAAGCATAATTTGTACCATCAAATACATGACCTCTAAAACTTTCAAAATTTTCATAATTCATCCTTAAAAACACAAGGGATCAACACACAAAAAAATATTTCTAGATCTCATACCAATTTGTAAGCCCCTTTTTATTTCAAATGTGCTTTAAGGATGTCAAAATCCAACTTTCATTTCAAAAAAACCTTTTTTCCAAATTTTATACGCACCAAGTTTGTGAACCAATTTCAGTTAAGCCCAATTTTATCTTATTTAATCCTAAACATGCATCTAGGTGATTAAAGCAAGTACGAGGAAACCACAAAGAGAAAAAACCTCGAACGATCGAAGCCAGACAATCACTATGATGCGGATTTTTACAAAGGAAGATAGACTGACTTACATAATGACTCGATCCCCACATGCCTTGACGCTCTTCTTCACTTTAACCGCTGCTCCATAATGCCCACACATAAGTCCTTCTATGATACTTGTCCACAGCATACGCATCCACGAATGCCTCGGTGTCCAGAAATGTATCTTGATAAATCATTTAGTGATTCCAAAATGAACTTCACCGCAAAACCAAATGATCAATTGTTCAGTGTGCTGATCAAACCCTGATGGTGCAAACAAGATCTCTGTAGCAATAGAATATGAAAGCGTGGATATTTTTAAACTCCAAGGATGGTTTTTAACTTTGAAAACCTTAGAAACTTTTTCACAAAAAAATGAAACTATTAAACTGTAATTCAGTTCTGCACTGCTCTCGAAATTCTTAGAAAAACTCTTTAAATAAAAATTTTAAGTCGGCATGTTGTTATAACGACTGTGTGATGCCATTCGAACGACACTAGATGTCGTTTGAACTACCAAACTTCAAGGTGATTCCATACGACTCTAAACTGTAATTATCTCAGAACTAACGAAGATAAACTCTCTTAAAATCATTTTGAACATTTATAAAAAAAATATCCAGCCTTTAAAATATTTTTTGAACTCCATAAACTTAATGCGTTCATACCTGCGAGATCAAAATGCAATGAAGACGTGAAATGCATACGAATAAAACTCAACATGATAAATTTTAAAGCTTGGCCGCAACGTCTTCAATAAACACGTCATAGACTTTATGGGAATCGTGACAATATAAAATCTATCTATGACTCAAACAGTCAAATACTTACAATGAATTCAATTGGAAATTTTATCCTTACAACGATGGAGAATGCGACTTCCATATTTATTTGATGGAGCTTTGAATGGGATATTCATTGGAACGTGGGGTAGTTTTAGTGTCCATACGTAACTTCTTATTAGAGAATAAGAGAGAGGTACATTCTCGCATTTTGTAAAATTATTTTTCAAATCTAACGAGAGACTAGGATAAACCAATGTATTTTCACCCTATGTGGGTTTTTTCCTTGTAGATTGACTCATACTTCTTGTATGGTTGATTGTTCCTTATTTACAAAAATTATTACACACACACTTAGACGTAAGTTATGATTTAAAATAATTCATTGATTTAGTGTTTGCATGTAATTAATTCACATAATTAACTTTGATTCGATTCTAACTTTCTTAGATCCAAAAAATCTTTCACCTAAATTCATGTTCACTAGGTTGAATACAAAAATTGGCCGAGTAAATTTAAAAATTTGTGGAAATTATGAATAAAACCTATCCAACCCATCTTCTAGGTTTATTTGAGTTGGACACATTATTTAGAACACACCACCCTCAACTGGTATCCCAATGGTTGCTCTTTTAAGCACACATGTGTTATTGTATATCTTGATTGATTGTGTATATCTAGTAGTGTTCATTAATCCTACATTTAGTTTGGTGTGTGCTTAGATATTGATGTGAGAATTGATCAGTATAGCGTTAATATCTCTATTAATCATCCACCATACTTTGATAACTCAAATTATGGCCATTTGAAAGTGAAAATACATCCACATTTGAAGTAAAAGCACGGGAGAGTGTGGATGAGTGTGGAGGATGAATGAAGTTATCCTATGATTGAAGAACATGGAGTTGGAGTGAAGAAACCAAGGGTTCCATGGTCCGATGCCAAGTTTGTAAATTGTAATTATAATTCAATTATGCTTAATGCTTTATTTTCATTCTTGAGTACACAAGAGTGTAATCGTGTACTTAATTGTCAAATGGATAAGAAATCTTGAAAAATATTGAAAGTGAACCGTGAGGGCGACTTTAACGTTAAGAGAGCTAAGTTGCAAAACATTGCCTAAATATGACGAATAAGAATAACACTATCTTAAAGGAAGTAATTTTTTTTCCATTAGCATTAAAAAAAAAAGTTTGATCGGTGGGGATAATTTATATTACACATGGCTCTATGGAAGTTGGAAAACATTTTTTTAAAATCAAAAGTTGATGAACTTTAAGAAACCATAATGTCCAATATATATAAATTTTTGTACACATAGTAGCAGAAAATTTGGAATATGAGTAAATTTGGTGGAGAGTATTAAGTAGATAAAAATAAACTCAATTTCATTCATATTTATAAGGATTTTAAGTATTAGTACCATATGGGGTGATTTAGTTACATCTCCTCTCATCTCATCTTATCCCAAGTATTTTTATTTTTATTTATTGGTCATGTTGAATGGGGGTTGAAAATTTCATGGGACATGTGCCATTTTTTAAGGAACTAACTACGATAGTTGAATTTGAATTGAAGAGTTGTGCAGTCTAGCCTTAATCTTAAACGTATGGAACTAACTATGATAGTTAAATTTGAATTGAAGAGTTGTGGTCTCTAACCTTATCCCCAGACACATTGAACTAACAAAGATAGTTGAAGTTGACTTGGGTATAAGTATGATACACTACTCTCCAATACAAAAAAAAAATTAGGTCAAGTGAAATAATTCTTTTTTATCTCGTATCATTTTAGATTTCGTTCCCATTTAGTTTTAATATTTAAACAAACTCCCGCTTGTTGACTTTTTTGAGTTTTGGTTCCAAGTTAGTCAACCTAATTTGACCGTTAGTCGACTCATTTTAACACACGATTTTCCATTTTTATACTCATTCACGAATGTTGCATAAATTCCACTCACTTAAACAGAAGCATATAATCATTTTTTGGGTCGGGCCCCAAGCTTAAATTTAACCCGTTGTTGTCGATGTTTGCTTTTTGCTTAATATCCTTTCTCAACGTCACCCAATATTGTTTTTAAAAACCTAGAATTATTTTTATTATTACAAAAATAGATTTTTAGCTTATATTCCAATTTTTTTAATGTGAACTATTTTACATCTTATTATCACATGTTGCCACGTGTTGAGATTTTTTATTACAAAATAAATATATTCTGATTTTTTTTAACTCAAATTATTTTCACATCTTATCCCACATTACCGGTATGTAAGAAAATATACTAAAGTTTATTACTCTGAGGTTTATGCTAAGCACTAAAATACTTCCTTGACAGTTTATAAACATCATATATCATATACATTTTTCTACACGTGTTAACTTTATATGATTATAAACCAATCCATTTATTTATATGGTAATTACAACTTGACTATATTTTAAGTAACAATTAAAATAAATAAATCTAAAAGCTTGTAAATGTAATAAAGATGTGAAATAGAATTAAGTGATGGTAAATATATTTTATTTTACTTTTTCTTAATGATATATGAATACTCGTAAATAGGCCACAACAAATCAAGTAATTGACTTTATCCAAACAATTAACTTAATCGTCAGAAACAAAATTGTCAATGTTAATTCAAGACACATACAACTTCATGAATATAATCTAAAAAATGGGTAAATTACAATTACAAGATTATTGTACAACACGATTTTTTTAGTTATTAAATTTATAAAAAAATGCAATTAAATTTAAATTTTGATTATATATATATATATATACATATATATATATATATACATATATATATATATATACATATATATATATATATACATATATATATATCTGTGTGTGTGTGTGTGTGTGTATGTGTGTGTGTGTGTGTGTGTGTAATATGAGGTGGTGTATAGGTGTTCATTTTCTGGATTAAAGGAAGTTTAATTTTGTTTGAAAATCAATTGGGATCAAGTGTGAAAATCTATAAAATTAGCAAAGGTTTTACAAATTAAACACTGGACCCACTGGACCAAGTATAGGGGAAAACAAATTCAAGTAAAAGAAGAGAAAATGGGTTAATATAATTAGTACGAGGCAAGTGGTAGAAAACAATGATTAAACCAAAAGCCACAAAAAATAAAATAAATGATATAATTTTAAAAAGAAATTTATTAAAGAGTCACATTGTAAAAAAAATGGGTGGTTGGAAGTTAAATAGCCTCTTAAATATAAGGAAAAATAGGAAAAAGAATGCATTAATCGAGTCGACTAAAGATTAAATTAGATTAACCAAAAAGTGTTAAAAATAGGGCAGCCAATTTTTGACACAATAATCCGTTTACGGTAATAACTCGAAATGACCCGAAACATGACACAATTAGCTTATATAGATTTAAGATACCCAAAACTTATACTCAAATCAAAATTAACACGACCCGAAAATGACACGACTAATCTGAATTGCCACCCCTAGTTAAAAATAAGGATCAAATTCCCAAAAAGCCAACAATCGAGAATTTGACTGAATATTGAAAAACTAAATGAGGCCAACATAAAATTACTATTTTTTTAAGGGAGCTAATCTATTTTCAAGAAGCCCAATACATGGGAAACAGTTTTTCGGCTCATGGGCCTTTATTTTCTTAGGTTGAATGATTAATGTTGAACTTGGATGTAGGATGCTTAAGTCCAAATGCTGAAAAAATACTTTTTTATCCGAACGAATATCTAAACATAAGTTATTTATTTGAGTAAATTACAACTGTGCCCGTCAAACTATTTTTAGATCTCAATATATTCCCTAAATATTTTTTTATCTCGATTCACCCCTTGAAGTATTAGAACATTTTAAAATTCCCCTTTCCTCAACTTCCATTAATTAAATTATCATAAATATAAAATTTATTAATAAAATAAACGAGTTTACTAAAATACGCCTCAACTCTCTCTCTCTCTCTCTCTCTCTCTCTCTCTCTCACACACACACACACACACACACGACGCGCGCGCGCACCCACTGTTGTATATATGCCCAAAAGTCAATCTTCTATTGTGTATTTTGGAAATATATATAAACATGTTATTATTCATCAATTAATTATTATTAAAATACAAATACAGGATAAGTTTCATATAATCAGAATTGTTAAGTAATAAATATATTATTTATAATTATGTCCATTAGAACATTCTGGAGTGTGATGAATCATAACGGTTGAATTATGATCGGAAGATATTCACCTTAGTTTCTTGTTTTAATAAGTTTTTCCTAGCCAGAAACATAACTCAACCTTGTGTTTTGGATTAACGCTAGCATACATTATGATTTCCTTTCTTAAAGGATTAGCACAGTCTCAAACTATTTGTCGGAGTCTGATAAGATCAAACGTATGGGTGCATATCATATAGTATCGCATTGAACGTAACCACATAGAACTATCCAATGGATTTTTTACTAATCTGTTAATGGATATATTTCATAGTTACAGTTGTACATATAATCCTTAAACCTGAGACATCATGTATAATTTGTATTTATTAGGTAGTCATTTGATTCTACTTAATAAACTATGATCTTTTTATATGATTATGGCAAGTGTAGAGTTTGGTTTATCCTCCTATTATATAAAGGATCTTGAATGGTCAATATGGAATCTATCGCTCTTAGCAACGAGATAATTTATTCTATGCTGGTTACTTTAATCAATATTATAATTAAATCCTTAGCCGAGGTATTAACAATGATTAGAATAATTATTTTTTAATTGGATATTGTCAAAAGAGTATAAATTAAAGGAAAGCGATATTAGATTTATGGATTGATACTTTACCATTTCAAAAATAAAACAAATATGAATATTATGATGATAAAAGGATTGGAGTGGATGAGAACTGTTAATGGACAAGGTTCAGAACAGATGAAGAATTTATTCACTCTATTTTAGCATTAATTATAATTTGCACCTACATGTTATTAATGATTATTGGTTTAACTATTTACTGGAGTAATAGATAAGTTCCCATAAACTAATAAGAATGAATCTTTAAGGTTACAAACATATCGGGTTAAAAGTATAAACTCTACTTGAGAAGTTTTGTAGGAAATGAATTTCTCATACTCATTAAGGATTAGGATGCAATTCAAGGATAACTAAAACCTTTAGTTTTATCTTATTACCATTTATCGAAGTTGGGTATACTTTTGATAGTTTAAGTTTATGAGTTTGACTTTATTAAAGTTAGGTAAAATATTAAGACATTAATGCAGTGTATAGAATTTCACCACTTCCATTTTTAATGGAGTGGGATTCCACCATAGCCATTAATTAATCATTTTTGGGAATTTAATTTAATTTGGAACTAAATTAAATTTTCAAAACTTTGGGTATAAATTTGAGGCTTTGAAAGTCTTGTAAAATTGAGAATAAGAACTAGAATATCAAATTCTATAAGCCTTTGGTTGAGAGAAATTCACAAAGTGTGAAAATACTCGTGAGATAATTTCTAGACTGGAATTGCTCCGAATTCTTTTAAGTGGAATTTGGGAACTAGGATTGGGGAGTTTGATTTTGTTTTACCAACAGATATGTAGGCAACTTGGATCACCAAGTTCAACTCTTCACCCGAACCCAACCCGGTGCGTCCTTGATTGAGAATTTACTGTTTTGTGTGTTATATACATACGTGATATTTAACCTGGATACATATGAATATATTTAATAAAATTTTATTTTTCCTCACTATTAACTGGACTTATTCTAACAATGGTATTAAAGCCATGCTCATGAATTATACTGCCACGAGTTAAAATTTAAAATATTGCCAAGATACTGAAATAATAATTAGCTTTGTTTAAAAAATTAATCAGAACATTTGGATTTGTGTTTGAATATCCCTGAACATTTAAAATTTAATTCTTCATGTAGTTATAAGATCAGACTTGAACGAATCACAAAATTATAGTGTTTATACTCGTGTATGTGGAACACACATAATATTGATTATTTATAAAATCCTACTGGTCCTTTTTATTTATTGATTAAATGGGAAATCTAAACCGTTAGATGGATAGATCTCGTCGAGACGATTGAATCCATACGTGGATCACCCCATTCAGACTTCCGATGAGCGTTTATCGAAGCTCTGAAGTTGACAAAAATATGTGGTTGCGATGCAAAGTTGTAGTGAATTCACTGTAGCTGCGCAGAACTTCGATGACATCAACATGATGCAGTAAATGTTATTTTCATCATTGAAAATTAATTTGATGCTATTAAACTCCGAATAAAATTACAGAAAAATTCTTAATTTTATAATGCAATCAGAATATAATTTTGACATTTCTAAAAGTACGTTTCTTTGTAATTGCACTTAATGGAATAAAGTATTTCATTATTTAAAAGTATTTTTAATTTCACAAGAATTGTAGAAAAATTACAGTAAGCATTATACTTGTTTATGCATGTAATGATGTAGAAAAAACATAATTAGAAATTTTATGATTATTTATTTTTTATAATGTCGCATTAAGAAATATATTTTTTCTTATTTAATTTTAGAAAATTCTAAAAAAAGATTGCAATTTTAATCAAATTAATTTTATGGTTGAATAAAATTTGGATTTTGATTATCGGAGATACCTATTTTAATTGTTGACTACTTTTTTTCTTTTTTTCCAAATACTTCAGCAATTAACTTGTATGTGGACGTCACCATTTTCTGCAAAGTTATTCTCATAATTCAATTATGAGTTGGATTATTATTCTTGGGTACAATAATATGGTATCTTTCAGTTGGCTATAATTTAATATTGAAATAGTTTAATACAATTTTGAATAATATCATTTAATGTTATTATTAAATTAAAAGGAAACTATGGACTATGCATGAATTTATATGAGCTTTAAAATTGGGTTATTCATTTGGAATGAATGGTAATGTTTATAGACTATGGGTGATTAATTTTTTTTAAAACGATTTACAGTTAGTACCATATAAAACATTTTATTGATAAATTTGGTGGCTCGAATTTTTCTAAATAAAGTCAATAATTATCCTAATATCTTTTAAGATATGTTGTACATGTGATTGCACTGTGATGAGATCAAACTGCTAAGACAATATTACTTATTGTGATCAAATTAGTAATATTTAGATTCCCCGTTAGACATTTAAGTTAGTTATTGGCATACCTCTTAGGTGACTGCCATGGCCTTCCATTGTGGACCGACCTTGGGCATATAACTTTTTAAGATGTAGGTCATGGTCACGTGTTGCTTCTAAAATCGCTATATTCTTTCGAGGGCTAGTTTCAAATTTTTAGTTTATCGTGATACAAAAAACTAGTTGGGTTTTAATTAGTTGTTATCACATCATAATGGTATTAAGTTAACCTGAGAAACAGTGAACTTACATGCATGTACGTGTCCAGTTACCGGGAGGTCGAAGTATATTTGGGAATTACAAAAGAAGGCTCATTTTAAGATTGATGGGTTTTGGTATCTCTTCTAGCCAAAGTACATGTCTATGGGTTGGATTGGTCGTTTGCATTGGAGAAACTTTAGCCATGATTTTTCCTAAGCTTTATTTGGAAAACTTATGCACACTTAGAGTTTATAAAGGGTAGATACTACCTACCAGTTTAAGTTTGGATAATCCAAGATCTTTATTATGTGAGGATTATTTAATTAAGTAATTGGATCCTAATACCCACTAAAACATTAAATGTTTTTTTCTTAATCTATCAAGGGATCGTGGATTTAGAATAAATAGTGGGAGACCCATTAAGATTTAAGTCCCTAATCTTGAATGGTTTAAAAAAATTTATCTATTTGAATTTGTAGAAAACATGACGAACCCTTTGGCAAAGATTTTAGATACCAATGGATTGATCGACCCCAATTTCCTATATTGGTAAAGAGATTTGAGAATCGTACTTCTTTTAGATAAGATCAACCATGTTCTTATAGGAATACCTGCATTGATAACTGAGGGTTCATCCGAAGAGATGACTGCTATTTTTTCAAAATGGCAAGACGAGGATATGAGGGTTTGATGCTACATGTTAGAATCTATGACAAATGAGCTCCAATATCAACATGCCTAAATGGAAAGTGCTCAAGCATTTATGTTGCACCTTCTTTGACTTTATGGTGAATCGAGCATAATTTCTCTAATATAATGTTTCCAAAAATCTCTCCAAGATGGCCGAGGGATCATCTGGGAATGACCATGTTCTTAAGATGATCAATTACATCGAGCATCTTGATCAGATAAATGTTAAAATGGCCATGTAGTTAAAAGTCAACTTGGTATTGCAGTCCCTTCCAGAATCATCTGCACAATTTTTCATAAATTTCAACATAAATAAATTGGAAGCTTCTCTTTAAGAAATTCTGAATATGTTGAAGACAGATGAAAAATCGATTCGGAAGGCTAAGCCATCAGCTCTGGAATTTGATAAACCTTCTACCTCTGGAACCGAACGGCAACACAAGGGGAAAGGAAAAGGAAAGGGAAAGAAATCAAATGTGAACCTCAAACCCAATGGATGTGTAAATAAGAACAAGTCTGGAGGTGGAAAATGTTTCCATTGCAATAAGCTAGGGCATTGGAAAAAGGACTGAAAAAGGTTCCTCCAATCCAAGAAAGACAAATCCTATTTAGGTATGTTTGATAAATTCTATATTGAGACTAATCTAATGATTATCCCAACTCTATCTTGGTGCTTAAATTCAGGTGCAAGCTCACATATGTGTAGAAACTTGCAGGATCTAAAGCTAAGTAGGAAAAGGAATAAAACGGATGTCTCCTTTACAGTGGCCAATGGAGCACGAGTTAGTGCATCGGCTGTGGGGATCGTTTAATTAAATTTGCCTTCCAAAATATCATTATCTTAGAGAAATTCTATTATGTACCAATGTCACCCAAGAAAATTATATCACTATCTAGTCTTTCTCAAAGTGGATATTCATTTGAAATAAATGATCAGTTTTGTTTTTTTAAACAAAATGATTTATTGGTGTGTACTGGATGTATTTCTAATTGACTTTATTATTTGGATTTAACTAGCGAAATCAATAATATAGAAGTAACAAATAATGCAAGTACATTCACTAGAATTAGAGATGAGATAAATTGAACGTACAAATGGCTTCTTAAACTTGGACGTATTAGTGTAAAAAGAATTAACGAGTTGAAAAAAGATGGGCCTTTAGGTTTTTTGTCACCTAAACCTATATCAACTTGTCAATCATGTTTACATGGTAAAATGAGAAAATTACCCTTCTTTATACAAGGGAAAAGAACCGTAGATTTGTTAGGATTGATACACACCGATGTGTGTGGACCATTAAATGTTAGTGCTAAAGATGGTTTTTCTTACTTCATCGCTTTTACCGATGATCATTCAAGGTTTGGTTATACTTACCTAATAAGTAATATCTATGAATCTTTTTAAAAGTTTTAATATTTTAAAAATAAAGTAGAAAACAAATTAGTAAAAGTATTAAGACACTTTGATCTGATAGAGGTGGCGAATACTTAACTTATGAATTTGTGGACTATCTCAAAGAGAGTGGCATTATTTCACAGTGGACTCATTCCGGAACACCACAACACAATGATGTTTCGAAAAGGAAAAATCGTAAATTATTAGACATGGTTAGATCAATGATGAGTTTGACTGATTTACCAGCATAACTATAGGCTTATGTGCTTGAAATTGCAATATACATTTTAAATAGAATGCCTTCCAAATTTGTCCCTAATACACCATATGAACTATGGAATGGGAAGAAGCCAAATCTTAGTCACCTTAAGATATGGGGTTTTCTGGCAAATGTGAAGAAAAACATAGTGGACAACAAGTTGGAAATGAGGACTATAAGATGTAGGTTCGTAGAATATCCTAAAGAAACCATTGGTTATTATTCCTACCATCCCGATGATCTTAAAGTTTTCATTAGTAAGAATGCCAAATTCCTTGAGGCCAAATTTATTACTAATAGAGGTAAAAGTAACATTGTTCTTGATGAATAATTAGGATATCCACAAACCATTACATCTCAGTCAGAAAACTCTGCACCACCCGAAACTTTTAATACGTAAGTCTTCTTAAAATTAGTAGGATCCCTATACTTCCAGAAAGATATGGCTATTCCATTGAGGAAGTACACCTCATATGTGATGATGATCCAACTAATTACAAAGAGGCGATATCAAATATCGATGCAAAATAATGGCGTGAAGCCATGAAAGTCGAAATGGATTCTATGTATTTGAACCAGGTTTAGACTTTGGTTAATCCACTAATAAATGTTGTTCCAATTGGTTGCAAATGGATCTTTAAAAGAAAGATTGGAACAAATGGAAACGTAAAAATGTATAAATCAAGGTTGATTGCAAAAGGTTATCGACAACGTCAAGGAATTGACTACGAGGAAACTTTTTCACCGGTAGCCATGCTTAAATCCAATAGGTTCTTGCTAGCAGTTGATGTACACTATGATTACGAAATTTGGTAAATGGATGCTAAAACTTTATTCTTGCATGGAAACATTCAGGAAACCATTTACATAGAGCATCCAGAGGGTTTTATATCTACTGGAGATATATTTAAAGTGTGTAAACTGAATAGATCGATTTATGATCTTAAGCAAACATCTCATAGTTGGAACATCAGATTCGATGAGGTTGTCAAATCATTTGACTTCTCAAAGAATGAAGATGAACCATGTGTATACAAGAAGGTTTCTGGTAAGTCCCTTACCTTTCTCATTTTGTATGGAGATGATATTCTACTCATTGGGAATGATATAGTGATGTTATCATTTGTTAAACTTTGGTTATCATAAAAATTCCCTATGAAGGACTTGGGGAGAACATATTATATTATTGGGATTAAGAAATTTAGAAATAAATAGAAAAGGACGATTGGTTTATCCTAGTCAAACTATATTGACAAAATATTATCAAGGTTTAACATGCTTGATTCCAAGAAAGGTTTTATACCTTTCAGGTATGGAGTCAAACTCTCTAAGGCAATGGGTCCTAAGAAGCCAGAAGACAGGGAGCATATAAGTAATATTCCCTATTCTTATGTAGTTAAATAAGTGTGGATAGCAAAAATCAAGAAAATCTAGGTCCAGATCACTAGACGACCATAAAACATATTTGTAAGTATCTAATAAATACCAAAGATATGTTCTTGGTTTAAGGCGGTGATAACTTAAAATTTGATGGATTCACTAACTCGGATTTTAAATCCGATATTGATGATAGACGGTCAACATCTGGTTATATTTTTACCATTGGGAATGGAGCATTAAGTTGGAAAAGCGTCGAGCAAAGTACAATAGTTGATTCTACAACAGAAGTTGAATACGTGGCTACATCAGAAGCTGTAAAGGAAGAAGTTTGGATTAAGAAGTTCGTTACTGAACTTGGAGTTATTCCTACCATCGCATCAACAATCACCTTATACTGTGACAATAATGGGGCCATAGCTCAGGTAAAGGAACCACGGTCTCATCCTAAATCCAAACACATCGAGCGGAGATTCCATTTGATACAAGATATCATTTTAAGAGGAGATGTCTGTATTCAGAAGGTTGTGTCAGAGGATAACCTAGCGAACCCGCTTACGAAAGCTTTGCCTTAATAAACATGTTATAGAAATCTTTCAAAGATAGGCATGAAACGTATAGGCTATTGGATTTAGTACAAGTGGGAGATTGTTGTATATATGCCCAAAAAAGTCAATCTTGTATTGTGTATTTTGGAAATATATATAAATATATTATTATTCATTGATCAATTGTTATTAAAATACAAATACAGGGAAAGTTTTATATAATCATAATTGATAAATAATAAATATGATATTTATGATTATGTCCATTAGAACATTATATAGTGTGATGAATCATAATGGTTGAATTATGATCGAGAGATGTTCACCTCAGTTTCTTATTTTAATAAGTTGATCCTAGCTAGAAGCATAACAGGACATTATGTTTTGGACTAATGCTAGCATACATTATGATTTCCTTGTTTAAAGGAGTAGCATAGTCACAAAGTATTTGTTGAAGTTTGACAAGATCAAACGTATGGTTGCATATTGTATAGTATCGCATTGAACATAACTAGATAGAATTATCCAATGGATTTTTTGTAAATCTGTCAATGGATATATTTTATAATTACAGTTGTACACATAATCCTTAGACCGACATCATGTATACTTTTTATGTATTATGTAGTCATTTGATTCTACTTAACGAATTATGATATTTTTATATGATTATGGCAAGTGTAGAGTTGGTTATATCCCCATATTATATAAAGGGTCTTGGATGGTCAATATTGAATCTATCGGTCTTAACAAAGAGATAATTTATTCTACGCTAGTTAATTTAATTAACTACACCAAAAGGCTAAATTGCCACCTATGAGATGTCCATCCTAGTCACGGTCATTGATCGTGACAAAAAAACATGCGATTCCGTGACAACGGTTTGTCACGGCCAATGATCGTGATAACTTTAAAGAGTTATCACGGTCAAATACTTTGACAGGTTTGTAACAACTCTTATAACTAAACCCCTAGGCGCCTCTTTTTTCCCACCGTTTCCTTTCCCTCCACTTTCTCTCTCTTCTAGGTCGAGCTTTGGCTCTTTCTCTCTCTACTTTCAGGTCATTTCTCTCTCTCTCTCTCTCTCTCTCTCTCTCTCTCTCTCGTGTATATGTGTATAACTGCGTGTGTGTGTGTGTGTGTGTGTGATGGGGTAGGGGTGGCAGTGGCAATGGCGGGGGTAGGGGTGTGTGGGGGTAGGGGGCAGTGGTGGGGTCGGGGGTGAGTGGGGTTGGGGGTGGGGGCAGGGGTATATGTGTGTGTATAGGTGTTTCTTGGAATAGAATTGCATTGGAATTGATATTGATATTGAATAAAATTGAATTGCATCGGTATTAAATTTTTTATATTGAATTGAATTAAATTAAATTGAGTTGGACAAGTTGGATTAATTACACACGTAGATATTTAAATTCTTGCCTTACTCTCTCATATTAAATCATAATTAAATTGTCTTAACAACTATTGTATCTGAATGAAAGGGTATCACGCGCGCGCGCGCGCGCGCGGGGGGGGGGGGGGGGGTCATTGTTTGGATTTCACTTCGGTTAGACATTCCATGTACGAAGTTTAGTGATGGGCAGGAGTAACAACTCAAAACTTTAATATAATTAACATGCTTATAATGTAGTATTGTATTTCATGAGAAGTCACATAGTGTTACCATCCCCTTAGCTCGTTATTAAATTGACTAAAACATATGAAATGCTCTAAACAGTAATAACCTTTTTAATTTGTATACATTGTAATTCTATAGGATCCGTTTCTATAAATTGAAATTGAATTCTAATTGGTATTGATATTGGTATAAATTGATATTGAATTTGAATTGGTATTGATATTGGTATAAGATTTAGTTCTTATGCGTACTTTAAATTAAATGAAACATACTTTAAATTACATAATTAAATGAAATCTCTCGAATTGTGTTAAGACATAATTAAATGAAACAAACTTTAAATTACATATAGTGTGCATAGATACTAGATTTCTAGTTCTTATGCATATGCATTCAATAGCCCTTAGACCCATTCGAGAGTCATTACCCCTGTAATGAGATCTCTTGAATTGTCCCGGTTGGACAGTTTGGGACTACATAGTATATAATAATATTCTTAGTGGCATAAACTTGTTACTTTCGAGGGAAGTTCTGCGGTCGTATCTTAATGTTCTATGGGTACATATTAGATGATGTGATGTTAAGTGTTATTTAAATTGATAAATTGAAATAACACTCACACTTGTGATTCTATGTCGTGTACTTAGAGAACTAGATATGCTATCGAATTTTTCTCAAATTGGAACAATGTGTATGAGTTGTTAAGTATATTATAGAAATATGCAGTCTTGAATGGGATAAGACCACTCACCCGTTAGAGGAGATGTAGGAAATAGGAATTAATATTATAAATTGAATTTTAATTTTAATTTCAAATTAAAATTGAATTTGAATTGGAATTTGAATGCACGAATAAATTTACGCATAGAAACTAACCTTCTAGTTCTTATGCGTACGCATTCAATAGGTGATTATTTATATTAATGGGAACTATATATTCACACTTTTGTTTATGCTAATCCATGAATATACGCTTCTTACCCATAATAGGTAATTGTTTGTAGTAGTTATGATGGGATATCCTAAATACAAAGAGTGGATGGGTAAGACAAATAGATTAGGGAATGTGTTTCGCAAATGTTCTAATGAAATTGCGAAATACGCAGAGAGATCTCATAATAATGACTAGTTTTCATTTATGTGTGCTAGGTTTAAGAATGGTAAGGTTTTTGAGTGGAAAAATTTGAACTACATTTGCTAATATGGGGTATGCAAGATAGTTATCGAATTTGGTTTTTTCATGGGGAGTCGAAAGTTCCTTTTATCCCCGAGCAACCTTCAATACAACCTTCAACAAGTAGGATAGATGTATAAGGGGCGGATGACAATGTAGATCATAATATAATAGAGGATTTAGTTGATGACGCGTATGGAATTCATGAAGTGGAAGAGAATAAGGTCACTAACGATGTACAAGGTTCAGGTGCTCATAAAGATATCGGGATAAACCTTGACGATGACTACTAAAGTTTAATATTTAAGGTGAGTCATCCGTTATACTCTGCTTGTGAGAAAGATCAAATAACTTTACATGCCATGGTTGGTTTGCATAGTTTGAAGACCCAATATGGTTTGTCTGGCAATAGCATGACAAAAATTTTGAATTGGGTGAAGGGCTTACTACCCAAGCAGAATACGCTTCCAAACATCTATCCTACTATGCCAAAAAATTTGAAAGGTTTGGGAATGAAGTATAAATCAATTCATGCTTGTGTGTATGACTCCATACTATACCGAAAGGAGTATGAAAATCTCGATCGGTGTAAGTATGCGATGAACCTAGATATGTCCAATCTACTGGCAAGGAAGGCACAAGTTCAAAAGTGCCTCAAAAAGTGTTGAAATATTTTCCCGTTGGACCTAGATTAAAGAAGCTTCTCACAGTACCATGGATAGCGTAGGCAATGACTTGGCATGTTAGGGTAGAAGCAGGGAAAAATAGCATGTGCCATCCTATTGATTCTACAGCTTGGAAGAGGATGAGTTTTGAGTATCCCGATTTTTCTCGAGAACAACGCAAAATTTATTTGACAGTATCAACATATGGTTTCAATCCATTTGAAAATATAAGCGCCAATCAGAGTGTATGGCCAGTGATCCTATCCCCACTCAACCTCCTTCCTTCATAGTGTATAAGACCTAAATTTTTGATGTTGTGTTTATTGATCCCTGGGCCAAAGGCACCAAGTGAGGACATCGATGTCTACCTGGATCCTTTGGTAGAAGAATTAAATGAGTTATGGAAAGAGGGTGTGCAAGTATTTGACTCTTTTAGAAAATAAGACTTTACGCTGAAAGCTATGTTGATGAGGGTAATTCATGATTTTCCAGCTTATGGGACATTTACGGTTGTGTAGTACATGGTTATATGTGGTGGACATTAGCAAAAAAACATATTTTTTTATCTTGTGGTATTTTGTAGCAATAAGTGTGGTGCCCTTAGAAACTCCCTTTCAAAAAATTTCGATAAAATGCTATTGTGTCCGAATTTTTGACAGACTATTGATGGGTAAACTGACGCGATGAGCTTTTATTGGTTGGTTTTAGGATTCACGCCAGTGAAACCTAAAAACCAACCAATAAAATCATGCCACGTCAGTTTGTCTATAAAAATTCTGTCACAATAGAACTACTCCCATACTCAATGGGTGAATCGAGAACTAAAAAAAGTTTATGAGATTTGGAAATAATTAATGAAGCATAATTATAATTTACTCTAATTGTTTAGACTTATTTGGCTTTGAATACAATAAATTGAGCATTTTAGAATTACTAATAATTCAAAATGTTTCAAATTAGAGACCTTTAGCAAATGAAATAAGTGTAAAGCTGAATTTTTTCACTAAAAATCATCATTCAACAGTTAACTTGACTCTTAATATCTTAATGTTAAATGTTTAATATTAAGTAAGCATAATCATTAAGAGTTAAAACAAACATTAAATATTATCTCATAATTATGAATGGAACTCAATTCAACATTATGAGATAACAAACACCCTCTAAGGCAGCAACACTCCCTTTTAAATTATGTTTTTTTTAGCAACACGTTTAAATGCCAAAAAAAAGTTCGTGAATTATGTTTCAAAGCATGAACAGATGAGAGGTTGATAAGGGTGTTTTTTTTCACTTTTTCCCAAAAAAGTATGTCAATGGAGTTTATATTTTCAAATAAAATGAAACAACTCCCCCCCTTAATTGCCTCTGACAGAATTGGCAATATCCACTAAATTGAGAACTCTTTATTTCCAGACTCCGCTCGTACTCGACTGAAAGTTGAACCACATTGAAGGGTGTTTTTGGAACCATGATTCCATGCCTTAAATTTTAATTTACAATATTCATTTTAAAGAAAGGAATGGAACAGGCCTCCATGACAAGCTTTTTACAGGCAGGAAATCCATATATAATTCGATACTAGGTTTCACCAAACCATTATTGCTCATTAGAGGCATCAGACAATCTTGACATGATACAAAATATATTTCAGACAACTTATGGGATATTATTCGGTTGTGTAGCACATGGTTATTTGGGGTGTCCAATTTATGTAGAGGAGACTGAATCTTTTCATCTCCCCGCTAGATCAAAAAATGTATACCATTGCCATATGAGGTTTTTAACCCCCGCTCATAGTTTTAGATTTGAGAAAGGTTCCAATTTGTTATCGGGCAGGGTTGAGCATAGGCTACGATTGAGAAAACTTTCAAGATCATAAATTAAAAGTAAATCTTCTGATTGTGGCCCTAATATGCCAGGTAAGAATTCTAAATTTAAGAATGCCAGGCATAAGTAGACCCCAACTGGGAATGAAAGTGAGACAAGAAAGGCATGGTCTAGGAGGTCAATTTTATTTGACTTGCCTCATTAGAAGAATAAATCGGTGTGCCATGTATTGGATGTGATGCACGCAGAGAAGAACATCGTTGAACATATTGTGGGCACATACCTTGGGGGGAGTCATTCGAAGGATGGAGAAAATGCACGAAAAGACCGTAAAGCGTTGAAACTTAAGCCACAACTATGGTTGAAAGAAGATAGTAGGGGAAGGAAAATAATTGAGTTTACTTTGACGAGTGAGGAAAGGAAGGTGCTTTTAGACACAATATATAATTTTAAAGTTCCATCTAATTTTTGTCCAACTTGCAAAGGATTATGAATTATTCTACCCATGATTTACATAAGTGTAAGTCCCACGATTGGCATGTGATCATGTAATTGGTTCCTCTATTGTTTAAGCACTGTTTATCCAAGCACAAGGATTTGTGGAGGGCTATTATGGAAATTAGTATCTTTTTCTCACTTTTATATGAGAAGGTAGTCAATCGAGATCACATAGTGGCCGCAAAATTGGCGGTGAATGAAGCGATTTATGTCTTGAAGAAGAAATTTCCCCCATCTTTCTTTGCATAAGTGTTCACTTATTGGTACACCTATGCGACGGGTCACTTCTTTGCGGCCCAGTTAAATATCGATGGATGTATTCGTTTGAAAGATTGATGAAAGTTTTCAAAGATTACGTCAAGAATACACGATACATTGAAGGATCAATTGTAGAGGAACACATCACCATCAAGTCACCAATCTACACTCGGGAATATATGCCTGACTCGACTAGCGTGGATGATAATGATGAGTTCGTTGATGAGGGTGGTCATGTGATGGGAAAATGAGTGAAATTAACGAGTTTGCAACATGAACAAGTAGCTCGTTATCTATTTGACACACATGAAGATGTCGAAGAATGGAAAAAGTAAGTTTAAATTATTTTAACTTTTACATTATTTTAATTTTTACATGATTCATTTTGTAATACGTTCGTCACGATCTATGCAGAAAATATGAAGTCTGTGAGAACAATAAAAGATGAAAAACAATGGCATAATCAGATAGTGAATTTAGGTTGTGGTTGTCACACGAGGTAATTATAATGAAAATGGTTCTAATTAAATGTCACATTACAAGAAAGCTTTACAACTAACCTAGTTAATTTATCTATATTCTCAACTCTTAAAGACGGGTGATGCGACATCAAGGCTTGCTCGTCTAGCCACTGGACCCCTGTTCATAGCACAAGAGTACAAAAAGTATCGATTGAATGGTTACGTATTTGATGCAAGGGTGTACAAGGGAAATACAAATGTACAAAACTCGGGAATTTCACACAAGGCTCTTACTTTCTTTCGAGCGAGCGCGAAAGATAAAAACCTCGTTGAAGTTGAAATGACTTACTATGTAAACTTCAAAGAGGTTGTATTTTATTGTGATTGGTTAAGAGTTGAGGATAAAAATGATTGTAAAGTTGATCCTGGCACCAATTTGAACATGGTTTACTTGTCCAAGTTGAAGAGCAACGAACACATGAGCGATGAGCCATTTGTTTATGCTTTTCAAAAGTTCAAGCAAGTGTTTTACTCGGAGTATATCAACAACGAGCCATGGTCAATCGTCCTACATGCGCCAAAGCGTCTAAACAGTAGTATGAATGACTTGGTTGCACCTACCGAGTATTAATTCATTTTTATGATAACCCGAATTTGAAACAATTTTTAGATTTGTAATAAGTATTCAAATTATTTGTAATGACTAGTGGTTGTATTATTGTAGTGATTTATTATTATCAGATGATAATTTAATGATTTTTATTCATTTATACTTGATCATTTTAATGCTTGTAATGACCAAGTGAATATGCTAATTAGAATTTTAATCAATTTAAGCATTAATTCAAAGTTCATGACCCGGGAGTGTGTGGGGGTGGGGGTGGGGGGCAATGTGCATGTGTGTAAATTGAATTTGGTATTAATATTGGTATTGGTATAAATTAAAATTCATATTAGTATTGGTATGTATTGTTATCATCGGATTTGAGCATTAATTCAAAGTCCATATACATGTTTGTACTAATAAGAAGAATTTTTGCAGAAAATAACTTCATCCGGGCACAATAGCGAAGGCGATGAGGGATCCTCGACCAGTAGGCCCCCAAAATGGGGTGAATTGGGGTTCGTCATAGAGAATAAGATGACATCATTGGCTAGAGAGATATAGTTGTTGAAGGCGATCATTGGCCCGGGGTACATTGATTCGAGGGACGTGCCTATTGACCTCAAGTTAAGCAGCTGTGGGGTATTACAGGTAGTGTATTTATATTTATAAGCAACTAACACTTACTTTATTTTTGGTTTGTATTTGTTTAACCAGAATAATTCGGCCTACCTCCACATCTCCTCGACTCCACGTTGCAACAATTGAGGGATCAATATAAGATGTGGAAGAAGACTTTGCGAGCACGGTACTTTAGAAAGACTCGGGAGTCCATTCTGAGACTACGTGACACCGTCACCCCAAAGGAGCCGATCTAATTGGCACAGTGGCAAAATTTTATCGATAATGAGACCGATGAGTGAAAATTGGCATCTCGCTAATCAGGGAGGGACAACTGGGCTAAAAAGTTAGACGTGCACTACTCTGGGCAGACGTCTTACGCCGAGGTGGAGCACGGGATGGTATGATTTTATTTTTCTTTAATTTTAGTTAATCTAATTTAGCATTATTTTGCGTTACTTACTAATTAGGTATTTTTTTTATTTCAGGACACGGGGAGTGGCCCTAGGGGTAGGCCACATAGTCTCGATGCCTATGTGGCAATTCAGATGAAAAAAGGCAAGGACAAGGAGGTGGCATGAGTGTCGCTGCCACCATTGTAAGTTATAAATGTTGATTTTTTTTTAATTACATTATAATTTTTTTATTTACTTAATTAACTAATTGTGTACTTTTTGTCTTTTCAGGAAAAGCTTAAGGAAGTGCATGAGCTGCAATTTGATGCCGATAAAGCATCTTTGGCTACGGATGCACTCAGCCAAGTGCTCGGGGAGAATCTCAAGGGGAGGACTAGGGGGTGAGCTCGCAGGAGGGTAAGTATAGGGTCATCGGAATGGAGACGAGCAACAGCGGATCGGCACATAAGGTGGACACCCATAATAATAAGCTATCAAGGTTGGAGGCGATGGTCCTACATATGTACGCCTTCATGAAACATTAGTTGGGCATGGGCAAAGGCAAGGGCAAGGAGAAGGAGAATGAGGTATAGGTAAACAAGGACGAGGAAGCCATTGCCTCATCATCGATACGCACGGACTCGGAGCCATATAATGATCCATTTCCCATCGTGACCCCCATCAAGCGACTTATGTCAACAATCGGTTGATTAAGCATGTTTCTACTCGACATATATTATGGGGAGCCGATAGCCAGGGGGTTAAGGGATCCGAGCTTCCTCTAGTGTATGCTGGTTCATCGACGTCCCCTCCAAGACATTGAGGCAAGAGTGCGCGTCATGTATGTGGTGGTGGGAAAATAGAACTCACCTTTGTGGTTGCACAAACAATGTGGCGTTCATCATATTGAGGGGTGTCTCAATTCATATGTCTTGTGGCCTTCTTTCCTCTTCCGACCTACTCCTTCTTCATGACATTATTTCTATCTTTTTATTTGGATATTGGATTGTATATGTATTTTTTTTTATTTTGCTACATGCTGGTTTGGATATGGATATTTGAATTTCTATTTTATTTGGATGTGGATTATATATGCCATGATTTGGTAAATCGTTTCTATTTTATTTGGATATATGTTGTTTGGACAAGTATAATTTTGCTATAACAGGTACAAATATACTGCTGGGTAGTGGCAGTGGCCATGATGGCCAATAATTTTTTTTAATTCTTCCCAGAATTGTCATCGTCAAAGACCGTGACAAGTCCATGACAAAGAAACTTATCACGGTCTTTGACCGTGATAGTTTTTTGGTTTTGTCACGGACTAATCACGATCAAAGATCGTGACAAGTCTAATGAACTTATCACAGTATTTGACCGTGACAAGTTCGTGACAAAGAAGTTGTCACCTCCAGACTTGTCACGGTCAAAGACCGTGACAAGTCAGTTGTTTTGGTGTAGTGTTAATATTATAATTAAATCCTTAGCCGAGGTAGAATAATTATTTTTTAATCGGATATTGTCAAAAGAGTATAAATTAAAGGAAAGCGATATTTGATTTATGGACTGATAGTTTACCATTTCAAAAATAAAACAAATATGAATATTATGATGATAAAAGGATTGGAGTATATGAAAACTGTTAATGGACAAGGTTCAAAATAGATGAAGAATTTATTCATTCTATCTTAGCTTTAATTATAATATGCACCTACATGTTATTAATGATTATTAGTTTAACTATTTACTGGAGTAATAGATAAGTTACCATAAACTAATAAGAATGAATCTTTAAGGTTACAAACATATCAGGTTAAAAGTATAAATTCTAATTGAGAGATTTTGTAGGAAATTGAATTCTCATACTCCTTAAGGATTGGGATTTAATTTAAGGATAAGTAAAACTTTTAGTTTTACCTTATTACCTTTTATCGAACTTAAGTACACTTTTGCTAGTTTACCTTGGTAAGTTTGGCTTTACCAAAGTTAGGTAAGCGATTAAGACATTAATGGGGTGTGTAGAACTTCACCACTTCCCATTTGTTTAATGGAGTGGGATTCCACCATATCCATTAATTAATCATTTTTTGGAATTTAATTTAATTTGGAATTAAATCGAATTTCCAAAACTTGGGGTTTATACAAGGCTTTGGAAGTCTTGTAAAATTGAGAATAAGAACTAGAATATCAAATTCTATAAGCCTTTAATTGAGAGAAATTCACAAAGTGTGAAAATACTTGTGAGATAATTTCTAGAGTAGAATTGCTCCTAATTCCTTTAAGTGGAATTTTGGAACTGTTGATACGAGAAATCGGACAAATGTCATTCTCATACCAGCAAGTCAAGTATAGAATCGATATAAAGTAAGTAAAGAGACAAAACACAAGATATATAATGGTTCGGCTATTAAAAATGACCCTACGTCCACTTTGTTGCCCAGCTCTCATTATATATATATACGTTGTAGTAAAAGTTTACAATGCCATTAGAGGCATACAAGATAGATGAGAGAGAAGAATACATATCTGTAGTGATTATGGCTGAGCCGGAGAGATGACCATGAGGTAGATAAGTATCCCCCAAGCTGTATTGGGGTTATGTAGAGAGTTTGACAGGGCTTCACCTAGTGTGGTTGTCTTGGATCTCGGGATCAGACCCCCTATCTCGAGGTGTGGACCTCTTTTGATAGGCGGTACGTAAGTTGTGTCACGTGCCCTAAGCATATGACATATAACAAGTCTAGAGCAACTGTGAATGAAGGGATTCGGCCTATTAGGTAGACATGCTGGGTGTGGGTGCCACAACATAAATAGTATAAGGCTGCGGCCTCTACATGGGTAGCCTAATCACATGTCGCAGCCTATAAGCTTCAGTGCATTGCCTGTCGGTAAGTCTGCAGCAGGAGACCATATTTGTCATATCAATAAGCCCCCAAGTCGCAGTGCCGAGGGGTGATTTGGTGTTGCAGCTTGATATCGTGACTGTCATGGCGTGCAATCTCTGTAGCTATTTCCAAAATGAATTTTCTTCTTCCCTTTCCCTCTTATATAAATGGATCTAATCGTGGCCTTCATTACGTTCCCTGAAATTTTAAGAGAAAATTAAGAGTGAAACTCTACCAGTTCTTCCTTTGAGTTTTTTGACGATCTTCAGGCGACAATCAGGCTATTAGAGGCTGAGAAACCACTTTCTTCCAATTTCCAGATAATTTGTCAAATCAAAACCTCCTTAGTACTTTCTGTAATCCTTGTTTTGGCTGAATATTTCTTATTTCTGCTTGAACTCATAATAAATGAACGGCTTAAATCCACTAATTGGTTGAATCTATAATACACCACTAATTCTGAAATGAAATGGCTTTCCTTTTGAATTAACTGTATAGCTATTCGAATTCCTTGAATTTGTGTAGGAACTAGGGTTTGAGTCGAATTTGCTGATTTGGACTTCGATTTTTATGTTTCTCTATTTCTGTTTGGATTAAAAACTTGGATTTCATAGTTTAAACCATACCATGTACTGACCTTATTCTTGATATTCTTTACGTTCTTCATGTTCTTGGGTAGACGCTTTGAATGCTAGGTTTTCAATCCTTAGGCTTGGTAAATTCCCACATTAATCTTTTTATGCGTCTGGTCGCGACTGGTAGCATGACTTGTGCTATTTTGCTGCGGCAATATGTCAATACTTGTAATAATAGTCCCTCTGCCCTTAGGGTTTAGTTTTGAACTGATCGACCGCAGCCCTTCACTTTTGAATTATAAGACTGCGGTAAGTAGAAGCATACTAGTTCTTTCCCAGTTATATAACATGCCACGGTATGTAGCATGGCCCATGGTTTACACTTGGTAATAACAATTCCACCTGGTTTTAGACTTTAGACTAGGGTAGTTGGCTGCAACCCTTGAAACCTCTTCATTTTGACTTTTAAACTTGTACATGCTTTATGTTATCCCTAACGCGGCGTCTAAGAGGCCTCTCTAACCATATTGGTTGTGGCACCTAACAGCGGAGTCTTTATTCTATTCAAGCTTTGCTACAACTATATGAGTTAGAATCTTGACAATTTTTTAAAGACTTTTGGAACATACATTTTGGCATTTCTTCTCCTGAAATTCCATCTATGCGTAATTTGAAAACTATTGGACCTTGCTTACTCAAAAACTGCCCCAACTGTCTCGTTCTTGATTCTGACTCCGCGGACTCCACTAATTGTATGGATTCTTGTGAGGCTACGACAATGAAGGAGGATACAAATTCTAGAAACCACCCTCATGAAGTTAGGGTTATGGCAGTTGGGCCTTCTGAGGCTAGAGATGCACCAACGGGGCCATCTAATAGAGTTGAGAGAGCCCCTGCAGCCTTATTATGATTAAAGAATGGGTCAACTAGGTTGCTACGACCTTTAAATTTCCAGATGGCATAGTTTGTTCTGCTCCTTTCGTGGAGCAGAGGCATGCCCTGCGGTCCCTAATGATGGGGTTTTCTTCCCCTTCATGCTTTTGTATACGGGATGCGGCTGCCGGTACCTGTCCCAATTAGGAGGATCTTTAGTATGATAAAGTTGGCCCCAACCCAATTGGATCACAATGGCTGGAGGGAAATTCTTGCATCTCTAGTGCTTTGGAAGGAAAAGTTCAAAAGGGGTATAACTCCCACGAAGTTCTTTCATTTTTATAAACCAAAGGAGAACTCCGTCAAGTTTTCCTAGTATTACTACTTTGCCCTTCGTAATAATGAAGAGGTCTTGTATATCGGAAAACCCTATAGTGTAAAGAACTGGAAGGATAAATATTTTTACATTTCTGGAGAAGGATGGGAGACTCATCCAGAAGAGTCAGAGAGAGAGAAATCTCATAGGATGCCGCGACAATGGGGACAGCCATCCATGCTAGGTTCACAGTGCTGCAGCCTTTACATCATGTCACATCTAGTTCCACAGTTTGTACTTTTTTACATCTTTTATTGTGTTATACTAATATTGACCCCTTATGAAGTTATTGATAATTTACCCCTCAGTGAGAGGCAAGAGAGAATAATAAGAAAGGTTGCGGCCTATAGTGCTAAAGATAAGAACTTTAATACTCTAGTAACTTCTGCTTCTATCTTTGAGGGAGGCTAGTTTCCCAACAAATATTTACCCAAAAGAATGGTCGCGAAAGGTAATAGTCCATACTCTTTAAATTTTATGCGAAAGTTATCTTTAAATCTCTAATACTTAGTCTTTACTTTGTTGCTTTTCCAGGTGAAGAGATAGATAGAGATCTCTTGGTTACCTAGCTGGTTGATATGGATGAGGATGCAACTTCCCTCAACAATGCTACCAGGATGGGGGGAAAAAAGAACCAAAGGGAAACATATTGCGGTCGATAATACTCTTACACCCACTAGGGGTCATATCGCAGCCAATGAGGGGACCCAACCAGATGCTGCAACGCATACTGACCTGGATGTGGCAAGTTTATTGCCAACTGAGTCTAAGTTCCAAGATGGATGCGACCTCTCTCAAACCACCACCTCCAACTCTCCCCCTCTGCAGACTGTTATGGCTATAAACGCCAATTTTCCACCAACCTAAAGTCGCGCTAGTGTTGGCCAGGATGGTCGTATGAGGCCTCAACTGAGGACTCCAAACCCTCAGTCTTCCTAGGATACAACTGCCAGGGCAGTCTATAAGATGCTGAGGGTGCAAGACAATATAGACTTGGACCACCTGGTGGATGAGGACCATGAACACCTGGAGGCGTATGCCCTCCATAGCCTACTGCGGGTAAGGGCCATTTTCTTTTTACTTTATTTTATTCTGTAGTACATTTTTTATATCTAACATATAATTTCTCTACAGGCCGCGGATGTTGTCATGTCCCAAAGGCTAAAATATGAAGACATGTACAAGCTGAAGGAGGCCGCGAAAAAGGTTCATGTGGTTGACCTGGAGAATGCCAAGAACTCATCTTTTGAGGCGGGCAAGCAATCTGCTGCCGTGACACTCCAAGCTGCCCAAATGGACCTTGATGCTGCCATCCAGGTAAAGAAGGAGGTTGAGGGGAAATTAAAAATGGCTACGGCATCTCTTCAAGTTTTTGAAACTAAGGCTGCGGATGCTGCCAAACATGCTTCTAGCCTTGAGACTCAATTGAAGCAGCTCCAAGAAAAATTCACTCAAAGTAAGAGTGAACACGCCATAGCTATAAATAAAATGGGAGAGTCTCATGTCGTGGCTCTCACTCAAGCTGCAGACACTGCTGTAGCCACGTACAAGAAGTCTAGAGATTTTAATCTTATTAATAACAAGGCTTATCTCCGCGGCTACCAAGGGTTGAGGCATAGGGTCATCAAGAATTTTCCTAAGTCCAAGGACATGTCTTGGAAGTTGGGAGATGATGAGGATAACGCCTGCGTGTATGAAATTAGGACTGCAGCTGAGGAGAGGGAAAGGAAACAATCGAAAGAGGTCGCGGTAGAAGATGATGAAACAAAGACTGCTGCAGAGGGTGAAGAGGGAGATGAAAATGACGATGATGCCTCTTAGGCCTAGATAATTTTTGCTTCTTTTTTATAATGTACACAGGGTGGCAACCTTTTAATATTTGTGAACACCTTAATTAAGGATGCGACCTCTATCTGAAACTTGACTATTCTATCCTTTCTATTTGAATGCTTTTTATTCCTCTGCCTTGTTTGCTTGAAATATTGGATGAATACTCCATCTCTTTATATTTTTGATTACTTGAATGTACAACTATTCCTTGTAAAAATGCTCTCTTCGACAATGAATGTATGTACATGGGGTCACATCAACACCTTATAAAAAAAAATTGAACAAGGTTGTAGCCACTTGTCTTTACCTTGAGATATTCCATCATACTTATGCACTTATCATCCCCCAAGCCGCGGTACCAAAGGAAATGACTTTGGGGCTACGGTTGTTTTATTTTGTCCTTATCTTTTAATTTTTCCATAATTTTTCCTAGGTCTTGATGCCAATCGTAATTTTAAGTCTGCAGCTGGGTTGCGTTCCACGGCATCTAAGGTGACATTTCATGGGTTTCAGCCATCTATCCTTTGTAGCTTTATGGTTACTGATGCCATCGTCACAACATCCTTTAGTCTCTTTAATTGCATAAGATATTTTCCATGGCTTCCTTTAGTTGCTTTATCATGAAACCACTTCCGTAGCTTCTCTTAGTCGCTTTGATTGGGTTATTATCAAGCCTCCCCGGGCTAGGTATTATAAAGCTTCCCCAAGCTATTTTTGGATATATATATAAAGCCTTCCCAGGCTGGGTATTATGGGGCTTCCCCAAGCCAAAACTAGAGATGTATATAAAGCCTTCCCAGATTGGGTATTATGGGGCTTCCCCAAGCCAAAATTAGATATCTATAAAGCCTTTCAAGGCTGGGTATTGTGGGGATTCCTCAAGCCAACTCATGCATCCCGAAAGTGATGAATAGGCATTAGTAGCCCTCGTGGCTAATTGAACCATTCGAAAGTTGATAACGGACATTATCGGCCCCCGTGGCTAATAAAAGCTCCTTAAATCCTCGAATGCTTTCAATGTTGCCTTTACGATTGTAAATATCATGTTCTTTGATATGCTTAGGCATTATGAGGGATGTTGTGAGCCAATTAAGATAATTATCTCTGAGATAATATGTTGTCTTCATTCAAAATATGTTTGTATATGACAAAAGGTCTTTTATGAGATAACAGACAATGAAAACAAAAGAAATGAGATATGAAAAAATTAGCACAATTTCATATATTCATGTATTTATATAACATTTCAATGGAGTTTCTCAAAGATAAAACAAAAACATAGTGTAAGCTAAGGCAGATATGAGGCATTCGGCTTGTCAGATTAGGCTGCATCCCTTATGCATCCTTCAAGAATCGCTGCAGCATTCCCTGCCTTACAAGCCTTTCGATTTCATCTTTCAGCGCAAAACATTTGTTAGTGTTATGGTCATGGTCTTGGTGAAATTTGCACCACTGGGCCTGGTACCTTTTGTGGGAAGGAGCTTTCATCTTCTCAGGCCACTTGAGCAACTTGTCTTCTTTGATGCACTCAAAAATACCTTCAATTTCACAAGTCAGTGGGGTGTAGGCCTCAAAGCCTCTCTCTATCTTCTCCATCTTCCTCTTTCGATTCTTGTCTGTAGCCTTTGGGGTCGCAGCTTCTACGTCTGCAGCCATAATGGTTGGAACAACAAGATTTGGTGCTTCAACCTTCAACATAATAACCCTCTGGGTTAAAAACTAATCTAAGCCTAGTGTGAGGCATGGCTGTCATATAGATGGTTGAGATGGTTGTATAACTGAGCAATCTCATCTTTCATCTCTGCACTTTGGCTGGATTATCCTTCCATTTATGCTTTGTTAGTCTTTAAAATATATATATTTCGAGACAAAACTAGCAAGAGTGAGTGATGAAAGAAACATAGAGGAAATGACCAAGTATAATAACCAGGATGTAGTCTTTGGTAATTTGCCACTCTATATTGTTGTGGTCACGACATGCTAAACATATGGAGTTACTGCCAAGGCCTCTCTACGAGGGAGTACTAGAGTTCAAGTCCGAGGATTATTTTACCATTTTTCTTCTCCCAGGTAATGAAATGAAAATATACAGCATCCTGTACAAGGGTTGCAGCACTCAAGCAATTTACTTGCCAGGCTGCATCCTGCTTGCTGCAGCGTATTGCAATTTCATGGACCCACGAGTTGGGTTCAACCCATATGGAGATATGAAAAAGTAAGCCTACCAGGGGTCTACCATGGACAAATCAGTCTTCGAGTACCCCAAAAATGGCATAATCATGGTAGAAAATCCTATATCATAGGCAACTAAAGTAGTAGATGAGCAAATAAAACTCATCCTTAGTTACCCTTCTTTGCGAGGCTAGATCCTTTTTGTGTTTTTCAGTACTATCTAGGTGAGGTGACATCATCGGGGTATATAAAATAGATCTAAGGTCATAAAAGGAGGCCAACGGACATATCTGAAAATGTGCGATACCCACTTAAGGGTGTATATACAAAATACGAGCTCAATAACCAAAACTCACCCATGAGATGATGACCCAGAGGGTCCCTATTGTAATACCCCGTATTTTTATGACTTTTAAAAATGGGATTAATTAGAATTAATTGTGTTATAATTGGAAATTAATTCGAATTTAAATATTACTCGAGAATAAAATAATATGTGATTTATATTGAATATTACTTAGTGATTAAAAGTAATATATATGATTATGACTTTATAAATTGTCGCGAATTATGTGTACGACAATTTCGGTAATTAAGTCAGGACGCGTGTGTATGTCGTGTCGGGACTAGATTTAAATGGAATAGAAGTGAATTATTTATATGTCATCCGTATGGTCGTTTTGACTGCGCCAAAGTGTCCGTAAGGTTTCAAATAGTCTAAAAGGTCTACTTGGATGTTTGATTTGGGTCTCGGGGCACTTTGGAACCGAAAGGACACCCTGGAGGGGTATTTTGGTCATTTTAATTGGGAGATGAATAGTAAAATGGGAAATTAGGTTTTATTATATTAGTGGGGAGATTAGAGAAATTAGGTTCATTCATCCAAAAGCAGAGGAAAGGTCTTTGAGGAGAGTGAGAGGCTTTTCAAGGAGAGGAAGAGGTTTTTGGAGCAAACCAAGGGACAACCACCTTGCACCACCAAGAGCCACCACCACCGCCGCCGAAAATTGGCTGAAAAAATGGAGGACCACCAGCAAAGTATCATCCCCAACGATTTATACCTACAATCTCAAGGCAAGTGATTAATTACTGCAAATCTTGCATTTTTAATGGTCATATTAGAATAGAATAAAATTCTGGACTATTTTACAAATCAAAAGATAAATTTTGATGATTTAAGATTGATCTCTGTGTGATAACCATGATTATATTAAACCCTTTTTGATTAGATAATCATTTTTACAAAATTTGAGTTATAATTGATGGATAATTCTGAGATTTAAATGTGTTTTTGAGGAAGAATTGTCTATTGCATAATTTTTGAATTTAAGATGAAAATTAGCATGATTAATTGAAACCCTTGATGATTTATATGATTTAGATGCTAGAAATCAAGTATATACTTTGCTATATCATTTGGGATGAACAATGAAGTATTTGGGATCATTTAGTATTGATTTTGAGGATATTAAAGTGTGAAACCCGTAGGAATTTTATGCAGAAAAAACTGGGCAATATCTAGTCGATCGACTCAAGACTGTCAATCGATCGACTGATCGATCGATCGACCAGAAACAGTTGATCGATCGAATACCCATGGAAATGTGAAGTATTTTCCTTTTTAATTGTTGATTAAATCCCAAAATTTGAGGAATCTTTGTTGATGATTAGATGAACCTAATGGGACTTAGGCAAGGGCAGTAGGATATAATTAAGACCCGAAAAATATTATTTTGGAATTTTGTAAGGGGGAAATTTATCGAATGATTAGTTAAACGAGTTATTTTGGAGAATTATACAACTTGGGGTTCAAATCGAATGAAAGTTTATTTAAGGTTAGGACTAATTGTAAGAGGGTTATAAATTACCGGCATAACCTTAAGTATATTTGGGATTAACCTTAAGAGATGAAATTAAGCGCTTAGATTGAATTAGGTGTTATCGAAAAATAAACCTAATTGAAGTATTTTAATTCATAGAGATTCGGGAGTTGTGATGACATGGATTAGTAAGTCGTGATGTTTACCTACTGAATTAATTTGAGGATTAAATGATAATCATCGTGCGGTAAGAAAAGTTCAAAAATAATATATTGAGGATTATTCATAATCGACAAATGCGTTGGATATTCAGGATATAAATATACTACGTATGGGATTTATTATATGGGTTGTGCGTATGCCCTGATGTTATATATATATATATATATATATATATATATATATAGGTTAGATGAATACCTATTGCTATCATATGGTTGTGTGAATACCCTATTGATGTTATATTTATATAGGTGGAATGTGTACCTATATTATTATTTATTGTGTGCATGACATACCTACCTTACTTGCTATCACGGGAGCTTGTAGGAAGAGGACAATCTTATCTTGTGTGCCTTCGGGAGGATTTAGATTTGGTACCTCAAGAACATAGGACTGTGAAAGACTTATTTATGAGTTGATAAGTCAGGTGACTATGGGAGCGTAGGTATGTGCCTGACCCATAGGTATGTGAACTATGCTCGCCTCCAATATGTGTGATTTGTATTGATAAAGTTCCTGAGTGATTCGAAACGTGTGATCCTTATGTACGTGATGTGCCGGGATTTGATAGTAGAGTATGCATGCACCGTAGCTTAGCCTAGGGGTACCATATATGTATATATGTACTGAGAGTGATTTATATATATACTTGTGATTGTCCACTGTTGCTTAGTAGATGAGAATGACTAAGATAATTATATGGTTTAAGAATGTGAAAGGCTTAAATAATATTTGAGATAAGTAATTTAATAAATGAAAATGTGTGAATAAGTATGACTTATTTGGGTAATATGGGTGGGCATCTTAAAGAAGATCGTATAGACAGAATTGGTACAGACTAGTTAGGTAGTGGCGAATCTAGTATGGGCTAAGAGTATACGTTAGGTGTGCACTCTAGATGAGAGGTGAGAATATTAAGTGAGAGCCGTGAAACTAATATGTACATAATAAATGCTTAACTGTACTGGTTAACCACTTGCTATTTTAACAAAATATTTTACACTCGGACTCTGACCCATTTTCTTGCATATTCTCTTCTCTATTGTATCCTTGTCATCAGGTATCCAGCAGCAGGGATGCCCAGTATATATTATGGATGTGTCAATGGATTATAGCTGCTATCAGAGATGCAGATTTTGTTTATATGCTTCCATTTTTTTGATTCACATATATGTAGTGTCTATTTTCATTTAGGACATGCTGACCAGGATTCTAGTTATTCCATTTATATTCTCGAGAATTGTAAGTACTTATGTCAATACTGTTGAGATTAATTTTGTTCAGTGGTAATAAGATATTTTAACTGGAGAGTTTCCCAGTCTGATTTATTTTGTGTTATATAGTTCAGTTGTGTTGCGTTAGTACTTCATTATTATTATGTTGTGTGGAATGGTTTTATTAAATGTTGAAAAGTTTTGACACTTAACTTAATTAACTATTAGGTGATTAATAACGAAATTATTTTTTGAGAGTGATGCTGAGAATGAACCAACTGGATATTCTGATTTTATTTAATAAAGGACTGATCACCCAGTTTTAATTAGGCGGGGTGTTACACCTATGAATGAGATAAGGTGCTAAGAATCTGAAATATAGAGAGATAAGATAGAAATACCTCTCTTCCCATAGACGGCGCCAGATTGTTGATACGAGAAATCAGACAAATGTCATTCTCATACCAGCAAGTCAAGTATAGAATAGATATAAAGTAAGCAAATAGACAAAACACAAGATACGGAGTGGTTTGGTTATTAAAATGAGCCTGCGTCCACTTTTTTGCCCAACTTTCACTATATATATACGTTGTAGTAAAAGTTTACAATCCCATTAGAGGCGTACGAGATAGATGAGAGAGAAGAATACATATCTATAGTGATTACGGGTGAGCCGAAGAGATGACCACGAGGTAGATAAGTAGCCCTCAAGATGTATTAGGGTTATGTAGAGAGTTTGGCAGGGCTTCGCCTAGTGTGGTTGTCTTGGATCTCAAGATCAGACCCCTATCTCGAGGTGTGGACCTCTATTTATAGGCGGTATGTAAGTTGTGTCACGTGCCCTGAGCATGTGACATATAGCAAATCTGGAGCAACTGTGAATGAAGGAATGCAGCCTGTTAGGTAGACATGTTGGGTGTGGGTGCCGCACCCTATATAGTATAAGGTTGAGACATGTACATGGGTAGCCTAATCACATTTTGCGGCCTATAAGCTTCAGTGCATTGCCTATCGGTAAGTCTGCGGCAGGAGACCAATTTTGTCATATCAGGAACTACGCTTGGGGATTTTGATTCCATTTTACCAATGGATACGTAGACAACTTGGATCCCCCAGTTCAACTCGTCACCCGAACCTAACTCGATGCGTCTTTGATTGAGAATCAGAAAGCACGCTACAACTAGTTAGTTTTGTATTTATTGTTTTGTGTGCTATATACATACGTGAGATTTAACCTGGATACATAGGAATATGATTAATAATTTTTTCATTTTTCCACACTATTAACCGGATGTATTCTAACACAAACACACGCATACACACAGTAGCACACCGCCACCACCTAAGCAGAACCCCCCCTCCCCCCCCCCCCCCACCACCTAACCACTCATCGACACCAACACCTGTTTTCTTACTCTCCATAACTTTTGTCACTACCACCCAACCCCTCGCCCAAAGACAACCTCTTATGACCCATGGAAGAACCATCCACCCATAGATATCGCCTTCTACGACAAATCAACTACCCCACCACCCCATTGTCAACCCCTCACCCATGATTGGTTTTCTTGTGTTTGAAATTTGTACTGTAGAAAATTGGACAAATCAAAATCATAAATCAGACAGGAGTTTTTTTTTTTTTTTTTTTATCTATACGGGTAATGGAGGTTTTTTATGGAGAATGGAGATTTTGGTTGTTTCGGAAGTTTTGGTCTCAGATCCGAAGGTTTTTTAGTACAAATTTGTTTGTTTTAATTTTGGATTATAGACCAATATGGGGGGGGGGGAGTTGGTATGGGTGGGTGGGTTGGTGGTGGGGGCCCAGTCAAAGGTGGGGGCTTGGTGTGTGATAATGTGTGTGTGAGCACATGTGTTTTGAGAGTGTGCGCAGAAAAAAGAAAAAAAGAAGGGGGAGAGAGGAAAATGAGGCATATTTCGATAAACTCCCCTAATTTTAAAATTGATTTTTGTATTCATGTTAATTTTGTTAAGAGAAGATGATGGAAGGGGCATTTTAAAAATTTCAATACTTCAATGGGTGAATCGAGACAAAAAAAAAAGTTTAGGATATAAATTGAGATTTAAAAATAGTTTATGGGGCATAATTATAGTTTAATCTACTTGTTTAGACTTATTTGGCACTCAACACAATAAATATGATCATTTTACAATTACTAATTATTCACTCAAGTGTCTTAAATTAACGACATTTAGCAAATTGAATAGGGTAAAACTGAAATGAAATTTCATCAAAAAAATCAACATTCAATAGTGAACTTGACACTTAATGTCTTAATGTAGAGTTCAAAGTAAGATTCAACATTAAGAGATAAAAACAAACACTAAATATTAACTCTTAATTATTAATGGAACTCAATTCAGCATTACGAGGTAACAACAAACACCCCGTAAGGCAACAACTCTTCCTTTTCAAATTATGAGATTTTTTGCAACATGTTTAAATATTAAAAAAAAGGAAAAGAAGTCCATGAATTATGTTTCAAAGAATGAAAAGATTAAAGTTTAGTAAGGGTGTTTTCTACACTTTCCTCAAATAAATTATATCAATGGAGTTCATTTTTTGAAACAAAATGAAATAAATCCCCTTGAATTGCCTCCAATAAAATTGGAAATTTTCACTAAATTGAGAACTCTTTATTTCCCGACTACGCTCGTAATCATTGAAAGTAGAGTCACATTTAAGGGTATTTTTGGAACCACGATATTAATTTCAAAAGGGGGGATGCCAAACCATTATTCCTCTTTGGAAGCATTGGATAATCTTAGTAGGGTACAATTTATATTTCAGACATTTCCAACAATAGTATAATATGCCTAACAACCCTCTTAAAAACACATGGCAAGCATTTTAAATATTCAAGGTCCAACTATAGTTAATAAGGACGAATGTAAACATGAGGCCTGCATTCTAGAGTCGATGGTTCTCAAAAGTAACTTAATATGCATCATAGGCTTGAAGGAAAAATTGAATGCAAATACTAACTTATGACTCAAATAATTTTGTCCAAACGGAATAAAGCCAATTTTACAATAAACATTACACAGTGACAAGATGTGAAATTTGTCTGTACACAATTTTATTATGGTGATCTGTGTCTAAATCTCTGTGGTGACACATGTCCTAATTTGGATGACATGTGTCCCATAACATATTTTGCATCCTCCATATTAGAATATTTGTCTAGTTAATGCATAAATAATACACAAATACGCGCGATATGTTGAATGCGCATAATAATATCTAAGTTGCATAAATGCTTGTGTTGTTATGGAATTTCATCAAGATTAATCAAATTTAAAAATAATGGGAGACTTATTGTTAAGACCACCCTCTTACACATGCCGTAAACAATCTAAAGGTACAAGTACATGATGCGCGCACGCACACACACACACACACACACACACACACACACACATATATATATATATATATATATATATATATATATATATATATATATATATATATATATATAATACCCCGTAATTTTATGCATGTAATAGTTAATTAATTCGGGAAAAATTTAAATTACTAGTGTGTCGTAATTTAATGGAATTAATTATAAAAAATTTATATAAATATTAATCGGGAGAATAATTGGTTAATATTTATGGGAAATTAATTTACTAGGTAAATAGTAATATTTAATTTACGTTTTAAGAGTATTAATGACGTGGGGTTTACTTATCTCAATCGGGAGTCGGTTCCAGACTAAGTTAGGTGAGAGATAAGAAATTTTATAAACTTATCTGGATGCCAATTCTGAGTGCACGGTTGAGTCCGGAAGGGCCAAGATAGTCAGAATAGAGTACCCAAAGATAGTAAATGAGTCTCGGGACGTTTTTAGGCATAGCCGGGCCCACACGGGAGTATTTGGGTCACTTGGTCTTGGCCCGTTAGGTTAAAAATGGGATTAAGCCTAATTACTTAATTAAAGAAAAAAGGAGAACGGCAGATTACACTGTGGAAAACCTAAAGTTGGAGAGAGTACCCTATGGAGCAGTTAAAGGCATTGGGAACCAAATTGGGAGACAAAGGCAAGAACCAAAGGGGATTTCATCATCAACCTTGAGAATCACAACTCTGGATCAGACCCTACGAAACCATAAGGCAAGTGCTTAACTTGCTGTAGCATTTATTTGTTTTACAATTCATATTTATGTGAAGTGGGAACCAACATTCGTTTTGGGGAAAAGAGAGTACAAAAATGGGGTTTTTGTAAATAAATCTTCTGATTAGAAATTATTATAGAGATTCATTCTATAATCTAAGATTGATATGTACTGGTCAGATGTGGAAAACCCCGACGAATTATGAACGAATTTGAGATGATAATTTGGTGTTGAGACGTAATTAACGAATAACCCGAGTTTTCCCCAATTCAGAAAATAGGAGAGAACGAAAATTAAACGGGGTTTGGGGACTTTATGGGGGTTCCTTATGATGTTATTAGTGTACTATATTGATGATAGGACCTGGGTTAGACTGTAAAAGAAATTGGGCATTTAAGATTTTCGTTCATGGCAGAAACAGGCTTTCGGAGAAGACAAAGACCTGCTCGATCGATTGATTGATGGCTGGGATCGATCGATCGATGGTCGAGAATATTTAACAGGTCGGCCAGTTTTATTATATAAGGGAAATTTATTTAAAATTCTTTTCCCACACTTTATTTAGTGAGAAATAAAAATAGGATATAAATTCTTAACAATTATGAGGGAAAGCAATTGGGATTTGGAGAGAATTTATGGTTGACACATTGTGGTTAATTTTGGAGAAATATATTCCAAAATATTAAATTTCGAAACAAGTGGGAGAGTCTGGGTATAATGGTTGAGCGATACCAAAGTAATTAAGTTAATTAATGTGCAAATTAATTAATAGTCTGAGTTGGACCATAAACTCAAGTTATGACGTATAGGCTAGTGTTACAGTTTTAGTACACTGTAAAGTCGGGATTGTTATATATATATATATATATATATATATACGGTGTACGATAGTATATATATATATATATGGTGTTCGTGGAGATAATTTGTATTACACGTGGCTCTATGGAAATTGGCAAATCTTTTTTTTAATTAGAAGTTGATGGACTTTAATAACCATAATGTCCAACATATATAAATATTGTATATAAAAGTAGGGGTAAATTAGGAATATGACTAAATTTTTTGTGAGCGTAGTTGCCTAACAGGCTCTCTTTTTAGTATAGATTAATAACTAGATAAAAATAAACTTAAGTTCATTCATATTTCTAAGGATTTTAAGTATTAGTTCCATATGGGATGATTTAGTTACATCTCATCTCATGTATTTTTATTTTTAGTTATTGGTACTATTGAATGGTGGTTAAAAAGTTCATGGGACATATATAATTTTTTAAGGAAATGAAGAATGGCGTTTGGAGTCGATTATGAGAGTGTGTATGACTAATTACAATTATAACAAAATACATGGGTTTGGTGACAGTTAAAACTTTCAAATTGGGATTAATATCTAAAAAACTATTATTTTTGTCGTTTCATGGGTCGTCCGAAGAGTTGTGCGGTCTAACCTTAGCCCTAAATGCATAGAGCTAACTACGATAGTTTATTTTAATTGAAGAGTTGTGGGGTCTAACCTTAGCCCTAGAATCATTGAACCAACAATTATAGTTGAATTTGAATTGGATACAAGTATTATACACTAAAAATCAAGTGAAAGAATTCTTTTTTATTTTAGATTATTTTGGATTTAGTTTCCATTTAGTTTTAATACTCAGTCAAACTCCCGCTTGTTGACTTTTTTGGGGTTTGGTCCCAAGTTAGTTAACATAATTTGGTTTTTAGTACACTCACTTTATCACACGATTTTCCATTTCTGCCCTCGTTCACGACGGTAGCATATAAATACCACTCTATTACACGATAGCATATAACCATTTTTTAGGGTTTAGTCCTAAGCTTAAATCTAAGCCATTGTTTTTTTTTTTTTGGGGGGGAGGGGGGGGGGGGGGGGGGGAGGGGGTTGGCTTAATCCTCTTTCTAAACGTGACCCAATATTGTTATTATAAACCTATAACTATTTTTATTATTATAAAAATAGATTTTTAGCTTATATTCCAATATTATTTTTTAGCCTGGATTGTTTTCACATGTTGTCACGTGTTGAGAAATTTCTTTATTACAAAAATAAATTATATTCCAATATTATTTTTTAAACTTGAACTCTTTTCACATCTTATCCCACATTGCCACTATGTACAAAAATATATTGTAGTTTATTACTTCGAGGTTTAAATTAAGCACTAAAATAGTTCATTGATAGTTGTAAATTTCATATAGCTTATACATTTTTCTACACATGTTAACTTTTATTTAATTATAACCCAATCCCTTTATTTCCATAGTAATTACAAGTTGACTATTTTTAAGTTCAATTCGAATCCATAAACCTCAAAGCTTATAAATATAACAATGACATGAAATGGAATCAAGTGGTGGTAAATATTTTTTTTTACTTTAAGGTAATGATAAATATAGACACTAGTAAATAGGCCACAATAAATCAAGCAATTGACTTTATCCAAACAATTAACATAAATGTTAGAAACAAAATTCTCAATGCTAATTCAAAATGCATACAAGTTTGTCAAAATAATCAAAAAAACAAGGAAATTACAATTACAAGATTATTGTAGAACACCATTTTCTTAGTAATTAAATTATTACTTTTGAACAAGATAATTTTTAAAATAATGCAATACAATTTAATTTTTTTTTATTAAATCATATGTAGAGATAATATATGAGGTAGTGTATATGTGTTCGTTTGCTGGATTAAAGGAATTTAATTTTTATTCAAATCAATTGGGATCAAGTTTAAGAATCAATAAAATTGGCAAAGGTGTTACAAATTAAACACTACACCTACCGGACCAAGTTTAGGGGGAAAACAAATTAAAGTAAAAGAAGAGAAAATGGGCTAAAATAATTAGTAAGGGGGCAAGTTATAGAAAAAATGATTAAACCAAAACCCACAAAAAATAAAATGAATGATATGATTTGAAAAAATAAATTTATTAAAGAGTTGCATTGTAAAAAAATATGGGTGATTGCAAGTCAAATAGCGCCATAAATAAAGGGGAAAATGGGCAAAACAATGCATTAATTGAGTTGACTAACAGTTAAATTAGATTGACTAAAAAAGTTTTTAAAATGGGGATCAAACTACAAAAAAGTCAACAGCTGAGGATTTGACCAAATATTGAAAAATTAAAGGGTGTGGCTATTCCCACAGCCTAAGTTCTTCCCCCACACCCTCCCAAACATCCTAAGACCAAAATACCCTCCCCCCTTTAAAGTATAATATGATTTTAAAAAATAAAATATTTTAAGTAAGATAGAATTTATACTTTAAGATAAAATATAATTTTATTATTATTATAATGAAAAAAAAACAGTTTTTTAACAAACAAAAAAACGGTTTTTAACAAAAAAAATATAGTTTTAAGGAAAAAACTTTTTTTTTAACAAAATAAAAACAGTTTATAACAAAGAAACAATATCTTTGAAAAAAATTAGTTTTTAAAGAATAAAAATATTTAAAAAAATAGTTTTTAGAAATATAAAATCACTTTAGTGAAAAAAAAAATTTAACAAAAAATCAGTTTTGAAAGAAAAAAAAATAATTTTTCAAAAATGTTTTTTTAACAAAATGAAAACAGTATTAATTTTAAGTAAGGTCTAAAATAAAAAATATATCATGGGTTAAATTCAAAAAATCCAAATAATAATATTAATAAACAACAATAATTATAGTAATAACCATAAATATAATACACATTGTTTTTAAAAACTATTTTTTTCTTCACTAAAGTGTTTTTATTTTTCTAAAAAGTTGTTTCTTTAATATTTCTTTGTTATAAACTATTTTTTATTTTGTTAAAAACTGTTTTGTTTTGTTAGAAATTTTTTTTTAACGATTGTTTTGGATTTTTTTACCAATTAGTCCCGTTTACTAGTTTGTAGTTCAATAGGTCCTAATATTTTTTTTTTCTCTCCATCAGGTCCCATGAAAAAAAAAATTTGTTCCAATAGGTGCGATTTGTAAATATATAGTAAATATTCACTATATGTACAAATAGGACCTATTGAGGAAAAAATGTTGTGATAGTATTTCATATAAACGGGACTTATTTGTTAAGCTCCCATTTTTTTTTTGTTATAAACAGTTTTTATTTTGTTAAAAAAAAATCGTTAAAATAATTTTTATTTTGGTAAAAACTGTTTTATTTTCAAAAACTGTTTTTTGTTGTTAAAAAGCTATTTTTTCATTATAAGGTTTTTTTAACCCCGAAAAACTATTTTGTATGATTTTTTAAAGATATAAATTGTTTTTTGTTATAAAAAGTTTTTATTTTGTTACAAGTAGTCTAATTAAAATAATTAGTAATGTGTTAAAGTAAAAAATTGAATTAATAATAATAATAATAATAATAATAATAATAATAATAATAATAATAATAATAATAATAATAAAATATATTTGATCTTAAAGTATAAATTTCGTCTTACTTAAAATATTTTATGTTTTAAAATCATATTATATTTTAAAGGTGGGGAGAGTATTTTGGTCTTAGGGTGTGGAGGAGGATGTAGGGATAGCCACTCCTAAATTAAATGAGGCCAAACCTAAAATGACCATTGTTTAAGAGCATGTGCAGTAGTGGACGAACAGGAAAGGTTAATTTACAAAATGAAAAGTGGGTTTACCTTTCGTCCTTAAGCAGCCCCTACAATGGTGAAAAGTTCAAAATTTGTAAAACAATTCCTACGAACTTTTGTTGTTCGTAGGAAACAAATTTAATATTTCTTACAAACAACAGAAGTTCGTAAGAACTCTTACGGACTTTTGTTGTTCGTAGGAACCCAAAAATATAATAAAAACGAGTATTTATATTTCCTACGGACTTTATTTCTTCGTAGAAATTCCTACGAACAAATGAAGTTCATAGGAACCTTTGCAAATTCTGTATCAAATTTGTATCTTTGTAGAACCATTACAAATCGAAGTAAAGAATTTTTTGAGTTTCACCCACCACTGCAGACATCCCATTTTGTAAATTTGCAAATTTTGTTAGCTTTTTCCCATACCATTAGAGATGCTCTAAGAGCATCCATAGTGGTGGAGACTCACAAAAGGCAAAGTTACCTCTTCATTTAAGCAGTTACCTTTCGCCAAATAGGGTGGTCAGCAGTGGTGGAATTCCTACGAACTTCATTTGTTCGTAGGAAGTTCCAACGAACTTCTTTTGTTCGTTGGAACTTCCTTCGAACAAACGAAGTTCGTAGGAAGGTAATGGCACTATAACGGCTAGAAAACGGCTAGTTCCTCCTCCTATTATATAACCATCTTCATCTTCTTCAGACATCCTCACCAAATATAACCATCTTAATCTTCTTCTCCTCCGAATATAGCTCACTGCAAAAAATAGAGTTCTTCTCCTCCTCTCAATTTCATCCTCTTCCCAATTCATCATACAGTTTATCCCTCTCAATTTCATCCTCTTCCCAATTCATCATACAGTTTATCCCAAATTTCATAATAAACAGTCCAATTATTTTATTTTAAGTTTTTCATTTTATTCATTATGGAAGGCAGAAAATGGAAAAAATATTTCAATATCGGGAAATCCAAAAAATTCGGGTCCACTTTAACATCAATTCCCGCTCCTTCCACGCCGATTGAACCGTCGAACCCCATTTACGGACACTATTCCCGTATTTACGACGTAGTAACACACGCGACGGAAGGGCAAACTCCGATTATAAACGAAAATAAATTTGAATTTCGTGGGAATTGGGTGGGCCCAATGAAATTGTTCAAATTGATCGGAGAGAAACATCCGATGATCAAATCAATTATCGACACTGTCGGTTATATGTCGAACATATTTTCTATGGTGATGCCCAATTCCGATCAATGTATTGTGACGGCAATGATCGAACGTTGGTGGGATACGATGCATACGTTTCAACTACTATACGTCGAGCTTGCCTTCACTCCGGTGGACTTCACAATGCTTTCTGGTAATTATATATATTTTATTGCATTGTAGTTATATTCATAATTGTTTCAATATATTTATTGTATTTTATTGTATTTATATTCATAATTATTTAAATATATGACAATAATTTTAAATTTCGTACAGGCATTCCGATTGGATAAGGGAGATCCATTATAAATATACCCAATGAAAAATATACCAATTTTCCAAATACCATAATTCATTTTTCCCCGATATTCATATCTAGAGATTTACCGATGCGGGGATTGCAGTTTTCGACCTTAAAAAATATATAGAAAATTTTGTCAAGGCTGGAGATATACCAGATTATATATGCGTAATCATAGCCCGGGCATTTTAGTTATATGTTATCGGTAGTTTATTTTTTCTAAATGTCAACTCCACTTTCGACATCGGCTTTTTACATTATTTGGAGGATATTACTGTCGTCTCCACATACGACTGGGGTTCGACTATTTATGCCCGGATTATATGGTCTTTGGACAAAGCCAGTCGTCGATCGTTGACTAGCATTGAATGCATGTGGCAATTACTCGAGGTATATTTTCGTTTAATCTTATTTAATCGCATATTTGAATTTATTTTTCATTAAAATAATAGTCAACTTATTCTAATGAATAAAATGTATTGACATTTTTGCAGTATTTACATCACGAGTACATAGCCACGGCATGTCCAATACTAGTCGATTAGTCCATTGATATGTGGCCCCGCATATTCCGTTGGTCGAGGGGGAATCGAAAGAATTTCAAGGGAGCACAGCGGTTTAATATCTCAAGCAGTCAACATCAGATTGAGATGCGATCACCCGAGTCTATTATATGGCAGCGATATAAGATTTCTTCTGCCTACCGTGACACCGATGTCATCCTTTATGCTTCTCATCTATCGGGTTTACGGATGATTATTTGGGGTCCTTTATTTAAGGGTTTTTGGTACTTGGGTGACCGAGCCATTCCACAATTGACTGGGCAAATATGTATAGTAGACAACCCGCTTACGAGTTTGTGTTGTGTCTCCGTACATGAATTTCAAGTAGCAGCTGGCCAAAATTGGCCTGTCGCAAATCAATTCATTAGAGATGTATCCCAAGAAGAGTACAATGCCTATTGGAAGGCAATAGCACTCGAGCCTATACTACCGTCGATTGCGAGATATGTAAATGTTGATTTGATTGGAGTTGGTTCAGTGGCACCTTCAACGTTACAAATCCCACGAGCACCAGCACCGACAAATGAACCGCATGTATATGAGACACAGTTTTCGACGGCTGGTTCTACGCATGTCCAACCACCGAGACAGAATTGGACGGTGGACGTCGGCCTACCGGAGGGGGCTTCATATACGGTTGATGTATCGCGACCCGAGTTTCCCACCAACGCACCTCCAGTTCAATCTTTGACGCGGTTAGAATGGCGAGAGTCCTACATCGATGCAGTAGATAACAATCGAGGTCTCCGTCATTTATTATTATTCGAGAAACGACAACGAGAGGATAAGATCAAAGCACGCGATGACCGCATTGAGGAGTTGGAGCGTAGACTAGCACGCTTTATTATGACTAGTTGTGGGTTTGAGCAGGGTGGTACGAGTTCTAGCCATCCGAGTGTTTACATACCACAGCCCTCCGACCCAATCACCGCATATCAGTTGCAACAAAGTTGGGGAAATTTATTTGGGTCTGACCCAACTACGGGTTCACATGTAGACTTAGGTGCGGATTATGAGTTCGGTCCTGAGCGCCCTTGATGAATAATGTTGTATTTTACAAATTTCGCGAATTTATTAATAATAGTTGTCGGAATATAATTTCATTTTCTTTTAAGTTTTGTTGCATTCTATTATTGTTTTATCATATTGGAATGAAGGCAACCCATTTATTAGCATGTTCTCATACTTTATTAATATTTTAAAATAAAAGCGACTCTATAAAATCAAAGTTAATAAATTTATGCATTCCGGCACTTAAAATATGAAATTCAAATTTAAATCACAATAGTTATATTATGAATAAATGTTGATCATTTATTACATGAAATAAATGATTATTAGGACATAAATGATTATTACGACATAAATAAATCACTAGTACAAACATTCGTACATGAAATAAATGATTATTAGGACGCGTAGTTAACTGGTTCAAACACCAAGGTCGAACCTTGTAGAAGTACAGCAAAATGATTTTCTATTGCGCACTAAACATTTTGGTAAGTAAGACCGTTACGTATCGGAATCAATGTATTCTTTGTTGTAGTTCGATATATTTGGTTCGTAGTCTTCCCCATCATATTCAGTTATGCATTTCGAAAAGTAATCACACCCATAATTAGTGTAGCCGAAAATATCATTATCTCATGCCATCGTGGCGCTCGTTGACGTGCACATTGTTTCTCACCCTTCCTGCTTAAGGGTATATCCGGTACGTCTCGTACCCCCGGAATGTCATCTTCGCCTTGGGTCTAGGGTTGTCATCATTCCCCGCTATATTTTGTAAGTTAAATTTTGGTAAATCTTTCAAAATTTGATAGCCGTTATCGTACGTAAAATATTTTTTCGTTTCAGCGCGGTACGCTTCTCGTGCATCTGTAACCGCTTGGAACTCATTGGTCCCACTTCCCATATTATTTATTTGGTGAGAAAGCTTCGCAACATATATCATTATGAGATGCAGTATATGATTGTAACGTCTCGACAACATGGATCTCGTACGAGAAATTGTAATTCCATTTGTGATGTTATACTCATTCATTGCGATATCCCAAAATGTGCCCGACGGCATCGAGTTTCCTTCAATACTGCGGGCGATATATTTAGCATAAACGGTACATAAGACTTCATCTTCAAATGAAGTCATATTAAATTTTCGAACAGTACTCGAAGCAATTGGTTAAGAAGACGACATATTTTCGGTATAAATATAATTTATTTCAAATAAGATTAAGAAAATACAAAGGGAGAGAATTTGAGGCTAGAAAAAAAGGGGTGAGAATGATAAATTGATAATCTGTTTGGGCTCTATTTATAATGAAACAGCCGTTAAGTTACACACAGTAAAAATATTCCAACGAACTTCTATTGTTCATAGCAACTTGCTACGAACTTCTTTTCTTCGTAGGAAGTTCCTACAAACTTCTAATAATCGTAGGAACTTCCTACGAAGAAAAGAAGTTCGTAGCAAGTTACTACGAACAATAGAAATTCATTGGAATATTTACGGATTCATTTACCATTCAGTAAATTTGTCAAACCCTTACCATTCCTTCTACCTTATTTGGCATTTGCCTCTCACCATTGCAGTCCTACCGATTGCCAACTTTACAAAATTTGTTGGATTTACTCCCCACCATTGTGGATGCTCTAAGAGGCTAACCGATTTGCAAGAAGCCTAATACTCGGGAAAAACTTTTCTCGCGGCGATCTATTTTTTACCCAGAATGCTTAATGTTGAACTCGAATGTTGGATGCTCAAGTCTGAATACTGGGGCATTTTTTTTTAATGGATATCTAAGCGTATGTTATTTGTTTGAGTAAATTACAAGTATGCCTCCTAAACTATTTTGAGATCTCAATTTACACCCTGAACGCCTTTTTTTGTCTCGATTCAATCCTTGAAGTAATGAAACATTTTAAAATGCCCTTCAACCCCAATCCACCTTCTTCTAACCCAGGGAAGAACCATCCACCCACAAAGTCACCGCCTTATACGGCAAATCAAACACCCCACTGTCAACCCCTAATTAGAGATTCACACTTCTCCAACGCAAACCAATGTCGAAAATCAAATCAAGTTTGATTTGTTTCTGTTTGAAATTTGTAAAGTACCAAATTGGACAAATCAAAATAAAAAATCAGATGGGAGGTTTAGTTTTCGATCTGTACAAGTAATCGTGGTTTTATATGGAGAACTGGGGGTTAGACTGTTGTGGAGGTTTTGGTTTCAAATCCGGATGTTTTTAATTGCAGATATGTTCGTTGTGATTTTAGATTAGCAACAAAGATGGTGGGTGTTAGGGGGAAGGGCGTTGGTGCCAATGGGTGGGGGTCCCGTCGGAGGGGGGGCCTGGTGAGTGACACTGATGTCTCGTTTGCAAGTTCTATTTTTGGAGAGAAAAGAAAGGAAAGGAAGAAAAAGTGTGTTTCCTTTCCTTCTTTTGGGAGTTTAAGTAAGAAAGAAAGTGACTTTCTGTCGTTCGGGAGTTTAAAAGGAGAGAAAAGAAAGGAAATGTTTTTAAAAACTCTCTTCCTTTCTCTCCAAAACTTTCTTTCCATATCGGAAAGAAATGGAGAGAAAAGAAATTTTTTTAATGAATTGTTCCTTCTTCCTCTTAAAAAAATGGAGAGAAAAGAAAATTGTTTTATTTTCTCTCCCAAACTCCTTTATCTTCTCTTCTTTTCTTTTCTCTCTTATTAACTTTCCCTTCTTTTCTTTTCTTTTCTCTCCTAATAAAATTTTCTTTCTCTTTCTTTTCTCTCCAAAACTCTCAAACAAGCCCTGAGTGTGTTTGTTGGGGGAGAGAGAGAGAAATGAGGTGTATTTCAATAAACTCGGCAATTTTTTAAATGTGATTTTTGTAATTTTTTAATTCTGTTAAACGAAGATGACGAAAGGGGCATTTTAAAAAGTTTCAATACTCAACAAAAATGTTGTTGTGCCCGAATTTTTGATTAAATTTTGATGGACAAACTGACGCGGTGGGTTTTTATTGGTTGGTTTTTAGGATTCACGCTAGTGGAACCTAAAAATCAACCAATAAAATCACGCCACGTCAATTTGTCTATGAAAATTCTGTCACAATAAAACTACTCCAATACTCAATGGGAGAATCGAGAACTAGAAAAAAAATTATGAGATTTGGAAATAACTAATGAAGCATTATTATAATTTACTCTAATTGTTTAGACTTATTTGGCTTTGAATACAATAAATTGACCATTTTACAATTACTAATTATTCAACTATGTGTTTCAAATTAGAAACCTTTAGGCCCTGTTTGGTTGTCCCAAAATTGTAAATTGAATCATTAATAAATTGATCAATTTACAAATTGATCCATTAATTGTGTTTGGTTTCATTAATGAAATGATTCATTAATTGCCCCATTTTAGCGCATGTGCAAAATCTGAAATTGGATCATTTCACAAAAAATGTGAAATAAATCCATTTTGAAATAGGAGTCACATAGAGTGCATGTTCCCTCTCCCTCTCTCTTCCCCTTTCCCTCTCTCTTGATTTGTTTTTGTTTTTTTTTCATAGAATCTTAACATCAATTTCAAATTACCAAACACTGGGTAAAATTGAATTTAACTAATTTCAAATTTACTCATTTACAATTCACTAATTCACAATGAACCAATTTACATAATCAAACAATTTGCGCAATCAAACTGGGCCTTAGCAAATGAAATAAAGACTGAAGATTTTCACTGAAAAATCAGCATTCAACAGTTAACTTGACTCTTAATATCTTAATGTTGAATGTTTAGCATTAAGTAAGCATAATCATTAAGAGCTAAAAACAAACACTAAATATTATTTCATAATTATGAATGGAACTCAATTCAACATTATGAGATACAAACACCCCCTAAGGCAGCAATTCTCCCTTTTAAATTATGTTTCTTTTGCAACATGTTTAAATGCCAAAAAAAAATCCGTGAATTATGTTTCAAAGCATAACAGATGAGAGGTTGATAAGGGTGTTTTTTGCACTTTTCCCCCAAAAACTATGTCAATGGAGTTCATATTTTCAAACAAAATGAAACAACTCCCCCCTTAATTGCCTCCGACAGAATTGGCAATTTCCACTAAATTGAGAACTCATTATTTCAAGACTCCGCTCATACTCGACTGAAAGTAGAACCACATTGAAGGGTGTTTTGGGAACCATGATTCCATACCTTGAATTTTAATTTACAATATTCATTTTAAAGGGGGGAATGGAACAAGCCTCCGTGACAAGCTTTCTAAAGGCAGGAAATCCATATATAATTTGATACTGGGTTTTGCCAAACCGTTATTGCTCATTGGAGGCATCAGACAATCTTGACAGGATACAAAATCTATTTCAGACAATTCCAACAATAGTATAATATGCCTAAAAACCTGTTCAAAACACATGGCAAAGCATTTTGAATATGCAGGGTCCAACTATAACCAATAAAGATAAAGACAAACCCAAACTCGGTCCGTGCATTCTGGAGTCGATGGCTCTCAAAAGTAGCATACCCCAACCTCTTTTTTAGACATGTTATGCTACTTATGTACACTAGGCATGGATAAAGTTAACACCAACAAAAGGAAGCAATCCTTGAAAAAACAACCCAAAGGTTTGAGTAGCGAATAGTTAAGTATGTTCATCTCCAAGCTGACGATCTAGATCCTGCGCCACAGAATATTAAATGTCAGCAGTAGAACAGCTACAAGGAGAAAAACCTGAAAATAACAAAAAATATAGGCCAAATTTGAGTACTATATTGTAGGAGTCGGGTTACCAGTAATTAAATTCTTCAAAGATCAATATTTAACGTCAGAATAACTTTTTTGCAGATAATCAAGTTGAAAAGCAATCTCAAATACAACTGTGTACAATGAATCATGAATCTTTCATAGAATTACTGCCATGTTCATGGTTGTATTACGAAAGCTATCCTAATTCATGACAGCGTTTACTTTTCAGAATCGGATAGACAAGATATCATCTACTCTCCACACCTGAAGGGTCACATTCACAGTATCTTCTCTCATCATTGCCACATCAACTTCATAGTCATTAAACATGTTTTAATTGAAAGGTTGCCTCATTGTTTTGTTTTCCCTTTTTGATGTTGGGGGGCCAAAGCCTACAGAGGCGGGAGAGGGAGGCCATCTAAGCTGGCCCCATTACAAGAGCTCAGGATCCCAAAATGGATGGATTTGGAGATCGTGGCCTCTTAGCGAAGGAAATGGTAAGCCGAACTGGGTGGTGAATATTTCTTTAGGGTTTTCCGTCCAAATTGGCTTGTCCTCCCAAGTCACCTTACTTTGGAATAGGGGTCCCCCAAATGCACTTCCAGACAAAGCTGGGAATGGAGGTGGAAATGGAAGATAACATCCAAGTCTTGTTTGGGCTTATAACTTCCAACACATGCAAACAAAGCTTACTAGGGTTAATGCCATGGTCTAAGAGGTTGCATATATAGGCTCACTTGTGGTCCAAGCATCAAACCAAAGTGAAATCTGGTTCCCGTAGCCATCTCTCCCCTTGAAACCTCCATTGGTCTGCTTGAAGCTCCAAACTACTCCTTTCCATGTTGAAGAAGGACCACTTTAGGGATAGTGATCCAACAATTTATCAATTTAAGATACTTTACCTTTAAGGCTTCCACCCATAAAGCGTTGTCATGTGTCGAGATTCTGCACCCTACTTTAGCAAGTTGGGCCGTATTAGTAGCCCCAGAAGAACTGAAGCCAAGGTCGCCAACTTTCTTGCCTTCATCATCGATTCACTGTGTCCAATTGAATGAGATGGACCCCTTTGTTATCTCCTCCAGGCACCATAGGAATTGTTTGACCACAACAATCCCCTTTCTTTCTTTAAGATTATGCCAAACCCTTGTTATTGCAAAGTGTAATCCAGAAAGTCGAATCTATGTATATAGGCTATCTCAATATTGATTTTTAACACCATTTTCTTTATTCTCTTGCATTACCACTCTTCAACTATTTCATTTGTTATCAACCCAAGGTCAATGATTTGCCTTCCCCAGCAAAGGCCCCTTGGGAAAAGGTAATAGAGGGCATCCAAGACCTCCCTCAATCTTAAAGTAAGAACCTTAGCCATAACCTTGTTGACATGTTACCAACTTTATAGACCTAAAGTCCTTCACTTTCAAAAGATAGCCACTTTTCGGTATACTGCTGCTATTCAGGTAACTATAATAAAAACCAAATTTATTTGTCATTAACTATATTTGTTGTCAGAACTCCATGACATTCTTTATTGGCTCTATGAAACGTATTATACCACTCTATATCATTCATTTTTGGGGTATAAAACGTTTTTGTAACCATAATAAAAAAAATATACGGGCAAACACATTCAATGTAACTTAACAAAGTTCTATCCCTATAATTTTCTTACGGATTGGGAGACATGAAACATGTTACTTCTCGTACTAGTATAATTCGAGCTTTTGCCAGATTGGTAAATTCACATATAAAAAATCATAATTTATGTCAAGAGATCGAATCATTGGATACTAATTCGTATACTAGATTGAGATTTCAGACTTTTAACATTTAAATATACTAGATTGAGATTCTAGGAAATCAGACATCTGAACCAGAAGAGAACTTCGAGAAGACCAAACAATATAATACTTGTCTCAGAAAACAGTGAAACATACTCTTCAAGAATTATTGGGTGAGACCTTACTTCTTCAACGTTCAATGTTACGGCAGAACTTACTGCCGCACCGGCACCAAAATGCCTTGACAGGATGATCATGATCATCAAAATGAATACCATAATCCTGAAAGCAGATCAAATATATCTTCTTAACAAAGTACATGAAGAAAAACATTTACTTACGCAGAATTAAATTTAAAAAGGTCAGCAAAAACTCTTCGATCATTTCTAATAAGGATCGACATGCAAGCAGAGACAAAAAATAAATCAGAGAGGATACTGCTATATCTTATGAGGGAACACCTCACGGCAGTGAATCATCCAACTCTTAATGGGTATGTATGTTTACAATTTCAGAAGAGGTGTAAAGTATATGCACTATGTATATGCGGATATTGTTGCCATAGTCTCTCAGAAGTGCAAGATTATCCTACCCCTTGGGCGTATGAGAGAAATCTTGCGCTTTTTATTTCAATCACAGTTTTGTTAAAGATAATAAAAGCATAAATAATGCATGAATTGCTGAGTGTTTATCGATTCAAGTTTTTTAGAACCATCTAATTGTTGTGTTTTTTTATATTGAATAGATTTTGTTTTACTACATAAATGATGTATAATTCAGACTACTTTAATTTGTGAATAAAACATACTATAATTTATTTTGTTTGAAGTTAGGATAATGAGAATATGTTGCTTTTATAAGCTATTTACTCCCCTCCCCCCCACCCCCACCCAAAAAAAAACTCACTCAATCCAACATGGAGAAAAAGAATTAAGTATGACTTTACATATTCGGAGACTATAATCTTATTATGATCATACTCACAGATTATTCAAGAACCCCCTTCAACTACCCCTTTCATCTAACATATGGCTTCTAAGCGAAACCCAGACATAATTCATAGAAATGCTAAGGTTTTTTTTGGGTAACTTTATTTTTTTAATCCCCATACACATATATGACATTATTATTTTATCACAATTCAAATTCTATTTGGCCCAAGTAACGAAACTGGTGGCTATAATGATTTGAACCATGGGCTGGCTTCATACCATCGTAGCCACACAGATAAGTTGACATAGATTCAATTATACCCTTTTTCGCTCACTACCATCAACATGAAACAGGTACCCAATTTCGCTCACTAACCATTCTCAATAATATATATATATATATATATATATATATATATATATATATATATATAGAGAGAGAGAGAGAGAGAGAGAGTAGAGTTTCCATTAAAACTGTGGTCTTTTGAACAACTTTAAAGCATAATCCAGTGAAATTAAACCTACTTACCCAAGTAAGCTCTTCCAAAGCATCTACCTTTCTTGAAGTGAAGAATGCGAGCTACATATATAAATGGAACATATCAACATAAGAACAAAATAAAATAAAATAAGCACAAAAATAAGATTCCGTACATGATAGTAATGATGATCAGGTGTCTCCACTTCAACAGGGATCTCAACTAAGTTTGGATCAAAACACCTGGCAACATTTAAAAATGGATTTACATGATATATGCTTCAATGAAGGTTCACTTTTCATTTTTATTATTTTTTTTCTATGCTTGCATGCCCAGGGGAGGGGCATGTAAACCAACTGACAGGTGGGATGTAAAGATGAGTGCACAAGGTAATAGCGGAGAGAGAGAGAGAGAGAGAGAGAGAGAGAGAGAGAGAGAGAGAGAGAGAGAGAGATGTAAGGATTAAAATAATCACGATAGTCTATTAAGTAAACCTTTTCTTTTGAGGGAAAAAAAGACTCAGGCTTTTTCTAAATTACATGGGTCATCTATATGAATCTTATTTCTCTATTCCGTCATATTTAGGCAATGTCCTCGGTTAAACCACACGATATTAAGCCCTTCTTAACAAAATCATACCATGTCAATTTAGCTCTACCTCTTTTCCCTAGTGTTACCATCAATATTAATCCACAAGAATCAATGGGTTTATGTTTGATGATTTTTCTCTCCATTTATCTTGTATAAGATTTTGTTTCACGAATATCGTCATTTCTAATTATATCCTTTCTAGTCTCCCAACGCATCCATTTGAACATCCACATATCTGCCACACTCAGTTTTCGAATATTGACTGCCCAACACTCCAATCATATGCTATAGTCATTCTGTAAAACTCCATCTTCAACTTGACAGGTATATACTTACATACCAAACTAATGGAGTTTTGGTTGATTGTACATTGACGACCACCCTCTACCCTCCAGTGACACGAGGTCTACGAAGGGAAGGGGTTGATGTGTGGGTAGAAGTTCAACTTTGGGCTTTTAAGATCAAAATTATGGGTGGATAGTTTTGTAAAGGAATTTGGTGAGAGTTTTACTAATATATGCAGATACGGGGCATGTGTGTGGAATTGAGCCAATGGTAATGGATATTTTTAATTGTAATTTTTATTGCTTTATTATTAGTAAATAAATGAACATTCATTTAGAATGTTAAAGAGTACGTAGAATAGGTTATGGTAATGTCGGGGCTTGTTTGTACCACTAATCCTGTGACATCACCCATGACCTCATACTTATCTGCCCACCAAGTATTGAGTGCCTATAAATACCCTCGTACACTCTCATTTTGTATTAACTAACTATTATGAATGAGTATGAGTATGAGTATGAGTATGAGTATGAGTATGAGTAAGAGTGCGAGTTATCTTTGTTATTTTCCTCTTCTATTGTGTAAAAAATCCGCTACATTTACATCAAATCGATGTTCGTCCTTGGGGTGTGTCCATATTGACTGGTGTACGGAGCCAAGGTCCCAATTATTGCTTCAGCTCGAAATAAACAATTGGCTGGGAGAGTGGCTTGGTTGATGAATGTTCCAAATGTAGCCAAGCTTGTGATCGAAACCCCAAAATTGATACTATGTGAATGGCTGGATTCAGTCGCAAGGTTGCAACAGAGTCGATTCACTGAAGAGAGAGCCCTAGAGTTCATCACAGCCACGCAACCACCGCCTCCAACAATCTGTGATTCCCCATATTCTTCATCACTTGAGGAAGAGGAGAAAAAGGAGGACGAAGAGGAAGAAGAGGACAAAGAAGGGGAAGAAGACGAAGACAACAGCCCCCCTATCACCCTTTTGGGCCTCCGACAGTGCTGTTTCAAATGACAAGCCGTTACTCGTCACCAAAGTTTATGAATCCTAACTTTTGCTAACTTGCCCATCGAAATGGCCACCATTGTCCACAATAGCAAGGAGAGGGGCACGGGTGAGAAGGCGAGTCGATCTAGGGCTTGGCTGTAAGGAATACTTCACTTGATCCTTGAAATCAGTCATGCCAATGTCCGACTCACAAGAGGGTGTGAAATCAAGGGTAGCCAACAAAGCAAGGCTTCAAAGGAGAGGGCTATGAGGGGTGCCGGAGCATTGCCATAGCTGGCAAGGGTACTACCGTGATCGGTGATAAAAAAAAGGAGCAGATGGTGAGGCATTTGTCAAACCTAGTCAATGGATTTTGCACGAGAAGGAGGTAGAGTTTGAAAAACATTAAAAAATGTCAAGTCGTTTTTGGACTGTTTGGTCTGCAATTTCAAGTTGGTTAGCCCTGCAACGAACCATGCAAAAAGGCTGAAGTGCAAAGATTGGGCCTCCTTTAGTTGAAATTTCTTTGGGCCCAAGTTCTGATATTGTGGATTTTATTGGGTGAGAGGGTTGTCAATTGGGATGGGCAGGCCCGAAGCCCATCCGTTCGGCCCGATTAATATGGCCTGATTTGTAAGTGAGCTTGAGCCGAGCTGAGCTTGAGCTTGAGCCGAGCTGAGCTTGAGCTTGAGCTTAACTTTCAAGCCTGAATTATATTCGGGCTGAGCTTGAGCCACGTGTGGAAAAGCCCGAATTGGGCCCTAACCCGAATAAGAAGATACATATATCTATATATATTTTATTTTATATATATTACATGCATTTTAACTTGATAAAAACAAAGGTTATTAGCAATTTATAAAAACATGCTTACCTTTTAAATCAAATAGTTATATTCAAGTACATGCTAATATATTGTAATATTCTTTTTAATCTTTTTAGAATAAATTTATATTAATTATTGTAATGACTCCATTATAGTATGAGTATTGAGTTTGAGAACAATAAATAAATCATCATTTTGAGTTCAAGTTGTAGAACAATCCTTTAATCTTGACTGGATTTCTAAATAAATATGAAAAATTTCTTTCCTTTAAGTCTTATTTATAAGATTCATGTTGTAAATCTTTCATGGGGCAACAATATATTTTTTTTCCAAGTAGGACCGAATAATGCCCGAAGCCCACTATCAAGTGTGAGCCGAGTTTGAGCCTAGGTCCTCTCAACTCGAAGCCGGAAATAATTGTGAGCCAAGCTTAAGCATAACCAAGCCCGGCTCACCCAGCCCGATTGACAATTTCTAAACAAATAGGAAATATTCCATTTGGCCACAAATTTGAAAACATTATTTTGAGACCTCAATAAATGACAAAAATATTTTCCTAGTATTTGTTTAAATGGCACGGGAGACGGGAGACACGGATTCAACCCTAAATCTCGGGGTCGGATTTTTTCAAAAGAAAAGAGAATGATGCATGGGGGTACGGGACACGTGCATGGAATTAAGCCAATGTTGATGGAAATTTGTTACTGTCTTTAATTGTAATTTTTATCGCTTTATTAGTAAAAATATGAATATTCCTTGAGAATGTTCGAGAGTAAACCAGAATAGGTTAATTAAGAATGGTTATGTTAATGGCTTAGACCACTAGACATCACCCACGACCTCATACTTTCTTGCCCACCGTGGGACAATAAATACTCTTGTAAGCCCTCATTTTGTATTAACTATTTATTATGAATGAATGAGTAGGAGTGAGAGTAATCTGCATAATTTCCTCTTCTAGTGTATGTTAGATCATTTACAATGGAAGTGAGGGTAATGCGATGGGACAATGAATTTTACTTTGATGGTCGAAGGTTCCTTATGCCGGGGTGACTTTATAGTGTACGAGTAGCGCTCATCAATGCGGTATAGACCCAACGAAGAGGGCTATTAAGAATGTGAATACTTCTGCCCTGAAGAGTATAGGACTATGGCTGTAGTCAACTAAAAAGTGATTCCAGATGATAGAAACAAGTAAATATCGCACATTCAGGAGGGTTACACGTCGCCCATACCTAACTTAAGGGCCTTGGACAAGCGATGAGAGTATCATGATTTCACATTTTACTCTGATGGAGGGGCATCAGAGCTTATAAGAAAATCAGTGTAGAACCAATATAAAAAATGTGAAGAAGCTAAAATTAACTAAATTGAAATGATTTTTAAATCAATGTTCAACTCATGCAAGAGGTGTCCACAATAATGAAGGATACACGCATTTAACTCTTGCAGAAACTGAATGATAAATATTGAGAATTACTTTAGTTTAGATCCATTTAGTTCCTTTTAGATTGTTTCATTTGCTTTTGTTCTTGGTACTACACCATATAATCTAGTCTAAGGATATCTGCACATTTGCACTATATTTATTATGTCCCTTTTATTGTTATATCTGGGGGTACCTAAACCTTGTAGAACAACTAGCTAATACCCGAGTGTAAGTTTACACCCTCCAATCCACATGCACCAGGACACACCATGGGAGGTGGCTCCAAGAGTGTTCAAACTCTTGGCCTCCAGGTTGAAAGGTAAGAGCCCATGGCACTAGGCTACCCTTGGGTGATGTGAATAGGGACATTTTCGTCATTTTTTTAGTCTTTTATTCTTTCTAGTATTGCATTGTATTTTCTTTTGTTAATATTTAGAGGTAGGAAGGTCAAGGGGCATAATTGTAATTAGTTTGACAACTTAGAGCCCAAGTTACCTCCTACCTATAAATACTCTTTTGTAGCCTCATTTGAGGCATTCTTCCGTTTTGAGATATAGTAATTTGAGAGAGTTTAGACGAGAGTTATCTTCTTCTTGCTCCCATTTGACGTCATTTTACGTCAGTTGGTATCAGAGCCTCGTTAGTTCTTCCCGTTGTTGTTGTAAAAAAATACAAATCGTAAAAATGCGACAAATGGGTCCAAGAAGAAAATACACCGCCGTGGAATCTTCTCACCAGCCTCTCGAGGAGGTTATCAACCGGTTAATAACTCGGATGGAGGATTTCGACTCCCGTCTTCCACCACCATGAGCCACCACCGGCCGACCTCATACCGCCCCAGCACCATCTCAAAACCCTAACCCTAATTCACCAAATTCGACTCATTCCACACCTCTACCATAAAGAAACCCTAATTCTACAAACCCTAATTTCCATTATATTCGAACGGAAACCACCGCGGGTAGTATACCCCTCCATACTTCTTCAGCCACTCCAATCCGACCCGTACACTGCCCGTTCGAGCAGATCTGGAGCCCCAGCCAGCCGATCTGCTATACGTGAGGTCGTACTGTGCCGACCGGTCATCCACACTCTTCACCGGTGTAAAACGAACAGATTCGGAGCACCAGACATCTGATCGATCCCACCGAAGGCCGCCCAGCACCGGTTAATCAGAACCACCTTTCGTCGAAGCCAGAAACCCTAAACGGGTCAACACAACACTCTAAAGGGCTCGCCGACCAGGTATTGGTCTGCCCCACTCTGATCCGAAACTCTTATCATCAGATCGGCACAACCGGGGGTCACCCAATGCTAGTTCAACAAACCCGCCCTTCCCCGAACACTCCAACCCAAGATTGATCCCCTCAACCAGTGATCAGATCAGGATCACCAACAATCGCAGAGCTCATCCGTGATGTCCGGCGCACAAAGGGGTCAGATCCGACCCAGGTGCAACCAACCGAAGGTGCTCTATGATGTTCTGACTTCATTCCAGCAGTCACAAAATGACCATTTTGACCAAGAAACCCTAAACACTAACACAAACCCAAGTCTCCCCAATTACCCTCTTATGTTTGGAAACCTTCACACACATGCTCCACCAATTGAAACCCTACACCCCCACCCACCAAAATTATCAAAACTCATCCAAGAACCACCCGAATTACCATTACACCACCATCATCTCCCATCCCCTCATCTTCCCCCACCTCGCGGTCTTATCTCATCACATTTACCCCCACTAACTCACCAAGCATATCCCATCACCCCTTATCATGACCCCACCCTCTAACACATTTCAACCTATCCTCGTCACCATCCACAAAGGCACTTTGAGCTTTGAGCCCCACCATCTTCCCTCCATGCCACCGGCCTCACCCACCACTATTGACCCTCATCCATCCTATACTTCTTTCCCCACGCTTCCGCCCCCACCTATGCTCCACACCTCCCCACCCACGGGACACTCGAGACATGTTCCTCACCCCCATTTTAAGTGGGATGCACGCTCAGCCCATTCTGCCCCTGTTGATTCCTTTGAGCGAGTAAAGGAGTGGATTGATCTCCCTCTACCTGAGGATCCACCCTCACCCTGACCCCACTCTCTTCTAGACATTGAGCCTCCTCCACCCACCGAGTGGCATACTGATATGTCCCCTTTTGACTCGTTGAGTCCGAAAGTTACCCCATATGTGCCCATCACAGAGAGACATTGCTTTTTATGTTACCAGAAAGACCACCAGATGGATCGTTGTCCCTACCGCCAGCCTTTGACCCCTGCTCCACCTCCTCCCCCACCTATGGAGGTCATTCCACCTTATATTCCTCCCCTCCACCAGTCCTTCTAGAGGCACCACCACCAGCTCCTGATCCTCCTCATCCACTGCCTCAAAGACAGCTGCAGAGGGCCCAGATCAACGAGCCTCCGCTAGGCGACGATGACCTAGATGAGGGCGATGAGACCCTACAGGGTAGCGATGCTATCACCCACTTAGCCCTCTAGTTACTGTCGAGGAGTATGCAGGATGATATTCGAGTGGATGTCCCAATGTTCGATGGTCACCTTCAGCCTGACGCCGTTATTGATTGGCTCGCCGCGATGGAGCGGATTTTTGAGTACAACCGACTGAAGGGTCGTCGATGTGTTCTCCTAACTGCGACCAAGTTACAGGGCTACGCCAGTGTAGGGGGCTTGAAGATAATCTCTGATTAGAAATAAGCCTCCCCAACTAATAGAAGAGACTTTAAGGGAAGGAAGCAGCATGAAGACATCGAGACAGCTCAGCGTGGCAGCCCAGCGAGGAGATTGGCCGATACAGCTTACCCTTTACTTCCAATGTTTAAAAAGGCGCCCGAGGCGTACACCTCGAGGCGCGCCTCGAGGCGAGGCGACGGAAAAACGCCTCGAGGCTTAAGCCTCAGGCCATTAAAAAGAGGCTTACGCCTTTTTGGATGAGGCGCTGCGCCTCAAGGCGGTGAGGCGTACGCCTCTTATACGGGGCTTAAAAAATGGAAAAGAGAAGATAGTTAAAAAAAAAAAAAACGTTCGTTAGAAATAAACCCTAACCCCTCTATTATTGAAGTCCGCTTACTCTCTCTCTGCTCCGAAACCATTTACCCTCTCCGAAACCCTAATCCGGCCATCCTTCTCCTTCCATTCTTCAAGTCCGGCCCTCGGTAAGAGCAAAACCCTTTAATTCTTCAACTCCGGCCCTAGTTTTTTACTAGAAACTGTTATTTGTTTGTTTTTTATACGAAACTGTTATACGAAACTGTTAACATAAAGTTTTTATGTTATTTGTTTTTTAGTTTAGTATTAGTTTTAGTTTTAGTATTAGACTTAGTTTTAGTATATTTTTTTTTGTAAAAACTTTGGTTTTAAGTTTTTTTACCTGTAAAAACATTGTAAAAATTTATTTATTTTCCTGTAAACTTAGTTTAGTTTTCTGGTTTTTTTTTTCTGTTTTTTTTCTTCTGTTTTTTCCCTGTTTTCTGTTATTTCCTATAAAAACTTTTATTTTTAGCTTAGTTTTTAGTTTTACACTTTTTTCTGTTTCACAATATTTTAATAAAACCTGTTTCACAATATTTTTTAACTTGTTTTTTGTCTAAAAACTGTTATATGAAACTGTTTATGTTATTTGTTTTTTAGTTTTAGTTTTAGTAGATTTTTTTTTGTAAAAACTTTGGTTTTAATTTTTTTTACTTTTTTTTTTCCTGTAAAAACTTACATTGTAAGAACTTATTTTTTTTCCTGTAAACTTAGTTTACTTTTCTGTTTTTTTTCTTCTGTTTTCTGTTATTTCCTATAAAAACTTTTATTTTTAGCTTAGTTTATAGTTTTACACTTTTTTTTGTTTTTTTTCTGTTTCACAGTATTTTAATAAAACCTGTTCCACAATATTTTGTAACTTGTTTTTTGTAATAACTTTGTTTTATATTTTTTTTTGTAGTTGAATTATGTCTAGAAAGGATCCCGCTTGGAAATATGGTACGGAGGTTGACAATGGGAAAGGATATGTCTATATCCAATGTAAGTTTTGCAATAAAGTTATAAAGGGGGGTGTCAAACGAATGAAAGATCATCTTGCTGGAACGAAAAAAAATGTTCGAGAATGTGATAGAGTTCCTACGGATGTGAGACAAGAAATGGCGGATTTCTTGAAAAATAAAAACTTTGAAAAAGATGTGGCCCGAAGAAAATCCGAGGAACATATTGGGAGTGGTGCGTATTTTACAAGTTCAAAAGATGGTTCAAGTATGGGTAGTACGGCTAGGGGGATTAGGGGACCCATGGATAGGTTTTTAGTTGATCTTGATGATGATGGTTGTGATGATCAACCTAAGCCTAAAACTGAAAAGGAGGCTAGAGATAAAGCATGCCTTGATATTGGTAGATTTTTCTTTGAAAACGGTCTTCCATTTCATGTGGCAAATAGTCCTTCCTTTATTAGTATGGTGCGAGCAATTGGAAAGTATGGTCGCGGGTTGAAACCTCCTACTGCATACGAGCTTAGCACGTGGATATTAGAAGAGGAAGAAAGGCGTGCCAAAATTGTAGTTGATGAAGTAAAGAAAACGTGGATGCAAACAGGGGTCTCCATATTATCGGATGGTTGGAAGGATATTCGAGGTCGCCATTTGATAAATTTTCTCGTTAATAATCCACATGGAACGGTTTTCTTGCGATCAGTTGATGCGTCGGATGCTATAAAGGACGCAAACATGTTGTTTAAGCTTCTTGATAGTGTTGTTGAGGAGGTGGGGGAGGAGTTGGTCATTCAAGTTGTAACCGACAATGCCTCGAATTATAAGGCGGCGGGAAATTTGTTGATGGAGAAGAGGAAACGTCTGTGGTGGACACCATGCGCCGCCCATTGCATTGACCTAATGTTGGAGAAAGTTGGGGAATTGCCGCAGCACAAAAACGCCTTGATAAAGTCAAAGAAGGTATTAATTCATCTTTAATTTTTATTTTTTACTTTTTAATTCGTTTCACATATTACTTTTTAATTGTAGGTGAGTAACTTCATATATAATCATGGGTGGGTTTTGCAATTGATGAGAGATCATACGAAGAAGGATCTTATTCGCCCGGCTGCAACGAGATTTGCTACCGCTTATTTGACCCTTCAGAGTATGTATAGCCTTAAGGAACCATTGGAGCGTATGTTCACTTCTCCTGAATGGGCTAGATCAAGCTGGGCAAAGAAGGATGAAGGGAAGCAAATAAAAAAAATCATTTTGCAGGATCGAAATTTTTGGGGTAGTATGTCGTACGCAATTAGAAGCACAAAACCTCTTGTGGGGGTTTTGAGAATGACTGATTCAGAGAAGATGCCAGGGATGGGTTTCATTTATGGTGCAATGGACAAAGCAAAGGAGGCCATAGCAGAAAATTTGGGAGGAGATGAGGGGTCTTATAAGGAGATATGGAGCATAATTGATACGAAATGGGAGTTTCAGTTACATCGCCATTTGCATGCGGCGGCATATTTCTTAAATCCACATTTTCAATATGAAGAGAACTTCTCTAACCATCCTGAAATTAAATTGGGTTTATTGACTTGCATGGAAAAGCTTATTCCGAATGAGCAAGATAGATTGAAAGCGGATATACAGATTGATGATTTTAGGAATAGAAAGGGGTTTTTCTCTTTTGCATCTGCAAAAACAAGTTGCAAATTGCGTAGTCCCGGTAAGTAACTCTTTTGTTTAAGTACGATTTGCTTTTGATTAATACCATTAAATACATTTTTTAACTAAATTTTACTTCACTCTTATTTTAGCGGATTGGTGGATTCAATTTGGAGATGGAACTCCAGAATTGACTAGTTTTGCGGTGAGGGTTTTGAGTCTTACATGCTCTTCGTCCGCATGTGAACGCAACTGGAGCACATTCAATCAGGTATTCGTTTGTAAAAAAATATTATTTGTAAAAATTATTATTTATTTTATGACTAAAAAATTATTATTTGAAAAATTTATACAGCTCCATACGAAAAAGAGAAATCGTTTGTCAACGAAGAGGTTGAATTCATTGGTGTATATAATGTATAACAAGAAGTTAAAGACGAAGTTTTTGAGAAAGAAGGCGCTTAAAGAGGATGAGGACCCATTGGTTATTGATCATCTACCTTCAGATGATGAGTGGGTAGTGGGGCAAGATGATTCCCATTCGACAGATGCCTCGGTGGTTACGGATGCCTCAGGAGCGATGGATGATGTGATAGGGGTAAGAGAGATTCCCATTCCCATTCGCCGTGAACGTGCTAGAGGAGGGCGAGGAAGAAAGAGAAATAATTCACAATTTAACACTTCAAAAAAGGGTTGGTATTCACAATTGTCTTTTTTACATTAAATAATTATTTTAAAGAGTTAAAATAATTATATTTTCTCTTATAGGTAAAGGAAAGGGGATCTTGGTAGATGAGGAAGATGAATTTGTTGATGTTGTCTCGGGTGATGATGATGACGAGACGACCATTAGATATGATGATGATTCAATGGACGATCCTATTAGCGATGGTGATGATAGCGGCGATGATGATGGATTAAATCAGCTTTTCAAGCCTTTGGATACGGATGATCCATTATTGTTTTAGTATTAAGCTTGAGGGGATGCTTTGTTTTTCTATGTTTTTGTGATGAACAATATGTTTTTGTGATGAACAATATGGTAATGATGTAATGGAGATGAACTTTTAGTTTGATTGGTTGATGGATTGAATGATTATGGACCCTTTTGCATCATTTAATGTGTTGGATTATTTTTTGTGAAATTATTAGACTTTTTATATTTTTTTCCCTTTCTTTTTTTCTTTTCGGTGAGGCTTACGCCTCAAGCGCCTCGAGGCTTACGCCTCGTCGAGGCCAAAACGCCTCGCCTCGCCTCGCCTTTCGCCTTTTTAAACATTGTTTACTTCCTGTTTGTTATTTAGTTAAATTATTAACATTGATTGAAATGATGTAACGATTGTAATATTATTCGGTGTGAGGTCAAACGGTACTCGCGAGGGACCAGGCCTGACAGGGCCTGTGAGAGCTTACATGCTCTACCGAATGACCTGCCGTGGGAACTTGTAACCTTTCACCGTGGAAGCTTGTGCAGAGTAGCCTTGAGTTCCATCGTTTGTTGACCCTTGAGCCAAACAGTCCCTTACCTAATGTCACATCTACTTTATGTGATGTCACTAGCCAGCTAGTCACTGTCAAATCTAAACTCGAGTAAACCGCTGCAGTATTGGGGCTATCAGACAGTTTGGTGAGCCGCCTCTGTGGTGACAGTCTTCTGACGCACAATGGTTGGGCAAAAGGCATGCCTTGGCATTTAGTGTTTATGACGTAGAGCTGACTGGTCCATCAGGCATTTAATGCTTGTGACGTAAAGTACAAGGGTACGAGGGGATGTCTGTTCACAGTTGTGAAGGTTAGGGCATCTCGGGAGTGGTGTGGGGGCTATTTATGGGCTTCAACCACTTTTAAGAGGGAGAGTTCTTTCTAGAGATTATTGTTAGAGAGAGAATAGAGATTAGAGAGAAGTTATTGCAAATCAGAGTTATTGCTCACCCACCATTGTCATTTATAGCGAAGCTTTTAATAGCTAACTAGAGATCTTTCAGAGGTTGTTAGTGTTGGTTGCCTGCCAAGGTGCATCTAGGGTGCTTACTTCTCTCTCCCTTTGAATGAATTACTTCTGAGTTTCCTATATTATCGCTTGAGTTATACACGAGTGCATTGTGAGTTCAATCTGAGTGTTGATCATATATAATATTGTGTGTTCACTTATATCTATTATAGAGCTCTTGGGTTATCATTTATCACTATACCTATAGGGGTTACACATCAACTAGTATTACCATACACCCAGGCTACAAAGGGGACTACCCTCTTGCAGCCAGTGTATGGTGGAATGATTTGGAGTAGCACCGTGCCCTTAAGAGCCTACCTCCTATCCAGCCTTAGGCTAAGCTCCGGACACAGTTGATGATCGCCTTTGTTCCCACTACCTACGAGCGTGACCTCTTCCTTCGGGTACAGCCTCTCCGACAGAACACTTCAGTCTTAGACTACACGGGGCGTTTACAGTTTCTTTGTACTCGTGTCCGTCTCGACGAGAGTGAGGAGCAGCAGATTAGTCGTTATATCCACGGACTGCAGAGTTATATTCAGCTGGATCGTGCTTTACGTGACTTCACCTCTTTTGCGAAGGCGATCGAGTATGCCACTAAAGTAGAGTCCTTCCATCAGACTGCCCCTCCACCTCGTGGCCGCTCCACTCCAGTTCCTCCAGTCCCTACGATTTCTAGTGCTCCTGTGGCCCCACCTACTTTAGTTGCTCTGGCATCCACTATCCCACCTCTTCAACCCTCTCACCCTGTAACATTCAAATATTACAATTGTGGGATGATTGGCCATAGAGCTTCGGATTGCTCCCTTCCATGGTGTCGCGCTCTTCTAGCTTCTGGCGACCCCGAGTATCTTGAGGAGACGGAGGAGGCTCCACCCCAGCATGCCCTCATTACTGTTCTCGATGGTGACACTAAATGCCTTTCCCTTTGAGTTCGAGGACGAACTCTTTCAAGGGGAAGAGTGATGTGAATAGGGACATTTTCGTCATTTTTTTAGTCTTTTATTCTTTCTAGTATTGCGTTGTATTTTCGTGTATTTTCTTTTGTTAGTATTTAGAGTTTGGAAGGTCAAGGGGTATCTAGGGACATAATTGTAATTAGTTTGATAGCTTAGAGCCCAAGTTAGTTCCTACCTATAAACACTCTTTTGTAGCCTCATTTGAGGCATTCTTCCATTTTGAGATACAGTGATTTGAGAGAGTTTAGACGAGAGTTATCTTCTTCTTGCTCCCATTTGACGTCATTTCACGTCATTGGGGTTCACTCTACTATGTCATTTATACATTTTAATATTCCTACACAGCTACATAGTACTCTATATGTATATACACTATGGAATGATACTTACTATGAAGTGATACGTTCTTTCTTTCCTTTGGCCTTTTTTTGGTGATGATAGAGATGGTAAACAATTTTTGTCATTTTATGTGCATTATGTTATATCTTGGGTATTTTTTGTTTAAGTCGAGGCTTTTACATCGCATCTCCTGTATATAATGCCTCAAACCAGCCTTTAGCTTTTCAAAACATTGCGCTGAATGCTCTCCTCTGATCAGATATAGTAAGCTACGGTTTACAGTTGATAATGTGTATTAGGGTGAATAATGGATTCGGTATTGAACTGGTCAATACAAAAATATAATCTATTAAATGACTGAGCTACATTTGCGGTCAAAACTTGCATATTTACAAGTAGAAAGGGATTAGAGGCATGAAGCTTGAAAGTATCCAATCCCAATCATTAAGAGTTTCGCTTTTACTAAGCAAAGACGAGAAGGTAGTACAGGCTATTTTTTGTTCTGTCAACAGTACTTGAGACAGTATTTTGGTAGATCTGGGTCTTATTGGATGAGATATTGAGAGCCTACGGAAAAGGTGATCGGGCTTGCTGAATCAGGTTTTATTCAGATCTGATCTCGTGAGTTTGAAATCTTGAGTGGTCAGAAAATTAAAGAGTCACTCTAGAAATCCATAAGCATCTCAACTATTTTGGGAATGAATCACAGAGATTGAGAAATTCACCTTTGTATGTAATGTAAAGGTAAAGCAATATATAACAATGCCATCTTAACAGAATTTTGTGCACATAAACTATGGAAAACTTCAAAAAAGAAGTGAAAGTTAAAAAATATGATGAAAAACTGGGCAACCAGTGAAAGGTTCGAGGAGAATCTATTATGTATACTAAGGAAGGCTACAGCCCACAATGCAAGTTGCATACAACTTACCTATGATTGATGAACCTAGCCACATTCCCATAGTATGTTGCATCCAAAAAAAGAGCTTTTTCGTCTTTTAAGACTCCTTCGGAACCCCAATCAGCATCAAGCAGCACAGGATATGCATGTTCCTCTTTTGTATTGCTTCGTGAAACTCGATTATAGAGCTCTGTATTGGTTAATACTTCTCCAACATATTCACAAACAAAAGCTCCTTTAGGCAGGTCCTCTAGGGTACGAAGACCCCATCCTTTTCCTCCAGACGCCATAAACACCTGAAAATATAATAAGTAAAAAACAAGAAGAAAACAAGATAAATGGTGAAAATAGAGTGTATTAATATGTAGTGTATGGTTTTATATTAACCATTCTCGAAGGCATCCGCACGTGTCTTCGATACTATTAACAAACATCGCCACTTAACAAATCAGACACTCAGATAAGGAACAACACTCGAGGATCACAAGATTACCAATCAACAACCAACATTCCTGAGAAAAAGATAAAACGCAAGGTATAAAATCCTAACCAAGAGGGACATCAACTCTAACAGACTTTTTAGCTCAAGTGATGTAGGATTTAAGAGGCGCGTAAGGCCTCCTCTCCCCCCCCCCCCCCCCCCAACACCCGGGAGCCTCTAGTGTACGTGAATTGGAGAACGGAGAGTATGAGTTCAGAATATGTAACTTGAATCTGCATATATGTGCCAGAAATTTGAAGAAGCTAGCACATATAACGAACTGTCAAAAAATCAATATGAACAAAAATATAGCTTAATTATCAACTAGAATCCAAAAAAGGGACCGGACATACACACAAACCCCATCCACAAATTATTACCTGCAACTTGCAACTTATGCCCCGTTGTACCATTCGATTGCCACACTGTCTACTGCAACCACATTTCCACCAACATTCCTTGATGAACTTCCTGATTAGATGACCTTTGCATGGCTCTAAAATAACCTCATTTTTGGATCTCTCCAGTGGGCATTCTTGACAATAATATTGACAGTGCTTTGGGGGGTCACGGTTCATAGAAATGCACTCTTCTAAAAACTCCTCCTTAACAAGGCCTTCTAATGTATATGCAAACTCACCACCAGTTTCATGTGCACATGCACAAGGTGTCAATGATGATAGGCAATTGCCAAAACAAGTTGAACAGCAATCATCATCCCCAATACAAGCCAGAGAGAATTTGACATGAGCATTTTGAAAAACTGCATTTTGGGGTATGTATTGAAAGGCTGGTGGCACATCTGTGTTGATTTCATTTACCAATAATATTGAAACTCTTTCTTGTCCTTTGGCTATGTCACTGGCATCATGAATTGCCCTTATATCATCAGGAGTCAACTGACGCTGCTGGACAACCACCAAACTTTGACAATTAGAAAGTTCCAACTCCTTGTTAATTTCACCATTATTCTTGCAACTATTGTCATCAACTTGTACAAGGCCACCCATACCATTGCAAGGAGCGGCAAGTTCAGGTATTTGATGCGGAGGCACCTCAGCACCACACTGAATACCCACTGATCCATTCAAAGGATCCATTGCACAATACTCTTTCAATAAATTATTAGCTGGTGTGACTTGCATGATTTCTTGTGATTCATTAGTGGAGTCGGTTGCAATTTCAGCAAAACATTCACACATATCTTTCAACAGCTTCGCCAAAGAAAAATTTGGGTCAAGAACTTTGTAAGATCTGAGACATTTGTCTTCAACCGCTTTTAGAAGATCATCTAGACTAGGCATACGAAAATTGGGTCTCCCATGAGCAGTGTTACAGTTCAGAGATATTTTCACATCTCCCGAGGGAGAAGAAGCAATATCTATGTTAGCTGTAGATTTATGTGCGATGTTCGCAAGCTCAAAAATTCCCATTTCGTTTGATGAAGCCAGAGTACCATCATTTTTATCTGTCCCATCTCTAGACTGGGAAACTAAGGGTTCAGGACCATTTGATTCTCCAGTCGGACCGTTTCCAATCGAATAATCTTCTTTATGTGATGACTCTGTGAAATATGGAAGAAACAATGACTCTCAGAAAAGGTAACAGCTGTAATTTTAACATTCAACAAGATTTGTTATTGAACTATTAAACACAAATTAATGCAGGAGCATCAGCGTTGAGTTGAACAATCAGTACTCATTTTGTATCCTACTACACATGGGCATAACCATCAGAAACTTATGGCCTTTAGGGGACAGATCAATTGGTATGTCAAATGATTTGATATCGCAGATCCATGATAATATCTACACAATAACTATAGTATCAATAGATCTTTCAATATTGTTCTTATAAAAAAAAGATCTCTCAATATTGTCATAAACAAGCTATCAACATACAAACATCTACCCAATGACCTAAAAAATTTCAACAAGCACAATCATATGGGGGTTGGTTGAGGAATGCAGAGCTGAACTAGGTGAAATGCTTGATATTGGCACAATTGGAGCTCATAGTAAATTGGGAGGTTCAATTCAAGCTATGCTCAGGAAAATATCATGAGTCAGTTTCATTTATTACAAAATTGCAATAGGAAATAATATTGCAAACCCAGTTCACAACAGAGGTATCACAACATCATCAGAAGAATTAGTTATACTTCAAAAACCTTATCCTATCGCTTGGCAATAACTATATTATGTGGCACATATGATAATCCTTAGTGTTAAAGTGAAGAGACTACTCTTAATATTGTCGGGCAAATGGTTTTACTGTCACCTTTTAAAATAGCAACCCACAAATGAGATCACCTATGTTATGGTGGAAAATTTTAAGTTTGTACTATATTTTTTTTTTCTTGTCTAATCCAACTTGATATGAATCAAGAAGGGCGTATTCATCATTTTTCTATATTTTATTGTCCTCTCATGCCATTCCTCATTTTGTTGTTTTATAAAGTAATTATTAAGTGTTGTATGGGCTAGAATAGGTAATATGTAATAAAGAATATTCTAGCCCATGTCATTAGTGATGTCACCCCATGACATCGCATGACCTAAGCATTCCTTAGTGGGCAAATAACTGAAAAAGAAGCCCTATAAATAGCTTAATACCCGATTGGGTAAAGACATTTGATAATAGATATTTTGAGATTGTCTCTTGAGTTTGAGTATTTTCTTCGTGTGCCATTGACACTGTTTACCTCAATTGGTATCAGAGCCTAGTCACTCCTCCCGTTGTTGTGTAGAAAATCGTAGACACAACAACATTGGCGCCAGGTAAAAACTCCCGAATCGGGATCAAGTGACACACTGTCCGACTTGAGGAGTCTCTTAGCTCTATCATGGACAAGCTCGATTATCTCATGAGTCGCCAACAGCTCCCCCTCCCGGGATAATTTTTCCACTAGCACAGTGGTGGCTAGGGTTTCAAGTTTTGATCGTAATGCTTCTTCAGCACCTGTTCAGACTCAAGCGGCGCAACATCTCTGGCAAACCAACAGTTGCAGTTTCTCTGGTCACCGACGACCACCCCTAACCTTAGCGAACCCTCTGGAAGCAGTGACGCTACCTCATCGCAAGGGTAAGCAACCTGCGATGGGGGGAACATTTACCGCCACAACCCGCTAGCCTTGGACCCTCTAGTCCTCTACATCACTCCCTGACCCATACCCTACCCTTGCAATAGTGTTGGGATCGCCAGCTAACCTAGTCGATCCAAACCCCAGCCAATACAACCCCAAATCCCACCCCCAAACAACCCCAAATCCCACCCCCAAACAACCCCAAATCCCTAGCCAACTGCAAGACCCGTTTGGTACACCGCAAACCCGACTCGACCCCACCAATCAAGTCACGATACACCCTCCCACCCAATATAACCTCCCCATCACCATCGACCACTCCCACTGCCATCCTCCATCCTTCAAAGTCCACCTGGTGGTAGGAAAACCTCCTGTCAAAATCCTTTTAAGGTACCTTTGGACTCCCAATCAGTAGCTATTGCCCCCGTTAACCCTTTAGATGCCGAGAGGGACTATAAACAGTTGGTCAGCGAATGGTTACAACAGCACCTCATACTTCGTCCCCCTATTAGATTCGAACAATTCACCGGAGGAGATGATTTACCCCCGACACATGTCCTTACAGTGACACTCGTTGCCCAATTCCCGATGAGTGGCGCTCGGATTCCTCACCATCCGAGTCATTGAGCCCAAAGGTCACCCCATTTGTTCCCATTGAATTGTGCAATTGCTTTCTTTGCTATGAGATAGTCCAATGGACAAGTTCCCTTGTGGCGCAAAGAGGAGTCTGAATATCCTCTGATTCGAGAGGAGCAGCACATTTCGACGCCCACCCCCCATTCCAGCCATTAGTCGGCATGTGGGACACACAATTGATGATGATGATGAAGAGGAGGATCCTTTAGAGCACCCACTGGGCGATCACTTCTCATATGTGCTCTGACTTCTTGCCAAACCAAGAGCCTTCACGGGGATATTTGGATTGATGTAAATATCCGATCGTCACCTCAACCCTAAGGAGTTCATTGATTGGCTTGATTCAATGGAGAAGTCGTTCGAATACAAGCAACTTTTTGGTCGAAAGTGTGTTTAACTCGTCGCCCCCAAGGTACAAGGTTTTGCTAAAGCACGGTGGAATGACATGGTTGAGCGGCGTATGCTATCCCAACAGCTCCCGATCAACACTTGGTTGCGAATGAAGGCAGAGATGCTAGCATTTTTCATATCTCCGACCTATGAGAGGAGGATGGACCTCTTTGCTCAAGTGCAACGTCTCTATCAGGGCACATCTACGGTGACGACCTACACGGAACAATTTCAGCTCTTGCATACACGTGCCAGCTTAGGAGAAAGCGAGGCTGTATTCATAGGTTGTATTCATAGGTCAGGATTTGAGCCTTCGAGAAATTCCAACCTTCGTCAAATCCGTTGAATATGCACTCAAAGTCAACACCATCAAAGGCCACCGATGTTCCCACTATGAAGTGCTTCACGTGTGGTAGGATTGGTCACCGAGCTACAAAATGCCCAAAAGGAAGAAAGAAGCGAGTTCTCGTGACTGACGTTATGGATCCTCCCGAGGGAGAAGAAGATGATATGGATCAGCAGGAAGATCTGATTGCTCACGTCATCCCACTTGAGCCCAACACCGAGGGTGTCCCTCTCCGAGTTCAAGGACAAACTCTTTTCAATGAAGTAAGAGTAATTTGAATCAGGAGGGTGTATTCGTTATTTTTCTATATTTTATTGTACTCTCATGTCATTCCTCCTTTTGTTGATTTATTAAGTAATTACTAAGTGTAGTAAGGAATAGAATAGGTAATATATAGTAAAGAATGTTCCAATCCATGTGATGTCATTAGTGATGTCACTCCATGACATCACATGTGACCTAAGCATTCCTTAATGGGCAAGTAATGGGCTCATAACCCATTGGGTAAACACATTCAATATTAGATAATTAAGTTTCAAGTATTTTCTTTGTGTGCTATTCACATCACAAGTGCACTAGGAAGCTCCCGACCAGTAAATCACCACCACCCCTAGGAAACAATGACAAAAGGTAGTACGGTCGGTTAGTGTGTGCTCATAAAAGTAATGAACAAGAAAAATGCTTACAAAAGCAAAATATAGTTTCACTTCTCGCAAGCTGGTCAAGTCTCGACGAGCTAGACATACTCTTGCTCAAGCTCGCCTTCACTAAAACGAGCTCATATATCACATCTGATATCTGCTCAGCTGACTTCATGAACGAACTCAAACAAGCTTTTGAAAGCTCAGTTGAGCTTCCCATAATCTATTCAGCTAATTTTGCAGTTGTACATTACGGACCAAACGTAAAATCTTTAACAAAACCTTAATCTAGTTTTGAACTGGTGCTGTGGAATAAAATTATTATTTTGACAAATTGCCGATTGGCAGTTAATATTTAGTCACCATAACAAAACAGCAACTTATGAATAACAATCACTATCTAACCAAACAAGATGTGTTATACCTGGATGGATCACTGCAATAGGAACCTCGATCTGTGGCATGTCATAAGTAGAGGACTCATCTCTAGGCCTGATCAAAGCGCGTGTGTCAGACATCTTCTGTTTGGGCAAAAGAATGATCCCGGGTTCAACATTTGGTCCATGAGATGACCTCTCAGAAATTGTCATCTTCTCCCTGGAAGAATATTGAAGTAGGAGAGGTTCCTGTCCTCTGTCTCTGACTGAACTAGATTCAGTTCTATTTGTTAAATCTGGCTGAGATGGTTCAGATCTTTCTCGTATAGCCAAGGACTTGGGTGAAACAGGTTGTTTTCCGATGTTTCTACCAAGTGAGTAGGGTGAAACAGGCTGGGACTCAATCCTTATGTTTGTTGAATTGGACTGAGGGGATTGTATGTCTCGTGACTCATGCTGGGGACGAGTTTCAGGTAGTTCCGCTCCCTCCACTTCAGAACTTTTGAATGATATTCCACCTAAGCCGGGGCTAGGATTACTGAAAGATGGGGAAGCTTGACCTTCTTGGTGTCTTAATCGCAACCTTTTTAAGGGCGGTTCAGGCTCATCGTGCACCTCAGCTTCTTCCTCTAAATCTTCCCCATGCTAGTCAAAAAAGGCCAATACAAAAATATGGTTAACACATGTGAAAGCGTGAGACTGGTATCCAGAATTAGTAGTAACATGTGAATTGCCATTTACTTCAGTACTCTCTTGTTTCTTATTTTCTTCAGCCTGAAATAAGAAAGAAATCAAAAGGGGAAAAAAAGGAATTACACAGCATGGTCTTTAAGAGAGAGAGAGAGAGAGTACACCTCCATTTCATCAGTGTCAAATATAGCATCTGCAAGGACTCTATAATTTTCTTGCTCAATGAGTGCCCAATTGTGTTCATACAGTTTTATAAGATTTTTCAGGACAGGTTTCACTTTTTCTTCAGGAATTCCGATATTTCTCATAGCAAGAAAGGCTTTAACTACTTTGGGATTAGGTGCCATTGTTTATGCCAACAGTATTTTCTAGACCAGGCTTTCAATCATCCAATGCACCTACATTTGCCTAGATTTGTAAGAAAGTAGAATAACAGGATAAACATACATATGATACATTGAAGCATAAAACAAAAATTATATGTTAGAAACCTACATAAGTATTGCATGAAGTTCAGAGTTGAAAAAATAAATCGAGTGGTGAAAAATCAAAAAATAATCATACCTGTCCGGATCGAAATTTAAAATCTAACGACATATCAAAATTAGCAGAATTGAGTTAGCAGTGTATCAAAAATCTGAGAGGATGTTAATTAGTTAAGAGAAGTTTCCAAAAAGATTTACATGTCAGTGGGAGAAAACAATCCAAATATTCCAGCCACTAGCGCTTAGAAATTTAAGGACAAATCTGATAAAAAAGGAGTAAATTGCATTTTTGCTAGTCACCCGTTTTTTGTTCTTTGGGTTTCCTTTTTCTTTTTTTAATTTATTGGGAACCTAATCTAAGAATAAGTGAGGTGATGCTCTATAATCTTGAATGAGTGGAAGCCTATGAAGCAAAGATGCTGGTGCGGGATGCCGATCACATTTTAAGTGCAATGATCCGAAAATTCCAAAACAATTTGATTGGGGTGCATTGGGAAATAAAGTAATAATATAAAATGTACTATATTGTTCCGTAATTTTGAACTGACAGAACATTATTTTTTTATCAAACAACTACATTCATTAATATCCAACATAAAAATTTAACACCACTTCATACAAATCATCCTCAAACTACTATTCGCTAAAATGTTGAAAGTTGCTTTGCAATAAAACGATCATCTTGAGCTTCAAGATCCACATCTATGATGGTCAAAATACAACTCTCTCTCTCTCTCTCTCTCTCTAAATCAATATATATATATATATATATATACCTGTCCCGGTTCCGAACAATCTAGTTTATATTTCCTCATAGCACCAACCAACCAGCCTGGTGATTTTACAACCTTGGGTTATGAAGGATGTTGGTCAAAAACATACCAACAATCTTGGTTGATTCAGGACTCTATATGAAAATATCAGGGTTGTTGCCCCCAGAGATATGTTGTATTTAGACATAATTCCCTACTTTTCAAATAATTAGAACTACTCCCCCGCCTAGGAAGTATGGACTTGACTCGCAATACCGGATACGACTCGATTCGCGACGTGGGATACGTGATTTTTCCAAAATATAGGATACGGATACGCTATGGTACGTTAAATATTTTTAATTTTATACTTATTAATGATAAAATTGAATAAAATGAAAGTAGATAACATTAATTGTCCCAATTAGTCAAATATGCTAAATGTCACCAATCACCATTACATTATTATAACTTTTTAAAATAAGCATGAAAAGAATCACAAATATGTGAAGTAGGTACAATTACAAATAATCATGAAAAGAATCACAAATATGTGAAGTAGGTACAATTACAAATCATCATGAAAAGAATTAAAAAACTAAAAATATAAAAAACATACAAACAATCATAATTGTGATACAACCATATTTGTAGTAATCAAAAGAAACAAAACTAATCATAAGAATCGATTAAAAGAAACCCTAATAATAATCAAAAGACTAAAAACTAATTAATACTGAAAAGAAAATTTACGAATGGAGCTGGAACAGGTCAAAAGAGTTGGAACAGGTCGGAAGGTAGGCTAGTACAGGTCGGAACAGCCTGAGTGGTCAGAAGTTGGGCGGTAGGTGGATGAGGCAGAAAGTGGGCTAAAAAGGTGAGCTGCAAGTGTGATGAAAGGAAACTCTAGGAAAGTCTCTTCGACATGTGTTTTGATGCGTTTTAGTTGTCTTTTATTTTTAAACTCAAGAACTTTATATTATTAGACAGTTGAACCCAAAATTTATGTTTTAAAATATAAAAGAGACCCCAGAGTATCCAAAAACGTGTCTCGACGAAACCCAACGTATCCAATGTATTTAGAAAAAAAAATTGGGATACTCTCAAACCTGCATCTCCGAGCGAACCTGTGCGTATCCAAATCCAATTCGAGTCTAAGAAAAATACGTGACCTCGGGAGAGTACTCGTGCTTCATAGCTCCCCACATGCATAAGGTACAAACGAATTGATGCATAAGGTACAAACAGGATGATACACATGCAGGGGTCTAATTATTTGGAAAACTAGGGGTTATGTCTAATTATGATATTATCTCAAGGGGTAAAGTAAAAAAAAAAAACTGACAAATATTCGATACGAGGTGGATGCCAATCCGTTTCCGATGTGTTGACCATTTTGAAGAATTCGTGCTTCCTAGTTAGATGCGTAAGAACAGTGGTTTATACCTTAAACTATAGACATATTACAAATACAAACTAAATTAAACATCTAAAACTGGTATATAAAAGGCTGCTATGATCAACGAATTATCAGCATAAATTTTAGCAACCCTATCTATGAAAGCTCCAAATTGGCATAAAAATTCTCCATCTCTCGAATAAACCTAAGCTCCAGGTGATTGAAACTTTTAAGCAAAAAATCTAGGAAGAATACCTTTCACCTATGTTGAAGGTTCCGTAATCCCAGCAAACTAGAGATGAAAATGAGGAAATATGGAACCCCAATCTTTTATAACGCATTTCCAATATTGCTTCTCTGCCGAAAGAAGACATCAATTCATCTTAAACATCACATAGTGAACCACACAACACGTTTCTCATCACTAGCCTATGTTACCAAACACGTGTTAAGCATGCAATGTAGACAAACATCACATAGTGAACCACACAACACGTTTCTCATCACTAGCCTATGTTACCAAACACGTGTTAAGCAAGCAATGTAGAAAATTTTAAAGTAACTATTGATAACATGCAAAGGCAGGCTCAGTATCCTTTTTCCTTCCAGGGGAAGAGATGTCCACATACTCATAAGTCCACAACTAACCAAGAAAATAGAAATAAGTGTTCAAATACTTGTCTGTATGTGCCCGTGTATATATGCAAAGTTAATAAAATTCGATAAAGTTGGCAAGTACAGTAAAATTATTACTATTAGGAGCACACAACACTACTAAATATGCCTGCACACTAATTCCACATAACAAAGCACAATCACCTTCTTGCCTAATAGAGGACCGTTCATGAGCCGCTCTACACTTTCATAGAGAGAGGAAGAAATGTAAAGCTTAACAGAAATGTTGCAGCACATCTATTTGTTGCCTGAAATGTCAAAACTTAATGCAAATCCAACACCCCATCGCGGTTTCACGAGATTAAACCAAGCCAACAATAAATTACAAATTACAGTGGTCCCTCTAACAATTAATATCTAATAGTTTAACTAATCTATCACTCACTATTCAATTCTTCGATGAAGTAGTAAGTATATGTTAGTAATTAATGGAATGAAATTGATGTAAATCATACGGTGTTATATTTGTACGTTTTCACTCTGTCACACCTGTCCAAATTTTAGTACATTTTAGTACATAGATAGTATAGTTAGCTCTAGTAAGACCTTGAAGGTACCATTGGTATTGTCAGGGGGCCAATGACCTCACTAATGCTAGAAGCTTCTAGATATGGTTAGCACCTTTTTGGGAATTGTCCCCTATTCAAGGCTTATATAGGTACACACTCCGAAATGATGTTATTCATTCAATAAATTTGTGAGAGCTTGTGTTAGTTGTTATTGTTGGTGCCATTCCATCATTGTGTGTGTGCATAAACTTAAGAAGCATGGACATAAACACAAGACACGACACGCAGACACAACATTTTAAAAATTCTAGGACATCGGGACATGTTGAATATAATATCTTTTTTTTATAATGATGAATATTACTATTATTTAAATGACAATTAGAGCTAAAATCCAGATATTACAAATGCAATTACACAAAGAAGTGTATGTTTCATTACTTATCTTTCCATATCTAAGTGAAGTTTTTTTGTTTTCTAATAGATAACTGAAGATTTAACAATTTAAATATAATAAAGCAACAATAAATAACAATAATAGGATCATTTCATTCTTTCATTAATTCAAAATAAAATTAAGACAGAATAAAAACTTCCAATTTAACATGTTAATTGTACAACAAATTGATGCAAAAAATTCAATATGCCCAATAAATTTTATAGTATATCTGAGAAACATAATCAATCAGACATTGAAATTGAAAAGTCCATGTCGATCGTGTCCCTCGACGTGTCTAGGCCTGTCAACGGGTCGCATCCGGACCGGATCTAGGGTGATCCAGATCCGTTTATCAAGAACTTAATCGGATTCGGATTCGGATCCGGATCGGATCTTAATCGGATGTAGAATATTATATCCAAATCGGGATCCGTATAAGATCGGGTCGGGTCCGGATCCGGGTCTAGACATATATATGGATTTATTTTTAATTTTTATTTTATCCTAATTCTTTATTTTATATTCTTACATTAAAATATTTTCTAATTTATTACAGTGTATGATTCGTATAAATAAAACATTTATTAATTTGATCTATATATATTTATACATATAATACTTACATATTATATAAATATAAATATATTAATAAATATATAAATTTATATATGTTTTATGTAATATGATCGGGTCCTTAACGGATCGGATTAGACTACATCCATATCCGATTCATTTAATAATCGGGTAAACAGGTAATCGGATTTTAAAATATGATCCAAATCCGAGTACACAGATCGGATTCAAATCGGGTCCGGGTCCAGACCCGGTCCATTTAAAGCCCTAGACGTGTCCTCACGTGGCCGATTTAAAAATATAAAGAAAAAATTTGGACACGTTTCTAACGCGTGTCTCATCATGTCAGTGGCATGTCTGAGTTCGATACGCGTATGACTCTGACTCGAGGGCCTCGGGAGAGTGGCGGTGCTTCATAGGTGTAAACCTTAAATCGTCTCACCACCAATGGCCCCAAGGAAAATATCGTAGCCTGACCTTCAGCGCGACTCTGCCCAGCTCGAGGCTTCCCTCGAAACCCTTACTGGGTTGGACCTCACAACCCTTTTTATCCCAAAACCCCACCATGGCACCAGCGCCACATTCCAAATATTCTGAAGCCTCGGGATGTTATTTTGATGGCGAATTGGTCTCCAATCAAGTTGTCATGGGTGCCTCCCAACTCCAGCCCCACAAGATAAACCTCTTCAGTCGCAAAGAGGGATGCCGCCACAACGATTAGATTCAGCAACTACCTCCTCCGTCGAAGTCACCAGTCATTATGTAGACTTCGACGACCCCGAATACAAGTACGAACCCTTGGAAGGTTTAAAGAAAGAAGAAGGGAAGCCATCATCGGAGCGTACAACGCTTGCGACGTCCGATGCTCTCCGACGTGTTACAATCCCTTGATTGCCCGCGTGGAAGTCTCACCCCTCCGATCAATTCCTTCATCCCCAGAGCAATGGATATGCTTCACTTGTTGCAAACGAGATCATCTCATAACTAAGTGGCCCTAACGGGCCCCACCTCCACCAGGGGTCATCTCAGAGCAGCCTGCCAACCGAGCTAGTCTTTTGCACTTGGGGTCGTCAATGTTTCCATATATGAGGGTTATGATGAGGATGAGCCCGAACAAGACCCGATGCACCCGGATCACTTGATTATCGTTCTTCACTTGATTACCCACATTTGATGGTTAGCTTGATTTGAAATCGACCATTACGTTTCAAGGATTGGATAAAGGGTGGCGGAATGACAAGGACACAACCTATTAGAGTTTGGCCCGGTATAAGAGATCACCTACGATTGGCATTCCTTTAGGCCACCTACGAGCATAACTTCTTTGCGTGCCTCCAGGGTCTTCGGCAAACCTTTGCCACAATCCGCAACTACACAAAACAATTTCAGCTCCTTTGCATCATATAAATACTACGAGAGGCCAATGGACGACGCATCATGCGATATATCCCCGAATTGCAGCCCTACATCCATATTAGTTGTGCCTTCGCGACACTCTGATGCTCAAGAGAGCCATGAAATATGTTATTTGCTTTGAGGAAAATTTTCGACAAGAGACACCACCCCAAGCCACTATTCCGCAAAGGGTTACTTGGAAGTTCGAACAATGGGGATCCACAGGGATGGGCGCATTCAAATGTACGAGTGCAGAGGTTTTGGACACCGAGCAGCATATTGTCCAATGAAGAAGAAGAAGAAGAAGAAGAAGAAGAAGAAGACCGCTTTACTTACCACCAATGAGGAGCCCCAGATCGAAGGGATGCCTAATCAGCCAGTTGTGTATGACACTTTGCTCATCCGAGTTGTGTACTCAAAGAGCGAGGGTGGCCAACTCTAAGTTTGTGAGGGAACTCTCTTTTGGTGGTGGGGGGAATGACGTAAATAATATGGGGTATATTCGTACTATTCCTCTTTTTCACACTTTTCCTCTTTTAGTGCATAAAATAGTGTAGGTTAGCTTTAGTAGGATTTAAAACGTACCATTAGTGTTTTTATGGGGATGTCACCCTTACATGACATTACTCATAACCTCACTAATGCTATAACCTTCCACATATGGTTAGAACCTTTTGGATACATTCCCTTCTCCAGACTCCCCGATATTCAATCCAATAGTGGGAGTTTGTGCTAGCAGTTATTCTATTCTTTTTGTGCGATTGACATGTTCGGGTGTCACGTCAAAAAACCTATTTTCAAATGTGAACAAGCACGCAAAATGTTTTACACTAATAACTTCACAAGTCTCCTGTTGTCGCCGATAAAATCTTTATACATGGATTTAGCCATTGCCATGCCAAACTTATGGTATCATTTGTTTTCTTTCATCTTATAGTTGGTAATATAAGGGTAATTTTGGGTCCATCCACGGATTTTGTAAGTACATCGACTTAAAAATAATTAATAAATTAAACCTCTAAAATGGGACATCCACAAAGTGAATGTCTGACAAATACATCCACTACAAAAAATTAATATATGTAAGGGTTATTTTGGATCCATCCAATGTTTAAAAAATCATTCGAAACGAAGCAAGAAAAAATCGCCTTGAGGCTTAGAAAAAAGAATTTGGGTACTTTATTTGTATTATGTTGTAACTTTGGTATTTTTCTTGTTTAAGTTGATGCTAAGACATCGTGTCTCCTGTATATAATGACTCGAACCCGCATTTACCTTTTCAAAACATTGCGATGAATGCTCTCCTATGATCAATTATGGTAGGCTAGGTTTTACGGTTAATAAGATGTATTATTAGGGTGAACAATGGATTCAGATTTAAACTGGTCAATACGAAAATATGCAAACTATTAAATGACCAAACTACATTGGCAATCAAAACTTGCAATCTACAACTAGAAAGCAATTAGAGGCATAAGGCTTGAAAGTATCCAATCCCCATCATTAAGAGTTTAGCTTTTACTAAGTAAAGACGAGAAGGTAGTACAGGCTTTTTTTGGTTCTGTGAACAGTATTTGAGACAGTATTTTGGTAGATCTGGGTCTTATTGAATGAGAGACTGAGGGGGCCTATGGAAAAGGTGATTGTGCTTGCTGAATCAGGTTTTATTCAGATCTGATCTTGTGAGTTTGAAGACTTGAGTGGTGAGAAAATTGAAGAGAGACTCAAGGAATCACAGAGATTGAGAGATTCACCTTTATATGTAATAGAAAGCTAAAGCAATATATAACAATGCCATCCTAACAGCATTTTGTGCACACAAACTATGGAAAACTTCAGAAAAGAAGTGAAAGTTCAAAATGTGATGAACAACTGGGCAGCCAGCGGGAAAGTTCGAGAAGAATCTGTTATGTATACTAAGGAAGGCTACAACCCACAATGCAAGTTGCATACAACTTAACTATAATTGATGAACCTAGCTACATTCCGATAATATGTTGCATCCAAAAAAAGAGCTTTTTCGTCCTTTAATTAGTATATTTCCATGAATCACGTATACCCACATAATAATGTAATGTAATATTAGACATAACCCCAAGAAAATCATGTATATGACTGCAACTAATTATTCATATCATTCCCCTTTCATCGAAAAGGCCTTTAATTGATGACTAATTTTAACCCCGAAAATTAGATGGGTCAAATTGTCCTTCCCCCCTCTCCACTTCTCAATTTCGCCTAATAAACCTACTGACCGCAAAACCCTAACATTGTCGCTCTAAATCCTTTAAACAAGAGTTATTAGTTGTATTTGTAATATAACAGACTTTTCTTAACATTCATTTTTACAAAATTTGCTCGATAAGATGAATCTCTGGGAAGCGGAAGCCATATCCTTTTCAACAAGTATATGGATTGTTGATCTCAAACTGTTGGCATAATATAAACACACAAACAAAAAATTATAAATATGGTTCATGAGGTATAATGGTATCCTTAACTGGATGAGCCTTCAAAAAGGAGACAAATATGTCCATTCTAAATCATGATTGATATAGTGGGGAATAATAGGAACTAATTTTTGCATTTTGTTTCAAAATTTAAAAAAAATGACTACTCAATGACCGTGGGAAGTCCATATAAGCTGGCAAAATAGGTTGGCTGGATTATGTGTCATATCCAATATTATTAATATTAATCGCACATTACGAGTCTAATCAGAGCCACAGGATTATCTAGTAAACTGATGAGGGATGATGGAAAGGGAGGAAAGAAGGAGGAAGGGAATTGTGGGCCACAAAAAAAGGAGGGTTAAGTCTAATTTTCAACGAGAAACAATTTATACGGAAGGAGAACAGCGTCGTGTACACAATTAGGAGTAAATTTAAAAACAATGATGCTCGGGGGTGTTATGTCTAATACCGCGTTATTACTGGGGATGAGTAGAAAATATACCCATCATTTTAGCTAGAGTTGGCTGCAGCAGTATAAAATGGGTTCATGCATTTTTTTGTTTGTTTCCAACGTCTTTTTTTTCTTTTCTTTCTTTTGGGATAGATGTTTCAAGGCACATCTAGACTAGGATCAATGACACCAATAATCTCCATTGTCACTCACCCCAACCTCCCTAACAAGCCATATCAACCTTTAAGCACACTAATGCAAGCATGCTATCAATACCAAATTAAGGCCCAATCACAAATAAGCTTTCAAGGTGCATATGTTTTGATTTTCCAACAAAGAAATAAAAGTACACAAATCCTTTAAAGAGCCCTAACATACAGTTAAATTCAATCATACTAACGTCAGAAACCATCAGCCCCCTTTGCTCATTAGACCTAGCTAACCCAAACACTATTTTTTCTTTCTTTGGTACATTACCATCAGAAAACTGAACTGAAGCTAGATTGAAGCATTAGCAAAGCAGAAATTCCTTTTAAAAAGCCCAACTATTCCTCAGCCCTTGCTGTTTTCAGAATAAATGCAAAAATTCAGCAATTTTTGCATTTATTCAAAATATGATGAGCTAAAGTTGTGAGGAAAGTTGCCGGCTTCTAGTACTTCTTTGTTACAAATTATCAAAAAGAGTATATTAGGGGAGTAGGCAAAGAAACTGGAAACATATATATTCTCTATAAATTCTTAAGAAATGAATCATATAGATAAATAACTGCTATAAATATCAAGGTACAAAAATATTACAAAACGGAACACAAGCTAATGTAACCTAAATTTGCTTTAATTTAGGCACCACAACAGCATAACTAAACAAGGAAATAAAGGATTTTTTAGAGTTTGGTACTTCATGGTCTTCACTAATTTGCCTTCTTAGCCATTAGTACATTTGTTAAATAAAAAAAAATGACTTCGGTAACTTTATTCATTGCTAAGTTTTGCACCGACAAAAAAAGTACCAAAGTCAAATAAAACGAATATAAAAACATTTCATTCTCTTTACTTCAACTGACGCAAACCACCCGTCAAAAGGATCCTAAAAATTATCTAAACACCACTCTAGAGAGAGAAACATTCTTGTCTATTTCAAAACTCAAGTCCACCTCAAATGAGGCTTACAAGTGGGTATTTAAAGGGGAAGAATAGCTTAGGCTCAAAGCTAAGGCACAAATTACAAAAATGACATTACTACTCCTTACCTCTAAATAACAAAGCAAAAGAAAGAAAAATACAATAACAAAAGAAATAAAATGACTAAAAACCCTTAAAATAGGGATCCATTTCCATCACTCTCCCCGGCTTCAAAAGTTTGTCCTCAAGCGTACGAGATGAACGATAAGAAAGCAACGCAACCATCAAAGAGCTCCTCACTAGGAAGAAGAGCCGTCCTCGGAAACGCCCCTTGTACCGGCTTGCCGTAAATCCAGATAGAATAGGAACACAATCTAAATGTGGCCGACCAACAAAATCGCGACCCGAGATTCCCGTGATGAACCTCCTTAATGCAATGCCGCCGAAAATTTCCTCCAAGCGCTGATCAAAAGCTACCACGAATGGGTCCACATACCCACCACCAAAAACATCACCTCCAATATCCAAATCAACCCCAAGAGAGATAACCTCCGATCCAACCTCAACAAAATCATCATCTCCTCTCTCAAAGATTGAAAAAAAATCTCCCAAATCAAATGTTTCCGGCTCACGAAAGTGCGTGCGAGTCACCCAACCATCCTCAATAAAAATATCAAAAAAATCCCCAATACTCAATCCAACCTCGTCGTTTCTATCTTTCTTGCAATCAACCGGCTTGGAAGGGGATTTGTATCGTTGATTTGACCCGATTAGGTGAGTGAGGGTGGAAGAATCATTGGGTGGAGCAACTAATCTTGGACTAGCCGTCGGTGATCTTGAATTGAGCCTCGAGAGTTAATCGGGGAGAAGAGAACACGTAATTTTTTTGATGATTGGGGTTTGAAAAATTGGTGGTGGGTTAGGGGATTCATGTTGGTGGTGGAGGAATTTTGTAAGGTTGGAGGCTAGGGTTTGTAAATTGTGGATCGGATTGTAAAATGGTAGGTGAAACCCTAGAAGTGGGTTGTCTTGGATTTTGAATGCAGGGTTTATGGAATGAATTTGGGTTTGGGTTGAAATTAGGGTTCAAGATTTGGGTTTTCGGGGTGGTGGGTTTGGTATAGAGGGTAGGGTAGGGCAGGGGTTGTGTGTAGGGATTTCTAGGGTTAGGGTTAGAGCTTTGGAAATGGGTATAGATTTGTTGTTGTGATTGTACCCACTCTCTTGTTCGTTTTTTAATCTCCTCTTTTGGTTGTTTGGATTTCTTGGGAGACATCGAAGAGTAGTGCACGAATTTGATACAAAATACACCGATACACTAACACCAATGTGGAGCTTCACCCGCTCTGATACCAATTTGACGTAAACCACCCATCAAAAGGCTGCTAAAATTATCTAAATACCACTCTAGAGAGAGAAACACTCTTTTCTATTTCAAAATTCAAGTCTACCTTAAATGAGGCTTACAAATGGATATTTAAAGGGGAGGAGTATCTTAGACTCCAAGCTAAGGCACTAATTACAAAAATGTCATTACTACTCCTTACCTCTAAATAACAAAACAAAAGAAAGAAAAATACAATAACAAAATAAAAGAAAATAAAATAAAATGACTAAAAATCCTTAAAATAGGGATCAATTTCCATCATCAACACTAGCTTGCAGCCACAAAGGATACTTTTTGAAGTCTCACATTACGAAAGAGAATATAGTTAAGGCATGTTGAAAACATATTTAACATAGTAAAACAATATTCTGATGGTGGATAATGTACCTGAATATCTTAATATTATTTTAAATAAATAAAAATTAATATTAAACCAATATATAAAAATTGTTATGAAAGAGACTGTTATGTTTAAAAGTACATAGAAAACAACTTAAATAACCCTAAAACATTCAAGATGAACTCATCAAATAGATAACAAAATCTTAACATGTAACATTAAATATACAATGTAAGTCACGTTATAAATTTACACAAAACATACTTTAACAAACCTAATAAGCACAACATATTAATATCTATAGCTGAAAAATTGTAAGTGTAAATATATTACACTACTAATGCGTGAAGAAAACATACAAATTAAGAAACCTATTAAAGCATTTAAAACCATCACGCCGCAAAAATTCAGACAAGAAAAGAATTTTCATTAGAACCTTCTCATTCAAATAGCTAAAGTATTCATTTAACTTGAGAACACCTCCGTATATCCCTTCATCCAAATAAATGACTGCCAAAAATAAAAAAATATTTGACAAATAATAAAATACACTAACACACTCAATATTTGAGACATAACACTCAATATAAGGAGATAAATTTTCTTTACTACTCACACAATATTTTTGACTTTTTATGTCTTCACTTCAAATGCCAACATTACATGAGTATTTATAGGATCTCTAAAATATATCTACCCAAATACATATATCTATTACATTTAATGTAAACATACCCCATTTAGACTTCTATATATGAACCTCCTAATACATGAACCAACTAAATGCATGTATTGACATAATACAAAATTAATAAATGGCTCAATGAAGTGTACACGTGTCATCGTGTGGGCATAATAAATGTCGACGTTGTGTTGTGATAACAACTTTAGTTATATACTATAATTCTCAACGACCAAATAAATGTGTACTGGGGTGCATGAGAGTTTATATAACTTAAAATATTTCGCCTAAAAAATGGGGTAATTTGATAAAAAGTCCCTCAAGATGTTTTATTTAACATTTAGTTCATCCCTTTTTTACATTCCAAAAAGTCCCTAAACTCTAAACCTAAAAATAATAATAATAATAATAATAATAATAATAAAATTAAAACAAGAAAAGCCTAAACCCCCTTAACTCTAAAAAAAACCTAAATTGAAAAAAATATAAATAAACCCCCTACCTACGAAAACGAAAAACTACATCCCAAAAACTAAAAATATATATACACTTCTTAAAACATTAAAAAATAACAATAATAATAATAATAAAGTGACTAAATGCAAACTGTAATTATTTGCTGGGACCCAAAAAAAATGTGATTAAAACGCAATGTACTTAAAAAACATTGACTATCGATTCAAAAAGTGAAGCTCGAAACCATTCATTAACAGTATATCTGTAAAAAACTCAAAGTGTAACCGAAAGAAAGAAAGACAAAAGAAAAATAAGACAAAGCTACTAAAATTGGTTTCCAAAAGAATAAAACGACAACGTATGAGTTGAGAAACAAAGGGTAAATAGTATGGTGTAAAAATATAAGTGCATGTCTTTGAAGCAAGAACGTACCAACATATGAAAACAACATAGAGTGTTAGTTTGAATTCCTCAGAGAGAGAGAGAGAGAGAGAGAGATGGCACGTACACTGGCGAAAATGATGTTTTAAAGAGAGCGTTGGAGGGATTACAAATTGGCCAAATCAGCTCGTCTCTGGTCAAACAGATTGGGTAAATAGCAAAAAATGAAATACCAACTTTTAAGGATAAGGGAAAAATGCAAATTGCAAATTTAATATGAAGTTTGAGTCGGTTTTCAATTTTAGATCCTTAAGTTCCAAAAGTTTTAACGTTAATCCCAATATAATTAAGGGAAATTACTCTTAGATCCCCTGTAAATAAATTTTAAACGTTAAAGAAATGTTGACAAATTTTAATCACTTAGAAGTCCACGCTAGTGACATAACAAGTGGACCTAATAGTAAATTGTCCTTAAATGTTTAAAAATTATCAATAATGAACCTAAGTGTAAATTGCTCTATAATTAATAATATAATGTGAAATACACTAAAATTTAATCCAAAACACATACGGTACTCATGATCATCTATTAGTTTGGTCCACATTATTCGGCGCCTAAAACACCAAACCTAAGTGTTGATGTTTAAAATTGGTAGTGATTTATATGATGCCAATTTTATAATCACAAATAAAATAATGAGAGAAAAATAAATGAGACACGAGGATTTTTAAGGGGTTCAGTTATAAGAAAAGCTTACGTCCAATGTGATTGTATTTGTTGTTGATGATTACAGAAAATTAGGTATTCTTGTTAGAAGAATGACCTTATTCTTTTTTTCTCTTGCCTTTTGTGAAAGGAATACATTGTATTTATAATGACTAGGAGATTAAGGGTCGAAATGCCTTTATACATTTAAGCATTTACACTCGTACATAATGAATGTGATTGTTGATAGTACTGGACACGTGTGGAATGACTCTTGGCCGCTTTCCACATGATGATTGTTTATCTATAATGATGATTTGTATTCTTCAGGTTGGTCCGCCTGCTGGCCATCAACTATCTTCTAAGTCGATCAAGTAATTGATGACTAAGATTGTTGCCACGTAAGGGGACAGGTGTCCATTTCTAATTGGTCCACGTAGATGGATAATTTTTGGCATCAACAGAAGCGTCCAATGCTTCATGCTTGATATTTTGTTAAAAGGATGAAGTATGAGTCATGCAGAGTTGCTCGGCAGTCTTCCGTGGTTTTAGTTGACTGCTGACTTATAGGACTTGTAATGGCAATTTCGTGAATAATTTGAAATTTGGCGAACCGCCAAATGGCACATTAGTAATTTTCTCATCTTTGGAGTTGTGCAGCCGTCAGAATGTTGATCGTCTATACAGTTAATCATTACTTGCACTGTTTTCTATGCAAGCTATAAGAGACGAGATTTTGACTGATTTCCGTACCACAAATTTTCAAACTTTCGAACTATCTTTCGTCTTCAAGCTTTCTTTTTTGCGTTCATTTCCACTCTTGCTTCTGCCATCACTTTCTCTGTAAGCTTTTTTCTTCCTTTTCCTTTGATTTATTTCTTTGCCGTAATCATTATAATATCCAGCCCTGGTGATTTAATTAAATTATATTCGGATTATATCTTAATGATAATTTAGGAGGACTTAATTATAAGGGGTTTGTTGGGTTTATTTTGTTAGGAGAAATGGAAGGAGAGAGGGAGAGGGAGAGAGAATAGTAAGGGGTGGGTGGTCACCCACCACCAAACCACCACTCCTCTGCTTTAGACCACCACAAAACCACCACTTTCAAGATGTCCTTCTTCACATTTGAACCAAAAACACCCATTTTCACCATGGACAAGGAGGAGCTACAAAATTTGGCAGCTATGTTTTGGGGGTTTCGTGGAGAATATGAAGTGGGTCTTGCATTGGAGCTTAGGAGGAAGCATTTACTAACCCTTCAAGGCCACCTTTGAAGGTGGGGGGGGGGGGGGGGGGGGTGCTCCTCCTACACCAACACTACCATTAAAAATATTATGGGTGGTTAAACCTTACTGTTAGTGGAAGAATGTTATTTTTGCATTATAGTAGTGTATTTAGGCTATTTGAGTATGGTGTAATTAGTTAAATGGTATATTTGTTGTGTCGAAGACAGTAAATATTTTTATGGAATAAAAATATTGAGAAAATGTTATTTTGTTAAAAATAAAGAATGGATAATTATTTCAAGGTTTTGAAATAATGAAAGTTGATGTTTTATGAAAATGGTGTATTTTCTAGTAATTTTGATGAAAAATATTTTATGAAGTAAGATGTTTGCAAATAGTGTGATTTTGTTGGAAAATGATATTTTATTGAAATCAAAGAATAAGTAAATATTTCAAGGTTTGGAGTATTGAAAGATGGTATTTTTATAAAAAATGGACATTTGTTGAGATTGAAGAAATAAAAATGTCCCTTGTGCCCTTAAAATGTAATTTTGCAAGTATAATGAGTTTCCATGAAGATAAATTTGTTTAAACTATATAGTAGAATTTTTTGATTTAAAATCCATCTTCTCGTGTAAATAAACTTGTAGTATTTTGATATTAAATGTATGAACAAGTTTAGAGAAGGTTTTGGTGAGTTTAAACATAAAATAGAATAATGAAAAATTAGTCTTCAAGGTGTGTGAAATTGAAACTAAAAGGCATGATGAACATGAAGTTAAAAGACTACATATTGAATAAAAAAAGAGGGGTAAATTTCTTATAAAAGTAGTCTTAAGTGTGAATGTATTTCTTGAATGAAGAAGTAAATAAATGTGTATTTGGGAATGTTGATAAAAAGTATTATATAAGTGTTAATGGGTAAACATGGGATGGTTAGTGGGTGTAACTTACTAATGTTATGAAATATGAATACTTATGGAATTAAGTAGGGTTTAACGGTGTAAAAGTGTTTCCAATTAAGAAGGACATTACTCCAAGTGTAAAAATGTGTTAAGGGTTAAAAACACTTAAGAAGTTGGTATGAATAACTTAATAGTGTTTTGGGGTGAAATTAACACTTATGAAAATGTAGTAAAATGTGACTTTGGAAAGAAATGAGTAAAATGGTAATTCTACTTAAAGTGGAACATTTTTATGAAATAAAAATATTGGAAAGGGTGTTATACAAAGTAGTCCTAAATGAATATGATTTTGGAATAAAAATCAATGTTTAAGGGTAAAGGACATGAAATGGTAAAATTTCAAAGTGTAACACAAGTTGGGGTGGTAAAGACCCGAGTTTTGACTTCAGTCGGATAAAAAGGATAAGTATAATACTGTGGACATTTGTAAAATGTTAAAACACATAAAAAGGAACTCGCATGACACTAGGATAAAGCAAGAAGAGCCTGGAGCTTTAGGGTGAAAATCCCTAAATCACTGACCAGAGAATATGGTGCGCATAGCCGACGGTGTGGAGCCCCTGGAAGTATATGCACTACACCAAAACTGGCGATTGGTCACGGCCAAAATCCCTGACCAAAGCTGTGGGTCGCGGACTTGGACGTGACCATTTTCGTCCATTTCGTGGGTCGCGGCCCAAGTCCGTGACCAAAAATGGTCACAGCTGAGAGGGGTCACGGCAGATGGTTGCGGACTTAGGCCGTGACCCATGTTGTGACGGGTCGCGGCCCTCATTCGTGAGCCACAACCGTGACAAATTGGTCGCGGCCAAAGTCCGCGGCCCACGACCGTGACAAAAAAAAATTAAAAAAAATTATTCGCGACCCTGATCCGTGACCTACAACCGTGACAAATTGGTCACGGCCAAAGTCCGCGACACACGACCGTGACAAAAAAAATAAAAATAAAAATTAGCCGCGGCCCTGATCCGTGACCCACAACCGTGACAAATTGGTCACGGCCAAAGTCCGCGACCCACGACCGTGACAAAAAAATAAAAATAAAAATTGGTCGCGGCCCTAATCCGTGACCCATAACCGTGACGAAAAAAATGGTCGCGAACTTTGGCCGCGACCATTTTTATGCATGACGAAAAAATAAAAATGGTCATGGACAAAGTCCATGACCATATTTAACTACAATTTTAAAAAAATGTATTTTTTTGGTCCAATCCTAAAATTGGGGGTCCTGTGAGTGCACCATCAGTTGCTACATGTAACGTTTGACGCGTACGAGGTGTTACAAATATTTATTATTGGCAAAACAATAAAAAAAATCACAAATTACGAATCGAGAACGTTGTTAATAAATAAATATATATACAAACTCATAAAAATTATATGTCTTAATAATTCACAGACCAAAAAAAATCGGGCAGAGTTTCCTCTATTTTCTAGACATTCCAAAACCTGTAAATGTAAAACCTACTTATTATAAAGCCCGTACGGCTATAAAATTCAACAATCAAATTATAAAAACCCGCACGGCCATAAAAATAAACAATAAAAGCCCGCACGACCATAAAACTAAACAATAAAAGCCCGCACGGCTATAACACAAAAATCAAAATCCTGAATGTCCACAACCTATAAACAATCTTCATGTTGTAGACCATTGCCACCTTCGTTTGTTCCGCGTGAAAAAATCCTACAAATGATGGAATACATAAAAAAAAATATCGGTAACCAAGTAGTTTTATAAAAAAATTAATCAAGCAGAAATATTGCATATATGAGTTAAAATTATCAGTAACCAAGTAAAAATATGCACATTACCGTCGTATTCTCAAACCGGGAGTCCCGCGGCTGCGGGGTCAGTTCCTACGAGTTACATTGGTCCCGTGGGAGGTGTTGGTGCCACCCACGGGGACGTTCGGAGGCTGTTTCGAGTTCTCACCCTCTAACGCCATGTTTTTAAGCCTAAGTCTACAAATATGCAAATTATCGTCGTATTCTCAAATCGGGAATCCCGCGGCTGCGAGGTCAGTTCCTACGAGTTACATTGGTCCCGTGGGAGGTGTTGGTGCCACCCACGGGGACGTTCGGGGGCTGTTTCGAGTTTTCACCCTCTAACGCCATGTTTTTAAGCGTAAGTTTAGAAATATGCAAGTTATCGTCGTACTCTAAAACCGGGAGTCCTGCGGCTGTGAGGTCAGTTCCTACGAGTTACATTGGTCCCGTAGGAGGTGTTGGTGCCACCCACGGGGTCGTTCGGGGGCTGTTTCGAGTTCTCACCCTCTAACGCCATGTTTTTAAGCCTAAGTCTATAAATATACAAATTACCGTCGTATTCTCAAATCGGTAGTCCCGCGGCTGCGGGGTCAGTTCCTACGAGTTACATCGGTCCCGTGGGAGGTGTTGGTGCCACCCACGGGGACTTTCGGGGGTAGTTTCGAGATCTCACCCTCTAACGCTACAATTACCTCGACAGATTGCTGTGTGTTGGCCCAAAAGTGTCCCAAATAAAGGTCTCCATAACATTATTATCAATTTTATCACTACCTACGGGACAAACAGACAACCATGTAATGTATGACGTTAGTATAAAATTCCAAGATATAACACCCCAAATGTTTGATCCTACAGTACAAACAACAAATACAGCCAAGTGATGTATGATGTTAGTTTAAAATTTCAAAATATAGCACACCAAATGTTTGATGAAGTGATAAACAAAATTATAGCACATCAAATTTTTTGTCGATGATATGAAAATGAAAAGAAAATTACTAATTGAAATCTTCCTAAGAAAAAAGAAGATACAAATTATGAAAACAAAATTTTAAAATTGACAATACCTGTACCCACTGTGTTATAGCTCCATCATCCAAACCCGATTTGGTCCAACAAAAATCAACCCATCGGACTTAAACCGGGCAGAATTCCGACAGCAACCCAGTTGAAAATCGAGACCCAAACCCAACAACCCTCACCGAACCCAGTTGAAAATCGCCCCAGTTGAAAATCGCAACTAGCACTGGCAGTGGTGCAGGTTTACGAAGAAAACTCTCACAAAGATGTGGACCCGCTTCTCATTCTCTCTCTCTCTTCTCTACCAACTGTCTCATCTCTCTCTCTCAAGCCGTACCCCAATCGCTGCTCCCTTATTTCAAGAATCAATCAACACCGATGAAACCCAAGATTTTTCACTGAGTTGGTCCGGGCCGCCTGCTTGTCAACCCAAAACCAGCCCGCCCATTTTTTACCCGAACCCAAATTCGACCCTCCCATTTTCACCCATACGCTCCCAAATGCCAAGGCTAATCGGAACCCAGTTGAAAATTGCCCCTTCCTCAATAACCCTCACCATTGCCCTCCTGAAAAACCCGCCCAACCTCCATACACGGCCATACCTGCTACCAGCATTTGGGGAAGAAACGCTATACCTGCTACCAGCGTTTGGGGAAGAAATAAACAAGATGAGCGGGGAAATGAAAATTTTGAGGCGCTTTGTTTTGTTTTAGGATTAACAGTGGTCACGGTCTAGAGCCGTGACCCACCCACCGCGACCCATTAATGAAGCTAAGTGGGATGTGTACTGCTTATTGGTCACGGCCCATAGTCGTGACCCTCAATCTGTGATGCGCGACCCTTTTTATCAACACTAGTGCTTGAATGAGGGATGGTCACGGCCCATAGTCGTGACCCACACCCAGAAATGGTCACGGCCCTAAGCCGTGACCCTCAATGTGTGTACTTTCTTCTTTATCATGCCATGGGTCATGGACTTGAGCCGTGACCCATCCGCGACCAAGCTTGGAGGGAATTTTGGCGCGAGTTTGGCGCCAAGATGGTCACGAAATGGTCACGGCCCAAGTCCGCGACCACAGTGGTCGCGGACTTGGGCCGTGACCACTTCCAGAACATAGATAATTTAATGTGATAATAAATATGGTCACGCCAAATATTGAGTGGGTCACGGCCCAAGTCCGCGACCAGCTGGTCGCGGACTTGGGCCGTGACCCACTGGGCGTGACCATTCGCAGGATTTGGTGTAGTGATGGTATAACAAGATTTTGAGAAAAGATAAAGGAAATATGGAACATGTCAAGAAATGGATTGTGTGGTAAAATGTGTTAATACAACCTAACTTGAATGAATATGATAAATGTTTTTGGTAAGGTGAAATGGATAAATAAATGCGTGAATCTATTAATGTCCATGAGGTAAGGCAAAAAGGATAAAGTAAGTGGGTAAATGGGTAAATAAGCAAATGAGCTGTTAAACCCATAATTTGCATAAGTATGTATGAAAAAAGGTTTTCAAAACAAATAAATATTTTCTATCACGGTGAATGTGTGTGTTGAAGTTGTGATTTTCAATGATAATACTAAAGTGTATTGAAATGAATGAAAGGGCTAAATTTCGGCAAAGGAATAGGTTCGGATAAATCAAATGTAACGGTTTCAAGTATTGAACCGGGTGTGTTAAATAAAGTGAGAATGCTAAGTATGAAAAAAAGAAAGCCTTTAATAAGATTAAGGTAAATTAATCTGGATAAGTAAGGTTTTCGAAATATAAAACGGTCAATGCATTGGAATATGTATTTTTCAAAGGTATACGTTTGTAGATATATACATATTTTCGCATGCATGTGGTGTAGCATGTGAGTATTCCTTTATGTCGTCCATTTCTATACTATTTGTATAAATCCCATTGGGCATAGCCTCACATCCCCACTTTGTTACGGCAGATTGGGAGCGGTTCCGTAATTTGAGGGAGTTTTACAGGTAAGCATATTTTATTTATGTTTACATTAGTATCTCTGTTTACTTGGAATTCAGAGTGCTCCCCATGGGTCCCTCACGTAGTTTATCTTGAAACTGGAATCGCATGCTAACAAGTGAAACGTTAATTAAAATAAAACTCGATTAACAACATTATATAGGTTTTTCCATTGCACTTTACACCTAATGCTCGGGTCAGACCGGGTTGACTCGTGGGTAACCCATAAATCGGGGTCAGGGAATTACAATTATGGTGTACGTCGTTCATGGGGACTATTTAGATGAACTTAGGCGGGAAAGAATATCCCCGATTAGGTAGAATTAGAAATGCATGTTCCTCCAGTTAATATTTTTGAAAGATATGTATAAATGCACCGTGTGTGATACCGATTTAAATAAATTCTCAAATTCCCAATTTAAACTTATTTAACTTGAGTCAATTTTAAACCAAATTAAATCAACCCCTAAACAAGAAACTATGTGTGTGTTTGTGTGTGTGTCAAACCATCACAAATAAAATTGTTAATTCCCAAATTTCAGGAAAAAAAACCTTTCGGTTCAAATCTTTATTTCACTATAATACTTACAATGATTACAATGAAATTCGCAATGAGTTAATCGCAGAAAACCCACATAGACCGCAACCCAGAGTCAGCAAGAACCGCAACTCCAATTCAGCCCAGGAATATCCACGAGTACTCCCTATCGACACGCAGTAGTCGTCAACCCAGTACTCCCTTCAAGAGCACCTAGATCAGTAGTAGATATCTTCTCCACAAGAGAAAAACTTCACAAAAGTTTTATCTTGGGTTCCAAAACAATTCACACAAACTATTGAGATCTTGTGAATTGAAAAACAAAAGGGATTAAAGCCTTAAAAGAGAAGACACAAGTTTTTGCAGTAGCAGTTTTCGTAAAACGGTAATCTTAGGTCTTCTCAACAAAAAATGAAACTGGAAAAACTAATTTATAGAAAATCTAAGGCGGCGCATCGCTCGAACGAGATAGCAGTGTCGCTCGAACGATGACGCGTGTCGTTCAAACGACTTCGCGGGACATAAGAATGTCACTCGAACGAAAAATTAAAAAATATATATATATTTCTTTCTCCAGTAAATGTTCCGCCTTGAAACTTTGAAAAATGTTTTTTGATGAAAAACTTAAAAAGTCCGCTCCAACACTTAGAAAATATTTGATAAAAAATATCCCAACACTTTAAGTGAGATGCCAAGGAATTAAAAAACAACCTTTACTAAATTTATCTCGCGGAGGCTTGAATGTTGAAAAACTTGATATTCGGATCCGTCTTGATGTATGAATGATCTTGAATTATTCTTCGACGGTTGTAGTGGTATACGACATACTCAATTGATAACGGACAATAAAAATAATGTCCTTACAAATCTCCCCCTATGTATATGCCGTTACAAAATAAAAAACATTCGAATTATCAAAATGAAATGCCTATACAAATCTAATACCCTCCCATGAACCCAAAACTGAAAAGGTACTAAACATGTAAGTCTAAAATTTTTCTTCAAAAACTTTAACTTCCAAAATCTTCAAATCTTTAAGCTTTTCTCATCGGGGTGTGCAAAATAATGATCTTCAATTTTGTACCTACACACATGAGACAAAGCAAATACCTTCGTGACGCATCGAGTTTGAAATGATATAAGAATAAATCAAACAATAATCAAATCTCCCCCATAATTCGTTCTCCCCCTTTTATTTGACCGAAATAGACAAGGAAACGAATAAACAAAATAAACATGGAGTTGTCACGATAAAAATGCCTAGCAAATATGAATCAAACCACGCTCATGCAAGGGAGTAACCCAAAATCTTCCACAAACTATTTTTTATTTTTCAAATTTTTCAAACAAAAATGCAAAAATATTTTTTACAAAAAACACACAACATGAATTTATAGTAAGACAACCAAATCATGAAAACGGAATGAATGTGGGTGAATAAATTCGATAGGCAAATCAAAGCAATCAAGCATAACATATGTGCACGATGAATATGTGTACTCCTAACGAATGAATCTCAAAATTGTCCTTAGGTGTTGAAGGTGTCGAATTTAAATGACATCGACTCAATCCATCAACACATCAAAGTCAAGAATGATTCCCACACCAATAACATCTAAAACTATGAATGCTTTTTCATGACGCTGTTAGGACATGCAAACCCGTTTTTAATTTATTTCCATCCAAACTCCCTCATAAATAATAATGACTATATTTTTCTTTTGAGGTGGCCACTTTTTGGCATATTTATCTTTTTATTGCCTTTAAATTTTTCCAGACTCTTTTAAACGGTGGCTTTCATGACGAGTTAATTTTGAACTCTCGCGGCCCTTTTTCCGTGATTCACTCATCATATTTTGTTGCAATTAAATTTCTCACGGTAAACGGTTTTTACATGCACTACTCCTATTTGTCAAGTTTTGTCATAACACTAGCAAGAATATATCATGAAACACAACTAGCATATGACAAACATGCGAACACAATCATCTATATGATATAACAAGAGAAGAATCATGTGCAAGTAACCGAGAATCAACACGTTTAACATCTAATGCCTCTAAAAGTGACTTTCTAACCCAAATAGGCGTGCAACGACACATAGGGGTTTTGGGAACCAAGAAAACACTAGACTCCAACTTCCTAGGACTTTTTCGAAGATCGAAACAAAACACCTAAGGTGACCTTTCCTACCGCATTGTGAACATGCGTAAATGGGTGGAACGACACCTATGGGTTGACCTTTTCTAACATCCGTATGATTGATTGACCCTCTAAAACAAATAATGGTCTTGTCTTTAACACTCGAAACATGAGAACACAACGAGCCACTACCATTACTACCAACACTACTCGAGTCTGTCAAATCATTTTTACTCGAGAAAAGAATTAGACTCTTTCAATTTTTGGGACTCCTTCTCTAAATTTTCAATAACACCTAGAAGGTTATCACGCTCGTTCTTAAAATACACACACTTACCCCTAAGAGTCTCCTCACGTGCCATAAACTCATCGAGTAAAATACTTTAATCCACTTTGACACAAACACAAATCCTAGAATTTTTAAAGTCCTCCAATTATTTTTCTAAAACTATGACTCTATCATCACTCTCTTTTTGGACAATTTTAAATCATTAAGTTCATGGTCCAAAGAAACAAATTTCTCATGATAAAAATCTCTTCGATTTTGAACCGTTTGCAAAAGATCCATAACGGATTTAAAACGACAATTTTCTTTTTCCAAAAAGTAATTCTTTTAGCAAACGTCAAATTTAAAATATTTAAACCATCAAAACTCTGACTCATGTCATCAAAGAGGGGCATCCGATTACATAAGTCCTCCATCGGAAAATTTGCGATTTTTCACAAAACCGATTTTTTCAAAAAAAAAAATCATTATCACACAATTTTTTTGCGAAAATAGGAATACACATTAAATTAGTGTAACCTGATATGACACCAATTTGAAAGAATTGTGTAAATGCGTCGCGTGTGATACCGATTTAAATGAATTCGCAAATTCCCAATTTAAACTTATTTAACTAGAGTCAATTTTAAACCAAATTAAAGTCCCTAAACAAGCAACTACGCGTGTGTGTGTTGTAAGGACATAATTTTATAAATGTACGGGGTAGAATCTAGGAATTTTCTATTTTTTCCTAGATCACAGTTCATATGTCTGATACCGCTACATTCGGCACGTCAACACGATCATCCTCGATGGCCTGTATCCGAATTCAATGCATCCACTTTCTTCTTGTGCATCATGCTACATGCAACGTGCTACTCAACTCATGCCCACTACTCCAGTACGCTCTATCAGTAATATGTTTTATTAGAGCTTTAAATATTTTCATAAATATTTTGGAAATGTTTTTGAAAATTATTTTTGAAGTCTGGTTTTATTTTTTATCAAAAGCAGAATTTTTATAAGTGTAGAAGCGAATGGCCTCGATCGACGAGCTCGCTCAAACGACTTTGGAAGTCGTTCGCGCGAGATAGGCATGTCGCGCGATATCATTCGAACGACTTCTGTCCTTCGTTCGAGCGACATGGCTATCTCGTTCGAACGAGCCACCGCCTCGATTTTTGTATAAATATTTGATCTCCTTCTACACGTTTTTTCAAGTCTTTCTGCAATCTCAATATTCTGCGAAATCTGCCCAGAATAAGACTTCACTTTTTAAGGTTTTCTAAACCTTTTTGATTCACAAAACCATTCCCATATATGTGTGTGAATCTTTAAACCTTCAAGAAGATCATTTACTCATCTGGAGTACTTTGTGAGGAAGCCTCTCTCTTCGTCACTGCTGCCCTACTGGAAAGAGATTGTTCCAGCCGCCGACAACAGAACCGACACCCGAGGGTATTTCCGTGTCACTGTATTTTTAGTGTAATCCGTGTAAGCCGTTTCTCTTACAAAATTATAGTGAAAATAAAAGGTTTTGCCCCTTTGGGGATTTTTCCTCATGTATGTGTTATTGCATGTTTCATCATCGTATTCAATCACATATAGATGCATGTTTAGGACTTGGTTGGTACAAACTGTGTTTAATTAAATAACTTCCTTATTTGAACGCAAGCGCACTCTCCTTCAAATTGGTATCAAAGCCAGTTACACAAATTTACCGTGTAATTTTTCGTAAAATTTTGTTCCTAAAATATCAATTTTCTGAAAAATTGATTTTTAAAAACGAGTGTGTTCATAATGGAGAAGTTATATAATAAAATTCTAGTTTTTGACGGGACAAACTATGCATATTAGAAAGCCCGTATTAGATCTTCATTAAAAGCCATTGATGAACGTGTCTGGATTTTGGTTGAAAGAGGGTGGACACCTCCTTCCGTCACTGTTGATAATGTGATCAATTTAAAACCTGTCACTTCTTGGACTGAAGAAGAATTTAAATGGTCATCTTTTAATTCTAAGGGTCTAAGTGCTATTTCTGGTTCTGTCACACCTGATGAGTTCAAACGCATAATGACGTGTACCACGTCAAAAGAGGCATGGGATGTTTTACAACTCACCCATGAAGGAACTAATGCTGTGAAAGAGTCTAAATTGCAAAATTTGACAACTCAATTTGAAACCATCACCATGCATGAGACTGAATGTTTTGATGATTTTTATGCTAGACTTTCTGACATTGTTAATACTAGCTTTAATCTTAGTGAACATATTCCTAATGCTGGAGTTGTTAAAAAGATTCTCCGTTCTTTGCCTAAGCGTTTTATCCCTAAAGTCACTGTGCTAAATTCTATGGGTAATTTAAATACGCTAAAATTGGAAGAACTTGTAGGAGATTTGCAAACATATGAAATTGATATGTTCCCTAAAACTGCTAGGTCTAAAGATAAGGGAATTGCACTTAATGCCCAAGAGAAAAAGAGTGAGGGGTCAGCTTGAAAGAGGGTAGAGTCATCTAGAAAGAGAGAGACTAACACGTCAGATTCTCATTGTGATTTTGACTTAGATGATTTGGCTCTTTTTGCAAAAAATTTCAAGAGGATTCTCAAATTTAAGAAAAATGGCAATTTTAAAGATAAAAAGAAATTTGAGAAAAATAAGTTTGAAAAGAAAAATGAAAAAGTTTTTAAAGATACGCCTAAGAAAGAAAGTGAGAGATGATTTGAGTGCGACGGTAGGGGTCATAGAGCCTTTGAGTGTGCCACACGTATGAACAGAGAGAAAGGGAAAGTTGTCCTTAATGCTACCCTTAGCGACGACAGTGAGGTCGAGTCGGTGGATTCTGTAGTCGAGTCACCGCATGAGTGTAACTTCATCGCATTCATGGCTAGTCATGTGAGCACTTCTAGTTCTCCTCATGACGATGAGGATGATGCTTCACAGGGACACCTCGACGGTGAGAGCGATGTGAGTGAGGGGGAGGATGACACAAGTGAGAGCGAGAGTGATATTCAACGCGCCTACGCTGAGTTATATTCTGAGTCATTTAAAACTAAAAAGCGTAACAAAACGTTAGTTCTTAAGATCACCGACTTAGAGGAAGATTTAAGAAAAGCGAGGGAGATAGAGTCCTCCACCTGCACCGCCCTGAGAGAGAGAGAATCTGCCTGTGTTGTGAAAGAGAGTTTGTTTAGAGAGAGAGAGAGAGTAATTTTGAGAAAGAGAGAGGGGACTTGACTAAACAAGTGGCTAGTCTTACGAGTGAGCTCCATTTCTCTGTGGAGACTCGGAAGAAACTTGAAGCCCTTGTTTCCCAGCTGACTCATGATCTTGAGAAAGCACGAGAAGTCAAGGTACAAATCGAGGACAGATCTGGGAAAATGGGAAAGATGCTCCTCGGCCTCGCTTTAGGTTTTGGTGATAGGCAGGGAATTGGTTATGATGGTGCCTCCACCTCCCAAATTGCACCTGGACCAGTTCCTGAGTTTACTACGACTCCTTATGGCCATCGTCAAAAACCTCACAGGAGAGTTCGACCAAGAAAAGCAAACTAAGGTCCGCCTTTGACTGTGTTCTTTTGTACTTATTGCAAAAGAAAAGGCCACCTCAGGGAGTTTTGCTATAGCATGGGCCGGACACGACGTACTACTGCTCCACCACGTCATACTGATGAGTTTTCTAGTCTGAGAGAGCGAGTTGAGTTCTTAGCTGCCACGTCTCAGAGTTTGATGGAAGAATTCCGACGGATGTCTTTACCGTTAGTGAATGCTTCTCACATTCCAGCTAAAACCAACAACAACAAAGGCAAACAAAAAGTCACCTCTTCTTGGGTACCTAAGAACGATAAAAAGGCCTTCGTTGTTCATGTCGCTCTCAAGGCACATAATACCTCACAATGGTATTTTGACAGTGGGTGCTCCAGACATATGACAGGTGATACCTCATTTTTTACATCACTTGAGGATTATCAGGATGGCAGAGTTACCTTTGGTGATGGGAGCAAGTCTAGCATTGTAGGACGAGGTACTGTAGAGTTACCAGGATTTCCTAAGCTAGAGAATGTGTTGTACGTCAAAGATTTAAAAGTAAACCTTCTCAGCATTAGCCAGCTGTGCGACACTGACTTTGCAGTAAAGTCTGACCGGGACGCGTGTAATGTTTACAATCAAGCCAGTAAACTCTTAATGCAAGGGGTGAGGACCGAGGATAATTGTTATGGGATTGTGCCTACTTCCTCACTTGTCTGCAACAGCGCCACGATCACTCCTATGGATCTGTGGCACCAACGTCTAGGTCACGTAAATATTAGAGATCTCACTCGCTTAGCTAAAAAGGACCTAGTGCGTGGCTTACCATCTCTTGGAAGGCCAACTTCGACGGTTTGTGGACACTGTCAGTTGGGAAAATAAATTCGTAGTCCCCATAGGAAGTTGCATTCCATTACCACCTCTCGTGTTCTTGAGCTTATACACATGGATCTTATGGGTCCCACTCGTACCGAGAGTCTGGGTGGTAAGAGGTATATCCACGTGATGGTGGATTATTTCTCCAGTACTCCATTGTAGGTTTACTGAGAGAGAAATCCGATGCTGTAGAGTTTTTAACGACCAAGTGCCGTGTCCTGCAAAATCAACACGGAGTCACTATTAACAGGATAAGTAGTGACAACGGCACTGAATTTAAAGAAGCAAAGGTAGATTTGTATTGTGATAGGCTTGGGATCAAACATGAGTTTTCTGCTGTGAAGACTCCTCAGCAAAATGGGATTGTTGAGAGAAAGAATAGAACGATCCAGGAAATGGCTAGAGTTATGCTTCTAGGTCGTAAAGTTTCTAGGAGATTTTGGGCAGAGGCAGTGTCTACTGCATGCCACACGGTGAATAGGGTTTATCTGCGTCCACACACACTTTAGACACCTTATGAGTTGTGGACTGGCAAGAAGCCCAACCTTTCATATTTCCGTGTTTTTGGGAGTAAATGCTACATCCTACGGGATAGAGAGCAATTAGGAAAGTTTGACTCCCGAAGTGACGAGGGAATTCTGCTGGGACATTCATCAAATAGTAGAGCGTACCGAGTTTTTAACCTGAAGAGCTCTAAGGTTATGGAATCAATAAACATCACCGTGCAAGATGACGAACCTCCGACGGTTATTGATCCTAACCTTAAGTGTGAGGATGAGGACTCGTCTGACAGTGATCCACTTGTCCCCCACCCACACTCTGTGGTCCCCACTCCTGTGTTAGGGGACACACTCGCTAGGGTTCGTAAGAGTCATGACCCGTCTGCCATTGTTGGCGATCCCACTCTAGGGGTCAAGACTCGTGCTCAGCTAAAGAATGTTGTTAGCCATCTTTGATACACGTCCAAAGTCGAGCCCAAGAATCATAAAGAAGCACTCAAGGATGAACACTGGATATCTGTTATGCAGGATGAGTTGCTTCAGTTTAAAAAGAATAATGTCTGTGAACTTGTCCCCCGACCTAGTGAGACTAATCTGATAGGTACCCGGTGGATTTTTAAGAATAAAATGGATGAAAATGGTACCATAATCAGAAACAAAGCTAGGTTGGTCGCTCAAGGCTAAACACAGATAGAGGGTGTAGACTTTGGGGAGACATTTGCTCCTGTTGCGAGGCTTGAGTCCGTCCGTATACTACTCGCCATCGCATGTCATCTGCGCTTCAAGTTCTATCAGATGGATGTCAAGAGTTCCTTTTTGAATGGCATTCTACAGGAGGAGGTTTACGTGGAACAACCAAAAGGGTTTGAAGACCCTCAGCACCCGGAGCACGTCTACTATCTGAGAAAAGCCTTGTATGGTTTGAAGCAAGCACCCCGTGCTTGGTACGTGAGGCTTACTTCCTATCTCTTAGCCCGTGGCTTCAAGAGAGGGGGAGTTGATATGACGTTGTTTGTCAGGAGAGATGGCGGTGCAATTTTGGTTGCCCAGGTCTATGTGGACGACATAGTATTTGGATCCACGTGCTCTCAACATGCTCATCACTTTGAAGAGGAGATAAAAAGTGAGTTTGAGATGAGCATGGTTGGTGAGCTTACTTTCTTGCTTAGTCTCCAGGTTCGTCATCTAGAGGATGGGATGTTCCTTTCCCAATCCAAGTATGCTAGAGACCTAGTGAAGAAATTTGGTTTAGACTCCGCTAAGCATGTACGTACGCCTATGAGTACCACTACCAAGCTTAGTAAGGACACTTCAGGCAAGGACGTAGAGCAAACTTTATATCGGAGTATGATATGTAGTCTTCTTTACTTAACTGCCAGTCGTCCTGACATAGCCTTTAGTGTTGGAGTCTGTGCGCGATATCAGGCGTCCCCGAAAGAGTCACATTTACTTTCTCTAAAACGTATTATTAAATACGTGAGTGGGACTCTCTCATACGGTATTTGGTATTCTTTTGATACTGATGACCGTTTGTTCGCCTATTCAGATGCTGATTGGGCCGGGGATGTAGATGGTTGTAGGAGCACTTCTGGTGGGTGTTTCTATTTTGGTTCTGCTCTTGTCTCCTGGCTGAGCAAGAAGCAAAATTCCATCTCTTTGTCCACTGCGGAGGCTGAGTATATAGCCGCCGGGAGTTGTTGCACGCAACTCTTGTGGATGAAGCAAATGCTAGAGGATTATGGGATTTTACAGGACACCATGACCATTTCCTATGATAACACGAGCGCGATACACATATCCCGCAATCCAGTCCAGCATTTGCACACAAAACACATCAGGATACGTGAGCACTTTATACGACAGTTAGTTGAGGAGAAAGTTGTATCCCTGAGTTTTGTTCCCACCGACCGTCAGTTAGCCGATATTTTCACGAAACCTTTAGATGCCCTTCGATTTGAGAGTCTTAGGAAGTCTTTGGGGATTTGCACAGTTGACTGAGGGGTTGGTCTATGTCTAGGATAGTATGCTTTTTCATGTTCATATCATATGCTTCCTATTACTAGTTTGTTTTATATGTACTATTACCTTGTTGTACAGATATTTTTTATTCTTTTGAAAAATCAAAATATTTTCTTTTATAAATATTTCAGAAAAGCCCAAAAAGATTTTTGTATTTTTTTATATACACCTTTTATGGATAAACATTTAAGATAGCCAAGTCACAATTTCATTCCATTTATCCACGTGACTGTTTGATAGAGATTTGAGACGCTTCATCATTTCATCCATGTGCTTTACATTGTATGGAGTCTTTGAGATGTAATTAGTGATATTTTCCTACATGTTTGACTCCTATCTCCTTTATTGCACACATGCACGACTTTATTTGATTATTGTACTTGTCTATCACATGTTGGCTTGAGTGTTTCCATCTCAATTCTGTCTATATAACTTGCAATATGCGATAAAACTTGACAAGATTGGAATGCATGTAAAAACCGTTTTTGTGCGTCTGAGTGATTGTTTAAGAATGGGGAGGGGTTGCGAAAGGTAATTCTCTTCTTTGAGCAAAAGCCACCGTTCAAAAAGACCTAAAAAATGGAGGAATTTTATTATCCGGGGTCCAAAGAGGTTAAAAGAGCTCGAAAAAATTTAAAGGCAATAAAAAGAAATTCATGCCAAATATGGGCCACTTAGGTTTCCACTTCAATTCCCCAAAGTTTGAGAATTTAGCAAGCCTCTATTCAAAATAAAAATCTGAGGGAGTTTGGTTGGAGAATTCAAACGGGTTTGCACTTCCTTGAAAGTCCTAAAAAAGCATGAAATAGTTTTGGACGTTATTGGTGTGGAAATCACTTTGAGATTTGATTTGTTGATTTGATTGAGTCAATGTCTCATATTACCACATTTTTTTACACCAAAGGAAGAATTTGAGTTCATTCGTTAGGAGTATCCGATATTCATCGTGCACATATGTTATGTTTGTATGCATTGATTTTCCTATCGAATTTGATCACACTCCTTCATTTTCGCTATCATTGACTTGTTTTTTTTTTATCTTTCATGGTATGATTCTTTGTTGTATACTTTGTGTGAAAAATTTTGAAAAATACAAAAATAGCAGTTTATTCCCGTGTGTCATTCTCCATATGCATTCATTTCTGCTTCTCATATCTGTCTATTTGGGGACATCATAAAAAGGGGGAAAAGAATTATGGGGGGGATTTGTTTTGGTGATTGATTGATTTACGAATGATTTGCTTAAGCCTAATTGAACATCAATTTTTGCATATCATTATATTTTCAATCTGTTGCTTGTCACGGATATTTGCTTTATCTCATGTGAGTAGGTACATCATTGCACATTATTTTGATTACACACCCTGATGAGAAAAGCTTTGGAAGATTTGGAGAGCTGAAGATTTGGAAGACATGTCATTTAGTATTCTCAGTTTGAGGGTTTAATGGGGATATTATCTAGTATGTCATTTGATTGCATAATTCGGATTTTTTATGTATGTATCGGCATAGACATAGGGGGAGATTTGTAAGGACATAATTTTATAAATGTTCGGGGTAGAATCTAGGAATTTTCTGTTTTCTCCTAGATCACAGTTCATATGTCTGATACCGCTATATTCGGCACGTCAACACGATCATCCTCGACGGCCTGTATCCGAATTCAATGCATCCACTTTCTTCACGTGCATCATGCTACATGCAACGTGAAGCTCAGATCATTCCCACTACTCCACTATGCTCTATCAGTAATATGTTTTATTGGAGCTTTAAATATTTGCATAAATATTTGGGAAATGTTTTTGAAAATTATTTTTGAAGTCTGGTTTTATTTTTTATCAAAAGCAGAATTTTTCTAAGTGTAGAAGCGAATGGCCTCGATCGACGAGCTCGCTCAAACGACTTTGGAAGTCGTTCGCGCGAGATAGGCATGTCGCGCGATATCATTCGAACGACTTCTGTCCTTCGTTCGAACGACATGGCTATCTCATTCGAACGAGCCACCGCCTCGATTTTTGTATAAATATCTGATCTCCTTCTACACGTTTTTTCAAGTCTTTCTGTAATCTCAATATTCTGCGAAATCTGCCCAGAATAAGACTTCACTTTTTAAGGTTTTCTAAACCTTTTTGATTCACAAAACCATTCCCATATATGTGTGTGAATCTTTAAACCTTCAAGAAGATCATTTACTCATCTGGAGTACTTTGTGAGGAAGCCGCTCTCTTCGTCACTGCTTCCCTACTGGAAAGGGATTATTCCAGCCACCGACAACAGAACGGACACTCGAGGGTATTTCTGTGTCACTGTATTTTTACTGTAATCCGTGTAAGCCGTTTTTCTTACAAAATTATAGTGAAAATAAAAGGTTTTGTCCCTTTGGGAATTTTTCCTCATATATGTGTTATTGCATGTTTCATCATCGTATTCAATCACATATAGATGCATGTTTAGGACTTGGTTGGTACAAACTGTGTTTAATTAAATAACTTCTGTATTTGAACGCAAGCGCACTCTCCTTTATGTGTATCAAACCATCGCAAATAAAATTGCTAATTAGCACATTTCAGGAAAACCCCTTTCGGGTAAAACCTTTTTTTCACTATAATACTTACAATGATTACAATGAAATCCTCAATGAGCTAATCGCAGAAAACCCACATAGATCGCAACCTAGAGTCAGCAAGAACTGCAGCTCCAATTCAGCCCCACCCACGAGTACTCCCTATCAACACGCAATCATCGTCAGCCCAGTACTCCTCTCAAGAGCACCTAGATCACCAGTAGAGATCTTCTCTACAAGAGAAAAACTTTACAAAAGTTTTATCTTGGGTTCCAAAACAATTCACACAAACTATTGGATCTTGTGATTTGAAAAACAAAAGGGATTAAATCCCTAAAAGAGAAGACAAACGTTTCTGCAGTAGCAGTTTTCGTAAAACAATAATCTCGAGTCTTCTCAACAAAAACAAAATTGGAAAAACCAATTTATAAAAAATATAAGGCGACACGTCGCTCGAACGACATAGCAGTGTCGCTCAAACGATGACACGTGTTGTTCAAACGACTTCATGTGATATTAGGATATCGCTCGAACAAGAGCTTCTGTCGCTCGAACGGAAAATTAAAAAAAAATATATTTTTCTTTCACTAGTAAATGTTCTGCCTTAAAACTTCAAAAAATATTTTTTGACGAAAAACTTAAAAATTTCGCTCCAACATTTGGAAAATATTTGTTAAAAAATATCTCAACACTCTAAGTGAAATGCTAAGGAATTAAAACACAACATTTACCAGATTTATCTCGCGGAGGCTTGAATGTTGAAGAACTTGATATTCGGATCCGTCCTGATGTATGAATGATCTTGAATTATTATTCGACGGTTTTAGCGGTATACGATATACTCAATTAGGAATGGACAATAAAAATAATGTCCTTACAGTTTTATCATCACCAGAGGGTTATTGGATCCACTTTTGTTTATAGTTGAGTGTTGTATTACCTCCCTCCCCCCCCCCCAAAAAAAAAAAAAAATCGCTTATTCCTAGAGTTTTGTAAATATTTTGATGTTGTCCCGGCTAGGGTAGCCCCCAATACATGGAGAATATCAAATGGGATTCATAGGCTTAATCAGATATATAGGTTCCATATTGTTATTCCTGAGTTGATGTTCTACTACAAGTGGGTTACTAGTGACAACACCTATTAATTGAAAACTAGGTTTGCCAATAGAGCCTTAGTGGTCAACTTACCGGATTCCAATAAGGACTACTTTGATTATGGGGTAAAGCGAAGAACTGGCAACATGCTCCTCTTCAAAGAGGGTGTATAATGGGGCCAGGTGTCCCCAGGAGGGACATAACATAGGCTGCACACTTTTTTTATTTTTATTTTTCTAATGACTAACTGTTTGATAATATGTCAACTAACCTTTTTGTCTTCTTTTTATGCAACGAACATCATGAAAAAGTGTCCAAAGGAAGGAGACATCAATCTTCAAGAGCTTAAATATCTATAGAGCATAAATCAAAGAATTGGTGGGAAACATCCCATAGAAGCCTCCTACCTGTTGCAATACATAAGCTTTGTTACTTCTTTTATTGCTAGGCCAACTGCTGTAGCACATTCAATCCCCATTAATTTGGAAGAGGAACCAATTCCCACTTCTTCGATTGAGGAATCAGCTGGAGGTGAGAAGGACCTTGGAACATCTTATTCATTTAAATCTTTAGATATTTCTGCAATCCCTACTTCCCCCTAGCTGTCATGGGTAAGAGAAAGCTTCTCAATTTTATAGAGGGGCCTTTGTCTCCCACCACCAAGACTGCCAAAGCTGCTGATACCCAGAAGTCCAAAGTGATTCAAAAAGGGTCTAAGGTTGTTGAGAAGGTTCCTTAGGTTAGAACTACTAAGGAGGGTGAGGCTAACAGGGGTCACTTGAAGAGAATGAAGAGAGGATTTACTGATAAATTAACCAAGATAACTTATGCCGACCAATATGAGTTGGTAAAAAAGATTCAATCTGACCTGGAAGTTGCTGGGCCATCCTTAGTGATTGTTAATCCTGGTTTGGCCAGGAAGTTAATTAAGTCTGGAATTCTTCTTGCTGATAGGGAAACTGCAGTTCCTATGTCCCGATCCAGACTGACAAAGAGAGTTTGCCAAACTTTGGCTTTGGTAACCACCTTTCATTTGTTGCTCACATCTACTGTCTTGTTACTTTTTTACTAACTTGCTACTTTTTCATTTTTGCAATTTTTTGGACTTTAATCAGATAACGGAGAGGGATAATCAACTGCGTTCTTCTTCAGTAGAAGTTAAAGAGGCCTTTGAAGGTCTAAAAAAATCCTTGAAAGCTAGCCTACATGATTCGGAGACAAAGCCAAAAAATTGGGAGGAAGTACTGCAAAAGGCCAATGAAAGGGATAGTACTACTGAGGGGAAATTGAAGACTGCTGAGACGAGTCTAATAGCTGCAGAAGATAGGGCCAAGGTGGCTAAAAACAAGTTATTAGAAAATCTTACTCTTCTTTCATCTTCCGAGGAAAAGCTTATGGCAGAGAAGGACAAGAATAAGAGCATCAAAGACACTACTTTTGACAAGGTCAGGATAAGGCATTACTGGCTACTTCATCCCAGATTGAGTATGCTAAGAAAAAATCCTTTAAGGATGGTTGGTTAGAGGCACTCAAGGAAGTTGGCACTATTGATAACTCTTTGAGTTGTTCTAGAGACATGACCCAGTCACTCTTCCAAATTTGGAGGAAGAGCTTGATGATGAAGAAGAATCTGGGGAGTCTTCCCTACAACCTATTGAGTCTAATGTGGAACCAACTGGTGCAGCTGTCCTTGCTGTCGAGCTGCCTCCTGAAGTTAATGCCCAGGATAAGGAGAAGGTCTAGATCCTTATTGTCTATTTTATTTGTTTTCTTTATTTGTAAGTGTATTTTTTATTTTTATACTAGGATCATCATTTTGTTACAACTCTTTGCTTATTAATGAAAATACTTTACTTCGATCCAACTTGTGTATTTTCCTTTTCATCTTGCTTGGTTGTTATGAAATTATATTTCCTTAAAGCTTTTACTTGATCATCATCTTTGTAGTCTTTGTATTCTTACCCATGTGAATTGCAGTTTGATGCGAGGAAGAAAGTAATAGTCTCTGTTGAATCCTACCTACTCAGGCGTAGTAGAATTCTTCTAGAAGCTGGCCATGTTCCCTTGCCTGAAGAGGATTTAGTCGGATTACTAGGCCCTGATGTATTCGAACAATTTAAATATTCCTATGCTCATCTTTAATATTTATGGGATAGGGTTGTAGCTAATAATTATGCCTATTACGAAATGATAGAGCAACTTTAAAAGTATTATAATCAGTCCAAAGCTTTGCTGCATGCTGATTATGAAGCTAAGTGTAAATCTTTAAGAGAAGGATGGGGATTTGAGAAAAACTACAAGATATTACTTCTTATTTAAATGAGAAAGAATTATCTTTGAAGCAAGATATGAAGAATGCCCAAGGAATTGTTGTTATGTTGGAGGGTGGGGGGTAATACTTTAAGGAATGATCTTAAAGTCTTTAAGAAATCATTTGTTATTGATCCAGATGAGGGTGCCTCTTTCTTGGAAACTGAGAATGCAAGGTTGGTGGAATAACTGGAAGCATTGAAAAAGACCAGGCCTGGACAAACTTCCAGGAAAAGGGTGTCTATCCGACCAGCCGTGGATAAGGAAAGGACTAGGAAAACTCTGGCCGACCAAGCTGCCTAGTTAAAAGCAAATAGTCAGGCCATTTCCAACTTATCTCTTCAGTTGGAAGCTAAGTATAAAGATATTACTGACCAATCTGTCCATTTGAAAGTTAAGAATGATGTTTTGAAGAAAATCTAACATCAGGTAGAAAGCTTGACCTTTAAATTTCACAAGCAGTCCGGGGAGATTTGGATGGAAGGTTATAATGAGGCCCTAAGCCATATGGATGATCATGTTGCACAAAGTCATCGCGAGGGTTATAGGTGGGGATGGGCCATCTTGCTTACCTTAATGAAATATGATCAAAATAGTGAGTTATGGTATTGGAATGATCAAAGTTTGCTGAATTGTGATAAGCCTCCATTTAAGTTGGACATATCATATATCCTTCCTAATGCCATTCCCCAATGTTTAATCACTAAATATCTAGGAGATTACGACCTTCATGATGTGGATGAGATAATTCGTTTTCCTCATCTGATCAAAAGGCCGAGCAGTAGCATTAGGCAAATGCTGAGAGATTTAAATTACATATATTCTCCTTATACCCTAGATGATCCTCCTGCTGGGATGGAGAGAGTACAACAAACATCTTCTAAAATGACCAAAGCTCAAGGGAGACGTCCAACTAAATGATTCCTCTGTTTTTGTACTTGCTTGATATTGAATGTAATACCTTTAGTATTTGAATAAAAGTATATGTACTTGTTGTCAATTTATGATTTTGGATGACTAAGTAATTGCTTGATGATGAGTTATTAAACTGTAATTGTAAGGCCTTAGATTCTACTAATTCACTTAGATAGAATTGTAAATCGTTTCGTTGATCCAAGTCGTAGGATTAGTTATCAGTGGAAACCAAGTGTATGAGTAATGTGCGTATGTATCCTTGTGTTTAGGAATGTATACATGTATTCCTGCATTTAACCCAGTCGGGTAAAACTTCTTGTGTGTATACATGAAATTTTATAGGCTTCTTATTCTTAACTTGTCAAGGACAAAGTCATATATGAATTAATTATTATTGGCGACCAAGTGTATCAGGAATATGTATTCATGTGTTTAACTTGGTCGGGTAAATCATCTTGTGTAGAATCATGAAGCTTTACTGACTTCTTGTTCGTGACTTGTTGATACGAAGTCATACTTGAAGTAATAACTTAGTCAGGTAAACTTGACTGCATGTTAAGTTGTTGGTGCATCTCGATCTGCTTGTTAAGTTGTTGGTGCATCTCGAATTTGATAAGTTCAACCTAATTAAGTAGTTAATTTATGTAGTTGTTTCTGTCTGTTGATCGACAAGGGTTGAAGACCAAGAGACATTATTTGAGTATTATTTTTGGGGATATATATCATCATGCTTTGAAAAAAAATTGAAAAAATTGAAAACTAAAATCAAGATATTTTATTAAGCTTGAAATAAAATTTTGTTGATCATAAAGCAAAAAGAAATACAAAATGCCTTTATTCACTGATAGTATTTTTGGAGGTGCTATGCGTTCCAAGGGTTCTTGAATTCTTCCTCATCAAGTGTCTCTAGTTAAAAAGTTTCTGGTCGAATTACTTCTGAAATGCGATATGGACCATGATAATTTTCCTCCAGTTTTTTGCCTTTCTAGATGAATTTTTTGAGCACGTAGTACCCTTCTTTTAAGTTGGTTGGCTTGACCCTTTTGTTGTAAAAGCAATCAGTCCTTTATTGATAAGCAACAGTTTTAAGGGCAGCATATTCTCGAGCTTCTTCCACCATGTCCAAGTCCAATCGTCTCATTAGGTCACTCTTGGGAGAATCAAAGTTTAACACTCTATGAGTTGGTAGACCTATCTCGACTGGTACCATGGCATCTGTCCCAAATGCAAGCATATAAGGTGTTTCTCCAGTTACTATTTAAAGTGTGGTTCTATAAACCCAAAGAACAGAATGCAATTCATTAATTTAGTTACCCTTGGCAACATCAAGTCTCTTCTTCAATCCATTAATCAAGGTTCTGTTTTCACTTTTGTTTGACCATTGCTTTGTGGATGTCCTGGGGATGAGTGAAGTTTTTGGATCTTGGATTGAACATAGTATGCTTCAAACTCATCGTTATCGAATCGGGTTCCATGGTCAGTAATGAAGGCATAAGGCATGCCATACCTGCATATGATATTCTTCAATATGAACTTATATACCTTCTCATAGGGCATCTCTATTAATGGCTCTGCTTCCACCTACTTCGTGAAATAATCCATAACTACCACTAGGAACCTGAACCTGCCTTTGGTGGTCGTTAATGAGCTGACCAAGTCAATTCCCCAAACGGAGAATGGATAGGGATAAGTGATTGGTGTTAAAGCAGCGCATAATGCTCTGTGAACGATAACAAACATTTAGCACTTATTGCATTTTCTTGTGAAGGATCGACAATCTGTCTTCATAGTTGTCAAGTAATACCCCTGTGTAGTAATTATCTAGACTAATGATTGACCAGCTGAATGAGCTTTATAAGAACCTTCATGTACCTCCTTGATTAAGTCAGCAAATTCCAAGGGATGAACATAACATAATAAGGAAACAGTGTATCCCTTTTTGTAGAGGACTCCCCTTTTCACTACATAGCTAGCTGCTTTATACCAGAGCCTTCTTGCATCTTTTGGGTTAGTTAGCAAGATTCCTTTTTCGATGTGAGATCTAATCGGATCCATCCAAGATGGTCCCAAATCTACATCAATAAAACTAATAATTGGATCCTTATCTATGATCCGGGTTGCTAAGATCTCTACTGGAATGCTTTTTCTAATTTCTATTCTTGTTATTGAAGCCAGCTGAACAAGTGCATCAGCTCGGGCATTTTTTATCCTTGGTATTCTGCTTATCTATACAGCTAGAAATTTGAAAATGACTTCCATTTCCTTACCCAAGTATCTCACCATCAAATCTTATTTGACTCCATATATATGAAGCACTTGGTTGGCGATCAACTGAGAATCACTATGTACCACTACTTGTTCGGTGCCTAATGATTGGGCTAACTCAATTCCAACAATTAAAGCCTCGTACTCGGCTTAATTATTTAAAGCTTGGAGTTGAATATCGAGGGCATATTCCACATCAATGTTATCAGGAGTGTTAAGTATGATACCAACTCCACTATCAGTTGCACATGAAAATCCATCCACATATAAATTCCATAATGGAATTTCACTGCTAAAGCTTTCTGTAGACATAATTCCTTGGCGAAATACCTTCTTGCTTTCTTCTGCATAATTTTGGGTCGTTTCTTAGGAAACGAATGATTTTGGTTGATCAGTTATGACTTTGGCTTACTTCTAAACTGAGCTCTCTTCCGAAGAAGTCTGCTCGGCAAGCAAGTTTGGTTGGTTGGTAACCTGTGGATATGTAAATTTCATAATAAAATCTGCCAAAGCTTTCCCTTTTTATGATGATCTTAGATCGTAGATGATATCGTATTCTCCCAGTTCTACTGCCCAATACATTAATATTCCTGAACTTTTAAGTTTGTGAAGTGCTTGGCGAAGAGGTAAATTAGTGTACACTAGGATGGTGTGTGCTTGAAAATAAAGTTTCATTCGCCTGGAGGCTTCAGTGAGAGCTAAGGCCAGTTTTTTAAGCATGGATACTTGATTTCACCTCCCTTGAATGGTTTGCTGGTGTAGTAGATAGGTTTTTGGATCCCCTTCTCCAGTTGAACTGATGCCGAGCTAACTGCGGATTCAGAAATAGCTAAAATACAAGTACAATTTCCCCCCCAACATTGGTAGGGATAACAATGGTGGAGACCCCAAATACTTATTCAACTCTTGAAATGCTTCTTCACACTCCTCATTCCACTCAATGGTCTTTATGAGTACCTTAAAGAATGGTAAACACCTATTTGTTGCTCGAGAAACAAACCGATTTAGGACAGCCACTCTACTAGTAAGTTTTTGAACATCTTTTTTGCAGGTTGGTGATTGAATTTCAATAAGAGCTTTGATTTTAGCAGGGTTTGCTTCTATTCCTCTCTAATTCACTTTAAAGCCAAGGAACATTCCTTCTTGCACACCGAATACGCACTTAGTCAGATTGATTTTCATCTGATGCTTTTCCAGTTGGTTAAAATTTTGACTGAGATCCCTGATATGATCTGAAGTTTTTTTAATTTTAGTCCGCATGTCATCTACGTACACCTCCACATTCCTTCGAAGATGTTCTTCAAACACCTTATTGACCAATCTCTGGTACGTTGCTCTAGAATTTTTAAGCCCGAAGGGCATTACGTTGTAGAAATAAGTACCTCGATTGGTAATGAAAGAAGTGATTTCTCTGTCCTATGGTTTCATTTTTATCTAGTTATATCCAAAATAGGCATCCATGAAACTCAATAACTCATGTCCTTGTAACAACCCAGATTTTTTTAAATGAGAATTTTTGAATTAATTTTGGAAAATAGGAGAAAAATGAAATTTTGTATTTTATAATTTAAAATGATGATTTTTTATATTTGAAAATAAATTTTTGAACGGAATTGGAATCAAAATTAAAATGAAGTTTTAATTTAATTTTTAATATATAGAAGAGTCCTCCAAACTTAAAACTTTCTAAGAGTCCTCAAAACATAAAACTCTCTAGCAAAAAAAATTTAAAAATATTGAACGGTCCGATCAAATTTTATCCAATTCCAACGGTCCGATCGTCCGGAATAAATTTTTTAGTGTTTGTATCTGATTAGAACTCTTTTCTGAATCAAACTCTTAATCTTTTATATATCAACAAATTCATGGCTTGGCTTTTCAAATAACTTTTTCTCAAACTTTTCAAGCATAAGACCTCTCCAAAATTACTCCCTTTCATCTGCAAACCATAGCCCCAAACTCATTCAAAATTTCAACATTAGATTAGAATGTTCATTTGGTGTTTTCTTGAGTTTTGGGCTAGAATGAGATTTGATTATTTTCGCGAGAAGAACGTGATGGTGTGATTAGATTTTGAGGCTGAAATTTTGTGATGGTTCTTGTGATGATTTTAAGGTATGGGGTTTTACACAATATGCTCCTTAATCTCGTGAGTGTTATTCTCTCTGATTTCATGTGATTATTAACTCATATTTGAATTGCTAAATTCATTTGGAAATCTGGAAATTATTATTGGAATCTGATTTTGATTCATGTGGTATTATATTTATGTTGAGCATGTTGTCATGAGATCTTAATATGACACTGAGGTTGGGCACCCGCCAATATTCCTGTTCCGGCTACTTGATAAAGTATGGGTGCAGTATGATAACGCATGGTGAATCAGATTAATGTGTTGTTGAGAAATTATATTGATAAAAATGATATTGAAACTTGCATTTCAAAAATATTCGTACTCGTGTTGTTACGCTTTATTCACTGCTAATATTTATTGAGCATCTTTCCTGTCGTATTGTGTACTTCCCCATATTTTCTTTTAGTTGGCAGGTTAGCGTGGATTTGAGCGCTACAGATTATTTGGAGGATTTTAGCAAAGATTATTTTGGGAAGAATATTCGAGAGTATTCATGAGAATATTTGTATTTATTTTTGATGTATAGAGCATTGGCGATTTATTTTCTTTCGAGATAAATAGTTGTATTATTTCGAGAGACTTTGTTGTATTTAATTTGAAGATTGATATTAGTGGATTTTTTATATTGTGGGATTTATTTAGATGCTCTATACCTTGTTGATTGTGGATTTTGGTTAGTTTTATTGTAGTGGTGCTCCGCTCGCTCTCCCCGGGCGGGCGGGTGTTACAATCCTGTTGTGGCATCTACTAACTGATCAATTCTAGGCAAAGAAAAATGGTCCTTTGGGTAAGCCTTATTAAGATCAATGAAATCTATACACATTCGCCACTTATCATTTTTCTTCTTGACCATCACAACATTTGCCAACCATGCTAGATATTTGAAATCTTCAATGAATTGGTCTTTTTATAGTTTTTCTACCTCCTCATGAATTGCCTCATTCTTCTTAGGACTAAACACCCTATGCATTTATTTGATCGGATTAACGTCCCTATTAATGTTGAGTTCATGACAGAGGAAGTTGGGATCAATCCCAGGCATATCTTCATGACTCTAAGCGAATACATTCTTTCATTCCCTTAAGAATGCAACTAGTTCTTGTTTGAGGAGTGGGGCCAATGTGGAGCCAATTTGGGTGGGTTTTTCTATTTTTTCATCATCTAAGATTATGCTTTCAGTAGCTACTACTATTTGCCCTTTGACTAGCTCTGTTTCATCTCGAGGATCCAAAATATCAACTTCTGACTCGTTATGGGGCTCCAGAGTGTTAACTTGGTAAGTGGTGGTCATTTTCTTCAAATCGACCAAATCTTCTTACTTGACTGAAGAATAATAGCATTCTCTAGCCACCTTCTGATCACCCTTTACTGTGCAGACCCCGAAGTGAGTAATGAACTTTAAACATTAGTGGACAGTGGACGGTACAACTACGAATTTATTTAATCCTTCCCTGATGAGGATCACATTGTAAGATGAATGAACATTTTTATCCATAACAAATAAACATATATTTTTAGTATGTCTTGCTAGCCAAGTGCCGAATAACACTTCCAATTTGACTTTTCCTAGGGGAAAATTTTTTTCCCTTGAAAAGCCAATCAAGGGTCTGTGGTATGGTTCCAGTTGACTAAGCTTCGATCCCAAACTCTAAAAACAGGGATATAACATGATATCAGCTGAACTTCCATTGTCTATCAGAACCCGGACAATGATGGATTCCTGGATTCTAAACTTGACGACCAACGGGCGGCCATCGTGAGGATACAGTACTTTGGAGAGATCATTTTTGGAAAAGTCGATGATAAGTTTATCTTTGTTTACTTTCCTGGGCCGATTATCATAATTTAAATTGATACTTTGTATATAGAAGCATGCTTGTGCTTCATTAAAAGAAGCTTTCCTCTTAGTAGTTTGATCTCCCCCTCCTACATCTCCACCAGTGATGACATGGCAATTAAAATAACCTAAAATTATCATAGCTACCTTAATTTTTGGTTGCTTAGGCTTCTTTGGCAGGTCTGGATTATCTTCATAACCATCCTTATGGCCTCACTTCTTATCATCTCTAGGATTATAGGGAGAATTTAACCTTCCTCCTGTTTCTCGGCTCTCATACCGATCAATAAATTTGCTCAACTTTCCTCGACGAATGAGAGATTTAATTTCGTTCTTTAAAGCAATACAATTATCGATCATGTGATCATAATCCTTGTGGAATTTCCAGTACGTATTTGGATTTATCTTTCCCGTTGGGAGGTGCCCTCAACTTCTCAGGCCACTTTAAATCTTTATTGTACCTAATTTCCTCCAGGATATGGTGGATACTGACCGTCAATAGAGTGTATGCTTCATACTTTTTGGGCTTATCCTTTCTTCTATTTCTGTTCCTTTTTCTCATGCTTGGTGGCAGGGCTTTGCTTTGCATCCATTGCTTCATCGACATTCATGATTTTTCCACCCTTAGTTATGAGCTCTGTCATGGTTTTGGGAGGATCTTTTGCTAATGCGTAATACAACTTTTCTGGAAGTAACCCACTCATTAAGGCGGTGATGGCTATTTTTTCTTCATAATCAACCATTTCTAATTTCTCGTTATTAAAATGGGTGATGTATTCTCTGTTGGTCTCTCCTGCTCACTGCCTAACACTTAGAAGATAAGCTAATCTCTTAATTGGCTTGGCCTCAAAATAGAAGTTTTTAATGAACAGTTCAACAAGTTGATTAAAACTAGTAATTTGTCATTGGGGCAAGTTATTGTACCATATCTGGGATAAACTAGTGATGGTGCTAAAAAAAAGCTCTACATCTCATTTCATTAGGAACTGAATATATATCAGTGGCTGCCTGATATTGCTCAATGTTCAAAACAGGGTCAGTATTACCATCATATTTAAGGGTAACCACCAATGTCTTAAACTTAGATGGGGTAGAAAAATTAATAATCTCTTGGATAAAATGAGACTTTTTGACAAAATTTCACTGTAATGGATTCTTTGCCTTAGACATATCTCCTAATCGATCTTTTAATCATTGAATTGCCCGCTTCCATAAAGGATTCTTAGCTTTAGATTTATCAGAAGTAGCTCGGCCATCCCTACTATGCATTTGTGGTAAGCTCTCTTCTTGAGAAGTTTGCTCGGCACGTACGGATCTTCTGGCACTTCTTCTAGATCTAACTAATCTTTCATGGTGTTATATATGTCATTCTATTAATCGAGATGGTTCTTGCTAATGCCCTATATTTATTTAAGATCCTAGACTATCAAAGGTTGATGCCCTGTTTAATCTCTCTAAAGCACTTGGACGTTCAGGAGTAAGAGAGAAGCCATCATAGTAATCCATTGACCTGATTGAAGAACTGGCCCCTGGGCGATAAGACCTATCATGTGAGGACCTGGAATAACTATTATGATTCTTCCTATGAGGAGGAGGGAGGATTTCCCTTCTAAAAGACGGATCATTAGTATGCCGAGATGGACCTATTGGTCTAGCTTACAAGGATTGAGCCAATTGTCTCATAGTTTCCTACATCGCTTCTTGCCCTTTGGCAAGATTGAGCAGAACTCCATTGAGGTCATTCTAGGTAGGAGGAACATTGCCTCCTGCAGCATTACTTCTTTCAAGAATGTCATTCATCCCGTGGAATCTTTTCAGCAAGTCAAATGAATGTTTTTTTTTATGGAGAACGATGATAGACAAAATGTTTCCCACAAACGATGTCAATCTGTTGATGTTTAAAATTAGCAGTGATTTATATGATGCAAATGTTATAATCAAAGATAAAATAATGTGAGAAAAATAAATGAGACACGAGGATTTTTTAAGTGGTTCAACTATAAGAAAAACCTACGTCCATTGTGATTGTATTTGTTGTTGATGATTACAGAAAACTAAGTATATTCTTATTATAAGAATGACCTTGTCCTTTTTTCTCTTGCCTTTTGTGAAAGGAATAAATTGTATGTATTGCGCACGGGTGGAATGACTATTGACCGCTTTACACATGATGATTGCTTATATATAGTGATGGTTTGTATTCTTTGGGTTGGTCGACCTGTTGACCGATCAACTATATTCAAAACCGATCAAGTAATTGATGACTAAGACTGTTGCCACGTAAGGAGACAGGTGTCCATTTATAATCGGTCCACCTAGATGTATAATTTTTTACATTAACACTAAGCCTACTAAAACTTTTCCTATGACATAACTATCTTATTCTCAACATATTCCTCTGTAATTTTCTTATCTCTTCCCATTGAAGTTGCTGTAATTCAAAACATGTCTTCTTCTTCATCTCCAACAAACAAGGTAGTCAAAGATTTATGAGGGAGAGTTATCTTTGTGGTTAAAACTCTATTATTCGGACATCTTGGAATGAGATTAACTCGGGAATGAGGTTTAAGAGATGTGGTACCTGTGGTTGTTTTAAATGGGCGTATGTTTCCATGTGCACTCGAACAAGGCAAATAATTCCTGACCTACTAAGGAGGATCAATGGTTTGGAGGATGGAGTTAAAATTATGGAGGTTGTACTTAAGTCTAATAATGATGAAGTTAAAGTTATGGAGGTTGTACTTAAAGCTAAGGATATTGAAGTTGAAAAATAAAAAGAAACAACGATGAAGATGTCATTGTACTCCTAGTTATTCTGTTATTCTATCTCAAAGTGTAATGTAATGCAAACTAGTTTGAGAAGTAAAGTGAAATATTATGTAATGTGTAACCTAAATGCAATTAAATTCAATATTTGGTTTCACTAAACAACATAGCAATTTAAATGTTCAACTGCCCCATTTTGGATGTCCAACAACATAACTAGATTTTAAAAGTCTAAACAGTTTAAATAGTTAAGAACGAAATCCCCAAACGAAAAAAGCCAACCACTTAAATAAGTAAGTTTAAAAGTCCAAACTATATTTGACCGTTCTTTGATGGAGATGTCTGATCAACCTATTGGGATTTTAGATTTTCCTCTCATCTTATTACAATCTTCTCTTCTTCTTGGGCCTTCTTGGAAACCTCCTATAAGTGGGTGGTGTCATTGGTGGCAGTCCTGTTTTATCCCATATTTCAGCACCATTCAATGGCTCAATCGTTTTGCTACAACACTATATGTAGTTCACTCTCTTGTAATAGTTGTGCACAAACTCTTTGGGCTTTAGGACAAAATAAACTATAGTTGAACAACCATGAAGGCATCGAATCCTAGTCAATTCTCATTTCCTACATATGCAATCTACCACAAACTGCCCATGGGATGATAAAACTTGAAACTTTGAGCTTCCATCCCAGTCCGTAACACATTTGGTTACCTCAAGTTTGTTTTTATCTAAGATTTGTTGAATCTTATGACACAATAACCCCTCTGGTTTCTTTATTTTCTCTATATTCACATGTAGCCTCTTCATTAGGATACACCTAATTTTCTCCAAAAAATTTAGGACAAGTTTGTCTCCTGCCACTAAAATAAGTGTATTGAAACACTCACAAAGATTGGTCATCAACATATGAGACTTGGATATGGAACTAAAGTGAAACCTACTCCACTCACAAGGGTCCTTTCCACCCAACCATTCAAAATCCTTTTTGTCTAATTTCATAAGTTTCTCCATTTCAAAACTCGAATATATAGTAGTCACTGCAGAATTATAAAAGGCCTCTTTTAGAACAAGACATTTATGTTCAACTTTAAAGTTATTGTAAAAGTTCCTAACACAATGCCTATACTATGCACTTGGATATAATTCCTCTGATGCAAGTACCAAATATTTTTATTTGTCTATTATGAAAGTATACCAATGTGAGTTTCTAATGTTTATGTCTTACTTTAATAAAGAAATGAACCACAACCAGACATCTTTGGGTTCCCCTTCAACCAAGGCATATGTTAATAAGAAAATTAATGAGAAACAACCTTGAGCCGAAATAATAATTTCATTAAAATTTGGTAATGATTAAAAGAGGGGGGGGGGGGGGGGGGATATCTTACACTATCATCCACGATAGTTCCACAATGACAATTTTACACCAAATTTAGCAAGAGGATAATTTTATGTCATTGTTAAGATTGTCAACATCTAATGTTTTAATCTTTGGTTGACCTTGTTTCTCTTTAAACCACTTAAAAATTTCTTCTTCGAAGATGAGCTAATTTTTTATTCCAATAAAATAAACCTCAAAGTGGTCTAAAATAATTACAAACTCTTTTACGTTTCAAACCTAAAATGTATGGGAGACTAAGTGAGTTTTAAAAGTATAGGCTCAAATACAGTTCTTTTTCCTCTTTGTTATTGACTAATATCGAGAAAATAGGTGATACATGAAAAGAAAATAAGATGAGAAACCAGAATAAGTATTAACTTTCCCTCTTTATCCCCTATATATATATATATATATCCCTCTCCTCTCTCTTATGTAAAATAATCTCCATAGGATAGTAAAAGTAATACACAAGCTTCACAAATATTTTTAACATTTAGGAAATTAGATTTTGTATACAAGAGACATATGTTAAAACCGAATCATTTTGAAATTTTCTTGAAGTGAGAGGATGTCACGTAACTTTGCTAATTAGTAGGGGTGTTAGTTATTTCCGAACTTCCGAATTTTTCGTTTTTCCATCCAAATTTTTCCAATTTTGGCACCATTTTTAATTTTTCAATATCTGAATTTTTCGAAAAAAATTGGAATGGAATTGGAAATCATATATGGATTTCGAATTTCCAAATTTTCGATCCGAATTTTCCAATATCACGTCGATCTGATCCGTCCAAAATATTTTTCGAAATAATAATATTTTTGTTTATTTTAATGCATTTTTACTACCCTCATATATATATAAAGTTTATTATTTATTAGTTTAATCTTGACCCTCCATTTAAAACCATCTCAACCATTAATATATACCCATATATATTAACCTTCTACATCACTCTAACCCTAAATCAAAAGACAACATCCGAAATTATATTCAATTGTTATGCGAATTTAGATTCCAAGGATGATTTATATTAAGTCTTCCTCATCTTCCTTTTGTTCATTTTTTGCATCTAAAATACTGATGCACACGCTCTGCTACAGTTGTTAACCATTCTTGCATTTCCTTTTTTAAGTAGGTCAACAGTAGTTTTTTTCATTCACATAACTTTGTAGTTTCTTAGTATCATAGTCAATCCTTGATTGATTTTTCTCCAAAATGGTAAAAGATGCATAGCTTTGTAGTTTATTGCATTTCCAAAATGGTATGAGATGCATAGCCTTGTCATTCACATAACTCCGTAGTTTATTGCATAGGTGATGAAAAGTGGAGTGTTTGATTTTTATTTTTATTTTAAAAATATCATTTTCAAAAATGACATTTCCGATATTTTTCGAAAATATTATAATTCCGATAGTTCCGATATTTTTACAAATAATAAAATTTTCGAATATTTCGAATCAGTCGAATAGGAAAAAAAATGATTTTCCAATTTTTATTTTTTTTGAATTGGAATGGATTTTAAAATTTCGAAAATTTTGGAATTTTTTCCGAACACCCCTATTCCGATCCGATCCGATCCATCGAAAACACACCCCTACTAATAAGTCATGGATTAAGTTAGTAAAAGACTAATAATATTAATCATCAGACTTGGCTCCTTCAAATGGGGAATTCAAACAAATTTCAAAGGAAATATTTTATTTCCCACCTCAAAGATATGCATGTGCGAGCATTCACTAACAAGTTTTCAATCTCTTTATTTTAGATAACCTCGTGCTTTATTGTAGAAATGAACAATCAGCACATTTCAAAAATTACACACGATATCCACCCCAAAATAGATTTAAACTCACGGGCAGCAAATTACTATATCGTTGTAGCAACGAGATACAATGAAGCCTTATAATAATGTGTCATGAGATTCATGCATGGAAGTTTGTTAAACTATAGATCACAATGATAAAATATCGTAGGCAACAAGGATCACAATGGTAATGTAAGCTCAACAAACTATATAATACCTTTTTTGAGAAATGATGAGCATATAACAACTTGATAATTCTTCAATGGTTATGCACGAGGTTTGCAACAAGGCAAATAGAAAACATAAATGATGCTAAGTTAGAAAAGACGACAAGAGATATAGGCATTACAGGCGGGAAAATATATCCGCGTAATTGCCATATATTTTAAACCAAAAAATATCTACTCACCAACATATAAAATATGCAAAAAAAAAAATTAACACGAAAACTACTCACCCTTAATAACCCTTCCCCCTAACACCCACACAATATATATATATATATATATATATATATATATATATATATATATATATATATATATATATATATCCCTTATCTATGAATCACCACATTTTTTCAAAGGAAAAATAGAGAAAATAAATATCATAATAAGCGAGATAAAAAATTTAAGTTATTAATTAAAGAGATATTCATGGGATACAACCAAACTTTAAGCATAGAGTTAGAAAAAAAACTGCAACACCCCTGATCTTCAACATATAACGTGGTCAGCCATATATGCTAAGAATGCAAAACATCAAAGAATTCATATAATTCTAAGCATCAACGATAATAATAAAATTGAATGCGTCCATAACATTAAATATAATGATGATGATATAAACACAGTGACATGTAAATATAAACTAGACATGTCCATAATGTACGTACCGAAGTCGCATGCCTAATACTTAAGCTACATGATCTCTACCTAGCACTACATCATACTATCATGATCATTAATTTTATTCTAAGCGTCATAAGTATAAGTTGTACCCATATACTACATCGTACTTTACAAGAAAGCACATCACAATAAACATAATAGCACAATCCAATATCCTCGTAGAGCAATGTCCACCGTTGAACCAACTATACACACAAGCATAACACGAAGGATCATTCTTATGGGATTTGGCACATATCGGGTCAATCCGTAAGAGTTCTAACTCGTAATGTATTGCAATAAAAGACACAAAAATAGGAATATCACTACGTGGACATGCACTGTGTAACCACATGCAAAGATTTCATGACGTATCTAGACTCTTATGTCTCTTTTTGCAAGATGATTGACCCATTACATGTAGAAACAGGGTATAAACCTATACACAACTTGTACTGTGAACAAAAGGATCAATACCCATTCATGCAAATAATCCAATCATATCCCCACCGGTAGATACCTCACGAGTTACTCACATACGTTGGTAGGTCCAAATATTTCACACGGAGCATACAACATCCATTATATGTATATGAATATGGTATATCACCGTAATCGTGTAAATTGGACTGTGCGTCTCCCGAAATAACCTCAATCCCAAGTATTAGTCTTAACATATTTATGTAGGATCATAACCCTTATCTCCTAAATAATACCCTCTACAAAGTCCCATTGTCATCAACTTAACTTCCATATTAAAAATCTCATAAAAGGTGTGATACCTCGCCCAATTAAGTATCGGGTGATCAATCCTTTATTAAAACTAAACATGATTTCCCTATGGTTCATTCTTAGCATCACATTCAAAAATCATTAGTTACTAATCACCTATTAATTAATTAAGTCGGTGTCAAAATTTTATCTTTTCATTTCACAGTTAACACTATAAGTAAAACTAAATTAAACCATTCACACATTATTAGAGTTCCAACCATCACAAGATATGAATAAATAAGTAAATGTCTTGCCGAATAAACCATCGGCTACAAACTCCAAATCTAAATAATAAATTCAGTAGATAAATTAATACATCCCAACACAAGTCTGAACTGAATAAACTAAATAAAGTACTATAGGGAAACATGCCCAAAGAACAAATACGGGAATAATGAAATCCTAACTAGAGTGAACAACTGAGGCGTCTAGTCCAAATCCTTCATGCATCCACATATGCCGCAACTGTGCATCCCTAGAATAGATAATCAAGTATGGCGTCTCTTTGACTAGACACCCAAAAGGTTTTGAAAATATTTTTGGCAAGGGTTAGAACCCAAAATATTTGAAAATCATTTGCAAGTGATTAAGTTTGCAGTAATTAAAATGCATGATTACTTTTCGTATTTAAGCTAGTGTCTCACTCCGTTGAGATACTCCTCACCCCTCAACTAATGTTCACACCTACCGCTGTCTTCATAACCCACCTAGTTATATACGTATAAGTATATAACTAGGTGGGGTCAATTTACTTTAATTCAAAATAAGGGTTAATCAGTAACTTTGTAATTATATGCTAGAATGTACACAGACCCCCTCTTTTGACCTATCTTTTTCTCTCTCCACTCTCCCGTTCTTCATTTTTCTCTCCTCGAAAATACTCACAAAGGACCTACGCGCGTTCAGCTTCATCTTCCGGGTACGATTTCCATTTCCATATCTATATCTATCTCGATCTCCATCTCCATCTCCATCTCCATCTCCATCTCCATCTCCATTGTTGTTGTTGTTTAACTTCAGCACCATCGAGAAAGTTTGTAGGTTCTCATTTTTTTGTTGTTGATTGAAGGTGTTCATTTTGTTATTTTTCTCTGTTCGAAAGTCAGCTTCATCTTCCAGGTACGATTTCTCTGTTCGAAAATCATTTTGTCATTTTTCTCAGGTCGTAGGTGCTCATTTTGATTGGTTTTGATTAGTTTGGATTGGTTTCAATTTTAGGTTTTTATTGTTTCTGTTTGGTAATAGGTTTGGATTTATAGATTCATTTATTATTCGCATCTGTGTTTGTTGCAAGGTTGTTCATCAGGTATTTTCTCACTTTCTCATATAGGTTTATTCCTTCTGCCTTCAAGAGTTTTGGTTAACAAATCTGTAATATATAATTTGTAATTTATAATGATGTTTGGGTTTGTAATATATAATTTTTTACATAAGCTAGATGATATAGTTATTTGGGTTTGAAATGATTGTTGAACTTACATAAGCTAGATTAACTGAAATTTTTTTTAGGACATTCGTAGTCTGAAATTTCCATGGAAAAGGCTAGAGCCCTCAGAGAACCCATCACCAGCAGAGCAGGGCATCAATATGTTTTTCCACACATTACCTCAAATGTCACAACTTCTTTCAATGTATCACAGTTGTATATGATATTGTACCTGTTCAAAGCCATTTGAAATAGGAAACTGAAGTTGAAATAGGAGAATGTCAAATTCCTAAGATAATGTTTGCATTTTAATTTTGTATGCAAATTCCTCATGAAAAACTATTTAATCCGAATAGGGAGTGATAAAAATAGATTTAAAGCTTTAATCTGTGCTAAAGCTTTATTAGTAGGTGAAGGAGTGTTCTTCTTCATTTTGTAATGATCTTTAACAATTTCTCCTAATGGAGAATCTGGACGACACCAACACTCGCTTTTTTCCCCTCATCGAATCCTAAGAAATGTCTTCCTTTCTTCACAGTCTTCTCCATAATGCATCTCCTATACCTTATCCTTATAACAACTACTTTAAACACTCCTCCAATCTCAATTTCTCTGACACTGGACTCTTCTTTCCAACGTAGACGAAAGACAAAACAACAAACTCATTTTATTCGGCATTCGCTTCGTTTCTGAAAACACAACAATGTTTTTGTCTGATGACGATGTAGATTACTTTAGCTTTGGTGAGATATATATAAAAATAGAATCTATACTTAATTATATAAAACTTTCAGTTTGGACAAATAATTTGTTTTTCATTGAAATTAAAAGGAAATTCTAGCGTCAGAGACGCTGACATATCCAGTCCCATTGTGTTCCACGAAAAGAAATAGAGCAACTGAGATTCATAACTTATCAGAAAAGGTAGGCTCTGATTATGAATATAAATTAAAAGCTTAGATTGATTTCTACTATATGTTTTAATTTTGGTTGACAAAGGAGGAGTAAGATCAATGAAAAATTCAAAATCTTACAAAAGTTAATACCAAATTCTAACAACGTAGTTCCTTGAGATTTACTGATTTTTGTTTTGAAAATTTGAGGCTGATATATTGAGGCTTTTGTATGATAGACGGATAATGTGTCTATGTCGGATGAAGCAATTGAATATCTGAAGAAGCTTCAACTATAAGTACAGATGAGCGTTATATTTCACTCATATGTTATGTAAATGTCCATCTCACCAACTAAATACACTATTACCTTTATCCTTAGGTCATCTGCAATGGGCGTAGCGTATCAACTTAGATCATATTAACCCAATAGGTGGAACTAAGTGGGTTGAGTAGTCAATTACCAAATTACAGATAAAGTACGAAGAAGAAGACAATTTTCCCTTATCCGCCCATGCCAAACAGTTTTTATGTGACCAAAAGCTCATCACCAAGTATGGTGCATCAAATGCCGACTCACAGTGTAGATCTCTCTTTCTCTCTTTTCTATTTTATTGGGTTTTAGAAACTCTATTAAATGTTTAAAATTAGTGAATGCTTTGTACATTTCATGTGATGTCCCTATTTGTTGGTTTTGTTTATTTATCTATGCAGTTGTGCAGAGATATCTCAAATCTATAAGAGGGCTCAGACTGCGGGAGCCCCTCTCCCGCTCTCTTTTCATCATTGCTGTCGAGATTTGTCTTATGATGATGATGTGCTGAGATTTGGTTAGTTGGTTAATATAAATAAAAATTTCTTTCTAATTTCTCCCTGTTGATATAATTTGATATGGATTGGAAAGTTCATGATGGACAAGATCTTGCAAGCATTGGTATTGAACATATACTCACACAAGTGCATTGTTTTTAACAAAACTTTGGTATTGAAAATGTAAAAGTATTTTGTTTGATTATTGAATGGAGTGAATCAATTTTATTTTTAGAATGTATAACAAGTATGGATAATGAAATTTGTTTAAGGGGTATAAGTTTTATAGTGAGTTTGTTATGTATTTCCATTTATGTTTTCCCATCCTAATTAGCAATTAACATACTCGAGTAGTCATGTGATAATGTATACAAATACTTAAATGGATACCTTTGAGTACAATTCATCGCATGATACCAACTTGGGTACATTTGTAATTATATGTGGTGCTAACTCGGTGCACAATAGAAAGCCATTTATAATTCGCATGATTGCCGTACAATTTGTGTTTAGTTGCAACACTTTATGCCTTGGTGACACACGTGTGTGGTTCTTGGATTCTAGAAAAAAAGACTGGGTGCCGACTTGGCGAGAGGGGTATTCACGTCTCTTTTAGGCAGTATTGATCATTTATGTGGTTTTAATTCTCTCCAACGATAGATTGATCACTATATGCATTTATATCTTTCTCATTTTATTACCTGGGTTCATTGAGTATTGTGTGCTTATGCGTATTTGGAAATGAAAGATCTTGATTGATTATAATTATTAACTTTTCAATTGATATTAGATGTGGAAGAAAAACATTTGTAGCAAAATTTATTTAGCATTCTGAATTTTTCTATTCAGTTGGCCCTGCTATCCAATATAATACATATTCATGTTTGATAATTCTATTTATATTGCAATCTAATTAAACCTTCAATGAAACAGGGAAATTAAATATAGAAGCATTAGAAGATTGGGGTGTTATTTTATTTGTGGGGTGTGGAATACGCCTGCCCAGTTTCAAAACTATATCTAGCTAGCACTACAATTTTACTCAGAATAACACCTATTCTTTTTAAATTTGAGGGTCTATGTAGTTTATATGAAATCTATCGTTTATAGAGATATTGGTCAAAGCCAATGTTCATTAAAATATTTGGCATTTTAAAATTAGTTATGTTTGTTTTTAAATCCGAAATTCATTACATATTTGCTTAGTTACATTTACTAACCTAAATTATTTACATTTCTTTAATTTCCCAACCTAAATTTAAATTTTATGTATGTCCCGCTTTTTCTCATGTTTATCATCAGATATGCCGATATTCTTTTCGTTTTTTTACTTGGCGGGACTGACATGAATAGTTTGATGAATTGCTTGGCTTTATTTCGGTACATCTTTATCTCTTTAAACTTTGGTTTTAAGCCATTAATTTTGGATTGATTCAAGTTATGAGTTCTCTCTTCAAAGCCAATTATGAATGAAGACTTGGTTGGTTCAATTTTTTAACTTGACTATTTCTATATGCACATGTATTCGTTGATTGTTGAAGGCCTCAACATTATACATAAATAACCAAAACACTTCCACAGTTCAGGAGGCTGAAAATCAGTGCTCTAATAGAAGCAATGCATACAAAAATAGCAAAATATGTTGACATGTACTGCTGAGCATGTTAAAACTGGAATTCTATGTTAGTTGGTGAATGGAGTTTTCTTCACAGGTGTTCCTGAAGTTCTATCTTGGTTCAATTTTGATTCGAGTTGTGACATGTTAAAACTGGAAAATTGGTTAAATTCTATATTGGTCTCATTTCTTACCAGTGGTTAGTTCTTCAATGTAATATGTTACCTCCCTATTTTCTTCTTGGATTTTTTTTAACAAACCATAGGAGCTTAAACTTTTCACAAGTCATGCACGTCAAAATGCATCTATAAACATATAACATGTTGAAGTCTTACAGGACTACCAAGCCATCGGTTACATTTGAAACTCGCCTCAACGGTAATTATGTTGCGAATATACAACCAATGTGTGGGACTTTGTAATGAAACTTGATTGATCATCACTCAGCTTCCACAATGTATAATCAAAACAAAAGTCACTAGTGGATCACATGTTGGTTCAAAGGTTTTCATCCTTGGATTTTTAATGTCGTTAACGAATAAAAAATGGCATGTTTGGGTTGCTAAGGCCAAACTGATAAAAAAATGGCCTGCTTGGGTCGCTAAGGCCATTGACATCCCTATCACCCCTCCATCGACTTAGGCTGAGCGAGCCTAACTGACATTTTGTGACACCCCGCCTAATTAAATACCGGGCGATCACTCCTTTATTAAATTAAATCAAGGTAACAGTTGGTTCATTCTCAGCATCACTGTCGATAAATTTTTTTTTTTTTTTCCAATTTAACACCCTAAATAATTAAGCTAAGTGTCAAAAACATTTTTTATACGAACTTCCAAATTTTAATTAAAGAAAAGATTTTTATTAATTCAAAACAACATTTGTACAATAGAGAATCACATCACGAAATTTAAATAAAACCATACATTCACCAAACGAATGACAATAATATAAAACTAAAATCATAAACCATCCTGAAACAAATCCCATAAACAATACTGGAATAACTTAAATATAAAAAAAATCCCCAACAATAAATGAAATGATGAAAAGGGCGACACGTGCCCCATAAATGAGAGTAATAAGAGTGGAGTCAATGTCGGAAGCCGTCTACTCAAGGGACCTGCAACTCCCACCTAAGCTGCAGCTCGTTCTTCTCAAAGAATCCTAAGCAAGACGCCCCTGTGGCTGGGCACCTGAAAATATACATATATATACACAGAAGAGAGAGAGAAAAGGAAACGGGTCAGGGCCCGAAAGTGTTTGATTTTAAAATACGTTAAGCAAGTATTTAAATTGATACATGCCAATGCAACATCATATTAGTTCGTCTCTCTCTTGAGAAATGCTCACCTCTCTTCTAATGTGCACTCCTATCGTACTAACCTTCCCAATGGTTCGTTTATCTTAACTTACTCATATGTTTTCAAAACTGAACGATGGCAATGTTATGAAAAGGTTACTTTCAATTTTGTAGTATTCCTCTCGTTTTAGCTTCATTAAATTATAAGATTTCCCCGTGCCTTTTCATATTTTCACAAAACAAGTATTTAATAATTTGGGTCAACATCCATGTTCTACTTATCAAATCACAGTAGGCAGTTCAAAGTTTATAACCTCATATATATATTAACTACTCGAATAAAATATATATATATAATGGCACCCCAACTAAACTATGGTGCGGGCATACTCTGCTATCCAATCCCCGTATCGCTCACAAAAAGGGAAATACAAGTTCGGAATCACTCTCGAACTGTATTAACATATACAAAACAACGTTGAGGCGAAGCATAGATTCCAAGTCCAAGAGGTCAGTACATACCCACACGTCTCTTAGGACCGTCCGACTATAAATTTAATAGCCCGTACCTAGGATCTCTACCTTCTAGGGTACGATTCAATATCCCCATAAAGCAACACAGGATACGATCGTCCCAGCGCGGTAACCTCAGGGATAGCAAGTAGCGCGGGTACGTTTTTCACATGTATATAATATATGTACACACATTCATATAAATATACCAATTTCATCATATTAATATAGGTCACTCTCATTACCCATAATTACAACCTTTGTCCTAGATTTCACCTTATTAGTATAACGTATAAGGTTTAGCCTCTAACCTTAATTCGAAGGGGTTTTCTCACTAGTTATGGGACACTCGTGGGTTCTAACCATCCAAGTAATATATTCAGTAGGTAGACGTCTATTCACTAACGTAGGTATTCGTTGAAATCTCTCATTTGAAATACGTAGTTCGTCGTTCCTTAATTAACTATTCTTTAAACCCAATTATCATTTCATAATAAAGTTCTCAACACTTAATCATATGTCCTACTGGTCTCTCTTATATCCCAAAACATTTTATTTGAAATGCCCAAGAATTCTTTCATGATAACTTAATTCAACTAATTAAACAAGGGAAATAATAGGCTGCCAGGAAGGGTCGATCGATCGACTACTGGGGTTCGATCGATCGAACCTTCGATCGATCGACGCTATAGGGTCGATCGATCGATCAAACAGGTATTTCGATTTCTGCAGAAGTGCAGTTACGGGTTTAACTAATATTCTTCATTCAAATCCATAATTTCCAACACTAATCGTCCCAAAACTTATACTACAATCATGGTAATATATTTCCAGATGTTTCTAACGTTAAGCATGCATATAACCATCATTAAACATGATTAAACAACCTAAAATCTCATCTAATCATCAAGAACCCTAGTTTTATTAATCTTTTGTTCTAATCAGTTTTCTCCAGAATTTTCTTCTACAATAACATCAAAAATTCGTGGGTTTATCATCTACATTACATAAGACTTCCAGAATATAATTTTAATCTTGTCTACATGCAAATTCCTATCACAAAGTGGGGTTTTCTTCCATAAATTATACTCCTAATCATTCCTACACTAACATGATTATTGCACCAACGAAAATACGCAAGTTAAACACTTGCCTGGAATTTTAGAGGTCTGGTTTCCTGCTGATATTGGTGTGGTTGCGTTCTCCTCCTCGCGATCTACGCGTTGGTGGTGACGGTGGTGCAAAAGGTGGTGTTTTTGGCCTTGAATCACCTAGCAAGGTCTCTCCTCTCTTCTCCACTAGCCGTCTTAGGGTTCTGAATGATCTAACCCTAAAAGGATGACTTAAATGGCTGCTAAGGATGGCTGAAATTCGTGGGTTTAATTACCCTAGTTTGTAAAATGACCAAAACGCCCTCCCGGGTCACTAATTAAACCTAAAAACATCCCGAGACCCAAACTAAACCCCCGGGTACACTTTTCTGACTATCTCGACCCTTCCGGACGCATTGGCGCACTCAAAACGACCATACGGACAACTCATAAAATATTTACTTTTATATCTCAATAATTAGTCCCGACGCGACACGGGCGCGTCCTGACTAAAATTACCAAAATTGTCATTTTCATTCACTCGTGACATTTACCATATATTACTATGCTCCTAAGTAATATTCAAAAATTTCATATTATTACTAACTCACGTCACGTTAATAATTATAACATAATTAATTTCTGAATTTTTATTAAATAAATCCCCAAATTAATTATAGCATAAAAATACGGGGTATTACACATTTCTTCCTAAACAATCGCGACCCCTGCCGCCGCTACAAACCATGATGTCTACTTCATCACTTAGCTTGAAATGAATTTGGATATTTGGAAGTGTCATAGACATTGTCAATTTGTATTTTCTTATTGAGTTGGATATTTGTTTCACCTGTTCATAATGTTCTTTATGAACTCAATATTTCTATTAAACAAAGCTAATTTTGTGGTTTTGCAAATCTAATACATTCATTTTTGTCGGTTAAACAAGGATGCCTAGAAGGACATAGTAAAGAATTTACTTCATATGGTTAAAGATAGGGAGTTGAGGCCAACGCCAATCATGTAACAGTTAAAATATATGTAACAGTCAAATTAAGTACCTGCTCCCTCGGATCACATCATTTTCAGAATATAAATCTTGCAAGTAATGAACTAATTTTAGCTGTTTATATTATACACAAGTTTTTGCAGTGCTGATCACGATGGATTGCCAAGGTACCACCCACTGCTGAGCAGTAAAACGGGTGACAGAGGAGAACAAGGAGTCGCCTCCAAAGTCGGCGGTACCAGTGGGATTAAAACTAACCCCATCATGGGCATCATAAATGATGTCGAATATGAACAAGAGCACTAAGAGGAGGAGGGTGGTGATTAGAAGAGATATCATCCCCTGGACCCCAACGTGGATGCGCAAAACACCCACATTTGGCTTTTGTAAATACCCTTTCTCTATTATTTGTTTCCTGTATCTTCTCAAGATCTGTAATTTTGAATCCTATTCTTTATCTACTTCGTAATGACTTTTGTCTTGACATTTGCTGTTTTGTAGGTGTGTTTGAGATTCTCTTTCTATTATCCCTGTCCACCGGTTTTATGAAAATATGGAAATGTGAGTTTCTTTGTATTTTCTTTTATTTGGGTGCTTGGAAATTAGAAGGGAAAGTTATTTTTTCCCTTTTTTTCGTTAATTTCTTGGTAACCACTTCGAGCTTCCCGATGGGTATTCTTTATATCTCTAATATTCGGTGGTTGAATTTAAATTTGTTGAATAACTTCACTATCATCCAATGAGTCATTATGACCATTAGTATCAATCTTTCTATGGATGTTTTTGAGGTGCTGAGTAGCCTCCTCCACTCTAATACTGATATTTCAAAAAATAGTTGAGTTCCAAACCTTGATCACAACCTTTATCTTTGTGAGCCTGGCCTTCAAAATAAACATGATGTAGCCCTGAATGAGGGGGTCTTTCCAATTATGTTTGATAAGATAAAAAAAATTCAGGGTGATCCACCTTGGGGGGAATGAATTTAAACAGTTTAGGGCCTCCAATTAGACAGTTAATTTTTTAAGAGAGTTAATTTTTTATTCAAATGTTGACTTCCTTACCATTTTTACGTATGTTACATAGGAGATAATATACATGTGCTATAAATATATTTATGCGTCAATTTGCAGTACTAATTGAACTTCTACATCCCATTGATATTGGGGTTGTATGTATGTGTCAATTTGGTGTGATATAGAGTCTACTACTTTTACTTCTCCCTATGTGTAATTTGCATATCTGCACACCGGAGTGAACCTAAATTCTACTTCTTTTCTATTATATTCTTATGAGAAGGTTTTGATTTTTTTGTATCAATTTTAAATGTTTCATCACTTTTTTGTATTTTATGAAGTAGGAATTCAAAATGATAGTTGAATACTTGCACGATGGTACCTTGAACTCTGTAATGTATTTATCTCTTAATTTCTTTAATCGGGCATAACTTTCTGTCAATTTTAGAGAAGTTTGTCTACATATTGGGGTTCTACTCACTTTTTTGTTTCACTAAGGATGAATGTGTTGGAGGTAGTTTTAAGTTCCATTTTTATAAGCATGGAATGTTCTGAGTTCCAGTTTCAAGTTCTCCATGTTTAATGCTGGACCAAGGACATGTACAGGTATGGAAACTCTGAATAATATTACATTTCCACGCTTCAAGTTCCTTGCATTCATAGCTCGGGTAATGGACTAACTTTGTGTAAGTTCCAGATCTATTTGGTTTATAAGATTTCTTTTACTGTTAATGCTTAAATTGAGTTCCATCACTTCATTGGATTTTTTTTAATATATTTCAATCGTTTCTCATGAACATGACTGAAATTATAACGATCTCTAGCACGTAGAATGAAGGTAGAGAAGATCATGTTAGTTGTATTTAGTGTGGTTTTGTGTGTCTCCCATTGGTAGATCTATATTTGATGAACTGTTTGAAAAGCATAATTTAAACTTCATCAATTTTTTTCTTAAAAGGGGAAGGAAACAAATTTAAAGTGTTTTTGTTTTGGATGTAAATACAATTTTTTGGAACTTCAGTTTGTGAAAAACTTCTAAAGATCTCTGTCTTGGGGAAGTTTGAGACAATGCATTTCAAATAGTTTAAATTTGTTTACTGTTAATGCTTAAACCGTATGAGACAAATTTAGAAGTATGAGACAAATTTAAACAGACAATGCATTTCTTTTACTGTTAATGCCTAAACAGTATGAGACAAATTTAAATTATATTTGTTTTGGATATAAATACAATTTTTGGGGAACATGGAAATTTTAGAAGACGTGGGGAAGTATGAGACAATGCAATCCCTTTGGATGTCATCCTACCAAGTTACCCTGGGAGCCTACAAGGTGCTTGCGAAGAAGATGTTGTATCTTAATGTGGAGGTGATTAATGAGAGGGAGCAGATGGAGGACATGCCTGATGATGGTCAGAAAGTGGATACCAGCAGGTTAAGGCCTAGATCTAAAAGGATTTTTTTGAATTTAAGGTAAACTGTTTATTGTAGTATTAATTTTCAGTTTTCTTCATTTTTAGTGGTATTGTTGTGGTATTCTGTTTTCAGTTTCCTTCAGCTCGATGGTATTCAGTTTTCACTTTTCAGCTTTCTTCCTTGTTGTGGTATTAAATCATTAAGGTAAAAAACCAAAATGATTTCTTGCTATTGATTTTAGTTTTTTTTAAAGTTAACACTACAGATTGAACTAGCCGTTGGTATAAATAAATAGCTAAAATAACTAGAAATTAATTACATTTTTTAGTTGCATGACTGATGTTTGAAAAAATGCGTAACTAAAGCTTTTACTTCATTAAGTATGATGTTATATTTGATTTGTTGAACATGCCATTACTGTTTGATGGGCATGGGAAGGCTGAGGGGGAAGAACCAAATTAGTTTGTTGGGTGTTGTAAAAATTCGAAAATGCCCAAGTAAGTTAAATTGACCGTGATAATTAATGTTCATATGCCTCATGTGTTGTTTAAATATATAAACATCATATTGGTTAAGTTAATATTGTTAGCTACTAACCTGTAATTAATGTGTTTTCCTTCCCTTTTGTTCAGGTACATGATCATGGATGATAGTATCATTTTTGTAAGAATGTAAACTTCCATCTATTTCATTAGAAGTCTATATATTTTGTAGTAAATTTGAATTTATGAGGGTGATTTATTAGAGTTTTATGAGCCTTTATTATGAGATAATGGTTTTATGATTTGGATTTTGTGAGAATCCGTGGAATGAGCTATTCATATGGCCATGGTTTGGTTAGTTTTGACTTTTAAGCGCTTCTCATACATTTTATTTTCTTATTCGTACCCCATGTGTTTGTTTGTTTTGTGTTGAATTTAGTAAAAGATATGTTGGGTTTGCAAATTATATTTTTCATTCTATTATAATCAATAGTCCTCTGTTTTAGGTGGTAATTTAAATGGTGTTTGATTTATACCCGAATGAGAACCTACAAAATGTATCAAGTTACTTGCCATGATTCCATGACCATCTCTCTGTAAATATGTGCAGGTGTACATTATCGTGAGTACGGGACGTGCCTTGGACCAAGAACCAACAATATCATGTTGACACATGTGCCATGATCTTGGTGTTGATCATATGCATTAATGTTTTTTATATTTATTTGTTTTGTTGAGTACTAAATTTTTAATATTTTTTTGGGTGTTGGAGAGACTCTAATGTTTTGGAGTTATACTCATACGATTTAGCACAATTGTTGAGCTCCCCACCCAACTACCTAAATGGTCATTTAGTGAGATAGATAGGGCGTTTCTGGCGATGTTACGAGCTTTGCTTCTTGCTTAAGTCCCTACTTCATTGTATTCAAGTCCTATTGCAATAAGGAAACTACTACTAACCTTTATGTTTTATGTATTTAAACAATTCATTGATTGTACTAATAAAGTAATTATGTGTCAGTTTCATCTGCTGAAGATTTGGTTTGCTATAATTATAGATCATTTGTTTATTGCTAACTAAATAGCTATATAGTGTAAATATTAATAAGTCAAGGTATTATTGCAGTTCCAAATATGAAGTAGCGCTGCGGTTGATTTTTCTTCGAGTAACATTTTCTTTTCATTTTTTCCCAATTTTTTGATTTTTCTGAGTTCGGAATTTTTTTTTCAAAAAAAATCGGATCCGTAATCGAATTTTTTTTGAAGAGGCATTTTACGATCTGATCCGATCGAAACACATGCTTAATTAGTATTTTAGAAAATCATCGTCGTGCCTTCAGGCACGGGCATACCCTAGTGTGTGTATATATATAATAACTAAACTGAGTAACCTGTGCCTAACTCTCGTAGCACTAGCCTAAATCATTCGAGCCTATTTCCCCGACTCGTAATTTAATTAGTTACACATCAATTAAATTAGTAAGGTACTCAACTATAAAGTCCAAACTTACTTAATCGGCCTGTAATTTAAACATTTTAGAATTTATCGCACCAAATTTCGTAAATAAGTTCCACACCTTTATTTACCTTTATGATTCTTTTTTATTCGTCCTTTAAGTCCCTAAGTAGGAGGTTAATAAAGTTCCACTAATACCCCTCTAGTCCACAAAAGATTCTCAGGAAAAAAAAGGAACTAACTGATGAGGGTTTTTAGCATCGTTCGAACGACGGTTTGGGTCCTTCGAACGACCCATTGCTGTCTTCTTCCCTGCGCCTGGCTTACGCCATGAATGGCCATCCGAGCTCTGTTTTTTCCAACCTAACTCTTAAATTAATCCTTCCCAACATTTAATCCCTCCCTTAAACCGATTCAGATTATGGATTAAAAAATAAACATCATAAATTCTTCCACAAATTATTAACTCTCGAACTGGGTTTTCAACGAGTTCAAACAACAGATTTCCTCAAATTCGATTATACACTTTCAAAATTTATTAACATCAGTTATAAGGATTCTAATAGAATTCAAATTATAACATGTTTAACCATTTTCCACCACCAATTTTACTTTTAGACATCGCACAGTATTAGTTTCGTCAAAATCCCGTTTACACGTGATAACCCACCCAAACATGAATTTCAATTACACCCACCATGATATGAATCAAAAACTACAAATGAATTGAAACTAAGTTAACCACTTGCTTGTACTGATTTGTAGGGTCTAATTTGCTTTGGGGTAAATGATGATTGGAAGAAGAACACACCCAATTCTTTATGATTTGGCTCACTAAAGCTCCCCAATTTATCCCTCTTTTCTTCTCTGCAGATATATGTTTTTTCTAATTGAGTTGTGTTTGGTACTAACTCTATAATTTAGTTTTAATATTGTAAATCCCGAGATTAATCCTATGGGCCAACCCCAAAAGTCCCGAACGCCCAATGTGAGCCCGATTATGCCTCAAAATGCCTCGAGACCCAATTACTACCCCCGGGTACTCTATTCCGACGATCTCGATCCATCCGGAATCAAACGTGCACTCATCATCTGAGTCACTTTATTAAAAATTCCTATCTCTACCTCAATGTAGTCTATACCCGACTCCCTGTTGAGATGAAATAATGCCACATCACTATCACTCACTATGGTGTAAATTAATTATTACTATTCATTTAGTAATTATATTCCATAAATGTTAACCACTAACTCTCCCGATTAATATTTAAATAAACACATAATAATTAATTTAATTTAATTATGACACACTTGTAATTTAAATCTACCTGAATAAATTAAATATTTAAATGATAAAAAATACGAGGTGTTACATACTTCCCCCCTTACAAAGGAATTTTATCCCCGAAATTAGGTCATACCTGCGACGAATAACTCTGGATACTGCTCTCGCATGTCATCTTACTGCTCCCATGTCGACTCATTAATACTTTGGTGTCCCCACTGAACTCTGACTAATAGTACCACCTTAGATCGCAGCTTTCACTCACTACGATTTAGAATAGCCATGGGTCTCTCCTTACATGACACATCTGGATGTAAATCGATCTCCTCAAGTGGAACGTGCCAAAAAGCTCTCTTGCTCCTTTGATACTTATTCAGTGAAGCCACGTGGAACATGTCATATATTCGCTGAAGATGCTCTGGTAAACCCAGTCGATATTCTACTGGCCCCACTCTTCCAATAATAGGAAAGGGTCCCACGTATCTCAGCGCTAGCTTCCCCTTATTGCCGAACCTCACGACCCCCTTCATGGGAGACACTCGCACCAACACCTGATCGCCAACCTCTAGTTCAATGTGTCTCCGATCTGGATCCGCATAACTCTTCTTCCTGTCCTGAGCTATTTGAATATGCCCCTGAATCAGCTCGATCTTGGCAGTAGTCTCCTGTATCATCTCTGCCCCCAATAACTTGTTGTACCCCCTTTATAACAACAATCGAGCGAACGATAAGGTCTCCCATATAGTAACCCAAACGTTGCCATACCGATGGTGAATTAGTAAGAGTTATTATACGCGAACTCTACCAATGGAAGATATCGCTCCCATCCTCCCCCAAAATCCATGATGCATATCCTCAACATGTCCTCGAGCATCTGATTAACCCTCTCAATCTGTCTATCCATCTGCAGATGATATACAGTACTCAATCGCAAGTTTGTGCCCATGGCCTCCTGAAAACTCTATTAGAAATAAAATACGAAGATCTTGTCTCTATCAGACACGATGTTAATCGGTAACCTATGTAGCTTAACTATCTCTGTAATAAATAGCTGCGCTTACTGTATCATCTCAAAATCGGTGCGGACTGGTAAAAAATGGGCCACCTTGGTCAGCCGATCCACTATAACCCAAATAGAGTCATGAGCCCTTTGCGACATCGGCAAGCCTATAATAAAGTCCATCCAAATACTCTCCCACTTCCACATGGGAATCTCTAGTGGTTGTAGCATTCTATGGTGGTCTACCATAACTAACTGACATGTAACACACTTCGAGACAAACTCTTCTATATCCTGCTTCATCCCTACCCAACAATATTATCTCGTTATATCATGGTACATCTTATCCCCATCGGGATGTATCGCAAATCTCGAACTGTAGGACTGTGTTATAATCGCATGCCTCAAGTCCTCATCCTCTGGCACCACAAGTCTCCTATTAAAATGTAAGCCTCCCTCTAAGCTGATCGAGCAAGACTCTTCACCCTTAGCTAATTACTGGCGTACCCTATCTTGGAAGAACTCATCCTCCGTCTGTGCTTTCACTACCCGCATGATGATCTCAGGAGTGATAGATAAAATCGCCATATACGCTCTGGCGATCTCATCATCATGTCGAAGTTCAATTCACTTCTCCTTTCAGACCTCCACTAACTCCCCCATAGGTCGTCGGCTCAACACGTCCGCCACCACGTTGGCCTTACCAGGATAATACTGAATATCAAAATGGTAGTCCTTCACGAACTCGAGCCACCTCCTCTGTCTCATATTCAGATCTTTCTGGGTGAAGAGATACTGAACTGATTTGTGATCTGTGAATAATGTAAATTGCTCCCCCAAAAGATAGTGTCTCCATACCCTTAAAGCAAATATAACCGCTGCCAACTCAAGTTCGTGTGTGGGGAAATTCTTTTCATGGGGCTTAAACTTGTGAGATGCATAAGCTATACCCCTCTCCTCCTACTGCAATACACCCCCAAGTCCCTGCAAGGATGCGGTCGTGTAAACCCAGTACTCCCCCCACTCCTATGCAATGCGAGTACATGCGCTAATGTCAATTTGTCCTTTAGATCATCAAAAGCTAGCTGACAGTGATCACTCCACACAAGCGGCACCTCCTTGTGAGTTGAATTCATCAATGGACCCGCAATCTTTGAGAACCCCTTAATGAATCGACGATAATAATTGGTCAACCTCAGAAAGAAGCAAATCTCTATCGGTGTTGTGGGTTTTATCCACTCCCTCACCGTCGATACCTTACTTGGATCAATAGAAATTCCCCGAATAAACACGATATGGCCTAAAAACTGCACCTCCCACAGTCAAAACCCACACTTCTCGAATTTAGCAAATAATTGGTGGTCCCGAAGTGTCTGTAGGACTCTACAAAGATATTCTACGTGCTCCTCCTTAGTGCAAGAGTAAACCAGAATGTCGTCTATAAACATGATCACGAACTGGTCTAAAAACTCCCTAAATACCCAGTTCATGAGGTCCATGAACACTGTTGGCACATTGGTGAGCCTAAACGACATCACCCTAAACTCGTATGACCCGTACCGCGATAGAAAAGCAGTCTTAGGAATGTCCTCCTCTCGAATGTGCAATTGGTGATATCCTGAACTCAAATCAATCTTGGAGAAGTACGCAGCTCCTCTCAACTGTCCAAACATGTCATCGATCCTTGGCAATAGATACTTATTATGTATCGTGACCTTGTTCAGCTCCTTGTAGTCTATACATAAGTGAAACAAACCATCCGTCTTCTTCATAAATAACACCGGTGCACCCCATGATGATGTACTCCGTTGAATAAAACCCTGCCCTAAAATTTATTGACTCTGCTTTCGTAACTCTCACATCTCTGAAGGGGCCATGTGATACGGTGCTTAGGCAATTAGCCTCGTACCCGGTCCTAGGTCGATCATAAAATCGATCTCTCGGCTAGGTGGTAACCCTGGTATCTCCTAAAAATACATCCTCAAAATCTCTCGCAACTGGATTCGAGTCTAATGGGATAGCTACCTCCTGTGAGGTCTCCTCCTCAATCGCACTATAACTCGTCAACTAATCCGTGCACAGTCTAATATCATACCCCTCCATATCTAACACAAGAATGTTTGTTGCTAAGCTTAACCGTCCAATAATGATTTCTACCCCTCCGCATATCGAGTGTATCAATGACCCACTATCCAACGGTGACTCTACACACATAAGGTGAGTGTTGACTGTCTCTAAAAGATCGTCTGCTCGTGAAAATCTAGTGGAAATAAAAGAATACGACGCCCCCGTATTAAAAGGAATCCTACCTTCGTGCACATGAATAGGAAATGTACCCTCGACTGTGGCGGTGCCTGAGGTTCTGATGGCATGGTTACATCCTGGACGTTATACACACGCTTGTAATGAATATATACCTACGGTTGTGGGGTTGGTGGAGCTGGTGCTGCTATAGGCATCTGTGCCTGTTTCCCTTGTTGGGCACCCTACTGTTGTCCCCTAGCTCTCTGTGGACACTCTTTTTTCATATGCCATGTCTGGCCACAAATGAAGTATTGCCCCTAAAAGCACCCCGTCCCTGAACCTACTAGCCCTGATGAGGCTACCCCTGATACTGGCCCTGGTGGCCTCCCCCATTGTTCCCTTCGCCCTGGCAAACCTGGGGAACCTATTGCTGCTAGTTAGGACCCTGCTAGCCCCGTCTATAACTCTGACCATCCGATCGATAGCCTTCTAACCTAATTCTCTTGGCCTGATCCCCTTAACGGGAATCCTGCCCCTGCTGTCACACCACCTGTTACTGGGGTGCCCCATTGGCAATAACCCCTCCTGTACTTCCTAATTGGCTCGTCTCCCCTACTCTCTTGCTTCCCTTCAGGTGGAAGCGGTGGTGTTGGAAGTGCAAAAGTGCAGCATTACTAACCTCTGAATACGTCTGTAATGTTGGGTTGCCGAGTAAATGTTGCCTGATCCTCTAGGCTAGCCCATCCATGAACCTACTCTTCTTCTTTTCTTCGGTGTTCACCTCATCTGGCACAAAGTTAGCCAAACGAGTGAACTCTTCCTCGTAATTATCCACTGATCGATCCCCCTGTGTAACATCATTAAATTTCCTCCTCATCTCCGTCTGAACAGCTGACAAAAATACTTGCGGTCGAACCTCTCCCAAAAATCTGCTATCGTCATAGTATCCCTCTCCTCCGAGGTGGTAATAGACTCCCACCACTATAGTGCGACTCCCACAAATCTGAACGTGGTAATCATTTGTTTCTGTGTTTCGTTGCATTCAATCATGCATAGGTGACGTTGTAGGTACTTCTTCCACTGACATGCTACTATTACATTTGAGCTCCGCCAAAACTCTAGTTATTGGCCTTTCTGAAAAGTCTCCCTAACTTTCTGCCTAGACATCGGCACCGGTTGGGCCTGAATCCCTGGTGACACTGGTGGTTGTGGTTGAGTCTGTGGAAAATGGATGGCCATAGCAGTCATGGATGCGTTGATTACCTGTGACACACCCCAACCCAGTTACTTATAATTAATTTTGAAAGTCAAAGTGAGTCAAATCATAATTACCTAAATCAAACCATAAACACGAGTATCTTTATTCAATTATTAACATGCATCAATAAAACTAAAAGCCCTTCACTTTTATTAATGTAATTATGCTTATTATAATTTACTGAAAAGATAAGTAGTCTTAAATTACCCCATTTACATTTAACCAAATCATGGTTTTATGCATCCCTTGCTGACCCCACTGAACTCCTAGATTTGGCAACGATATCACAATACCTGAAAAACATAAACATTGGAACCATGAGCAAAATAGCTCAGGAAATGCATCACTACAACACTATTGCATAAAATTAAATGCAATAAATCATATCCCAGTGATGATATATGCATACTTATCCGGCCCATTCATAAAGAATTTCCAATTATATACTTATCCAGCTCATTCATAAAGATGATCAATTATCTTCTTATCCGGCTCATTCATAAAGAATTACCAATTATATACTTATCCAGCTCGCTCATAAATATGATCAATTTTATACTTATTTGACTCATTCATAAAGAATGACCAATTATATACTTATCCGGCTCATTCATAAAGAATGACCAACTTATCCGAATCATGATTCACATATCCTATCTGCAATAGACAATTCTCCCCCATTTCTGGTCGAGGAGTAACCCCTTATCTTTAATAGACAAATCTCCCCCATTCCTGGTCGAGGAGTATCCCCTTGTCATTAATAGACAAATCTTCCCCATTCTGGGTCGGGGAGTAACCTCCCATTTTGATAAACCGAAATGAACAAATGCATAATCAATAATATTCTGATCATATCCGTAAGCATGTATAATACCTCTTACCAGTGAGTGATATTCAGATCTTATCCATAACTATGCGTAATACATCTTACCCGTGAGTGATATTCAGATCATATATATAACTTTGTGTAATACAACTTACTCGTGAGTGATATTCAGATCATCTCCATAGCCATATATAATACATCTTTTTACAGTGAGTACACTCACCTTAGCCACTTCGTATATTTTTCCCATGGCTTTGTCGGGCACTTGTTCAACCGGTTCTTCTTTCCTTTCACATATAAAGTCTTAAAATATTAGTATCATCATAAGTATATTAACAATCCAAAGAATAACTTAACCTTGACCATACTCATAAGCATCATATCATCCCATTCTAATCATTTATCATAAATGAAGTCTCATCCAATTTCATGTTAAAATATTTAACATATCCAATCCATTGCCCAAACATACTTTAATATCTTCTTGGTAATACGATTCTTATCATATTAGGTTCCCAATATAAAATACAACCCATCATTTCAAGTTTCCTAGAGCAAGATTTGTCCATTTCTTTATTACAAATCAAATCTGCCCTATAGACTCTTTTATCGTTCAGTCACTTCGAAGAATTTTCATAATTTTTCTGCATCATAACTTCCTTTGATATTTCACCCAACATCCATAATCATATGGAACAATACAAAATTAAATTTTCATAATTTTTAAGGTTCATTTGCTATGTCAAACAAAACATCGAACACCTGGTGTGCATACTTACACCTTTGGGAAAGATTTGATATATGAACTTCAAACTATCACCAAAGATTCATTTCTTCGTATTTTTAGATAATATTCGGATATTTTATACATATATGAGTCTATTTTCATATCCAACTAGAATTATTCAATTCCAATAAATATACAAAAAGTTATAGGAGTTTGAATACACATGGTTTCCAATCAAATCAATATACATGATTTACACGTTCAAGCTTGCTTAAACCCGCATCTATCCATACGTATACCTCAAAACATGGAAGTTTAGTAAACAAATGATTATTTATATCATTTTAAATCAATAATTCCAATAATATACAAGATTTACATGTAGAATTACCTTAGGGATGTTTTCGTAATTCTCTCTGGATTTTTCTCCCATTTTTCCTCGCCTTTCTCTTCTTAAACTTCTCGTTTCTCTCTCTTCAGGCCAAATTCTCTAATGGATGAGTTTGGCTGACGAAGAAGGTTATTTCAAGGGGCTTAAGTCGTCCAAGCTTCCCCCCCTTCCAACCAATGAAATTCATCCATTTGTTATACATATAAGACAAAATACCACTTAACGAATGGACAGATTTTCCCCTGCTTCGTAATTCCAGCATAACTTCTTGCTCGGACTTCTGTTTTACACACCATTTATTTTGTTACAAACTTAACTCATATATGTACAAATATCTAGTTTTTACCTCAAGTCAATTATTATATTATAGTGGCCAAAACTAGTCCCGAACTCGAATATTCCTACAGAAGACTTAACAAATTTGTGTTTGTGACTAATTCAATATTTCATAAGTTATGAAGGTAGGATTAGACTAAACATAATAACTTAACATTATATATTCTAATAACACATTATCCCCATCCCATACGGTAAGTATGATCTAAACATGGTTTATCATAATCATATCCGAGTCGTCACAACCTAGGTCACTATCTCGGTTACCTGTGCAGTCATCACTAATCTCGGTAGTGGTGGCGGCGGCTGCACCTCCGGCTCCTGATGATCCTCTCACCTCATCTCTAGCTGCTCCTTTAGCCAGTCTACCTCTCCTAAGTGCATCAGAAATTTAAAATAAGTTTTATGTGTTCAGAGTCAATACAAAATTTAATAGCAGAAGTACGATGTCTCAAACACATAAAGATAAAAGTAATAGTCCTAACAATAGGGCTATATATCAAAAGAAGGCTACGCTGAAATCGTAGTAAGCCGTACAAATCCTATAAACACTAGAACCTGATGCTCTGATACCCTCCGTGACACCCCGCCCAATTAAATAGCGGGTGATCAGTCCTTTATTAAACTTAAACAGAATTTTCATATGGTTCATTCTTAGCATCACAATCAAAAATCATTAATTACTAGTAATCATCTATTAGTTAATTAAGCCGGTGTCAAAATTTTATCTTTTCACTTAATAGTTAACACTATAAGTAAAACTAAATTAAACCATTAACACATTATTAGAGTTCCAACCATCATAAGATATGAATAAATAAATAAATGTCTTACCGAATAAACCAACTGCTACAAACTCCAAATCTAAATAATAAATTCTGCATATAAATCAATACACCCTAATACAAGTCTGAACTGAATAAACTGAATAAAGTATTATAGGGCAACATGCCCAAAGATGAAATACTGGAATAATGAAATCCTAACTAGAGTGAATAACTGAGGTGTCTAGTCCAAATCCTGCGTGCATCCACATATGTCGCAACTGCGCATCCCTCGAATAGATAATCAAGTCTGGCGTCCGTCTGGCTGGACACCTAAAAGGTTTTAAAAATATTTTTGGCAAGGGTTAGAACCCAAAACATTTGAAAAACATTTGCAAGTGATTAAGTTTGCAGTAATTAAAATGCATGAATACTTTTCATATTTAAGCTAGTGTCGCACTCCCTTGAGATACTCCTCACCCCTGAACTAATGTGCACACCTACCACTGTCTTCGTAACCCACCTAGTTATACTACCCCGTCTAACTAACCTTGTTATGAATCCTTCCTTATCCACTACTCTAATCCGAGTAATATTACTATGGATTATTAAATTATATCACCCAATAATTCTTTAATTCCATTCAAATCGAATCATATAACATTTCACCAGTTATAATACTAATACAATTTCACTTTGTGTATTTTTCCCGTATATAAATTTTCACACTAATTATATACGTATAAGTATACTACAATATTCACACACATGCTGTAAATAATATTCATCCTCCCAAGTAATAACTCACCGAATTTTTCTCTAAAATTCTATCACCCCAAGTACACTCAATCCAACCCATACCACGAGACGGTTAACTCACACCGAATCAGGCAATAAATAATAAGCGTAGCAGAGGCTGTCATAGTTTCTCGAGTGTGAGACCTAATCATATCCAAAGCGTCTCATAATATAAAAATAATAAATGCTATGACCTAGGGATTATACTCACCATGCGTTCAATAGCCAGGGGATTCACCCACATCGTGCAACCTCCTATGATTGAACTAGAGGGATATGTAATTATAAAAATATCTTACACTGATATTGAAAGAACACACACACACACACACACACACACACACACACACATATATATATATATATATATATATATATATATATACATACATACTATCACACTATCCGTATATATATAGTATAGTAAATTAAATCGGTTAACCTGTGCCTAACTCTCATAGCACTGGCCTAAAATATTCGAGTCTATTTTTTTGAGTCATAATTAAATTAGTTACACATCAATTAAATTAGTAAGGTAGTGTAACTCAACTATAAAGTCCAAACTTACTCAATCGGCCCGTAATTTCAACATTTTAGAATTTATCGCACCAAATTCCGTAAATAAGTTCTACACCTTTATTTACCTTTATGACTCTTTATATTCATCCCTTAAGTCCCTAAGAATGAGGTTAATAATGTTACACTAATTATACCCCTTTAGTCTACAAAAGAATCTCAGGCAAAAAAAATAAACGAACTGTCGAGGTTTTTCTGCGTCGTTCGAATGACGGTTTGGGTCATTCGAACGACCCATCGATGTCTGCTTCCCCGCGCCTGGCTTTTTCCATTAATGGCCATCCGAGCTCTATTTCTTCCAACCCAGCTCTTAATTTAATCCTTCCCAACATTTAATCCCTCCTTTAAACCGATTTAGATCATGGATTCAAACATAAACATCATAAATTCTTCCACAAATTATTAACTCTTGAAATGGGTTTTCAACGAGTTCAAACTAGAGATTTCCTGAAATTCGACTCTACACTTTCGAAATTTATTAACATCATTTATAAGGATTCTAATAGAATTCAAATTCTAACACGTTTAACTATTTTTCACCACCAATTTTACTTTTAAACATCACACAGTATTAGTTTCTTCGAAATCCCGTTTACACGTGATAAACCACACAAACATGAATTTCAATTACATCCACCATGGTATGAATCGAAAACTGCAAATTAATTGAAATCAAGTTAACCACTTGCCTGTACTGATTCATATGGTCTAATTTCCTTTGGGGTAGACGATGATTGGACAAAGAACACACCCAATTCCTTATGATTTGGCTCCCTAAAGCTCCCCAATTTATCCCTATTTTATTCTCTACATATCTAGGTTTTTTCTAATTGAGTTGTGTTTTCCACTAAATCTCTAATTATTTTTAATATTGTAAATCCAGAAATTAAGCTTATGGGCCAAGCCCAATAATCCTGAACACCCCCGTGTGAGCCCGATTATGCCTAAAAATTTCCCGAGAACCAATTACTACTCCCGAGACTCTATTCTGACTATCTCGACCTACCCGAAATCAAGTGTGCACTTAGAATCGTCATTCGAGACACTTTACTAAAAATTCGCATCTCGACCTCAATGTAGTTTATACCCGACTTTCAGTTGAGATAAAATAATGCCACATCACTATCGCTCACTATGGGCATAAATTAATTATTACTATTCACTTAGTAATTATATTCCATAAATATTAACCACTTACTCTCCCAATTAATATTTAAATAAACACATAATAATTAATTTAATCTAATTACGACACACTTGTAATTTAAATTTATCTGAATAAATTAATTATTTAAATGCTCTGAAATACGGGGTGTTACTAAAGTAACACTAGACTAGGCTTAGTGGATCGGTGAAAATGTATTATAATTCATTTATGTTATAGTTGGATACCTTGCGTATCAAAACATTGATTCCTACATAATCAAGCTCATCGTTTGTTCTTGTATTGATATTGTAAGCGAGTGACTTAATCTTTATTTCACATCATTCGACATCAACGATTTCTTCACGTCTACTTTGCTATTGACTTGACACAACTTTGGTATCCTTTTCAGTTTTTAAGTTTGTGATTGATTAACATTTAAGCCCCACACATGTACAATTTTAAAAATGTCTTTTTGGACTTTAATGAATTGAAAAAATCTTTTACATGTTTAAAAGTTTTAATGTTCGATTTTGCTAAATTAAATCCACGACACAATGTGCATTTTACTTTCTATGTGCATGCTTGCACATAAAGGTTGTGTACATTCATGCCCATAACATTTAATGAAAAGCATAGTCAGATCCACGAGGCACATTCTTAGTTATGTGATTTTAATCATTCGCATGAAGTAAATACGACACCATGCGCACGACGGCCCAGAAGTTAGAGATGTCTATTAGTTGATTTTTTAGATCTAAAATTTATAACTTGAACAATTGAGTTTCTAAACTCGTTTTTTAGATATTTTTCATTGACTCTCTGGAAATTTCACTTGTCCTTTAAAAATTGAGATAAGTGATTAGATCCACACTTGATTTTTGTCTATGTAAGGCTTTTATAACTGAAATTACTTTACAAAATCGAAAAAGCGTAAATTGAACTTCAATTAACATTGGAATGCATATTAGAAATCAAGTCTAAAGTTATATCAATTCATTAAAGTAATTTAATTGTCGAATTGGCTCGAGGTGCCATAGCTAAGAGTATAATGGACTTCGTCGCCACTTTGATAGAGATTCAAAGCATCTTATCATTTAATAGGGGAAAGTGGTGATACGCATAGGTAACTACTTGTAAAGGAGACAAGTGAGAGGTATCTTCTTATATTTTGTCATTTAATTCTTTTCAAGTTGAATGGCAGATGTGCATGCATTTGATATTTTTCTTCCTTGGGTGGGGTTTTTACTCATACATTTGGTATTATGTGATTGATTTGTGGATGCTCTTATAGTTAATTACAAATCACACTCTTTTACAATTAAATCTTGTGTCATTTCGTAATTTGTTAGGTTAAATTGGATTAAAGGTTCTAATCCTATTAATTCATAATTAATTATAGTAGATCCAACCCTGTGTGTGTGAGTGATAATTCAATCCATTTAAGATTTAAAACTAGGTGGAAGTTTTCATTGATTTTGTGTAGTTTTGGAGGCATGGTTGAGTGGTAAGGCAAAGGATTACAAATCACTTTTTTAATTTTAATTTAGGGGATTAGATTGGGTTTTTACTTAATTTTCCAAATATAGGATTTTAGGATTTTGAATTGGTCAAAGTCACTCTAAATAAGTCTTATATTTTATTCATCCCCTCTAGGATATTAGAGACCTCCACATAGATCATAAGTCACATTCTCAATTTGTATTAGAGGGTTGATCTTGTTTTCATTCACTTGCCTAAGTAGATATTGAATTTTTAGACCTATTTTATGATTCATCTATTTATGAGCTTATATTAGTGTAACTTGTATATATGGACACAATGCAAGTTATAACCAATCGCCCACCTCATTTTGATGGTAATAAATATGGTCATTGGAATGTGAAAATGCAAGAATATTTGAGATTTAGACATGGGTGTGTTTGGATTAGTGTTGGAGATGTATTTTCTTGGGCATTGGTTGATGTCAGTGGAGTTCTTGAGAGAATGTCTCGGGAAAACTGGAGTGAAATAAAATTTTTGGCATGGAATTATAAATTAATTGCTTTAATGCATTATTTACTTACATGAGTACTCGAGATTACAATAGTATTTTTAATTACAAAATGGCCAAAGAGTCTTGGGTATTCTAGGAGTTACTCATGAGGTAACTTTGATGGTGAAGCGAAAAGGGTTGCAAAGACTTGAGACTAATTTTAAGACATTGAAAATGAATGAAGAATAGAGTTTTCATGAGTACTATACTAAATTAATGGAGATGTTCAATGCCTCGTATAATCTCGGTGAGAGGATCTAAGAAAGTAACACAGTCAAACATTCTTTTGAGGTTATTGGATTTAATGCCTTCTTTTTGCACTTTTGCTTAAACTATTATATGAATGAGTGTATTTAATTTTTGGAGAAACTCCTTACGGAATTCCAGGATGCAAAGAATATCATCAAACAAAAGGATATTGTGCAGGTTATTGAGAGATCCCCCTCCCCCTTTATACTGAAAGGTAAGATAAAGAAGAAAAATAAGGATCATGTGTAACTTATGGCAGTTATCAGAGCATAATCATAAACAATGTAAATCGAATAAACCATCGGTTACCATAAATAATATCAACATAAACATGCTATTGAAAAATAATAAAAAATATTTGACTAAAAATTAAAGTCCTATCCATTTGTGGGAAATACTCCCAAAACGAAAATACTGAGATATAAAATGCTATCTAGATAGAATGAACTGAGCCAGATACAATCAAATATCACAGCATCGACAATTACCCCACCCAACGAAATGATGAGGAGACTAACCCTACGGTCCCTATTGCTGAATACCCGGGGTTTTGAAAAAATATTTGATAACGGGTCAAAGACTGAAAAACATTTGAATAATTATTTGCGAGTATTTAAATACTTTAAATGTAAAGATGAAGTGTATTACCTTCATAATTAACTTCCATTCGAATTCACATGAGACCTTTACTCACCTCCCATCCAAAGTGCACACCTAACGTATTTATTTTATTATCCTAATCATGCTACCTAGTCTAACTAGGACAATAACCACTAATATTGACGATCCTGCTAACAATCACTATTAGTTACTATGTACAACCCTCACTAGGTATATCATCACGATTATTACGTATCTACACACATGTTATAATTAGATATTCACATAATTATCTTAAATACACACACACACACACACACACACACACACGTGTATATATATACATATCACTTACTATATACAACATCCCTAGAGTAAGACCTCGTGGATGCATCCCTTGTGTGATATCAGGCTCCAGGTATACCATATACCACAACTAGGCCACCGGGTCAGAATCTCACCACCGAACTCAAAATGTAGAGGTGGTTATAAACATACATTCGGGGGTCGTAATCATACCACATCACTCCCAACCGGTCGTCAAATCAATACCTATCCTCACACATTGATAGTGGCCATACAATAGTCTTATGACCTAGGGAAATAACCCGACACCTATCGATCAATACCAGGGTGGACTACCCATTACGCGCAACCTCCTAATGATATCACTACCGAGTAGGTATGTTTCAAACATATAAACAACAATCACGTATACATACATAAGTAAACCCACAGTACATATATACATATATAACATCGATTACATACATAAATCCCACATCATACTAGTCTACCAATCCCGAAGTTCGAACTGACTTCCCAATTTCCAATTAAGTGTTCACTCACTTGTTAACTAATTCATCTCACTCGAATCCAACTAGTAGTTAGCCTAAAACATGCACCAACACCCTACTAATTTTCCCAGGTAATCCAATCTATTCCAGAAACTCATACGCCTATTTATCAAATACTAACGGGACAAAATAATGCAAAATAAAATTTGAGACAGACCAACAAACCAAATCGGTTTGCTGGAAGCTGAACCGGTTCGATCCAACGAATTGGTTTGGCTTGCTAGATTGCCATTCATCTTCAACCTCGTATTTTCACCTCCTAAACCCATCAATGGAGGTCCCAAGAATCCCAAAATAATTAATTACGATCCCAAACACATACACAATCATCTCAGATGTATTTTCAACCCGATCTAAACCCGAATCCAACATTTATTCACCCAAGAATTCTTAATTATTATTTCAATTCACCCAATCTAGAACTGATCAAACTTAAACCCATTGATCTACAACCTATTAATATTCATCACTTTCATATCAATATTCCCATATTTAAATCACTAATTTCGTCCATATTAATCCTCAATAAAATTAATATGTTAAAACACACATCAATCCTCTTAATTATCCCCACGATTACATTCTCAATTTTCAGATTTAACATTAGTTAACTATGAACATAATTAATTTCAGAAACGCAAATCTAAATTAAGCAACCACTTGCCTTGATGGATTAATCTCTGAAGCTTGACACATTCTTGATGAATTGATTCCAGAAATGGTGTTTCCTCTCTTGTCCAAGCCTTATTCCTCTCATTTTCTCTTTTTCCACTTCTCTTTTATTTTCCCCCTTAATCCCCACTAAGCAAAGGTTAAATGAGGCTGAAATACACCCCCACTAACCCCCTAATACCTCATTATAAAACCCTAATTTCGTATTTTGATTGAGCTCTAAGGGTAAAAAGATGACTATACCCCTATACGTAGGGCCAGTCTATGTCTAAAAAGCCCCCGAAATCGGACTATAACCCCCGAGTACCTGTTCTGGACTATTTTGATCCATTTTGGATCATCGGTACACTCAAAAAGGCCATCAAAGTCACCGAAATAAAAAAATGTTCAACAATTTCATTGAGCGGGCCCAACACGTGCGTACAATACGTGTCGCCCTTAAACCTTTTAAATTCATCAATTTAAATCTCTAACGACAATATAATAATTCGTATTGCTATTTAATTATTACATGCATGTAAATAATTTTAATCCGTAACACCCCGTCCGCCCGGGGAGAACGGAGCGGAGCGCTACTCGATAAAACTAAATCAAATCCACAATAATAAGGTATAGAGCATCTAAAAATCGCACAATATAAAATATAAGAGAAATCCACTAATTTCAAATCTCTTCAAATTAAATACAACAAAATCTCTTGACATAAGACAACTATCTATATCGAAACAAAATAAATATCCAATGCTCTATACATAAAAAAAAATACAATCTTTCAACTTGTATTCTCTAATAATCTTCCAAAAATAATCCGCTAAAATCCATTCTCCAAATCAAATCCAAAGCACCCAAAATCCGCGCTGACTTGCCACTAAAAGAAAATATGGGGAAGTACACAATTCGACAGGAAATATGCTCAACAAATATTAGCGGTGAATAAAATGTAACAATACGAGTACGAATATTCAAGTCAAATGCGAATTTCATAAGCATTTTTATCACTATAATTTCTCAACAACACATCAATCAGAGTCACCAGGCCTCACCATACCGCGCCATACTTTATCAAGTAGCCAAAAAAGGAGTCTTGGCGGATGCTCAACATCAGTGCCATATTAAAATCTCATGACAACATGCTCAACAATAATATGATACCACATGAATCAAAATCAGATTCCAACAAAAATTTCCGGATTCCAATTGAATTTAGCAATTCGAATATGAGTTTAATTAAACATGAAGTTAACGGAATAACTCTCGAGAGATTTAAAGAGCATATTGTGTAAAACCCCATACCTCAAAATCATCACATAATTTCAACCTCAAAATCTGATCGCACCATTACTTTCCTCTCGCAAAAATAATCAAATCTTGTTCTAGCCCAAACTCGAGAAAACACCAAATAAGCCTTCTAATCTAAGGTTGAAATCTTAAATAAGTTTGGGGGTATGGTTTGTAGATGAAAGGGAGTAATTTTGGAGAGGTCTTATGGTTGAAAAGTTTGAGAAAAAGTGATTTGAAAAGCCAAGCCACGAATTAGTTGTTGATATATAAAGGATTAAGAGTTTGATTAAGAAAAGAGTTCTAATCAGATGCAAACACTAAAAATTTTATTCCGGATGATCGGACCGTTGGAATTGGATGAAATTTGGCAAACAATTAGCTGAAGACGAAAGGAAGCTATCACAAAATTTTTTAGCTCGATTGGACTGTTCAATATTTTTAAATATTTTTTTGGCTAGAGAGTTTTATGTTTTGAGGAATCTTCTATATAATAAAAATTCAATTAAAACTCCATTTTAATTCCGATTCCAAAACCGTTTGAAAATATCATCTTTAAAAATAAAATCCAACATATTTGAGCAAGAAAAATAAAGTTTTGGGTAAAATTATTTTTCTTGCTCAAATATGTTGGACTTTATTTTTAAAGATGAGATTTTCAAACGGTTTCAGAATCGGAATTAAAATGGAGTTTTAATTGAATTATTATTATATAGAAGAGTCCTCAAAACATAAAACTCTCTAGCAAAAAAAATATTTTAAAATATTGAACGGTCCAATCGAGCTGACTCTTTTTGGACAGCTTCCTCTCGTCTTCAGCTAATTCTCCACCAAATTTAATCCAATTGCAACTGTCCGATCGTCCGGAATAAATTTTCTAGTGTTTGTATCTGATTAGAACTCTTTTCTTAATCAAACTCTTAATCCTTTATATATCAACAACTAATTCGTGGCTTGGCTTTTCAAATTACTTTTTCTCAAAATTTTCAACCAGAAGACCTCTCCAAAATTACTGCCTTTCATCTACAAACCATAGCCCCAAACTTATTTAAGATTTCAACCTTAGATTAGAAGGCTTATTTGGTATTTTCTCGAGTTTGGGCTATAACGAGATTTGATTATTTTCGTGAGAGGAACGTGATGGTGTGATCAGATTTTGAGGTTGAAATTATGTGATGATTTTGAGGTATGGAGTTTTACACAATATGCTCTTTAAATCTCTCGAGAGTTATTCCGTTGATTTCATGTTTAATTGAACTCATATTTGAATTGCTAAATTCAATTAGAATCTGGAAATTTTTGTTAGAATCTGATTTTGATTCATGTGGTATCATATTGTTGTTGAGGATGTTGTCATGAGATTTTAATTTGGCACTGATGTTGGGCACCTGTCAAGACTCCTTTTTCGTCTACTTGATAAAGTATGGTGCGGTATGGTGAGGCCTGATGACTCTGATTAATGTGTTGTTGAGAAATTATAGTGATAATAATGCTTATGAAATTTGCATTTGATTTGAATATTCGTACTCGTATTGTTACGTTTTATTCACCGCTAATATTTGTTGAGCATCTTTCCTGTCGTATTGTGAACTTCCCCATATTTTCTTTTAGTGGCACGTCAGCGCAGATTTTGGGCGCTTTGGATTTGATTTGGAGAATGGATTTTAGCGTGGATTATTTTGGAAAGATTATTTGAGAATACAAGTTGGAATATTGTATTTTTTTATATATAGAGCATTGGAGATTTATTTTGTTTCGAGATTGATAGTTGTCTTATTTCGAGAGATTTGGTTATATTTAATTTGAAGAGATTTGATATTAGTGGATTTCTTTTATATTTTATATTGTGGGATTTTTAGATGCTCTATACCTTATTATTGTGGATTTGATTTAGTTTTATCGAGTAGCGCTCCACTCCGCTCTCCCCGGACGGGCGGGGTGTTACAGATGGTATCAGAGCATGGTCTTAGGTCTCGTAGGTTATGAGTCCGTTTAGCTTCCGCATTACTGATCTTTGATTCCCTTTGTTGATTCGTACTCCTTAAACTAGAGGGTCTAGTATACGTGTTAGATGTGTTTCTTGGAGATGTGAAGTGTTGTGCTAAGGACATCGTAGGCATTGAGTTTAGAATTAGTAAGCTTAATGTGAGGATCCTTAAAATGGATTTTGGAGACGATAATTATTTTAAAGATTTTAGTGCAGATGTGTAGGTATCGTATGTATCGAGTTTTGATGTTGAGATTTAATTTGAGGATGTTAGCATTTTGATGACTTTCGGATATAGGATCGAGGGGGGATTTGTGAGAGCGTGTGGTACGCCGTTATTTTCATAGTTATGCATATGCATATGGGCAATATATATATTATTTTAATGTTCATGGGGTAGGCGCGCATAGGATTGGGTGTATGGGCGCCTAATTATGGCATTCTACGGGTAGGCATATGTGAGCCTTATTTCCTTTTGTGAGATTTACGCATTCATGTGTATGCTTCGTCTAATTTTGAAGATGAAATTCTTTGCTAGTGGGAAAGTATGTAATACCCCGTGTTTTTATTATTTAATTTAATTAATTGGAATATTCAAGAAAAATAAAATTTTGAATTTAATTATTTTTATTAAATAAATATGTTGGTTATGATTTTAGAAGAATAAAACTTCGAGCGGAATCGAAATTGGATTTAAAATGAAGTTTTATGAGAGTTTTAAGTTTAGCCTTTAAAAAAAAGGAAAAACATTTGTCACGGATTTAGTCCGTGACTAATAAAAAATTGATTTTTACTAAAATGGTATTAAACGAAGGGGAATGGCACCGGTCGCATACCTGTTCGATCGATCGATCTACTATGCCAGATTTGAGGCGGTTCGGTGATTTTATTTGTAGTGTTAGAGTGGGATTATGATTCTTAATTAGTATATAAGACTATTTATCCGTAGGGGGACTTATCATAATCACTTTTTCCCAAGTTTTTCACCAGAGAACTCTTCCAATAGTTTTTCCTCTCCACCATAATCATCAACTCCAACATAATCAAGTTTTTGTCACAAGTTTTGGGAGGCTTAATTGGGGTTTAATCAAGTTTGTTCAAGAACACTTCTTTTCTAATTTTTCGAGAGGAATCCAATCGTGCTACCAGTTTTTCTTCAACTTAATCTCAAGCATGAATACTCTATTCTTTTTCTTTAGTAGTATGCGTTTTAAGTGTCGGCTAAATACTTAATTACATGTTTTCTTAAAAATAATTAATAACTTAATTAGAGAAAGTGGACACTAACTATGAGGCTGTTTTTATAAAATATTTTAATATGAATAATATTCATAACCCTTTTGATACGTAGGATTCATGAGTGATTTTGGGTTTTATTGGTGTAGGGTACATATAGAAAAATCCTAGTTTTGAAATAAATAAAGTTGGGGGAGTATAACTCTTGTAATACATGTAGACTTAATGAAATTTGGGTTTTGATGTATATATGATGAAAACTTGGTATATTTAATTTAAAATAATTAAATGAGATTATTTGGATATTTTTGACGTTGTGATAATTAAATTAAAGATTTAATTGAATTGGACTATCATGCGTAGTTTTATACGTTGATTAATTATTCTTGTTGGTGTGACTTATTGGTATTATTATATTGCCTTTGTGATGACGGGTTGTTAAGTAATTTTTCTCTCCCTATATTTTAGGATGCCTTCTAGATATGGAACTAGTGGGTAGGCCTCTTGATGATTTACGCCTTCTAGGTATGGGACTAGTGTGGGTAGATTATCGCATTTTTAACATCTTGGGAGTGGGCTATTTTTTGGTACTTTTTCATCGTTACGCTAGTCTAGGCATGAGACTAGGTCGAAGTTTAGGTTAGTAATTCTTCCTATACATAGGGTAGGATGGATTAATAACTTGTGGACCCTTAGTTATGGGACTAAGGGGTATTTTGAGGATCTCACATCGATTAAAAGGGTGGGGTAATTTATAAATTGAGAAATTGAGAATTAATACCTAAGATAAAAACTGGTATTAAAATTTATGGCGACACAATGTGTCGGGGCCGACAGTTTAAACGGGTCAAAGGGCGATTGACAAGGGGAAGTGTGACACTTTAATAAAAATTGAGAACTATAATGAAATTGGGTTAATTAAATAAAATTAACTCCGTGGGGCTTGGGAATTTAAAATCATATTGGTGTGTTATTCTAAAATGGGGATCTCTCATGTAGTTAGTGATTTATATTTATCGCGGTTAATTATCCCATTTAATTTAAAATATTTTATTGTGATATTTATTGCGTATAATGATACTGTCTGGATTCAAGGATCCTATTTGAGGGGAGTAGTGTGTATTATTGCTTGGGGCATTGGATCTGACCCATGCGTTGACTAATATTTTTCAGGATTAGAATTGGAGAAGCTGCATAAGTTTATCGTAGTTATTGTTTGGAGGTGCATCATGAGTTGATTACTTTATTGCTTTCTTTTTGTTTAGACTTTCCTTTCAGTCGTATTTCATTATGAGACTCAGTTAAGAGAGTTATTGGGCCATTCGGTTCCAAAGTTGTTTATGGGTTTTATTTCATTTATTCAGAGTTGGATCTTTATTCAGTTTTATAATTATTGGAAATTGGATTTATTTGGAGTTCTAGCATGTGATGGATATTTTATCACGCAGTTGGTTGTTATCATTTTGAGATTGATTCAATTATTTATCTTATGGACTGATTTATTTATGTCCCATATCTGTCTCTAAGAATGGTATTTATTTAGTTCACACTCGGTATAGTTCGACAGTGATGGCTGGCCACCCCGTCTGTCGAATTTTGCGGGGTGTGACATAATCATAAATATTAATCCTAAAGTCACTAATTAATATTTATTGAAACCAATTTAATTTCACAATTAAATTAATAATTTAATGCACACGTGATATTACATTCTTCCCCTAATAACGAAATTTCATTCTCGAAATTCAAACATATCTGTCATGAAGAGTTCTGGATACTTTTCTCGCATGTCATCCTCACGCTCCTAAATAGATTCAGAGGCATTGTGATGCCCCACTGTACATGTACAAATGGTACCATTTTTTTACCGAAGCTTTTGCTCACTACGATCCAAAATGGCAACAGTTCTCTCCTCGTAAGTAGTGTTCGACTGCAAGTCTATCTCTTATAATGATATATGATGGTAAGCCAAGTCATACCTAAAATACCTCTTGAATGACGACAACTGGAACCCATCGTGAATTCGTTGCAAGTGCTTTGGTAAGGCAAGCCTATATGCAATCAGTCTTACCCTTTAAATGATGGGAAAATGCCCCACATATATAAATGCCAGCTTCCCCTTCTTCCTGAACTGCATCACTCCCTTCATGGGAGATATTCGTAACACACCTTATCACCCACGTCAAATTCCAAGTGCCTCTGGTTCGCATCGATGTAACTCTTTTGACGATCATGAGCTACCCAAATACGACTCCTGATCAGCTCAATCTTCGTTGACGTGTCCTAAATCACGTTTGGCACGAGAAGCTTATTCTCCCCCGCCTCTAACCAATACGAGGGTGATTGATAAGGTATCCCGTACAAGGCCTCGAAAGGTTCCATGCCAATAATAAACTAGTACGAGTTATTATACTCGAACTCCACCAATGGTAGGTACTGTTCCTAACTACCCTTGAAATTTGAATACACATCCTCAACATATCCTCCAACATTTGTTTCACCCTCTCTGTCTGCTCATTGATCTGCGGGTGATATGTCGTGCTCAAACGCAATTCTGTCCCCAATGCTTACTAAAATCTTTGCTAGAAGTGGGACACAAAGATCTTGTCCCAGTTAGAAACATTGTTGAGTGGTACTCCATGAAGTATCATTATCTCTGAAATGAAGGGTGGGCATACTGCCCTATCGTGTAGTCGACCCGAACAGGTAAAAAATGAGCTACCTTAGTCAAATGGCTCATAATAACCCATATGGAATCGTAACTCATTTGTGACGTCGGTAACCCTGTGATAAAATTCATCCATATACTCTCCCATTTCCACACTGAAATCTCCAATGGATGTAAAATCCTCACTGGTTTCTGGTGATCAACCTTCACTACCTGGAAAGTGGTGCACATGGAGAAAAACTCTGCTATGTCCTGCTTCATACTAGCCCACAAATACTACCTTCTTATAATTTGGTACATCTTGTCCCCTCCTAGATTAATCGAGAATCATGACCTGTGCGACTTCTCCATAATTGCATGTCACAGGTGCTCATCATTTGGGACAATCAACCTCCCATTAAAGAGTAAGCCACCTTCAGAACTGACTGAGTAGGCTCTGCTCCGTCTTTCAATAACTGTCGCACCTTCTCTTGACAAAAAGGATCTCCATCCTGTCCTTTCATAACCCTCAAAATGATCTCAGGTGTGATGGTAATTATTGATGTCTAAAATTGGTTTAGTGATTAGGAATAATCTTAGCTCAATCAAACCAACAAATGTAACAACAGATAAAATAGTAAGCTAGAAAGGGATGAGAATTATAGAGAGAGACAAAGGTTTTTACGTGGTTCAACCCAAGATGGTGCTTATATCCATGAGTGCAACTGCCGCTAGAATTTTTAGGGTTTGTACAATCCTCTTAAGAGCTTTCTCCAAGGTTCAGAAAATTATTTTCAGTTGTCCTTAGTTGAGAGGCCACTATCTATTTATAGTAATTAGAAGTTAAATATATGGAATACCTTTATATATTAGGTATTTACATCTTTACACAATAATAAGTAGTTGGATACTATTCACTTGCATAGGCATCATGTATATTGAGATTCCCCATGTGTGTCTGTTCACTTGACTGATTGTTCATTTTCATAGGACTAGCCGGCTAGGTAGCCGTCTAGCAAGATTACTGAGCTGACCATATTTATGCATAGTTTGAGGGTCCAATGATCATGATGACAAGTGTCACTTATTTATTGGTCGACATAGTCTACTTATTTTGGGCTACAAAAAAGCCCCCAATACTTCATTATTGATAGGAATGATATAATAAGTGAAATAATGGAGTATTATCAATCACGAGCTACTCGACTGTCTGAAAGGGTCTTGGTCAACTGCCGACCTCTGGAACTTATAAATTTCAACCTGTTATATTACAACGGTGGTAATTTTTTAATTAGCTAAAAAAAATAGAGAACCGTTTGGGGGTACGCGAGTCATTTTGGTGTCTAGGGAAACGAGACATCATCGATATCTAAAACGATATTACATTTAATCATTTAAACATTTGGAACTTGAGAGCCGTCACTAATCCTATAAAAGGTCCCTTCCTCCTTGATCTTATCCCACCTTGAATTTTAAACTTTTTTCTTCATTGTTGAGCTCTTACTTCGTCGTTAGAGAGAGAACTATTGATGAGTACTTGCCTTTACTGTAAGAATCCTTTTCTTCTTGTGCTTTCCTTTCAGGGATTTTACGATGGTGTATATCGTTGATGAAGGTTCTTTGGAGGAGTTTAGAACAGATCATAGGATCCTTGAGTGGGTGAAAACTAAGTTGGTGACTGGTCATTATGATTTCTGTTCATTTGAAGAAGGTCACTGGCTTCCCACTATTTTTGTAGTAGAGTTTGTAGTAACTTTCTCGCCAAATCGATTATTTCTTAAATTTAATCTATATTTTGATATGGTCCCAGCCCAAGTGGCACCAAATACTTGGATAATAGTGAATGGGGTTAGCCGTATTAACGAACGATATGGAACCCACATATGAATAATATAATTGATGTACTGCTATAGCCGGGGGACCACTTCTGATAATATTTATTATTTAAAGACCAAATATTCCAATAGGGTTTTGGTAGTTAATTTACCCGATTCCAATAAAGATTATTGGGATTATGGATTGGTTGTTAAGAATTGGCAATTTTCCCCTCTTCTTGAGGGTGAATGATATATTGGGCCACACTGCCCTCAGAAAGGGCATGCCAAAGGTCGACATATTTTATTTTTTATGCATTTTCTACTTTCCGTTTCAATTTATTCAGTTACTGACCAGTGTCCCTATTTTTGTGCTTGGCAGGGAGGAGAAAGAAGGACATTTCCCATTTATTCGAAGTAAATTTTGCTAATTTGAAGCTTGTCTGTTCCATCCAATAAAGAATTGGTGAACATCACCCTTGTTCGGCGCCTATGTTGCTTGATTACCAGAGCTCCATCATCTCATTTATTTCTTAGCCAACCAAAGACATTCCTCTAGCCCCTATTGATTTTAGGAGCCAACCTTATCTTCCTCGGCTACTGATTTATAGTCTTTTTCCTAGTTAGGGAGATTTTACTGTTGAAAGTTCTTCTTCCTCCTTTAAATCATTAGACATCAACCTCGTTCCGACCACAACTCCTTCTCTAGAGATGGTGAAAATGAAGATCCCCAACTTCCTTTCTAGAACCAAGTCTCTACCTCCAGCTGAAAAGAGAAACATTGAGGAAGGAAGTTTCAAATGCCCTGTAGTAGTGTTGTGTGATGAGGTGAAGACCCAAGAGCCCCAATTCAAAGGATAATAAAAGGCCCTACTGATCTCTAGGATCTTCTAAGAAAGGATCAGGCCGACCAAGGCCTAGGTGGTGCTTCTTCTGTGGTAGTGAACCCTGGCCTTGCTTGGGGTTTAATAGGATCAGGGGTTCTCCCTACTGATGAAGCTGTTGTTATTGCCCTTTTTAGGGAAAGATTAATGGAAAGAGCCAGTCATAATTTATCCTTGGTAACCATTATTTCAAGTACTCTCCTTTATCTATTTGTATGATTGTAACGTGTTCACTAACTTTCCTGATTTTTTTGTACTTTATAATTTTTAGTTAATTAGGACTAACTGTTGAGAAGGGATGACCGCTTAAGGGAGTCATCAAATGATATTGAGGATGCCTTCGAAGGCTTAACGGAGTCCCTGGATATTTCCAGGAAGGCCCATGAGAAGGATCATAAGAAATGGAAGGACGTATTGGAGAAGAACAAGAATATGCCGAGAAAACTGTCGGTAATGCTGTTAAGAGGGCCAAGTAGGCCAAAAAATAAGTTGTGGATGTCGACGAAAAATAATAGAGTTTGAAGGTGAAGGAAAAGAAATATAAGGAAGATACCTATACCAGGGGATGAGATAAGACATTCTCCACGACCGTTGTGAAGGTAGAGTTGAGAACACACACTATATATTAACTTACTTGAGTCTGCATATATAGGAGTTCCAACTAGTTTGGATATTTAGACAATACAGGCTAGATTATTATTTAGAACTCCATCTCCTTAAAGGTTCTAAATCATTGAAGAAATACAGTCCAAGAGAACCTTCAAGATCAACATAAAGGGAAGTTAGTTCTAAACCTTAAAACCACAAATAGGAAACTTGCACTGCATCATACATATCACTTATTTGCTTTAATGGTTTTTCAACACTTCAAATCTTTTTAAAATTTATTTTTTTTAAATAATTTACAAATGATTTTTGAATTAACTAAAAAATGGTTTTCAAAGTGTTGTGGGTATACGTTGAATTTCAGAACCTTGTTTTCTATGCTGATTGTTTGCCTGGGTAGAATCCAAAAGCGCTAGAGAATTGGAGGCGTGCTTTGTAATTACTTTCATACACGCATTTTTACCTTCATCCTGTGCGTACACGTGTTGGTAACCTATCGAGTGGATTTATGTTTTCTGTTAGACATAAAACACGTACACATCTTCAACCTTTGGATCAACTTAATAAACGTACTGCATGCGTTTTGACTTAATCCTTGTGAACCCAACCTAAACCAATCAGTGTGCGTTTAACCCACCACTTGTGTTGAACCGTTGGATTAAAGTCAATCTTTTAAGACTCAATCCCTACCATTGGATTGATTTCTATGCTCTAGATCGTTCTACGTTTAGTATAAAAAGGACCCAAGCCTCAGCATTTCGAGACTTTTGCCATTTCGTTATTTTCTGAGAGAAAAGAGAGAGTAGAGAGAAGGGAGAAGAGAGGGAAAGAATATAGAGAGATTGGAAGAAGAAACCCTAGTTTTCCTCGTAGTTCAAACCTCTGAGTGTTTTTCTCCTAAACCAAACACCAAATCTAAATAGTCCCAAATACCAGAAAACCCATTTTTGAGAGTTAGATCCATTTAGGGTTTCTGTGTTCTTTGTGTTGTGTTTTCATTTTGAAGACCTTTTCAAAACTTTGATTCTCTCAGAACTCATCTCTAAGAGAGACTTAAGTTTCATTATTGAAACTGATTTTTTCTAAAAGAGAACATCACATGATTTTTCTGTTTCTCTTTTTTGATATGATATTTTAGATCTATTCTGTTTCAACAAGTTTTTGAAATAAAAACCTTTTACTTTCAAAATATTTTCAGATCTGGTGAGTTGTGTATTTCGAGTTTTTTATTTCATATTTTATGAAATACTGGTGTACAAAAATAAAAAGAACACAAAGAACTTTTGCTGAAGTTTTAAGGCGTGCAAATTTGAAAAGAAGTTTTATATCAAAACTTGTTGAACTAGTCTCTGCATGTTAAGTCTGAATATGTTTTTATTAAGTAGACTTCTAGTCTAGTTTGGATCTCAATTGGAGGTTTACAATTTCAAAAATATTTTCAAAACCCTAAAATTGTTTAAGACATTGACCCGCATTCTGAGCAAGGTATCCTTGAGATCTGTGGATAAATAAAAGATCAAGAAGTCTTGGCTTGAAAAATCAAGATTCAGAAATAATTTTTATTTTAGAACTGTTGTAATTTGTTAGGAAAGTTTATATAAATCTTGAGAGGGTGAGTAGCATGTTTTCATGTAGTAGCACATCACAAACACTATCTCACATGAACACTTAGACACTGTGGTTCTGTCTGAAAATCTTAGATTTTGAAGAGTTGCGAGAATCAGAATTCAAAGAGAAGGAGATCAAGGAAAAAACAAAGAAGCCGCAAGAAAAGATCAAGTTCCAATTCAGAATACCTTTGGAGTGGAGAATCTCATTTAGGTACATTCTGAACTTAGGTTAGGATCTTTGTGGTTTTCTTAAGTGTTGTAACTTGATTTTTATTCTAGTGGATTTTTGTTTTGTGCCGTAGAGGGCACCGCGGGTATTTCCCTTATTTAAGGGTTTTTACCACCTTAAAATTCCTGTGTATATTTCTTTGAATGTTCTTAACTGTGGTTGTGATTGGGACTGTATGGTACCTTTAGTAGATGTTTATTAAAACTTAAAAAGTAAGGTAATCAACTATCAAATTTAATCCATATATTCAGAAAGTATTTTATAACACATCTTGTGTTTGTCGAAAAGAGTTTTGCCCAAAAAGTTTATTTGGAGTTTACACAATTTATAACATTATGTTATTAACCTTGTAAACAAAGCTTTTAGTATTAAAGCCTTTCTTCAAGAGTATCTAAAGAAGTCATCCTTCAAAGAAGGAAAGGATGCTTCTCCAACAAAGGTCGGCACTGCTCAAAACTTTGAGTTATTCCGCCAGTACGACCCTGGCACTCCTCTAGAGATCAAATAGGATATTGATGATGAGGAAGGGGATGGATGAGTCATTTTCACCCCCAAGAAATGGCAGTAATCGATGCTCATCCTGAAGAGGAAGTTACCCAGGACAAGGAGAAGGTGTAGATATTTAGGGTTATCTTTATGATTTCTGGCTTCTTGTAATTTGAACCGGTTTCCTTTTGTATTTATCATTAATAATTCTAACGAATTTGCCTTTCTATTGCTAATGAACTTGCTGGCCGTTGTGAATTTTCTTTGACTTTTCCATACTTATTCCATGTTTATCTCTTTCAGTTTAACTCCATAAAGTCTATTCTAGCATTTATCTTGAGAGACCTATATAAAAGTATTATTCATATATTTAGGGCAGGTCACAAAGATGTTGATAAATAAGAGATCGGCTTCGGCCTTTCTGACCAGATTAAAGAAGCGTATCTTCATTCATATAAGATGTTTAGCCAAGCAGTGGCTGCCAATGCTTCCTATTAAGAAATAATACTCCATATGCAGAAGGATCACAAGGGAGCTCTCACCAGTTTATCAACTGGTTACGAGAATAAATTTTCTTAGCTTAGTAACAAAAGTGGATTTGATAATAAATTGAAGGATATCTCCTCGACCTTTGCTAAGAAGGAATTTATGCTGAAATTTGAGGTGAACAAGGCTCGAGAAGTGGCTAGTCTGTTGGAGCAGGAGAATAATATGTTACTAGAAGAGTTAGAGGGAGTGAAGAAGTCTGCAAGTGTTGATTATAGTGAATGAGTCTCATTTTTGGAATAAGACAATGCCTGGTTAATGAAGGAAATTAATAGATTGAAGAAATCGAAGGGCGGATAGTCATCTAGATAGACTATAGTTGCTTGCCCCACCGTTGAAGAAAAAAGGACTAAAAATACTTCCCGACCAAGCTGACTTGATAAAAAATCAATCTACAAACATCAAGAGGTTGAATGAGAAGGTCGACCATCTAACTTACCATTTCCACAAAAATCCGCACACTCTCTGGATGAATGGTTGCGATTACTTCTTGGAACATATGGTCGAAGAGTTGGAGCAAGCTGAGAGAGAGGGTTATAAATGGGTTTGGATTAATTCTTTGATAGTCTTAAAGGTTCCAGTAAAAGATTCTTTATGGTATTGTCATTACCCTGGATGTTTGGTTCATCTTACCTCTCCTTTTAAGTTGGACATTAAGTGGATTCTTACTGATGCCATCTCCATCAGTTTGATCAAGAAATATCTGGGGATTACGGAATTCATAGGAATGATACACTCAGTAGACCTACGCACCTGGTGGACAGGCCTAACTCCAACAGACAAGACAGGCTTGTAGAGTTGAGGTCTACTATTCGCTCTCCATCTCTGGATGTTCCTCTTGAAGGAATAAAGAATGCCCTTGGGAAGCATCCAACAAAATGAGAAGTTTTTATGTTTTCTTTGTAATGCAATGATGTGATCAATAACAATTCATAGCAATGTAAGAGAAATAAAGATCTATTTTTTGAAAAAATTTACATTATTGCTTTTTGTTCCTCTATATGGTTGTAGCCTACCAGTTGCTTAGCATTATGATTATGTGTTAGGTTGTTGGCTGACTAATCTACTTGATCGGTTATTAATTTGGACGAACATAAGTTGTCCAACCTTAGGTTCTACTGATGTACTTATGGTCGTTCAAATAGATCTCATCATTGTTTACTAACTGTTGACATCAGTTAGCATTGGCGACCAAATGTTATAGGATTGCCCCTCAATCTGGTCTGGTAAAACTTCTAATTCTTGACGTTAAGGAGTCATACAGGAAGTTTTAAGATTAGGAACTTCTTGTTCTTGGCTTAATGCGAAGTCATACATGAAGTTTTAGGATTTGATTTTATAGATACAAAATTTTGAATTTTATTCTGATTTTTGTTATTTATTTCCTTTTGAGATTTATACATATCTCACTCCCGAAGAATTAAAAACAAAAACGAAAAAGGAAATCAATCTATTATGAACTTATTGATTCTCACAAAAGCTGAAAAAGAAGCATTACATAGATATTGAAAGTTTTCATCCTTAGTAGTTATTGATAGTACTTCCTTAAGTACTCGACATTCCATGGATTTGTGAATTGTTCTCATTCCAAGGTTTCTAGGCGATAAGTACCTGGTCGGACAATTACAAAAATGCGGTAGAGACCATGACAATTTTCCTCCAACTTGTTTCCCTTCTAAAGTACTTTTTTAAGATGTAATCTCACTCTTTCAAATTTCTCGTCATAGCCCTTCTGTTGTAGAACTGGGTAGTACATTGCTTGTAGGTTACCAGTCGGAGCGATGCATTGTCTCTGACTTTTTCAACCAAGTCCAAGTCCAATCTTCTTATAAGGTCGCTCTTAGGAGAATTAAAATTTAGTACTCTATGACTGGGCAGACTAATTTCTGTGGGACTGCAACTTCTATCCCAAATGCCAACATGTAGGGGGTTTCGCTCATAGCCGTTCTCCATGTGGTTCTATAAGACCGGAGTGAACTTTGTAACCATTGATCCAGTTTCCTTTAGCATCATTCGGTCTTTTCTTTTGTCCATAGGGCATAATTTTATTTGTTATCTCTGTTTGGCCATTGCACCGAGGGTGTCTTGGAGCAGAGTGTAATTTTTGGATTTTAGGCTGGATACAATAGTCTTCGAACTCCCGGTTGTTAAACTAAGTTCCATGGTCTGTGATAAAAGCATATGGTATACCATAGCGGCATATGATATTCTTCCATATGAATTAGAAGACTCTCTCATAGGGAATTTCAATAATGGGCTCAACTTCCATTCACTTGGTGAAATAATTTATAGCGATGACCAAGTATTTGAACCTCCCCCTTGTCTTCGGCAGTGGGCCAACCAAATTAATTCCCTACATAGAAAAAGGCCATGGGGATATGATCGGTGTACATGTATCCCCAAGGGTCATGTGGATTGTTGCAAACTTGACATTTATCACATCTTTTGGCATATGCAACACAATCTGCCGATATAGTTAGCTAATAATATCCCTGGGTAGCCACTCGTCAGACTAGTGATCTTCCTGCGAAATGAGCTCCGTAAGATCCTTCGCGTACTTACTTAATTTGACCTTGCACCTCTTAGGGGTGAACAAACCTGAGTAATGAAAAAATCAATCTACTCTTGTATAAGACTCCTCCTTCCATAACATAGCTATTTACTTTGTACCTCAGCCTTCTCGCCTCTTTTGGATTGTCTGGTAGGGTGACTTTTTTAATATATCCCTTGATGGGATTCATCCATCGGGGTCCTAAATATAATTCGATTAAATGGAAGTTTTCTTCATCAATGCTTCTATTTGCTAGGATTTTTACTGGAATGGTCCTCCTTAACTCTGTCCTGGTTGCAGAATCAAGCCGAGCAAGTGCATCAACTCAAGCACTTTTAATTCTAGGTATTCTGACCATTTTGATTACTGGAAACTTGGATATTATGTCTTGAGCTTTGGTTAAATACCTTTTCATTAAGTCCTCTCTGACCTCGTAAATCCCCAATATATAATTTACGATCAACTAGGAATCACCTAATGATAGAGCTAGTTTAAAGCCTATGATCAGTGCTTCATATTCTGCTTTATTGTTAGAAGCCTTGAATTAAAACTTGAGTGCGTATTCCACATCTATATCATCAGGAATGTTGATTATCAATCCAACGTCGCTACCTGTAGCACATGAGGGCCCATCCACATATATTTTCCACAGGGGGTAACTCTTTATTGAAGTCTCCTTCATTCAGGGACCCATACTGGAATATTTTTTGGCTTTGCTCTAAGTATCGCGAGGCGGTTTCTCGCGCAGTGGATTCTTTGGCTTTTCAATGATTGAGATGTCTTCTAGAGAAGTCTTCTTGGTTTGTTTTACCATTGAGCTCTCGACTGTCGGAGTCTACTCAGTAGGAATCTGCTATCGCATGACCTTTCAACATTGTCCTGAGTTTATAATGTATATCGTACTCTCCAATTTCTACAAATGATGCTATTAATCTCCATAATTTTTTTGGTCTGTGAATGGCTTGGCATAATGGTAAGTCTGCGTAAACCATAATTATGTGGGCCTAAAAATATGGTTTCATCCTTCGTAAAGCTTTAATGAGGACCAAAACAAGATTTTTCGAACATGGGTATCAAATTTTTGCTCCTTGAAAGGCCTTGCTGGTGTAATAGACTGGTTTATGCACCCCATTCTCTAGTTGGATAAGCGTCGAGCTAGCTGCTGACTCGGATACTGCGAGCTATAAATATAAAGGCCCAAAAGGCATAGTAGCGGTGGTCAGGATAGTAGCGGTGGAGATCCTAAATATTTCTTCTGCTCCAAAAAGGCATTTTTGCGCTCCTCATTACACTTAAATTTATTTCTCAGTACTTTGAAGAAGGGTAAGCGTCGATCAGTAGATCGAGAGATAAACCTATTACGGGCTGCTAATCTTTCATTTAACTTTTGCACATCCTTATTGGTAGTGGGTAATTGCATGTCTATCTGTGGTCTAATCTTGTTTGGGTTGGCCTAAAGGTTTCTTTGATTTATTATGAATCCAATGCTCTAATCTTGCCTGGACTGGCCTCAATGCCTCTTTAATTTACTATAAATGCTAAGATTATGCCTTCTTGCACGTTGAACACACACTTGGTTGGTTGAGCTTCATTTGATGCTTCTCTAGCTGATCAAACGTCTATCCTAGGTCCTTGATGTGGTTGACTTCTTTCTTGATCTTAGTGATCATGTCGTCTACATATACTTACATGTTTTTACCAATTTTATCCTCAAAAAGTTTATTCACTAGCCTTTGGTATGCTGCTGCAGCATTTTTTAGCCCAAAGGGAATAACATTGTAGCAGCAAATACCTCGACTGGTGATGAATGAGATTTTCTCCTTGTCTTCTGGTTTCATTTTGATATGGTTATACCCCAAATACGCTTCCATAAAGTTGGGTAATTCATGCCTGGCTGTAGCATCGACCAGTTGATTAATTCTAGGCAAGAGAAAATGGTCTTTTGGACATGCCTTGTTAAGATTTGTGAAGTCAACACACATACGCCACCTATTTTTGTTCTTCGTCACCATTACCATGTTATCCAATCAACCAGGTTAATTGACATCTTCAATGAACCTAACTTTCTGCAATTTTCCACCTCTTCCTGGATATCCAAGTTCTTCTCGAGTCTAAATACACGATGTTTATGTTTTATAAACTTTCCATCCTTTATAATGTTCAGTTCATAACATATGAATCATGAGTCAATACCAGGAATATATTTATAGTTCCAAGTGAACAAAACCTTCCGTTATTTAAGGAATTTTATAAATTCCTACTTGAGGACTGGATGCAGGGATGAGCCAATCTGTGTAGTTATTTGAGGATGATCGTAGTCAAGGATGATGGTCTCCGTTGCTTCGACAAATTGCCCTTTATCCAAATTAGCTTCTTTGCATGGATTTAGCGTCTCAATTTGGTAAGTGGTGGTGAGTTTCTTTACCAATTCCTGATCGACTGAGGTGTAGTAACATTCTCTAGACTTAATCTAATTTCTAGTAACAACGCTAACCCCATAGTGTGTGCGGAACTTTAAGCACTGGTCAATAATAAATGGTACAACTTTAAACTTTTTCAATCCGACTCTGTCGAAGATTATGTTATAGGTTGATTAAATGTTCTTGTCTGAGATAAAGAAGTGGATACTCTCATTTTAGTTGACTGGCTAGGAGCCTATTAATACTTCCAATTTGACAGTCCCCAAAGGATACACTTTTCTCCCTAAAAAGCCGATGAGGGGCGGGTGATAGGGCTCCAGTTTGCTACCGCGCAGTCCCAATCTTCTGAAGCAGTCATAAAATATGACGTTGGCTGAGCTACCATTATCTACTAAAAATCTAACACTCTTGCTTCAGGTACCCTCATAGTGACGACCAAAAGGTCATCGTGGGGGTAAAGTACTCGAGATAGGTTATTCTTGAAAAATCCTATCAACAACTTCTCCTTGTTCACTTTTCTTAGATAACCATTAACTTCATTCGATAAGTTGGTTTGTCGAATGTATGAGCATGCTTTGGCCTTATTTAGGTATTCCTTTCGTTCATCTATTTCATTGCCACCTCATGTATCACCTCCTGTAATGAAATTACAACCAAAAGAAATCATTTTCACCCCGAGCTCGGGATCTCTGGGTTTCTTTTGCAGGTTTGGATTGTGACACCTCGCCTAATTAAATACCGGGTGATCAGTCCTTTATTAAATTATAATTAAGGTAAACATTTGGTTCATTCTTAGCATCACTGTCGCAAAATAAACTTTCTAATTTAAAACACCCTAAATAATTAAGCTACGTGTCAAAACCATTTAAGACATTATTTCCATTTTATCAAATCCAATTAATAAGTAACAGTTTAAGAATCACACAATTATTAAAACTGGAAATAAACACCCATGAATTTAACCATTTAAATAAACCAATACCAACTTTCAAACCACGAAGGAATAACATCCTGTAAGTAATCAAATCCTAAAGAGTAAAAATACTAAAGATAAATTAACATAATCTCTGACAAATCCAACGGAATAAGGAAACGGGCGACGCATGCCCAACTAATTAGAAATGAAATAAGAGTGGAATCAACAACGAGGTCGTCTAAGAAAATGGCCTGCAACTCCCACATAAGCTGCAGCACGTCCAGTCCAAAGAACCTAAGCATGACGCCCCTGTGGCTGGGCACCTGTAATATATACATATATATATATATATATATATATATATATACATGAGAGAAAAGGTGACAAGATATGGTTCAGAGTCTGATTGTAAAACAGTTTAAATTTAGTTTAGCAAGTATTTAAAATGCTTACCGGCTAATGCAACAATCATGTTAGTATGCAACACTCTCTTGAGAAATTCTCACCTCTCACCTAGTGTGCACACATATCGTACTATTAACCCCAAAAGTTCATTTTAATGTAAATCTCCCATAAGGTTTCATGTTAACAATTTCTATGGCTAAGATAATTATATTCTGAGAATAAGGTTCGCACAGCTATCTCATTTCATTGGAAAAATATATCAGTGTTATCACAAGATTTCCAAACATTTATATTAAATTCGGAGTATTGATTCGTTACTGAACTACTTTTTATACACAGATGAAAGTTCCCAGTTTCATGTATATATATATATATATATATATATATTAAATCACTCATATAATATATATACTATCGGCACCCCACATAAACTTTATGGTGCTGACATACTATGCTATCAAGTCCCCGTATCACTCGTACTAAGAGAAATACTAGTTTGGAATCACTCTCGAACTGTATTAACACAAAACACATACAAATGGAGGCGAAGCATAGTTCCAAGTCACTAAGAGGTCAGCATATACCCTCACGTCTCTTAGGACCGTCTGACTATCAATCAGATAGCCTGTACCAAGGATTCCTATGTTTTAGGGTACAAGTCAATATCCCCCATAAAGGTCCCATCGAGATAAGACCATCCCGACGTGGTAACCTCTGTGATAGCAAGTAGCGCGGGCATGATTTTTCACATATAAAATATATTCACAAACACACAGTCAAATATATATATATTACTATCCCCATTTCTAAATTAGGTACACCCACGACCCATAATTATGATTATTCGTTCTTAGTACACTTTACTCAATTTTTTTCTCTCGAAGTGTTCTATCTCCCTAAGTATAATTTCAGTAGGTACTCTCACTTACTCGCTAGTCTAGTTTCCTTATGAGTCTCAATCGTTTATTTGAACGTTCACATAATTTCATAAAAATCACTCCCCGTTAACCCTTAAATTCATATTACATTAAGTACACTTAGGGGTGTTTACTAAAACCCTACTGGTCCTATTTATGTCCCAAAATGTTCTAACAATGATACTCAAGGGTTACCACGCATATTAACTGGAATAAGTTATAAGAAAAGGAATATGCAGTTTTCCAGGATGGGTCGATCGATCGATGGGAGGGGGTCGATCGATCGATCATTGATCGATCGATGTTCATGGGTCGATCGATCGATCAAGCAGGTATGGCGAAACTGCAGAAACCTAGTTACGGGAATCCTCCTCCAACCTTCACCAAATCACCATTTTTAACTCCCAAACTCCCATATAATGATACTACCAGTACTATATACCCAAATACATAATTTTCTACGTAAAACATGTGGGTTTTCATCAAGTGTAACAAATTTAAAGGGCAAAAACTACATAAAACTCAAGAACCCTAATCTTTTCTTTAAGTTTCAATTCTTTCAATTCTTTTCCAGATTTTCTATATCTAAGACCATGAAATTTCGTGATATATCCTCTACATGTGGATTGGATGTCCAGAATATAATTATTACCTCTACAACATGCGAATTCTAATCTCTAAATTTCACTTTCTTTCCTGAAACTAGTTATAATCAACCCTAGACTAACATAATTGAGGCATCAACTAAAAATAAAGCAAGATATATACTTGCCCAGAAATTTTGTTTCTGATTTGTGGGAGAAAGTGGTATGGTTGTGTTCCTCGTCGCGCGATCTAAGATTTGGCGGTGACGGCGGTGTAAACGGCAGAGTTTTTGGCCTAGAATGTGACACCCCGACTAATTAAATACCGGGTAGCTACTCCTTTATTAAATGAATACAAAATGCCAAGTTGGTTCAGTTAATAGCATCACTGTCGAAAACATTTTAATAATTACTAACCACCTAGTATTTAAAAAGTAAGTTGCCAAATTTTAAGTTAAGTCTGATTAACATGCAGTAAAAGAATAATGGAAGAACAACATAATCCATTCACCATAACGAAGTAATGAAATAACCAACAAATAGTAATCAGTCCGGAGGAAAACTCCTCACAACAATCCCACAACTGAAAATAATATGACAAGTCTGAATCCTGAATTAATTACATGCCAGAAGTCTGAATAACTGAAATAAATGAAGTGTTTCTAAAAGAAATGGGCGACATGCACTACAACTGATAAATGCTGAATATAGAGTCAACATAGATGAAGCGTCTACAAGAAAAGTCATGTAACTTCCACAAATAGCTACAGCTCGTCACCTGAATGAGGATCCTAAGCATGGTGTCCTTGTGGCTGGGCACCTAAAATGGTTTTTACAAAAAGATAGATTTGAAATCAAACGGGTCAGAGCCCGAAAGTGGAGAGTATTTTAAAAACAGCAAGTGCTTTAATAACATTTAAAACAAAGAATGCAAAATACATGTTAGGACGTGCTCTCACGTGAAATACTCACCTCTCGTCTAACTGTGCACTCCTAACGTTCCTGTACCCATTCATGTGTTTTCTCATAACTATCTAGTTCAAAAGAGTTTCTAACACTTCTACTCGGTTCCCACATTACATTCTAGCGCTATCAATTAAATAGAGGGTTTTACTTAAACTCAGATTCTCAATTAGTAATACAATTCACTATTGGTTAACCCGTTATGTTTTCTCAAAACATTACCATAATTATATTCACAATATCAACATGAAAGTTCCCATTAATTAAGTGTATATTATTCACGTCATAAATATACAATACGAGCACCCCAAGACTAAGCTGCGGTGCACACATACTCTGCTATCCATCCCGCTACATCACGTACACAAGGATCACGCATTCCGAATCTCTCAGGAATCGTTCTCAGATAACAACAATCACAAACAATGGAGGCGAACACAGTCACATCACATGGGTCACGCACATACCTGCGCTCCCACGATCAGCAGACTTATTAACATCCCAATAAGTCCTTCTCTGACCTATGTTCATCGAGGTACCAGTCTAAATCCGGGCAACACAAGGATTAGAGGGACCTAAGCGAACGTAAACCTCCCGTGATAGCAAGTATGGTAGGTATGTCATACACATAAAAATCATATGCTAAGCATTCACACATCTTAGATATCTCAATATTAATAAAGGTATACTCTACATCCTCATACCATTATTCCAATTTTATATATAGTTTAAGTCTCCCGATAATATAGAGTTTAAACTGTCGACACGTCACACGTCATAGTTCTTATACTTAAAACCTATCTTAAATAGATTAATAAGTTCCTATTATTCCCACATATAACATCATCATTCCTAAGGTCCTTACTTCTGCCCCGAACCTCAATTCATCAATTATTCTAATTTTCACTTTTAGCCCAAATATTATCTCACTTGTTGCATTCCATTAGAATTAGAAAAATTCCTCAAATTGAATTCTAATTAAGGTCCAAATCTCATAGCCATGCCTACTGGTCTTCCTTAAGTTTAAGGGTATTCATAAGGTCTCCAATAATATTTTCCAAGGGTTAACATCATTAAAATTTAAATAAGGAAAACTTTACTCATTTTGGGAAGGTCGATCTATCGACCTTTACCTTCGATCGATCGATGGTGGTCGATCGATCGACTGATGAATGTCGATCGATCGAACGCACCAGGTATGGCTACGGACTGCTTCTTTTTGCAGTTTTCAAATCATCACAAAACATTCTTTTAATGCATGAAACTCTAAAATAACGTTATAGTATCATCATATAACCATCCTACAACATTGTTAACGTTCTAAAACCAACAATTCATCAACCAAGGACTTTGTTTGGATCAAATCTTCATCAAGAACCCTAGTTTCCTATTTCTTTCAAGAACATTAATAAATATCTTCTTAAATCCGTTTTTAGATCATCAAGGGTCATAATTCTGAGTTCATAATTAGTCCAGAATGTTTCTACATGCAGTCCCTAACATAATTCATAGTTTTACATCTTCAAATTCATGGGTCTAATCAATCTTCCAAGATAAATTTGATAATTTCCTAAACATGGAAAAGCATAGCATTGAATCAATTGGAATTAAACCACTTGCCTTAATCTTTCTCTGAATTTGAGGTTGAATCTTGAAGGTTGAATCTGTCCTCTCTCTCTTTCTGCAGAATTCTCCTCTTTCTCTCTCTCTCTACCAGTTCTTTTCAAGGTGATAATGGAGGTGGGGTTGGTTTTTGCCAAGTTTTAAAGTTTCTAACTTCTCCCGTAGCCCACTAAGTCATTTAGTGTTGTTAGTGGGTTTAGTGGATAAAGAATGAGTCAGATTTTTCTTCTAATTTTCGTGGGTTTTAATTACCCAATTTCCAAAATTACCAAACTACCCTTTTGGGTTGCCGGTACGGCCTAAAAATGCTCCGGGACCCAAACTAAACCCCCGGCTAGTGTTTTCTGACTATTTCTACCCTTCCGGACTCGTTGGCGCACTCAAAATGACCATACGGGTGATAAAAATAAAATTAACTTTTTAATTCAAATAAATATATTCCTGACGCGACTGTCACGCGCGTCCCAACAAAATTTCCCAAATTGCCGTATTTTAATCTCGCGACAATTTCAATAGTTCCAATATTCATATATTTCCATATATACCATTATAATCAAATACTAACTCACATCTCGTTAATATTATTATCCGGATTAATTTCCAATTAATACACATTTAATTCAATTAATCCCATAAATAAATATCATAAAAATACGGGGTATTACATAGAGCTCATTGGAAAGCTTCTCCACTTCTTTTCCAATGGCCGTTCTTTGGTTTTTCTTATGTTAACCCTAGATAACAACCCCTATCAGCTGATATAGCCTTGGTAAATTCGTGGGTTTAATTGCCCAAAAATACTAAATGTCCAAAACGCCCTCCCGGGATGTTAATTAGGCCTAAAAATGCCCCGAGACCCAAACTAAACCCCGGGTACATTATTTTGACTATCTCGACCCTTTCGAACCCATTGTCGCACTCTAAATGACCATACGGGTGACTTATAATTTATTCACTTTAAATAATACTAATTTAATTTCGACACGACACAGGCGCGTCTCGATTAAATTTCCACAATTATCAAATTATATACTCGTGATAATTTTAATAAATTCAATTATACATATTACTTTATCCATTAAGTAATATTCAACAAAATCCCAATAATTACTAACTCTTATCGCACTAGTAAATATTTAAAATAATTTTTGAATTAATATTAAATTAATAACTCAAATTAAATTTAATAAATCCCCAAATTTAAAAGTCATAAAAATACGGGGTATTACATGGATCATCTTCAGAGTCATCATCTCTACCTCTTTTCTTGTCATCTCTTCCCTTACATGGGGATTTTGATCGCCTTTTGGTATATCTTTCCCCCCGTCCTGTCAATGAACTTGGAAGGCTTCCCCCGTCGGATCAGACTTTCTATTCTTTCTTTAGGGCCTTACAATTGTCTATACTATGCCCATGATCTTTATAAAATTATAATATTTGGTTTGGTCTCTCATGTTAGGAGGAGAATTTAGTTTTCTGGACCATTTTAGATCCCTGCTTTCTCGAATCTCCTCTAAGATATGATGCACAATAATATGCTATAATTAGATATTCACATAACTATCTCATATACACATACATATATATCACTCATTATATATTTATATATAGCATCCCCAAAGTTGGACCTCACGGATGCATCCACCGTGTGTTATTAGGATCCAGGTATACCACGTACCACATATAGGCCACCGGGTTAAATCTAACCATCGAACCCAAAACTTAAATATAAATAACGGAGGCGATCATAAACATATGTTCGGGAGTCGTAACTATACCACATCGCTCCAAACCGATCTACAAAGCAATACCTATCCTCCCACATGGATAATGGCCATGCAATAATACTATGACCTGAGAAAATAACGTAACACCTGTTGGTGGTGGACTGCCCACCATGTGCAACCTTGTAACAATAGCACAACCGCGTAGGTATTATTTAAACATATACATAAAAATCACATATACATATATGAGTAAACCCACAATACATGTATATATATATTACACTGACCAAATCCCACAGCGTACTAGTCTATGAATCCCGAAGTCTGAATCGACTTCCCGATTTCCTATTAAGTGTTCACTCACTTGTTAACCGATTCGTGTCACTCGAATCCAAATAATATTTGGCCTAAAATATGCACCAACCCCAACTAATATTCCAAGGTAATTCCAATTTATTTTGGAAACTTATATGCCCATTTATCCAATGCTAACGAGTTAGAACAATGCAAAACAAAATTCGAGGCAAACGAGCAAACTGAACGAGTTCGTTGGCAGACTGAACTGGTTCGGTTTGCTGGGTTGTCTTTTGTTTTCAACCTTGGGTTTTAACCTCCCAGATCCATCAATGGAGGTTCCAAGCCTCCTAAAATAATTAATTTCAATACCAAACACATACATAATCACCCATGATATATTTTTAACTCGATCTAAACCCAAATACAACATTTATTCACCCAAGGATTCTTAATCATTGATTTAATTCACCCTATCTAGAATTAGTCAAACTTAAACCCATTGATCTACAACCTTGTAACAACCCATTATTTTGAGACTGAGAAATTAAATTTTTGGGAAAATAAAAATTTAATTAAATTGGAGAATTTTAAAATTTGAAAATTGAAGTCCAAAAATAGAGGACATTTCAAAGTATTTCGGGTGATGATTTTGAGGGTACCATCGATCTCGGAAGGGTCGAGATAGTCAAAATGACTGTCATTGGGTTTTATATCAGCTCCGAAATATTTTAAGTTAGTTTGACTCGAATTGGAGTAAACGAGTCATTTAGAGTGTGTATTAACATTTAAATTTAGGATTTTTGTTTTAAAGGCTTAAGAGGCTTACGGATCAAGCCATCTCATATAGATAAAGAGAGGAAGAGGAAAAGAAGAGAGAAAGAAGAAGAAACGAAGGGAGAGAGGAAGAAAAGCTTGGGATCTCCGACCAAAACGCGACATCGAGGACGATCCAACCTCTACAAAATCGAGGGAAGTGTTTAATCTTGCTAAATAAGTTATTTGTGTATTTGATTTCATAATTTGTGGGTTAAAGAAATGGATTTTTGGGTATAAATATCAAAACCTAGATTTTTGGGTTTAAATCTTGAAATCAATGTGTATACATGGGTTTGATGACACATAAATTGTTGGGACGAAATGTAGGATGAGTTTACATATTAACAATATTATTGGGTTAAAAATTTGGGGGTTTGGTGATGATATTTGGGTGTTTGAGGAAGTAGGGTTTGGTCAAAAATGGAAATCGGCCAAGAAAACTTGTGTGGCCGATCGACCGCGCCCAGGGGACCGGTCGACCGCGCCTTAAGGGAAAAGCCTACTGCATTTCTTCGTAGGCAAAATTTGGACCCGCGGTCGACCGGTCCCCTATTTTTAGCCCAAGTCTTGGATTTCTTTCTTTCCCTTTTCTTTTGGAGTTTTATTCTTAGAGGCTTTCTTAATGGGATTATTATGGAGGGTTATGATATTTGATTAAGGGAATGGGGCCCTATGTCTAATAGGAACTTGCGGGCCGATGTTAAATCGATTTAGGAGGATGGGATTCCTCTTTCAGTAATGAAAGAAATATGGGGCTGAAGTGAGTGGCGGATTTTCTTTTTTATTATGATAGAGGTGGGGATCTCATTTAGAATGGGAGTTCCAAGTAGGGGTCATAAGTGGGCCTAATTATGCTGTAAGGATTGGGGTCCTTTCAAGAGAGTGGTGAGAGTACGATGTGAAAAATTGTAGGCCGAGGGTAGTGCCAAATCCTTATGGTAAATAGGATTCTCTTGAGATTAAGGTTTGGGGACCGAAGAGTGAGAGGGGTCACGTATCCTTAGAAACGTTTAAATTAAAGAACAATTGGTAACCCCACCGGAGTAAGGGGTTCATATGATAAATTGAACCGTAGGTGAAATTGGGAACGACTTGGATCGTACTATCAACTAGAATAAGTGGTAGCATAAATTCTAGTTAGGATAGTTATACATAATTATGTGGAAGTAACCACTGGGATTCCAACACTTGAAATGAGGTTGGGATAAGTTGAGGTTTATAGATTATCAGTCATGTGCATACCAATGGTCAAATAGTACTAAAGATAATCATGTACTTTCCAATTTAGAGATGAAACGTGTAGTGATGGTTTCCTACACTAAACTTTGGGTGATAACCCTAATGTTGGATACGTATATATATTCGTATGTTGTTTGGGAGACTATTCATCATAGGAAAATGGATGAATATGCTTCAAGTGAGGGATTGTATTCACATATCGAGGTAAATTAAATGAGTTTGTGGTGAAGGCTTGTATATTGAGGATTATGTATACTTCTAGCCGAGTTTAGATGTCTTATACATATGAATGAGAATTAGTTTGTATATATATATATATATATATATATATATATATATATATATATATATATATATATATATATATATATAGATATGTGAATATGTGAATATATGTATATATATCTATATAGATATGAATATATGGATATATTTATGTTGTGGACATACATGTTATGGGTATTTAAACCGTATATGATGGTTTAATGTTTGATCATATGATGGGATCATATGAATGTATGTATATTGTGCATGTGAACGATATACGTACTTATGTGGTTAAGCATACCCCGCTCATGCTATCATTGGGAAGTTTTCGCGCAGAGGGCGAGCATCCTGGCTCGAGGAGCAGGGTGTGGATATTCCCCAGGTCATAGGCGTCCCGTGTGTTATTATGTGATTTATATTTTTGGGATGATACGTGGTGAGTATGTTTCGTCTCATTGCCAGTTAGGAGCTATGACCGCTTCCCGGGACGTCGTGTGCGTGAGTTTACCACGAGATGGGTGTCGTTTAGTCCCACCATAGTGGCCCCTAGTATTTCTACATGAGCCGGGCACTGGAAAGATGATAGCATGGTGCAGTTTATCGAGGCTATATATAGCCGGGTATATTTATGTGCATGGCCATTGTACATCAGATATGATATGTACACTTGGTCATGGGTATGGATGATGTTATATATATATGGTTAGAATAAAATGCCTATATATATTTATATATATCCTATAGATGAAAGGATATGGAATCTTGTTGGAATACATCTTGGATGATTATGATGTACTAGATTATTGGGGGTTGATGTATCGCATTTGAGGAATATTTCGGTTACATCATCCCAAGGATATTATTTGAGATTTTGAGATTGTTCTTATATGGTAATCTAGATTTGGTAGTTATAGTAGTATAATATTGTATGTATGGCATAATCGATCTCCAGGATCGACATTGTCGAGGAGTAGTGTAACGGGGTGGTTCCTTGTTTGGATTTCGCTTTGCGAGACACCCTACGCACGAAACGTAGTGCAGTGTTGAGATTGGAGAGAAGTTTTGTCAATAATAAATTGGTATGCATGATATTTATTAAATATATCCTATGTTTTAACCCATATATATATGGGTAATGTATTAAGAATTATAATAAATTAAATTATACACCGGAATCCATTAAGCCTATTATGGCATAATAGTTTGTAAACAAAATCTAGTATGATTAGTAAAGGGATGGATTCTTGGGTTAAGATAGGAAGGCAAATCTCGTGGGGATAGGCGGGGCCTATGTTAAGTTAGGTTGTCCTTATAATTGGGGTAATTTAACTAAAATCTTAGGATGCGAATAGGTGCGTGCTGTTAGATGAGTGGTGAGTTGGGGTTTCACGAGAGTGCGATTCCACTTTAATTATGAAATAAGTGCACCGATATTTATTATGCACGGTTAACACACTTGCTAAATATTTTTCACAACTCGGGCTCTGACCCGTTTACTTTTCTATCCTGTCTGTATATATATATATATATATATATATATTACTACATGTATCCTACCGCATGGATGCCGGATGACCTTCTGTCCAGAGTCTTGGGAGCCATGACAGGAGCGGACTGTTACGGGATTTAGATCGTAGCCGCTTCCTACTTCTTTAAAAATCTAGGTAGTATTCTTGTTGTATATCGGGTTTACACCCTGGGGATATTTATATACATGTTATATTTATTTCATATCAGTCATTGTATTGGCTGTGACCCGACATCTTATTCGGGTTTAATTCCTCATGGTGTATTCAGTGGTAGTTATTTATTTCATTTTATTCTAGCATTTCATTTATCATAGTTTTTGTATACATGTTTATTTCCTTTATTAGTAGTTTTATAGTGTTGGTTTGTTGTCTGTTCCATGTTTTATTTAATTTTAACATCTCGTTTATATGATATCGGGTAGTTAGTCCTATATTATGTAGTACCGACAGTTGATGTTGAGACTGGACCATCTGAAACTCCTGATTTAATATAGAATAGGGCTGGCCACCCATTATTATTTTGAGCGGGTTATTACAGATGGTATCAGAGCATCAGGTTCTACAGTCTTTAGGATCTGTGCGGGTTTTCTGCGTTCTTCCGTTAATGTTCTTGATATAAAGCTCTACTATTAGGATTGTCGTGTTCACTGCGTTTATTTTCTTTTGTGAAGTGTATTCACTTAATTGACGTTCTGATAACAGTTTCTCTCATTTCAGACGTCGCCTAGATTATGTCGTCTAGGAAAGGGCAAGATTAGAGATACAATACCCATAACTGGTTTTGGGTGCACTTTGATTGGAGGTATTTGTTTTCCTCGATTCAGGATGCAATAAGAAAAAGAACTCTAGCAGTGATTCAGGGTGACCTATCGGTGGTTGAGTAAGAAAGGGAAATTTACTTGAATGGCGAATCTTGGACTTGGTAAGGTAAGTCCAAGGAGAGGCATGTAGTATAGTCCTTGGGAGGTTTAGATTGAGAACCCGTCAACCTTCGTTAGGAAACCTGATGTTGGTGACTCTTACCGAGGTGAGGTAGGTGGAGTTGTCCCAATATCAGGAGTATTGCCTTCTGGGAAGAGGAAGAAAGAAATTGGAGACCCAGGATTGTTGTGTAGGACTGAGGGAGTTTCCGGTAGTTGCAATCGCGTTTTGTCCTCCAAAATGGTTAGGAAGGATTTTGGGGGAAGATGTTTCTCTTGTGGAGAAATAGGTTTAGAAATAATGAATGTCCGGGAAGAAGTAGAGGACTTTAAATAAGGGTCCAAGGATGAAGTAAAGCAATTGGATTATGGAAGTATAACGTAGAATACCTTTCTTTGGGTTTAATTCACGATATGTGCAATATTGGGAACGTCGAACGTAAGGTATGGTGAGTAGTTAGCCGCTACACCGTTAGGGTGTATGAAAAAAAAAATTCCTTGGAGGAAGGAGTGAGAAAGTGTGGCCTTTGTATGGCCTCTTTGGAGATAATACACCTTCTCGTAAAGAAATAGTAGGGAGTTGTGCTAGTGAATTTGGAGGGGAGGATAATTGGAGTTTGTTAAGTAGCAATTATAAGGCTACTATCTTATGGATAAGCTAGGATAGGGAAGTGTTAGTATTACAATGAGGGAAGAACTTATTTTTACAAAAAGGTGTTGATGTGATGTAGAGGAATTTTTCACTTGAGATGTTCAAAGTTTGGTAGATTTATGTGGAGCGGATAATTTAGCTCATAGTTGTGCTAGTTTTGAGAACTAGGTATTGGTTAGAGTATTATAATTGTTGAGACCTTGTGTCCTAAACATGAGGTGTTTGTTTGGCGTGTCGAAAGACACGGGATTGATTTATATTATATTGTTGTATGAGCCTTCGGGCAATATCTAGAATATGAAAATCTTTTATAAAACCTTAACCCTTGTTTAACTAATCTCAATCCCCGACCTAGCTACACAGTAGTGTATTGGGAGGGTTCCTTGTTTGGATTTCGCTTGCGAGACCTCCCCCGCACGAAGGTGGCTATCGTCAGGAATTGAGGAGAGTTCAACCATTGGGAATTTTCAAACTTCCATATAATTAATATGTTGCTATAGATTATATTTCTGATTTTTATATTACAATTTGAGGCTAATGGAGCCTGATTATAATTTTACGAGTAGAAGCTTGGGTACGGGGTGTATGGGCGCCCTCGGTAGTAGTTTGCTTTAAAATCTATATGGTTCGACGTGAGAACTAGTAAGGATCGGTATAGTGATCCTGAGGATTGATGTAAGGACTAGATGATATTGAGGTCCTAGGCATGTCTTAAATTTCGCGGGCGAAATTTTTATAAGGGGGAAAGATTGTAACACCCCATGATTTTGAGACTGAGAAATTAAATTTTTTGGAAAATAAAAATTAAATTAAATTGGAGAATTATAAAATTTGAAAATTGAAGTTCAAAAATAGAGGACATTTCAAAGTATTCCGGGTGATGATTTTGAGGGTACCATCGATCCCGGAAGGGTCGAGATAGTCAAAATGACTGTCATTGGGTTTTATTTCGGCTCCGGAATATTTTAAGTTAGTTTGACTCGAATTGGAGTAAACGAGTCATTTAAAGTGTGTATTAACATTTAAATTTGAGAATTTTGTTTTGAAGGCTTAAGAGTCTTACGGATCAAGCCATCTCATTTAGAGAAAGAGAGGAAGAGGAAAAGAAGAGAGAAAGAAGAAGAAAAGAAGGGAGAGAGGAAGAAAAGCTTGGTAACTCCGGCCAAAACGCGACATCGAGGACGATCCAACCTCTACAAAATCGAGGCAAGTGTTTAATCTTGCTAAATAAGTTATTTGTGTATTTGATTTCATAATTTGTGGGTTAAAGAAATAAATTTTTGGGTATAAATATCAAAACCTAGATTTTTGGGTTTAAATCTTGAAATCAATGTGTATACATGGGTTTGATGACACATAAATTGTTGGGATGAAATGTAGGATGAGTTTACATATTAAAAATATTATTGGGTTAAAGATTTAGGGATTTGGTGATGATATTTGGGTCTTTGAGGAAGTAGGGTTTGGTCAAAAATGGAAATCGGCCAAGAAAACTGGTGTGGCCGGTCGACCGCGCCTTAAGGGAAAAGCCTACTGCATTTCTTCGTAGGCAAAATTTGGACCCGCGGTCGATCGGTCCCCTGTTTTTAGCCCAAGTCCTGGATTTCTTTCTTTCCCTTTTCTTTTGGAGTTTTATTCTTAGAGGATTTCTTAATGGGATTATTATGGAGGGTTATGAGATTTGATTAAGGGAATGGGGCCCTAGGTCTAATAGGAACTTGCGGGCTGATGTTAAATCGATTTAGGAGGATGGGATGCCTCTTTCAGTAATGAAAGAAATATGGGACTAAAGTGAGTGGCGAATTTTCTTTTTTATTATGATAGAGGTGGGGATCTCATTTAGAATGGGAGTTCCAAGTAGGGGTCATAAGTGGGCCTAATTATACTGTAAGGATTGGGGTCCTTTCAAGAGAGTGGTGAGAGTACGATATGAAAAATTGTAGGCCGAGGGTAGTGCCAAATCCTTATGATAAATAGTATTCTCTGGAGATTAAGGTTTGGGGACCGAAGAGTGAGAGGGGTCACGTATCCTTAGAAACATTTAAATTAAAGAACAATTGGTAACCCCACCGGAGTAAGGGGTTCATATGATAAATCGAACCGTAGGTGAAATTGGGAACGACTTGGATCGTACTATCAACTAGAATAAGTGGTAGCCTAAATTCTAGTTAGGATAGTTATACATAATTATGTGGAAGTAACCACTGGGATTCCAAAACTTGAAATGAGGTTGGGATAAGTTGAGGTTTATAGATTATTAGTCATGTGCATACCAATGGTCAAATAGTACTAAAGATAATCATGTACTTTCCAATTTAGAGATGAAACGTGTAGTGATGGTTTCCTACACTAAACTTTGGGTGATAACCCTAATGTTGGATATGTATATATATCCGTATGTTGTTTGGGAGAATATTTATCATAGGAAAATGGATGAATATGCTTCAAGTGAGGGATTGTATTCACATATCGAGGTAAATTAAATGAGTTTGTGGTGACGGCTTGTATATTGAGGATTATGTATACTTATAATCGAGTTTAGATGTCTTATACACATGAATGAGAATTAGTTTGTATATATATATATAGATATAAAGATATGTGAATATATGTATATATATCTATATAGATATGAATATATGGATATATTTATGTTGTGGACATACATGGTATGGGTATTTAAACCGTATATGATGGTTTAATGTTTGATCATATGATGGGATCATATGGATGTATGTATATTGTGCATGTGAACGATATACGTACTTATGTGGTTAAGCATACCCCGCTCATGCTATAATTGGGAAGTTTCCGTGCAGAAGGTGAGCATCCTGGCTCGAGGAGCAGGGTGTGGATATTCCCCAGGTCATAGTCGTCCCGTGTGTTATTACGTGATTTATATTTTTGGGATGAGACGTGGTGGGTATGTTTCGTCTCATTACCGGTTAGGAGCTATGACCGCTTCTCGGGACGTCGTGTGCGTGAGTTTATCACGAGATGGGTGTCGTTTAGTCCCACCATGGTGGCCCCCAGTATTGCTACGTGAGCCGGGCACTAGGAAGATGATAGCATGGTGCAGTTTATCGGCGCTATATATAGCCGGGTATATTTATGTGCATGGCCATTGTACATCAGCTATGATATGTACACTTGGTCATGGGTATTGATGATGGTATATATATATGGTTAGAATAAAATGCCTATATATATATTTATATATATCCTATAGATGAAAGGATATGGAATCTTGTTGGAATACATCTTGGATGATTATGATGTACTAGATTATTGGTGGTTGATGTATCGCATTTGAGGAATATTTCGGTTACATCATCCCAAGGATATTATTGGAGATTTTGAGATTGTTCTTATATGGTAATCTAGATTTGGTAGTTGTAGTAGTATAATATTGTATGTATGGCGTAATGGATCTCCAGGATCGATATTGTCAAGGAGTAGTGTAACAGGGTGGTTCCTTGTTTGGATTTCGCTTTGCGAGACACCCCACGCACGAAACGTAGTGCAGTGTTGATATTGGAGAGAAGTTTTGTCAATAATAAATTGGTATGCATGATATTTATTAAATATATCCTATGTTTTAACCCATATATATATGGGTAATGTATTAAGAATTATAATAAATTAAATTATACACCAGAATTCATTAAGCCTATTATGGCATAATTATTTGTAAACAAATCTAGTATGATTAGTAAAGGGATGGCTTCTTGGGTTAAGATAGGAAGGAAAATCTCGTGGGAATAGGCGGGGCCTATGTTAAGTTAGGTTGTCCTTATAATAGGGGTAATTTAACTAAAATCTTAGGATGCGAATAGGTGCGCGCCGTTAGATGAGTGGTGATTTGGGGTTTCACGAGAGTGCGATTCCACTTTAATTATGAAATAAGTGCACCGATATTTATTATGCACGGTTAACACACTTGCTAAATATTTTTCACAACTCGGGCTCTGACCTGTTTCTTTTTTATCAGGTATGTATTTATATATATATATATATATATATATATATATATATATATTACTATAGGTATCCTACCGCATGGATGCCGGATGACGTTCTGTCCAGAGTCTTGGGAGGCGTGACAGGAGCTAACTGTTGCGGGATTTAGATCGTAGCCGCTTCCTACTTCTTTAAAAATCTAGGTAGGGTTCTTGTTGTATATCGGGTTTACACCCAGGGGATATTTATATACATGTTATATTTATTTCATATCAGTCATTGTATTGGCTGTGACCCGACAGCTTATTCAGGTTTCATTCCTCATGGTGTATTCAGTGGTAGTTATTTATTTCATTTTATTCTAGAATTTCATTTATCATAGTTTTTGTATACATGTTTCTTTCCTTTATTAGTAGTTTTATAGTGTTGGTTTGTTGTCTGTTGAATGTTTTATTTAATTTTAACATCTCATTTAAATGATATTGGGTAGTTAGTCCTATATTATGTAGTACCGACAGTTGATGTTGAGACTGGACCATCTGAAACTCCTGATTTAATATAGTATAGGGCTGGCCACCCGTTATTATTTTGAGCGGGTTATTACAAACCTATCAGTGTTCATCACTTTCGTATTAATATTCCTATACTGAAATCACTAATTTCATCCATATTAATCCTCAATGACATTAATATGTTAAAACACACATCAATCCTCTTAATTATCCCCATGATTACATTCTCAATTTTTAGATATAACATTAGTTATCTATTAAAATAACTAACTACAGAAACACAAATATAAATAAAGTAAACACTTGCCTTGATGGATTAATCTCATAAAAGTGTTGATGGCTTACATATAACTCGTTTATAGAATGACAACATCATTCTGCCCTTGAGACACTTCTTGCAGTTCTTTCTTATTCTTCTCTATTCTCTCATAAGAGCCTCTTTGATCCACTGATAACGAGCAACTTTCAATGAAAGATTCCCGAAAGTAAATTCTTACTCCTTCAAACGGGTAGTAGTTTCTCTATGTAGTAAAGAAGAGTTTATATTCAATCAAAAGTCTTTGTATCTTAGAAAACCAACTCCTTTTCACATTCTTGATGAATTGATTCCATAAATGGCTCTTCCTCTATTCTCCAGGCCTTCTTCCTTTCGTTTTCTCTTCTCTTTTGTTTTATCCCTTAATCCCCACTAATCAGAGGATAAATTAGGTTTCTATCCAGCCCACTAAACCACTAATACCTCAATATAAAACCTTAATTTCGTAGTTGGGTTAAGCTCTAAGGGTAAAAGACGACCATACCCATATATGGGCCATTATATGTCTAAAAAGCCCCGAAACCCAACTATAACCCATGGGTACCTACTCTGGACTATTTCGACCCATTCTGGATCACCGGTGCACTAAAAAAGGTTATCCGAGTCACCAAAATAAAAAAATTCAACCATTTAATTAACCGGACCCACATGTGCGTACAATACATGTCGCCCTTAAACCTTTTAAATACGTCATTTTAACTCTTTAACAATAATATAATAATTCACATTGTTATTTACTTATTACATGCAAGTAAATAATTTTAATCATAAATATTAATACCAAACTAACCAATTAGTATTTATTGAAACAAATTTAATTTCTCAATTAAATTAATAATTCAATGCACACATGGAATAAAATACTCTCAAAAGTACGGGGAATTACAAAATCTCATGTGGCATGGAAATAACTGGAAATCAGGTTTTATATATGCAAACAGTGAGGTTACTGAATTAAGCAATGCTCGACCTACTTAGAAAATAGAGGAATGGAAATGATAATTTCTCGTTTATCATTGAGGCATGTTTTGTGGTCTAATATGTTGAGGCATGATGCATATATTCGAGAGACCTAATCATGTTTGCAACTTTTTGCAAGGGTTACAGGTAACCAAGATACATAGTAATGGAGACATGTTTCTATTTATAGGTGAACACAACAAGGCAACAATACTAAAAGTAAGACATCTATCTATTGATTTGGGTGGATACATATAATCTTATAGAATTGTTTATTTTACCCACTATCACGAGAAATTTAATTTCGATTTCTAGATTAGTGATTAATGGATAATTGGTTTATTTTAAAAAATATGTTTTTAATAAAAAATGGCAAATCTATTATCTATTATGGTATATTGGAAAATGATGTGTATGTTATAAATCTCACCATTATTGCTAAATAATGAAATGAACATATCAAATGGAAATAACCTAAAGGGAAAAAAACATCTAAGTTAAACCAAATGTATCTTTGACACTTACGCCTTCGTCATATTAATATGAAGAGAATTCAAAGATTAGTTTTAATGGGACAATCAAGTTCATCAGAAGTGGAGGAACTTCAAGTCTGTGAATCTTATTTATAAGGTAAAATGTCAAAATACCTTCATAAACAAAGGCTGTAGAGCTAAAGATGTGTTAACGCTGATTCATTCTGATTTATATGGTACTATGACTTTCTGGGGAAGAGGTGGTTATCAGCATCACATCATATTCATTGATGATACTTAAAGTAGGAATATGTTTACCTCATGCACCAAAAGTACATAACCTTTAATAAGTTCAAAGTGTACAAGGTTGAGGTGGAGCATAGACATGATAAACTAATCCAGACCCTACGATCTAATCATTTTAGTGAATATCTCTTGGGAGAGTTTAAGAATCATTTATCGAAGCTGGGGATGGCATCCCATTTGTCTACACTGGTTACTTCATAACACAATGGTGTAACAAAGAGCATGACTCTTTTGGACATGGTTAAATCCAAGATGAGCTATTTAGATCAACCATAAATTTGATAAGGTTATGCATTTAAGACAAAGAGTTATAAACTGACTTAGTTCCTTTTAAGTATATTGAATTTAGGGTTGCCTAACACATGTGTTGAAGAATAATCCAGGGAAGTTGATGGAAGTAGATTACCCAAAAGGAACTAAAGTCGATCCATTTTATAATCCTATGGACCATAGGGTCATCATTAGTATTAATATCCGTACTTGGAGGACGATTATATAATAGACTCAAACCTAAACGTAAGTTGATCTTATAAGAGACAAGAGTGACGAATCAAGTAGTTATGTACCACCATTATAGGATACAATATAATATAATACCGATAATACACTATTTAGCGATAGTAGGAGTATTACCGATGGTTAGGATACACATGTCTCTTATACAAGATCACGAGTGGAACCACGTTATAGTGGAAGAGTCACACAACAACTTAAAGTTTGGTTTATTTAGGTGAACACTTCGATGATATCCAAGGGGAACATGAATCTGATCCAGGAACTACAAAGAGGCAATCCAATACAAGGATCTTTGGATTAAGGCTATGAATATCGAGCTAGATTCGATATATTTGACTCAGGTTCATGAGCTTGTAGACTTACTGAATGAAATAATACCCGTTGAGTGCAAGTGGATCTATAAGAGGTAAAGAATGATAAAGTGGAAGGTGGAAATATTAAAGGTAAGTCTTTCTTTCAGAGGGTTTACTTAGAAATATGGGATTAACTATGATGAAAATATTCTCACGAGTAGTTATGCTAAAGTCTATTTGGATTATTTTATCCATTGTGTCTCATATCGATTACAAGATTTGGCAAATGGACGTCACGATTTCATGCTTGAACGATATAGTCTTGACAAGTGCATAAATATGATGCAACTAGAGAGGTTGAAAAAAATATCTAGATTAGGAAAGCATGCAAGATTAAGAGGTCCATTTTACGAAACCTCAAAAAAAATCCTAATGGGCATGTATTAAATAATTTTGGAACTAATTTTTGGAAGCAATGAATTGTTTTTAGAAAAATCAGATCAATATAATTTTGAAAAATACATATCATAAAGATAAAGAAATTGGAAATTAAGAATTAGTTGAGATCCAATTCCACTTTTTTCAGAAAAATAAGAAATTAGGAAACAAAAATATTAGAACTTGAAAATATTATATTAAAAATATTGAAAATTCAAAGTTAAGGAAAAAGAACACTACAAATTTTTATATTTGATTTTGGCACGAGTTATGTATACACTTGATAATGGTGATGGTGGGGTGACGTATGTTATTATTTCTTTAAATTTTTTCTTAAAATTTCATATTATATTTTTCAAAGGGTACTAGATAAATGAAAATTAATGAAAGATATTAATGTTATAAAATAGATATTATTGAGGTATTTAAATATAAAGACCATTTTACATAACACTAATGACTAATAAAAAAATATCTTTAATTACGTTATAATTAGTGGTATTTGGGTTGAGTATAAACATATATATTTTTTTAAAAATTAATAGCTTAATGAGAACATATACAATACGTCTAATAACTTTCTACATCACACACCTCTATTAAAGGGTGTTTTTATTCAAATCTCATTTTTTAATTTTCTAAAGCCTCACTTTTGCTACAACTATCGAAATAGATAAAAATTTATTTACCCTACCTAACAAATGGGTTGTATATAAAATTATCTCTTACCCGATGTAGACAATACAATAACTGATTTATTTTAATTCTTAGAAATCAACAGTGTGGAGTTTTCTCAAGTATGTTACTATTCATTTACTTGGGGTGCAATTTGTGCTTTTGGGTGTTTTCGACTTACACGATAGAATACAATAAACCCTATTTATATAAGAACAAGACATGACACAAAACTATATTTTTTCACATATAATGCGAACATGATTCATTTATAAAAGGTTGATGTTGAAAGCACCTGTTTTCTTCTTCCAATCACCGTGAAGAAAGTCAACCCATTTTTTACTAGTGATACATAAAAGTGAATAACACATTTTTAAAACTTGAAAAATAATAGTCAAATTCACAATATTTGAAATAAATTTTATTTTTACCCCTAAAAATTATTATCAATTTTTTTTACATCCATAATGTTTCTTAAACCATAGTCTACCCCCATCATCTTTCTTTAAAAATAAAAAAGCACCAGTCAACTATAAAAAAATCAGGCAACCACCAAAACACCTTAAATCATCACAAAACTAACCAACGAACCACAACCAAAACACGTCAAACCACCAAAAACTCACCACTAAAAATTAATTAAACTACAAAAACCTATATCAAGCCTATATATGCGGATCTGCATGTATTGGTCCATAAATACACAAATTTAGGTATATAGGAATGTATATACATGGATTTGTGTATAAAAGGTCGTAAATACATAGATTATGTATATGAGAACTAGAGGAAGGACGTGGAAGAGTTTGTAGATAGATAGAAAGAGAAATTTGAAGTGATCGGGGAGTTCTAATAAAGAGAGAGGGATGATTTGAAATCTCACCTTAACGATGAAAAGTGGCTGTGTTTTAAGGTTGGGGTTTGTGTTGGTTTTTAAGGGAGCAGAAGTTAGAGAGATAAAGAAAAGAAAAAAATATTGTTTCTATTTATTTCCAATTATGTAGGTTTATAGGTTCCCATCCCCTTTGTTTTCTTTTTGCTAGTGGTCCGATAAGTTCTAAAAATAAGTTAGTATGGCATGTGAAAATAATGTCACACTTGTTTACTGAAATATATAACCACAATTCAACAAGACCAACAACTAAGAACAAAAACATATGGAATTCGATTCAACTAAATCATTCCATATGAAAATGAGTGATTTAAGTACCCTTTGACCACGGGTGCCTATTTGGTGGTGTTTGGGAGTATATTATAGTTCTTATGTGGCATTTGAAAGAAAAAAAACAAGGTACCTTTAACATCACAATTTATTACACGACATGAGACCAATAACACGGTGAGTAATTTTTACACTTAATTAAACATGATAATACATGAAAACACGAATAACCCGACATAAATAATGACATGACTAACACGAGTCATGATTCACAAATTCAACTTGACACGCCTTTGTTTACAAAAATCCAGACACAAACATGACATATTGGCTTAATGTTAAGTGGTTTCATGTCGTGCTATAGTACCATGCCAAGTGGCGTACAATAAGAATACCATGAGACAAAGACTAGACAATTGCTTTAGTATCGTGAGGCCATCTTCAACGATTGAAGCTTTTTATCCTATGTGCCAATGTATTTTTTAATTTTGTTTATATGAAGTGACATTTTTTTAAATTGATATAAAACTTGCAAAAGAATGTCTCCAATGGAATTATTTCTATAAGTATTTCTATCACTTGTGTCAATAATAGAACTTTTTAGATAATATTTCGTCCAATTATCTTTATGCAAGATCATATACAAAAGTGAATTAGGAATTTCTACGTGGAAAAATTCTTTAGTATATGAATGGATATAAAAATTCTTATTGGAGAAAGTTTTTTAATCACTTTTTTACTTTTTATATTACAATTATAATATAAATACCACTAGAGATGCCCTAAATATGAATTCTAATAAAACCCACCAACCTTCTTTTAAATAATATCGTTAACTTTTGTTAGAATACTAGTTATGTGTTACATTGTTTTATTTATGCATGGTGTATATAATGAGATACTAATATCATTCTATAAAATTAAACATGTTGAAAAGTGCGGATTCTATATCAATAGTCAAATGGACAAAACAATTTATTTTTTTTCAAATTAATTTAAACTTAAACAATTAACTCAATTAAAATTTGCACCAGTTAAATCGATTTTTGTGATAAATAATTATCCAATTTTATCTTACCCTTAAACATGCATCTAAATGATAACAAGGATAAAATAAATCAATCAACCACAATGCCCAATGTATGAGGAAAAAAATAGGCCAAACCTCAGTCGACCCAGCTAAGAAAATTCACTATGTCAGGAACTACACAAGGATATGCGAGAAGACTTACACAACCGACTTAACTCCTTTAAGATTTGAAGCATCTTCGTTCCTTCGATCTTCTGCAAAATGATATGTAGGAGTCAACCTACACACTGCCGCGATGTGTGAGTCCTACACGTCTTGGTATCCACCGATCTAGGCTTAACAAACCTTTAATAATTTGACCACGTAGTCCACCGCTTCAAACTGCCACACACACGAAGTCCACCAGATGTAAATAACAAATGATGCACGGAGTCCACCGCACAAAATTCTTCACTTAGGATGATGATAAAAAGGAATTGGCACTCAAAATAGAGATCTTAAAGCTTATAAGGATTGTATCTTGGATCTCAAAGTTTTTAGGGGTAAACGAGGGTTTGAAGGCTTTTGGATATGTATAAGAAATCACTTTTTGCCAAAACTCTCAATGAAAACTATTGCCAACACTCCTATTTATAAAAAAAATAAAAAATCAAGGAGGCATAAAAAATGAGGCATCACATTTGAATGAAAGTAAAGGTTCATTCGAACGAGATTACATTTATCATTCGAACCTAAAAAGAACTCGTTCGAACGAACTTCCACATATTGTTTGATCAAACTTCAAACGACCTTAGAACGAATTTCATATGTAAAACATAGACAATTCATTTGATACTCATTCAATGTTCATTCGAACGAAAATATGAAACTCTTTTGAACTACGAAATAATTTCGTTCAAACGAACCAGGTATTTTCATTTGAAAAGATTTAAAAACTCATTCGAACGACTTGGTTCAAAAATAATTTTTTCTTTAAAAAATCATTTTATGCAAAATGGCCTTAAATTTTATTTTAAAACAAACACCTTACTTAAAATACAAGAATAAAAAATAATATGCATTTATATCTCATGAGATCTTAGAAATGTTAAAGATGAAATGTGACACGAAACACAATACGATGACGTAGACATTTTCACTTGGCCACTACGTTTTTCAATCACACAAATCATAAGCTTTGAAGGATAAACCAATGCAATACCCATGATTCTAATAATTTTGTCGATATGGAATTAAGCCAATACATAAAAATTGACTCAATTCATAAAGTTATTCTTACACATGTAAATATTAAAAACTTATTATCAGGGGTGTTTAAAAAGAAAAGATGGGAATAAGTTAAAAACACCATTTTAGAAATGGTGTTTTTATTACCACCCACTAAGACAATTTCCAAGGATGTTATTTTGCTCCACCCTTACGATGTGTTTTCGTATCCAAAGAAATGGAAAAATTAATAGATGTACTCCAAACACTTTCCACCTAATTTTATTGGTTTAAAACCAACATAAAAAGTTTCGCGATTCAAACCAAGTGTCGCGAGAAAGTCATGTGAGGCAGTTGGAATGTTAGGTGAGTGTAATCATTTATTTTAAAATAAATTAATGTAATTTATCAAAAATATGTAATATATTAGTTTTCCACTTGAAACTATTTATAAACATATATTGATCAATCGCAACTATTTATAAACCATTAAGGAGTTTGGAATACATAAAATAAAATAGAGAAATAAAAGGCAGGCTATGTATACGTTGCCATGACTGTTGTCGGCTGATCAATGATTACATGGTTAGTAGATATATTAGGCTCATCGATTGGTTCATCAGGATGAAATGAGTGGGTTTAAAATATACACACATACGAGAGTCCAACTGCCACACCAAGAAGGCACGTGCTACAGTTGGACTATCATAGGAGTGTGTTGTATACACGAACCATTAGAGACAAATGGTATTTTGATAGACAAAAATACCATTATTTCATTTTATTATAGAAAAATGAAACAATGACTTGGGAACGGTATAAGAGCAACTCCAACATTATTGTGGATGGAGAGGAAATGGGTAGTCATGTGGGATTGATAGAAAAAGGAAGAAGCAAATTTCTCTCTAATGGTTTGGTATATTTTCAATGTTGATCTGATGTGTTACAACTGAAAATAGAGGCCGTGGAAGTAGCTTTCTACAATTAGAGGTGTTTTAGACATTCTATTGTTGTAACATCCCCAATTTTCCACGTGCCGGTTGATTAGGATGGTACGTTGGAGATGGTGCGTGTTATGCAATTTATACCATTTTCAACATCAACGATAAATAAAAATCATAAAAATTAAAATAATCCACAACATAATATTAAGGAACAATGTAAATAACTGAGTCAAGATAATATAAGAGAGTCGCCAAATAAAAATTGAACACCTAACAAAAGTAAAACTCCACCATACTTAATAATCTCAATCTAAAATGTAAACAACTTGTAAGCACCATTATCTATAAATAAAAAATTTGAATAAGAAATAACTTGAATTTCAACTAAAATGAAATAGTTATTCTACTTTAATGATGAAGAATTGGATATTCAACATTGGAAGTCTCATTTCTCAGCCCTGTTGCTCCCGTCTAAGAATACCTATTTTTTTTTATAAATACAAGTGCATCATAGGTTGAAAGTTGAAAAAAATAACTATATTGATTAACAAAATTAAATGTGAATCATTTATGCCTCATGTCGTTCCCCCACCGACGCAAATACCAAATATAACCCACCTATCCTTTTAACCATAAAGAGTTATGGCTATCCTTATCCATCCTAGCCTTAATATTCAAAGTCTACCATCCCATAACCCAGTACATCAAACCCACAAAATATATAAATACTAACTCTGGTCATCCTGATGGGTTTTCCCCGAAAGACTAGAGTGAAAATGGGGTCAAGGAAGAAAATTTAATTTTTGCAGTGGGCTCCCGAAGGACATAAAAGCAATCGTCATCGAGTGGTGCAAATATGTAAAGATTGGAGTTACCAGCCTATTTTACTCAAAACATGAAAAAGAGATATTCGTCAACGAAGGGTCAGCATAAAATACTAACTAATAGATACGAAACCAAATAGATTATGGGTCCGGGGACTAAGTTATAGAATGGAAAGGTGTTAGGCACCCATTCTTCCCTTTCGATCTCTCATGGGCAATAAAAAATATTCTATTTTTTCTCAAATATATAATTCATGTGCGTAATATGTGTGGGGTGAAAAATGAGTGATGAATAAAATCATCGTATTCTCACCATGGAAGAGGCGGGAACGAATGATTCGTAGGAGTAAGTCAAAAGGGACAAGAAATATAGATATAGACAAAATATGAGCGATACACCAAATCATGATTCACTATGAAAGAGTGAATATACATGTTAATGGGACCGCTAAAAAGCAAAAAATATATAAAAATGGATAAACTATGAGCAACACACCTGATCATGTTTCACTTTGGAAGAGTGAATATGCATGTCTCACGCAATTGCTAAAATTGCGAAAGTATATAGAATAACACATATATGTAAAATAAAGTAAAAAGAATGAAATAGAAAAAAAATGAGGAAAAGAGGACTCGAATCCCAAGGTATACTCAGGACACCTATGTAGTCAGAAATGACATCAAAGTCCACGTAGTTCGAAAGGATAATAAAGGTGGGGTCTAACCCATAAATTCGAAACTAGACTCTTTTTATTTTAATTTATTAGATAATGCGCACAAGCGGTAAAAATGTAAGAAAAGTGTAATTTAGGTTAAAACCTCCTTTAGTCTTTTTGAGTTTATGAAAATAGAATTTAATGGATGTATAAAAATGTGATTAAGGGTGAGAAATAGAAACTAAATGGAAAGATGTGCTAAAAGTTATAAATTATAATATATAACACTAAAACAATGAGTTTAAATGGATGGGATTTAGACCTTCTAAAGAACTTAGATGTTGATTTTTAAGGTGATATAAGATGATTTGATGGTGGTGGAATGGTGGTAAAATGGGTGGAAAGAGTGAGGTGTGGATGATGTAAAGTAATTTGAGAGAATGTTTGGAAAATGATGTATTGGAAGGCTGTCGCACTGATTTCAAGACAAAAGATCCTAAATAATGAGGTCAGGGTTCTCTTAAATAGGAAACACGAAAAGGACAAATGACAAGGTTTCCCCTAGGTGGTCCGTCAGCTGCATGGCCCTAGCATGCCTATAGACAGGCTCGCCAGACTTGGCTACCAAGTAAAGTATCCCCTACTTACATGCGTGTGTGGGGGGGGGGGGGGGGGGGGGGGGCTATAGGAAGTCCTAAAGTGAATTTTTCTTAGAAAACTGGTCATAAAATACAAATCATAAGTCGGTAACCATAGTGAAGTTATTGTCTAATAGAAATAAAATAATCCGACACGAAACTTGTGAGTGAAAATAATCATAATTAATGGTTCTAAGCAATAAAGAAACAATCAATGAGTAAAATAATATCATAACACAAAGGATTTATGTGGTTTGGCAAATGCCTACATCCACGGGGTGTTGTTCAATGTATATTAATTCTTTAAAAGTTTCGCAACAAAGAATTATATGCCCATTTGCCTCGAGGTAAGGGTTTTATTTGTAATGATAAGAGTGGTTGAGATGTGTCCAAAATCTTCCAATTGTTGATTGGCTCGTTTATTGATCCATGTTGATCTCTTTTGAGATTATAGATAACAAGATTGATCTTTCCATGTTTATCTCATGTGACATTAATCCTAGCTTGAGTCGCACGCTTTTTACCTTCGGGTTGGGCCTATTTAGGTTGTCAAAATTTGGACCTTTATGGTTTGCACCCCACAATTACCCCTAAAACTCTTTGGGAACAATGGATTGGAGGATTTTATATGCTTTCCCGGCCCAAATGATCAATTCACAAAAATTCAATGCCTGAGTTTGTGAGGAGGCAAGCTTCATAATTACCAGTTGCATTAATGACTTCAGAATTTATTCCATATGATTAGACTTATAGGATTTTGCATATATTTACTCAAAGAGACTCTTCACCATCATTTGTATACCTTCTTTCATTCAAAAATATCATTCATAATGTTCGTATTTACATCTTCCTGCAAGTTTCCCTTGATCTTTCTTATTTTTTCTTGTGCCTATTATGAGTTTCTTCATTTCCTCTTCTTTATTATTGTTGAGTAGTCCTCTCGTCCATAAAAAATAGTGTTTACTATTGATAAGAGAACGGTGGGTAAGTTTAGGAAAGTATATTTGATCCCCTCCTGGTGACAATTGAGTGTTCCCTCGTTCCCAAAAAACGTATTGACGTTGAGGGTGGTCATTAGATTCATACTCTCTCCCTAGTCAATTATTTTTGGAATTTTGTGAGTTTTTTGAGGTGGTTCTTACCCAACATGCCCCAAATATATGTCATATTGTCAACGGGGTTTACCGAATTAATGAGCTATATGGGAAAAAATTAGGATTACATAGATCAGATACTGCTATTACTACTCCAATACCTTAGACGAGGTTTTATAACTGAAGGTGAAGAAGGCTGATAGGATTTTGGTCATTAACCTCCCCACTTGTAATAAGGTCTATTGGGATCAAGGTTTTATTGCCAAAAATTGGCAACATCCACCTCTTTCGGAAGATGAATAATACATGGGGTTTCTATGCCCGAAGAGGGGAAGTGATATATGTTAACCTTTATTTCCCTTGCATTGAGATTTATTCATTAAACCATTACTAATGATTTTTCCTTTCTTCTATCCACCTCGATCAAAGAAGAAAAAGCCTCCTCCTTATCATTTCAGTAGGGAAGAGATGATTAAGGTCTGTAACTTGATAAAAGCTGTTGGTCATTGATGGGGATCAACAAGGTCTATATACTTCATTTTTGTAAGGACACAATTCTCCAATTGAGTCTTAATGTAGTTTTGGCTCAATTTTGGACAAAAACGTTTATGACATAGGATAGTGTTCAAGTGTTCCTTTCAAGCCTATGATGTGTTTTGATTGAAGACGTAGCGGCAAAGAGTATAAAGCTTCATCAAATGTCGGGTTTATGTGCCTCGTTTCTACGTCAGCAATAGTGGTTCCATGCTCCCAAGGTAGGAATGCATTTTGTACATATATAGGAGCTTGGAACATGTTTATTGGGTGTTAGGTTTAATTAAAACTGTATTTTGTTTTCAGAAAGAATTAATTAAAACTTTAAATAAAGTTTATAAAGTTTTTTGGGTTAAAAATAAGAATTTCTAAACTTTCTGGAAGTTCGTTCGATATGTCGTTCGAACGAGTTTTTCGTTCGAACCAGATGTCGTTCGAACGAGTTTGCCAACGAGTCCCCATTTTGGCTACTGGAACTTCGTTCGAAATGTCATTCGAATGAGATGGCTGCTCGAACGAGATTTCCAACGAGTTTCTAACGAGTTCATACTGGAACTTCGTTAGAAGCCTCGTTCGAATGAGACTTCGTTCGAACGAAAATGTTGTTCGAACGAGATGTCAGGCGGGAGATTTTTTTGGTAGTTTTCAGCAGTTTTTAGCAGTTTTACCCCACTAACTTTTTGCTGAATATCTATGTGCGGGAATAAATTTTTCCAAAACAACTTTTTCATACCATACTAACTCCTAGAGAGAGTTTTGAGAGTTCATCTTTTACAAGAAAAGGTTCAAGTTTCGAGTGTTAATTTTCAAAGAGAAAATCATTTACCACTCTAGTTTTCACCCATTGTTTTGTTTATCCAAGTTAGTATATATACATCTTGCTTGGAGTTTGGCACCGGGTTTATCTCTACACTGAATTGAGGAGATTGTTTGTGTTTTCTTCTAAATCCCTCAAAGAAGAAGAATTATTTAGTTGTGTCTTTCTCACATGGTAAAAGGCACCATGTGTGGTTGACGGTGTACCTATTGTCCGATCGGTGAGTCCAAGATTACGGTGGAGCTCCGTGGTTATCCGCTAGGAAGAGGTGGTTACAAGAAGATGCGTCAAGGCTTGAGAGGGTTCGAGTTGAGGAAGTAAGTCATCTGTCTTGTAAATGTAAATTCCTGTAACAACCCGGGTAATTTTGGGGGTATTTTCGAAATTAAGAGGAAAAATAAATTTTGAGATAAAATTATTTGTATTGCTCAAATATGTTGGTTATTATTTTTAAAGGCGAGAATTTCAAACGATTTTGAAATCGGAATTAAAATGGAGTTTTAATTGAATTTTTATTATTTAGAAGAGTTCTCAAAACATAAAACTCTCTAAGAGTCCTCAAAACATAAAACTCTCTAGTAAAAATAATATTTTTAGAAATCCGACCGTCCGATCAAGCTAAATTTTTGTCAGCAGTCCTGTCTCGCCGTTCTTTACAACATACTAAAATTTCAAGCGATTCTAATGGTTCGATCGTCCGAAATAAATTTTTTAGTGTTTGTATCTGATTAGAACTCTTTTCTTAATCAAACTCTTATCCCTTTATATATCAACTAATTCGTGGCTTGGCTTTTCAAATCACTTTTTCTCAAACTTTTCAACTAGAAGACCTTTCCAAAATTACTCCCTTTTATCTACAAACCATTGCCCCAAGCTTATTCAAGATTTCAACCTTAGATAAGAAGGCTTATTTGGTGTTTTCTCGAGTTTGGGCTAGAACTTGATTTGATTATTTTCGCGAGAGGAACGTGATGGTGTGATTAGATTTTGAGGCTCAATTATGCGATGATTCATTTGATGATTTTGAGGTATGGGGTTTTACACAATATGCTCCTAAATCTCGCGAGTGTTTATTCCGTTGAATTCTTCTCAATTGAACTCGTATTTTGAATTGTTAAATTCATTGAAATCTAGAAAAATAAGTATTGGAATTATTTTGATTCATGTGGTATTATTCATGTTGTTGTTGAGCACATTGTCATGAGATTTTAATATGGCACGGACGTTGGGCACCCGCCAAAATTCCTACTTCCAAGGGCTATGACTTGATAAAGCATATGCGGATGGGGTGAGGCCTGGTGACCCGGTTAATGTGTTGTTGCGAAATTTATTGATAAAATGCTATTGATATTCGCATTTGATTTGAATATTCGTATTCGTATTGTTGCGCTTTATTCATCGCTAACATATTATTGTTGAGCATCCTTCCTGTCGTATTGTGTACTTCCCCATCTTTTTCTTAGTTGGCAGGTGAGCACGGATTTGAGTGCTATGGACCAATTGGGATGATTTTAGAGAGGATTATTTGGGCAGAATTTTTAATACAAGAGACGAGAAGACTTGTATTTATTTTGATGTATAGAGCATTTGGAGATTTATTTTATTTTCGAGATAGTTAGATTGTTGTAATTATTTCGAGAGATTTGTTTTGAAGATGAGAATAGTGGTTTCTTGTTTTATTGTGGGATTTAGATGCTCTATACCTTGTTATTTGTGGATTAGTTTAGTTTTATCGTTGAGTGGCGCTCCGCTCGCTCTCCCCGGGCGGGCGGGGTGTTACAATTCCGTACTTAGTGGATTTGTGGCTAGGGCCGTCCGAGGTTTTTTCCCGTTGTGGGTTTTTCCTCATACGTCGCGACGTAGTGTGATTGATTTACTTTTATCTTCCATAATCACCTAGAACGAATGCTTAGGATAATTGAAGATGAAATTGGTTTTAATTGTCACACTTAATTTAATTTGGTGCTAATTAAATTTGGGTAATGTTTAATTAATTCTAGTCTATTATTAAAATTGGTTTGGCCTAATTTTGAAATATTGATAAATATGACTTAGGCATATTCTAGTACTTGGATTAATTAATTGTGTTTAAGTGAAAATGTTTTAATGGATTAATCTAATTTCACTTGGTTTATTTTTAATTTGAATTAAATTAAAATTTGTTGTTTTTATTGAACCATCACCTTTACGCTTCCGCATATCTCAACAAGAAAATTGATTTAAAAGTAAAGGATTTTAAAAATTGGGGGCCTTCGGGACGTTTACAAATTGCTATCAGAGCCAAAGCGATAAATTATTTCGTTAAGATCCTTTAAATAATGTTTGGCTAAAATGGAATTTTCCCCATTTTCAAAATTTCCTATTTTTGATGGTTCTAACTACGCGTACTGGAAAGCGCAAATGAAATCGGCACTAAAATCTATCGATGAAAGAGTTTGGTTATCGGTAGTTAACGGGTGGTCTCCACCAACTTATTTAGTTGAAAATGAACATGTTCCCAAACCGGCCGATAGATGGACTGAGAATGAGTTTAAACTTTTAAATTTTAATTCTCGTGGTTTAAATGCCTTGTTTAGCGCTGTCACACCTGATGAATTCCGACGTATTATGACGTGTGAGACCGCTAAAGAAGCGTGGGATATTTTGCAACTCACTCATGAGGGTAAAAGTGTCGTTAAAGCTTCGAAACTCCAAAACTTCACCACTCAATTTGAAACTATCAAAATGGACGAAAAGGAAAATTTTGATGAATTTTATGCTAGATTTTCCGATATTGTTAATTCATCTTTTAACTTGGGAGAGAAAATACCCGACAACCGAGTTGTAAAGAAAATTTTAAGGTCCCTTCCCGATAGATTTATTCCAAAAGTAATCGTTTTAAATTCTTTACCCACTTTAGTCTCTATGAAATTAGAAGAGCTCGTAGGTGATTTACAAACCTATGAACTACACATGTTTTCCTCTAAAACTGAAAAGAAAATAGAAAAGGGAGTTGCTTTAAAAGCCCGAAAAGAGGTCAAACAAGTAGTAGAGAGCGAGAGTGATAGTGACTCGAAAGACATGGCCTTGTTTGCTCGGAAATTTAGAAAATTTCTTAAATTTAACAAAGATAAATTTAAAAATGATTTTAAGAAGTTTGAAACTTCTAAGTATGATAAAGCCGAAAGGATCCCTAAATCTTCTAATGAAACTTTAAATAGGAACAAGTCCAATAGTTGTTTTGGTTGTGAAGGGTATGGCCATAGGGCTTCGGAGTTCCCCACTAAACTAAGGAGAGAGGGTAAGTGACCCATTTCATAAAATGCGACCCTTAGTGATAGTGATAAGGAAGAGGGACCCAATTCCCCCACTAAGCCCAACTTTATGGCTTTTATGGCTAGTCATGTGAGTGATAGTGAGAACTCATCGATTGATGAAACTTTAACACATGACACTTCCAAGGTCATAGTTTATAATTCCCTTATTTTTTATGATAGTGAGAGTGGAGAAGAAAGAGAGAGTGAAAATGAAGAAGAGGTTAATGTGAGTGAACTTCAAAATGCTTTTCAAGATTTATATGAAGAATCTATTAAAGTAAAAAGAGCTAATTTGAAGTTAGAAGCTAGTTTAAAAGAGCGTGTCACGGTCATTGATGACAGTATGTTGGTAGAAGACCTTAGGACACGTGAGAGGACTCTTCGAGAGAAGCTTGAATAAATAGAAGGCGAGAGAGATAGCCTTAGAGGTTTAATGGAATCCTTGAAAAAGGAGCTTCTCAAGTTCGAAGAGAGAAATGTTTAATTAGAGTCTAACATCCTAGAATTAGAAAATAAATTAAAAGACTCTAGTAATGTCAAATTTGATTTGGAGTGTCGTTCGGAAAAATTAGATAAAATATTAGGAACAGTCCAAATTAAAAATGACACTTGTGGTTTAGGCTTCGATACTTGTAATGAATCAACTCACAGAGCCAAAACTAACTTTTTAGGAGAATCGCCTAGGAAAGCATTTAGAGATCATTCCTTAGGTACCAAATTTTGACGTAATTTTACTTGTACTCATTGTGGTCGAAAAGGTCATCTTAGGAAATTTTGTTTTGGTCTTAAACGACTTCCTAGAAAATCCCAACGTAAAGCAACCAAGGTAGTTAAAATTCCTACACCCCAAGATAGTCATTCTTCATTAATTTGGGTTAGGAAATCCGACTTGGTTGCCTTGCAAAATAGGACGTTTGATTCTCATTTACTTTCACATGCTTCCTCCCTTGCTAAATCTAAAGGATGAATGTGTTAGTGTTTGCATACTTTAGCTTTTGTGCTTCAAGCTATATTATCATGCTAAATGTATGCTTATTTAGCCATTTTCTAGTAATTTCTTTATTTCATATCTCATGCTAGAAATCATGACTTGTTTATCTTTTGTATTTTATTTCTTCATTTTGTTTGCATTAAATGAAAAATACAAAAAGATTTTTGTTTATCATTTGGATTTTTATTTCTCGATAATTTAAGCTTAATGAAAAATTCAAATGATTTTTGTTTGTCTTCTGAGTAAATATTTTTATTTTTGGTTAAAAATTTTACAAAAACTCAAAAAGATTTTTTTTGTGTGTATTTTAGTTTGACACAATTTATGTGGCATACACTTGTGTTAGAATTCCATCTTTTACGCTCCCATGTGGCTAGAACTTTTGGTTTAGATTGTCAATCCTTATTATGTTCTTTACCATGCTTACATGGAGTAGCTGGATTTTGTGTTGATTTAAATGGATTCTATTTTTATATGCCTCTTTTCACACATGCAAGAGGTCTTTTGAAATTTAACTTCATATGTATATCTGAGCTTTGTGAGGTGTTCTCCTACCAATCTAGCCATCTACATATTTATGACCTAGGAGGACTAGTGCTTGTCAAAATCCGTTGCATGTGAGTTTGTGAGATATAAAAAATATTATATAAATGTGCACGGGGAAGGGCTCCGAAAGGAATAATTATCCTTTGCGATTGTAAGCTACCGTTTGAAATGGACCTAAAAGAAATACTTGGTCCAAAGGCCTAAAAACAGAAAAATGGCACTAAAAGACAAATAATTGCCAAGGCCTATGTTTAATTGATATATTCATTCAATATAAAAAGAATATATATGATTCTTGAGGGAGATTGGATGGTATATCAACGGTTTGCGCAATGTCCGTTTATCCCAGTGGTCTTTATTGTCATGACTCTATTTGGTTTGTAGAATCATCAAAACTCTAGGCTTGTATGCATTGTGTATGTTCGTTCATTAAGTTCAATCTTTATTGTCACTTGAGGTTATATTCAAATGTGATAAAGTTTGAAATCAAATGAGAACTCCGTGAACGTATTTTAAGTGTTTGGGTCTAAATTTAATTGTTACTAGTTCACACCCCTACACTACCATTTCCATATGACACATTTTTGCCATACGAGTGTGCTAAACTTATTGTATTTTTGTGAGTTTATATCTACATATGTGTATTTGTGTATATTAGGTATATCTTATGTATACATATATTCAATATTTTTGTTTAGTCTTTGCCGTGCTTTCTAGTCCATATATGCTTTAATTCATAATTGGTATCTATCTTGTTGCATTCTTTGTTGATATCACATGCTTAATATTTTATGTATCTTATTGGTATCATTTTCTTGCATTCTAGTTGGTATCCGTTATTATTAGTTGGATTAGTTGTGCTTTTGTTGCCCATATGCTTTATTGGTATCACTTGATGCACACTTACATGTTTTATTCTTTAACCTTTGTCTATTCCTGAACAAAAAGATGGATAATGATAGGGGGAGAAATGGTATCTAACGAGTTCCTATTATAATCGTAACTTAGTTTGGGGGAGATTTATCTTAGGGGGAGACGTCTTTCTAAGTTGATCACTGTTGATAAAGGGAGAGAATTAATTTAGGGGGAGTACTTACTTTACTTGCATTAAATATTTTTATATTCCCTATGCGTGTAATGTGTTTGCTCAAGTGTGCAGGAATTATATTATAAGTGGCAACTTTCACTTTCACCGGCAAAGATCATGATCCTTTGGGTTGTTTGAGTCAAGCATTGTATTTTTATTGTGGGTGGGACTTTTTATTAGTCTAGTAGAGCTTGACGACCCTTTAGGATTTTTGTTTGTTTTTTGTCCCGAAATAGCCAAAGGGGGAGATTTGTAAGGACACAATTCTCCAATTGAGTCTTAATGTAGTTTTTGCTCAATTCCGAAAAAAAAACGTTTATGTCATAGGATAGTGTTTAAGTGTTCCTTTCAAGCCTATGATGTGTTTTGATTGAAGACGTAGCGGCAAAGAGTATACAGCTTCATCAAATGCTGAGTTTATGTGCCTCGTTTCTACGTCATCAACAGTGGTTCCATGCTCCCAAGGTATGAATGCATTATATATATATATAGGAGCTTGGAACATGTTGATTGGGTGTTAGGTTTAATTAAAACTGTGTTTTGTTTTCAGAAAGAATTAATTAAAACTTTAAATAAAGTTTATAAAGTTTTCTGGGTTAAAAATAAGAATTTCTAAACTTTCTGGAAGTTCGTTCGATATGTCGTTCGAATGATTTTTCCGTTCGAACCAGATGTCGTTCGAACGAGTTTGCCAACGAGTCTCCATTTTGGCTACTAGAACTTCATTCGAACGAGATGGCTGCTCGAATGAGATTTCCAACGAGTTTCTAACGAGTTCATACTGGAACTTCATTAGAAGCCTCGTTCGAACGAGACTTCGTTCGAACGAAAATGTTGTTCGAACGAGATGTCAGGCGGGAAATTTTTTTGGCAGTTTTCAGCAGTTTTACCCCACTAACTTTTTGCTGAATATCTATGTGCGGGAACAACTTTTTCCAAAACAACTTTTTCATACCATACTAACTCCTAGAGAGAGTTTTGAGAGTTCATCTTTTACAAGAAAAGGTTCAAGTTTTGAGTGTTAATTTTCAAAGAGAAAATCATTTACCACTCTAGTTTTCCCCCATTGTTTTGTTTATCCTAGTTCATATATATACATCTTGCTTGGAGTTTGGCACCGTGTTTGTCTCTACACCGAATTGAAGATATTGTTTGGTTTTTCTTCTAAATCCCTCAAAGAAGAAGAATTGTTTAGTTGCGACTTTCTCACATGGTAAAAGGCACCATGTGTGGTTGACGGTGTACCTATTGTCCGAACGGTGAGTCCAAGATCACGGTGGAGCTCCGTGGTTATCCGCTAGGAAGGGGTGGTTACAAGAATACGCGTCAAGGCTTGATAGGGTTCGAGTTGAGTAAGTTAGTCATCTGTCTTATAAATGTAAATTCCGTACTTAGTGGATTTGTGGCTAGGGCCGTCCGTGGTTTTTTCCCGTTGTGGGTTTTTCCTCATACATCGCGGCGTAGTGTGATTGATTTACTTTTATCTTGCATAATCACCTAGAATGCATGCTTAGGATAATTCAAGATAAAATTGGTTTTAATTGTCACACTTAATTTAATTTGGTGCTAATTAAATTTGGGTAATGTTTAATTAATTCTAGTCTATTATTAAAATTGGTTTGGCCTAATTTGGAAATATTGATAAATTTGACTTAGGCATATTCTAGGACTTGGATTAATTAATTGTGTTTAAGTGAAAATGTTTTAATGGATTAATCTAATTTCACTTGGTTTATTTTTAATTTGAATTAAATTAAAATTTGTTGTTTTTATTGAACCATCACCTTTACGCTTCCGCATATTTCAACAAGGAAATTGATTTAAAAGTAAAGGATTTTAAAAATTGGGGGCTTTCGGGATGTTTACAATTTTGGAGTACAATAATTTCGTAATATCTCCACAACTCCCACAGTGGAAATAACACTTGAAATTCCCCTCCCTTCTGCAAGCGAGGAGCCTTCCACTTCTTCTTCCATTGAGTACCTGAACATCGAGTCTATTCCTGTTACTGAGGAAGAGATAATGTATCCTAGGAGGAGAATTTTATTAGTTGATGATGATGACATTGTCCCTACCTCTCCCAAGGCCAAGGTTCCCAAGAGGACTAAGCATGAGGGCCTTTCTGCCCATATATTTGTTCCAGACTCATAAGTCCAAGAGAATAGCAGGAAGGAAAATACCCATTCCTCAATATCTCTGCCTTCCATGAAGGGTGACCCCCATAATTCTGGGAGGGCTCATCAAATGATGTCAGTGGCCAAGGATCCTTTTTTGGCCATTAGTGTGTTAAAGGGTGGAGTGCTTGTGATTAATCACGAGTAAGTCAATCAGTTGACGCATGATCCACTTTCTACTCATGCTACTTAGGCATTATCTTTATTAAAGTGATATTATATCCCACTTTATCTGATTTGTTGAACCTTTTAGAATCCTGACATAATTTTTGTTATTTTTTTTTGCTGCTTGTGGGGGATTTTGTCGCCCTTTTGGAGAACCGTGCCGAGCAACCCATGTAAGACTACCTATATGTCTCCTTGAAGAATTCTAAATCTTCTCTGGACGCTGCACAGAAGGCCTATGAGGATGAAAAACCATCCACCAACTTGACGTTGACTACCCTAATGGATGAGATTGCTGTAACAACCCGCTCAAAATAATAACGGGTGGCCAGCCCTATACTACATTAAATCAGGAGTTTCAGATGGTCCAGTCTCAACATCAACTGTCGGTACTATATAATATAGGACTAACTACCCGATATCATATAAGCGAGATGTTAAAATTAAATAAAACACACCATAATTAACGAACCAACACTGTAACTACTAATAAGGAAAAGATAGATGCGTACTAGAATGATGATATATAAAGTGAATAACTACAAATGAGTATGCTACAAATAAATAAACCCGAATAAGCTGTCGGGTCACAGCCAATACAATGACTGAAATGGAATAATATAAACATGTATATAAATATCCCTTGGGTACAAACCCGATATACAACAATGAATCCTACCTAGAATTTTAAATAGAGCTGGTAATTTTTGACACGATAACCCGTTTATGGTAATAACCCGAAATGACCCGAACATGACACGATTAGCTTGTATAGATTTAAAATTATCCAAAACTTATATTCAAGTCAAAATCAACGCGACCCGAAAATGACACGACTAACCCGAATTGCCACCCCTAATTTTAAACAAGTAGGAAGCGACTACAATCTACATCCCGCAACAGTCCGCACCGATCACGTCTCCCAAGACTCTGGATAGAAGGTCATCCGAAATCCATGCGGTGGGACACCTGTAGTAGTATATATATATATATAAGCAGGAGAGAAAAGTAAACGGGTCAGAGCCGAGTTGTGAAAAATATTTAGCAAGTGTGTTAACCGTGCATAATAAATATCGGTGCACTTATTTAGTAATTAAAGTGGAGTCGCACTCTCGTGGAACCCCAAGTCACCTCTCATCTAAAGGCGCGCACCTATTCGCGTCCTCAAATTTTAGTTAAATTACCCCCATTTTTAAGGACAACCTAACTTATCATAGGCCTAGCCTATACCCACGAGATCTACCTTCCTATCATAACCCAATAATCCACCCCCTTTGCTAATCCTACTTGATCACGTTTACAAACCATTATGCCTTAATAGGCTTAGTGGATTTCGGTTTATAATTTATTCAATTATCATTCTTAATACGTTATCCATTTATATTTGGGTTGAAACATATGATTTAATTTCTAATTTAATAATCATCCAAAATTATTGTTGACACAACTTCCCTCCAATTTCAACGCTGCGCTGCGTTTCGTGCGTGGGGTGTCTCGCAAAGCGAAATCCAAACAAGGAACCACCCCGTTACACTACTCCTTGTCAACGTCGATCCAGGAGATCCATTATGCCACACATAAATATCGACAGAACTTCTCTCTAATCTCAACAATGTACTACGTTTCGTGCGTGGGGTGTCTCGCAAAGCGAAATCAAAACAAGGAACCACCCCGTTACACTACTCCTTGACAATGTCGATCCTAGAGATCCATAATGCCATACATACCATATTAACTACTACTACTAAATTTTAGACTATAATATGAAAACAACTAAAAAATCCAATAATATCCTTGGGATGATGTAACCGAAATATTCCTTAAATGCGATACATCAACCCCCATCAATCTAGTACACCACAATCATCCAAGATGTACTCCACAAAGATTCCATATCCTTTCATCTATAGGATATATAAATCTACATATAGGCATTTTATTCTCACCAAATATATACATATACCAATCATCCATACCCATGACCAAGTGTACATATCATATCTGATGTACAATGGACATGCACATAATCCACCCGTCTATATATATCGCCGATAAAACTGCATCAATGCTATCATCTTCCCAGTGCCCGGCACACGTAGCAACTGGGGACCACCTGGTGGGGATCAACGACACTCACCTCGTGATAACTCACACACACGACGTCCCGGGAAGCGGTCATAGCTCCAACCGGCAATGAGATGAAACATACCCACCATGTCTCATCCCAAAATATATATCTATCGTATAATAACACACGGGACGACTATGACCTAGGGAATATCCACACCCTGCTCTATATGCCAGGATACTCACCCTCTGGGTGGAAACTTCCCAATGATAGCATGAGCGGGGTATGCTTAACCACATAAGTATATATATCGCTCACATGCACAATATACATATATCCATATGATCCCATCATATGATCAAATAGTAAAACATCATATACGGTTTAATTATCCATACCATGTATGTCCACATCATAAGTATATCCATATATTCATATTTATGTATAGATATATGTACATATATATTCACACATCGCTATATCATTATATATACCAACTAATTCTCGTTCATATGTATAAGATATATAAACTCGGCTATAAGTATACATAATCCTCAATATACAAGCCGTCACCACAAACTCATTTAATTTACCTCGATATGTGAATACAATCCTTCACTTGAAACATATTCAATAATTTTTCCTATAATGGATAGTCTCCCAAAATCATATGTATATATCTATACATATATATTCAACATTTGGGTTATCACCCAAAATTTTGTGTAGGAAACCATCACTACACATACCATTTATATCCGAGAGCACATTAAAGACTCCAGTAATAATTTTGACTATCGGTATACACATAACTAATAGTCTATAAACCTCAAACTCAGTTTTATTTTCATCAGATAGATCCCATTTCTTAGGGAAAATACCCGTTGTAAATCACACACCGATAAACAACAACTACTCCAACTAGATTTTCACATTCTATTCTAGTTGGAAATATGAGCCTGTCGCTCTCGATTCCGACTAGGTTCAATCACTTTTGTGAATCCCCTAGTCTAAGATCTCTCGAATTTATTTATTAAAATTTATCATTTCTAAGGGTAGGCAATCGCTCTCTTCCATTTGACCCCAAATTGTATCTTAATACTATCCTATCCTTATAAGAATTTGACATAAATGTCGGCCTATAAATTTCACCACATACATGGATATATTCCTCTCCAATTATTCCAAGAAGTCCCCACTATCATATACTAAGTGAGAGACCCCCTATAAGTCTCCAAAATATCTCTTACTTCTTAAGAGAAAGCCTCAAATTAATAAACCCAACCAAAAAGGGCTAGAGGTCATCCTAGAAAACCCCCTAAAACAGCCCATTAAGGAAGCCCCTAAGAATAAACTCCAAAAGAAAGAGGGGAAAAAGGATTTCCCATTCCAGAGCTAAAAACAGGGGACCGGTCTCAGACCCCCGGTCGACCGCAGGTCCAAATTTTTCCTACGAAGAAATGCAGTAGGCTTTTCCCTTAAGGCGCGGTCGACCGGTCCCCTGGGCGCGGTCTACCAGCCTTCCTAGTTATCTTGGCCGATTTTCCCATTTTCAGCAAAACCCACGAATTTAAACCCTAAAATTTCCATTCTAACCTCCTAATCTTTATCACAACATGATTCTAAGCCAATAAATCAACCTAAAGTTGATCCCAACCATTTCTACTCCATTAAACCCATATTTAAACATTGATTTCAAGATTAAACCCAAAAAAAATCTAGGTTTTGATATTAATACCCAAAAATCCATTTCTTTAACCCACAAATTATGAAATGAACAAATAGCTATTTAGCAAGATTAAACACTTGCCTCAGATTTGTAGAGGTTGGATCGTCCTCGATGTCGCAGTTGGGCTGGAAATCTCCAAGCTTTTCTTCCTCTCTCTCTTCTTTTCTTCTTCTTTATCTCTTCTTTCTTCCTCTAGGGCTTTTTCTCTCTTTCTCTCAAATGAGAAATGGCTTCATCCGTAAGCCTTAAAATCCCTTAAAACAATAAACGTAATTTTAAATGTTAATACACAATTTAAATGACTCGTTTACTCCAATTCGAGCCAAACATACTTAAAAACATTCCGGAGCCGAAATAAAACCCAATGACAGTCATTTTGACTATCTCGACCCTTTCGGGATCGATGGTACCCTCAAAATCATCATCCGGAATACTTTAAAATGTCCTCTATTTCTGGGCCTAAGTTCCCAAATTTTGAAATTCTCCAATTAATTAAATTTTATTTTCCCAAAAATTTTATTTCTCAGTCTCCAAAAATCGAGGGTTGTTACAATTGCTATGTTGTAGGGTAACTTCAGTAAATTGAAAACTGATCATGACCAGGCGGTGGCCGAACGTGATCAGTTGAAGAGGGATCAAACTAAAGCTCTAACTACTGCCAAGGATGGAGGTTATGAGAATGAATTTAATGAGGTATATACCAATGCTAAAGGCCAGTTAGGATTTATCATAAAATCCAACTTCAAGAATGGTTAGGATGTTGCTCTGATAATGGCCAATGTCCCGACTAATTTTGAACTCTTTGGTGAGCACCATCTGGGTTCCCCTCCATGGGTAGATGAAGATGTTCAAGTTCACCATGAATATCTTGAATATGTTGGAGGTAAGTTAGATAAACAAAAGATAAGGTGAAGTAAAAAGAAGCCCAAGGCTAGTTAGAATAGTTAGCTTATGGATCTTTTTTTCCTTTGTTCTTCATTTGTAAGGTGAGAATGCCCTTTTGTGCGTGCTTTAGGTAAAGAGAACCTTTTCAAATTTCTTAAATTTATTATGCACCAAATATAAGAACCATTTTATTTCAACTAATTTTATCTTCTTAAACCCCAATCATGCATCTATGTGAATAATTATGCCATCACAAACCATCACAAATTGCTGGACACACAGATTTCAAGAAAAATCCTCCGAAAGGGAAAAACCTTTTATTTTAATAAATGTTTACAAATCGCAACTTACAATACACTTATAAAAATCTTCAATGAATTTACCACAACAAACCCACATACACCGTAACCTAGTAACAAGCAATGGAATCCCCCAATAACCCACAATAATCGCAACTCTCCTGAGAAAAGAACACCCAAGTATCCTCAAGTCACCGCAGTCATCAGCAAGCAACTCCCTCAAGAGCTACCAATCAGCAGTAGAGATGGCACTCCACAAGAATAAACTTCAATAGAAGTGATTGGGGTTCCATAAAATATTCACAAAAGAATTGGGATGTTTTGGTGTCAATCAAACATACAAAATCCCTAAAAGTGATGACTTAAAGTTCTGCATAAAATTAATTTTTATGTGTCAAAAGTCTTAATGAAAAAGGTCTCCACAACAGGTATTTATAGCTGAACAAATAATTTGGGGAGGTGCAAGTCATTCAATTGACTTCAAACGACATCTCCTGTCGTTACTAACGACCTTTTAAAAAACAAAACAGCACGTGATCGTTTGAAGAAAACAAGAAACGATTCTCCAAACGACCTTGCATGTCGTTAGAATGACATTGGCTTGTCGTTTGAACGACGGGAGCGAGAAAAATCTATTTTAAAAATCTCGCCATCGGCCTTGAAAAAATTATTTTGACTTAGAAAAAATGCCTCATTATGTTGAAATACAGTTTCAAAAAATATCCCAATATAAATGTACACCTTTTACAAAACTTAAACACATTCTAACGAAATTATACCTCATGTTGTGCAAATGTTGAAGATGAGTGAAATTCGGGTCCGTCTTAATAAACTTATGAACTTGAACTTCTTCGACGGTTGCAGCGGTATACGACATATCCTATGTAAAGTACAGGCAATGAAAATTATGTCCTTACAAATCTCCCCCTCTTTTTATGCCCGTACAAAATAAAAATATCCGAATTATCAAAACAAAAAAACCTATACAAATCTAATACCCTCCCATGCAACCCAAAAGCTGAAAATATACTAAAAATTCAAGTCTTCAAATTCTTTAAAAATCTTCAACTTTGACATCTTCAAATCTTCAATGTTTCTTTGTCATCATCGGGGTGTGCAAAATAATGATCCTTAAAATTTATTTTTACACACATGAGACAAGAAACAAATACCTTCGTGACGTATCGAGTTTGAAATGATATAAAAATAATCAAATCATCATAATCAATATCCCCATAATACAAACTCCCCCATAAAATCATAATTAGTTCTCTCCATTTTTATTTGTCCGAAATAGACAAGGAAAAGAATAAACAAAATAAATCCGGAGTGTCACGACAACAAAGCAAATCATCACGAATAAATCAACTATGCTCATGTAAGGATAAACTCGAAAGCATCCACAAACTATTTTTTTTCAATAATTTTCAAGCAATTTTTTTTTACAAAAACAACACACCATGAATTGACACTAAGATAACCAAATCGTGGAAACGAAATGAATGGGTGTGAACAAATTCGATAGAAAGATCAATGCAATCAACCACATCATATGTGCACGATGATTATGGATACTCCTAATGAATGAACTCATAATTGTCCTTAGGTGTAAACATTATTGAATTCAAATGACATCGACTCAATCTAATCAACAAATCAAAGTCTAAAATGATTTCCACAACAATAACGCCTAAAACTATGTAATGCTTTTTCAAGACTTTGTCAGGACGTGCAAACCCGTTGTTTTATTTTCATCCAAACACCCTCATAAATAATAATACATTTTTTATTGAGGTGATGAAACTAAACTAATTGGCCCATTTTTGGCATATTTATCTTTTTATTGCCTTAGATTTTTCGGGCTCTTTTCAATCTATTTGGACCTTGACTACTTTTTACAATGCCATACTTTTTAGGTCCGATTTAAATGGTGGCTTAATTGCAAAGTACATGTGTTCCTTTCATAGCCCTTTCTCATGTTCACTCATTATTTTTTAATTTCTAAACAAATTCCTCATTGGCAACGGTTCTTACTGTTCTATTTTCATTGTCAATTTTTATCACATTTGGTTCATTTTAAAGACAGAATTGAGATGAAAACACTTCGACCAATATGTGATAGATAAGTACAATAATCAAATAAATTCGTGCAAGTGTGCATTAAAGGAAATCATGAGTCAAATATGTAAGAAGTAATCTCAAATTTCATCTTAATGACTTCAAACATTATAAATCACATAGATGAAATGATGATGCATATCAAAACACTAGCAAGTAGTCACATGGATATATAATGAAATTGTGACTTGATAATCCTAAATGTCCGCCCATAAACGGTGCAAAACGAAATACAAAATTCTTTTTGGATTTTTCAAAAAATTTGATAAAAATATAATCTTTTTGACTTTTCATTTTTTCTCAATTTTTTTTTGTATTTTTCTCAAATTTTTTCAAAAATAAAAAATCTTTTCGGGTTTTTAGAAAATATATCAAAAATGGAAAAGATAAATACAAAAGATACACATCATAACACTAGCAAAAATATACATCATCAAATATGACTAGTGTATGACAAAAATCCAATAAGATCAACCGAAAGATCTAACATGAGGATAATCACGGGCAAGCAACCGAGAGTTATGAACCATAAGTCCTAAAGCTTCCAAGTTCGATTTCCTAACCCAAACTGGTGTGTAACGATGCAAGGGGATTTTGGGAACCAGATTAACTCTATTGTTAAACTTCCTAGGAGTTATTTGAAGCTTGTAACAAAAACACCTAAGGTGACTTTTCGACATCAATGTGTGTAAATGTAGATGTGGCGGTGAACATTACTTAAAGGTGGTCCTCTCCTAATATTCCTAGGTAGCTCTCTCCTAAAGTTCATAGGTGGCTCTCTTCTTATGTTCCTAGGTGGCTCTCGCATATGTATAGTTTTGGCTTTAGAAATGGGTTTAATATGATTATCAAAGCCAAAACCACACTTATCACCCTTGATTTGGACAATGCCTAACATCTTATCTAGCTTTTCAGAATTAGACTCCAAATCAAACTTCAGCTTACTCGAATATCTTAATCCATCCTTAAGCTCACCAATCTTAGACTTGAGAAAATGCTTAGACTCCTCAAACTCCAAAGGCTCCTTTTTTATAGCCTCCATTAACCCTCAAAGACTATCTCTCTCACCTTCGATATATTCTACCTTCTCCCAAAGATTCTTCTCACGTGCCCTAAGATCCTCCATTAGGGCTTTGGTGTTATTATTATATATGGCACGTTCTTTCAACTTAGCTTCTGGTTTTAAATTAGCCTTCTTTACCCCTAAAGTTTCTGTATATAACTCACGGAAGGCAATTTGTAACCCACTCTCATCACCCTTACTTTCTTGGGCTTCACTAACTATGGTTGGGAAAGAATCATGCACAAAAATATCTTTATGAGAAGATTTGTCGTCATCACTCACATTATTAGCCACAAAGGTGGGAAGGTCTCGCTTACTAGCATAAAAGTTTTCTTCTTCAGGGTCACTATCACTAAGGGTAGGAACATGTTTTATCGGTTCATTGACATCCTTCCTTAGATTAGTGGGACACTTAGATAAGCTATGGCCAGACCCATCACAGCAAGAACATATCTCAGAGTCATCCTTTTAACAAAGGTCTTAAGTGCAGACTTCATACGTGTTTTCCAAAAAGACCCGTTAAACAAATGTGATCTAAAAACATCAAATCCTCTGAAAGGCATACCGAAAGACACGGGATCACAAACACAATAAAATAGTGTTTCTTGATCTGATACTAATTTGAGAATGCCCTTTTGTGTGTGCTTTTAGTAAAGATAACCTTTTTCAAATTTCTCAAATTTATTATGCACCAAATATGAGAACATATTTTATCTTCTTAAACCCTAATCATGCATCTATGTGAATAATTATGCCATTATAAACAATCACAAATTGCTGGACACACAAATTTCAGGAAAAAGCCCCCGAAAGGGAAAAACCTTTTATTTCAATAAATGTTAGCAAATCGCAACTTACAATACACTTACAGAAATATGCAATGAATTTATCGCAACAAACCCATATAAACCGTAGCCTAGTAACCAACAATGGAATCTTGTAAGGGCCCACAAGAAGCGTAACTCTCCTTAGTAAAGAACACCCATGAGTATCCTCAAGTGACCGTAGTCGTTAAAAAGCAACTCCCTCAAGAGATACCAATCAGCAGTAGAGATGGCACTCCACAAGAAAAAACTTCAATTGAAGTGATTTGGGTTTTGGGATGTTTTGTTGTGAATCAAACATATAAAAAGCCCTAAAAGTGAAGACTTAAAGTTCTGCAGAAAAGGATTTTTCGTGTGTCAAAAATCTTAATGAAAAAGGTCTCTGCAACAGGTATTTATACCTAAACAAAAAAGTTGACGCGTCGCAGGTCGTTCGAACGACATCTTCATGTCATTTGAATGACATCTCATGTCATTACTAACGGCTTTAAAAATGACCTTTTAAAAAATAAAATAGTACGTGATCGTTGAAGCAAATAAGAAACGACATTGCATGTCATTAGAAGCGACGTTGCATGTCATTAGAAGGACTTTGACATGTCGTTTGAACGACATTGACTTGTCATTTGAACGATTGGAGCGAGGAAAAATTATTTTAAAAAGCTCGCCTTTAGGTCTTGAAAAATTGTTTTGACTTTGAAAAAATGCCTCATTATGTTAAAAAACAATTTTGAAAAATATCCCAATATAAATGTAAACCTTTTACGAAACTTAAACGCATTTTAACGAACTTGTACCTCATGTTGTGCAAATATTGAAGATACTTGAAATTTGGATCTGTCTTCATGAACTTATGAACTTGAACTTCTTCGATGGTTGTTGTTGTATGTGACATATCCTATGTACAGTACGAATAATGAAAATTATGTCCTTACATAAGGGACTTGCCCATTTGGGGTATAGTGAAATATGTTTCCATTGTTTAATCTTAACTTATATTATTGCTGAACTAATCCTTTTTACTTTCACTATCAATTTCTATAGCATAATAATGTTCCTGGATCAATTCCTTCTTTTGTTGGTAACTTAGATGTTAATCTTGATTGGGACACTAGTGTTCAAGGTCGTCATTCTTTCTCCACTGCTCATAAGGCTCTTCAAAATAGTTAAGTCTCGTTGTGCTTTCGACTATGATCAGAAGACTCTTCAGAAGATAAATGAGGCCTATAAAGACCAATTTACCCCAGTGGCTAAATAAAAGATGATGTGAAGGACCGGGGGAATATGGGCACTCTTATGAAGAAGGAGGTTATTCTAAGAAAAGGTAGCTCGTTGAGTCCAATGACAATGAAGATGTAGGGGATATTCTAAAAATTGAGAATGATTCCCTCAAGAAGTAGATCACTTAGGTAAAACTAGACCTGAGAAGGTAGGGTGTTGTAAAAATGGGACTTGACTTAGCTGTGACATCATCAAGGTTCGATACCTCTTCAAGAAGGGTCCTCACACATCGTGGTCTTTTGGCTATGATGAGGGGTGGATGGATGCCCCCATTAAGTTGTATGAGGCAAAGAAGATGGCCTACAAGCATGGTTGGTTGAATTCCTTGGGGGTTCTGAAAGTTTTAAAGGACTCTGAGCTTTGGTATTGGTACTAAGTTGATTGTCTAACATATCGCCATCCCCCTTTGGGAGCGAAGAGAGTTGGGTTCCCCTGGATACCATTCCTCTTTAACTAGCCAAGTATTATTTATCCTTGCATGAGAGTGATGATGCGTTCTAAAAAAATCCAGATGATGGTCGAAAAGGGGTCATTGCTGAGGTGTTTGCTCGCCAGGGATAATTATTGTATCTGATTTGTTCTTTCAATGTTGTAAATGAACCTTATTATTATAAATTTATGTAACAACAAGTTGGTTGTATAATCCTTTGTTTTTCATTTTTTCATTCCATTATGCCAAGCATGTGTTTTATTATCTCGTCTTACCTTTTAGGTTGTGTCATCACACTACCTTAGGCCTAGAGAAGACTCTGGCAAAGATGCACCTAGTTTTAGGGCAATCAATCCATTCAGGATTTTATCCGACTAAGGTTGGGTTCACTTAGTGCCTAGGGATCCCCCATAGGTCTTCTGTTTACCTGGGAAATTCATCAGGTTTTCGTATTTTTCATGACGAAGATCATGAGACCTTAAGTTTAATTGTAATTATATAACTTTCAATTATAATCAAACTAAGGTGATATTAATCAATATTTTAACCATTAATTAAAATGTAAGTCTGCCACTTTGGAATAATGTAAAATAACTAGGTAAACCCCCTAGGCTTGTAGTTTATTAGAAAAGATAGAACAAACTACGAGCATAATAAGTTCTGGAATAAAACTATAATAATTTTTTTTAAAAACTAACTAAGCTAGAAATGCCTTTAAATAACTTAACTAAGAATAAATTAAAAATAAAACTTCTTGAGGTTGGTTGCATTACATGCCCTTGGTATCTCCTTGCCCCTCGTTGTTTCCAAATTATAAGCTCCTTGAAAATCCTCTATGATGAGTTTGAATGCCCCCTCCCAATTAGGCCCTAACTTTTCATTTGAAGGTTGTTTTACACTACCAAGGACTTTTTTAAGGACATAATTGCCGACCTGAAATTTTCTTGGATTGACGCCCTTATTGCACTGCTTAGTTAGTTGTTGTTGGTAATAAGTCAACTTTATCATGGCTTGCTCCCTTCGGTCTTCTGCTAGGTCAAGCTCAATCCTCATGGCTTTATCGTTCAAACCTTTCTCGGTAATGGTGGTCCTCATGGTTAGCAGACCAACTTCCAAAGGAATGATAACCTCCATCCCAAATGTTAGAGTGAAAGGCGTTTCCCTAATAGGACTTCTCAGTATAGTACGATATGCCAATAGGACACGGGGAAGATCATAAGCCCATGTAATGCCCTAAAACGTGATTAGACATGTTATTTACATGATTAAGTATGTTATGATTGGTAAGGTTGATGATTTGAATTAAACATTTGAATTATCATGTTTAGAGGATGCATACTCACGTGATATATATATTTTGTTCGCATTAAATTCTAATTGAGCTTCTAATTGGTGATAACATGTTAAGATAATATGGTTATTTATGTGATCAAATGTATTATAAAGTATGTTTTGGATTCATTGTTGTGTTTATAAAAATAAACCGGGGTGTTGGTACGATTTTGGTGAGGTTCAGTTGCCAATTATTTAAGTTTTAATTTTTTTAGCAGATTGTTATATACACACTAGTGCCCAGTTTAAGCATAGTAAAGTTATGATTCTGGAAAAAGATTTAATATAAAAATTGTACATTTAAGTTATATACAATTAGGAGCAAACGGGAGTTCAATCGGATGCCGAAATAGTAAGTTAGAATGGATTTACGAATATCAGACGAATCTGTCATAAGTCGAAATGTTTTGATTGGACCTTTCTTTCATCCAATCATACACAACCACCATTACTACTTGACCATGTTTTTCTGCTTATAAATCAGATATTTATCATATTCTTTCTTTCATATTATAAGCTTTGGTAGAAGTTAGCTTGAGGAAAGAGAAAAGAGGGTTTAAGGAATGATTGCTTGGGAAAAATTATCATAAATCAAGGACTTCTTATAAGGTAATTATGTTTTTGTTAAATTTTGTTACATGAATGAGTTTTACAATATGTATATTTTTATTTCTAATGTGGAAAATATTTAAATGAGGATTATTATGCCTAAAGAGAGAGAAAAGAAAGGTTTAACACCATAGATAAGAAATTGGGCTGGAATGATAAAAAGTGAACTTGAAAATCCTAGACTTGAGTCATCAATTCATGAAAGTTTTTATTTTATGAGTTTTTTTTCATGAATTAAAATCCAAAGTAGAGATTATGTATGCTTATTATGTTAGGTTATGCTTTAATGTTCTATTTCGGACCTAATTGTGTTCAAAGTGACATAACTCATTGGATACTTACTGAAATCAAGTGATTCCAGTTAGAGATTTTAGATAACATATATGAGTATAACATATTATAATGTGAGAATAAAATACCTTCTGGTTTGGCTTGGGTGCTATTTTGAAATTGAAGTTTTGTTATTATTTTTCTGCAGAAACAACATGAAAAATGTTGTAGTAAAATTTACACAACTTTCTCTAAAAAATTCATAATTTCATTTTGTAAGTTGCCTTAGATACCTAATTCATAGGGTGTTACATAAATATGAAGTAAAATATTTAATTCTTTTCCAGTTATTACAGATTGACCAACTAAGGTGATGTGACACTAGATTTAATGTTAATTGGTGTATTCAAATACTAATGACGTTGAGTTGATAGGTGGGGAAGCGAATAATACTACCATACTGAGAAAATAGATTGTGTACAAATCTCATTACTTACTTTAAGGCGAGCGACATTCCCTATGAAATGTAGATGCTTATACTTTAATATATAAATGTATAGATTAAATACATGTGTTGGAATGCTTGTGTAATGATGTGGTGCTTATAAGACATATGCGTATGATTAAAAATGTTAAGTGAAGTTATCTAATTTTATGGACTGTGGTGGGTCCTACGAGATGTGGTGGTCTTGTTAATCCAACTTAAAGTTTCTGGTACTCGAGCCAAAATAAAAGGATGTGTTGGTCCTTATAACCGTGGTTGGTTAAGTGAATTTTGGTGGGTCCAAGCTTGCGAGAGTCCACAATTCCTACTTGGATTATATAATTTAAAATGTTAATTAAAATTTGTTATATATGTGATGTGTGTGTGTATAGGATCATTCACTAAGGCCTCATTTGATGCATCATATAAGAGGGTCGTATTGGATAAAATTATCCTATCCAATGATTGGTGTAATTTAGGATGGGATTGTAAATGGAAAACGTTATCCCAAGTGAGCTCCTTATCCCACAAGGAGTGGGATAAAAAAATCCCACCTCTAAGGTCGTATAAAATTATTTAGTGTCAAGATTTGATTGAAAAGTACTACTCTACCCTTATTAAGTTTAAAGAAACTCACTTAACTTGCACTCTCTCAAGTATTAGATAGCAACCACTGGGCCCTTTCATTCACATAACTCTCCATTCACAACAGGTAAGCTCATCCTACTTTCTTGTTTTTTTTCTATTTTTTTATGTTTGTTGCTTTGTCATGAACTATTATTTTGGTTTAAATCGATTCATATATTATGTTAACTCACCTACTAGACAAGTTGAAAGTTATGTGTTGTTAATCCACCAGTAATATTTTATTACACATTATTTTTTTTATGTGTTGTTAACCCACTTGCTAGACAAGTTCAAAACTATGTACAATTCAATTTGTATGTTTTCGTATGTTTTCGGTGGCTATTTTGGGTAAAATCGATCTTACCCAATTGTGGCTTCAAACAATTTTCTGCATTTGGTTTGTTTTGAATTGAAAGAGAAGATAGTAAGCAACTAGTTTTATATCTCATTATTTCTAGCGACTGGTTTGTGTACACACAGTTTTTATATGTGTGTGAGTGATTACTAGTAGTTGATTATGTACAAATTATAAATATAAATACAAATATATATGTTCACCTCATTATTATCATCTCATAATATTATTTTTTTAACATCCCACATGGAATTAAATACTATGTTATTGAGTTAAAATATATAACAACACTATATTTTTGTATTTTTTGATTATTAAATACAAAATAAGGGTATGTTTGGAAAACTGAAGACAAATGATTCCTATCCGAAGAATTTCAAATACATGATTGTATTATTATATCCCATCCGATCTTCTTATCCGAAACTTTTCCAAATGCAGTATTAGAATAAGTCTTATCTGGTTCATTTTTATCCTATCTAATCTGACTCTTATCTTATCCTATCCGATCCCCTTATACTGCGCATCAGGCGAGGCCTAAGTTTTTATAGCTTACACTCCTATAATAGTTTGTTCAGATATGCCTATCGTTTGGAGTTCAGTGCCAATTTAGGATTTTAAAATGGGAGAGTGGAGGATATATAATATGGGTCTAATATCAATAAGATTTTTGTGAAAATGTTAAATTAAGAAACTTGTTTATGTAAAGTTTTTTTGTACTTGCTAAGTTACATGTACATGTAATGATGTTATTGTTTTGTACTTATAAGTTATATGTAAAGTCAGTTATGTTTTAATATAAACATGCCTTTAAAAAAATCTTGTGTTATTTTCTAATGGAGTTCAATTAAATTAGTGTTTAAGGGAATTTATCTATATATAAATGGATGATTTTAACCTAATTAAAGTATGGTGAAATAACTTAGTATTAGATCATGGTTATTAAGGTCTGGACATGGTGTTAGGGTCTAGATTAACATTACGGGTTAGGATTTTGACTAACAATATTAATGATAAACTTGTGCTATTGTATTTTTGTTTAATTCATTTATGTTGCAGTAACTGATGGATACACATGAGCAGCATGATAGAGCAAAGGGTGAGTCATCCCATGTTCCTAAAAGTCAATAAAGATATGGACAAATTAAAGTGGAGGAACCATAGGTGCAAAAACAACCAATTAATGACGTGGGAAGAATATTACGCGCAATGGCATAACTGGTGGAACAAGGGAGAGGTGGAGCACATGATGGAGAAAGTACTAAATTACATTGGACATTCATGAAGTTAAATCCTCTAACATTTATTAGGACTACCAATCCATTAGTGGCCAAAGGGTTTATTAGAAATATTAAAACAATATTCAAGGTGATGGAAGTGTAAGATGAACAAATGGTTTTGTTAGCAACCTTTAGGTTAGAAGATGATGCAAAGTTATGGTGGGATGTTATAAAGAGGTTACTTACTAAAATTGGGGGAATGGTGCCAACAATTCCTCCACAAATTACTTGGGAGAAGTTTGTGAATGTTTTCTTTGAAAAATATTTTCCAAGACTTTATTGGAAGGAGAAAAAGGAAGAATTTGTCATTATGAAATAGGGGAATCGAACGGTGGAAGAGTATAAAAATTTATTCTTATCTTTATTATGATTTGTCCATGATCTGGTGAGGATAAAAGTAAGTAAATGTGATCAGTTTCAAACTGGTTTGGATGTAGATATAAAAACCATGGTTACTACTATGAATATTACGGATTATGAGACTTAATGGAGAGAGCTACGGTGTCAGAAAAATCAATGAAAGAAATGCAAGATGAACATTCAAAGAAAGTTAGACATGATGGTACAAAATCACATGGATGGAAGATGGGAACCTCAATTCAGAATGTAACATGAGTGGTATCTATAGGTTAAGGATTTAAAATAGCAAAAGTGCGCAAGGAAGATTTCAAGGTCGAGGTGGAATGATTAGGATTAGTTGGTCAGGAAATGCATCTGTGTTGGGACCAAGGGCCATTTTTTATTATAGATGTGGTGGTCAAGGTCATATGTCTTGGGAGTGTAAAATAGTCGAGACGACACCTTTATGTTTCCACTATCATCAACAAGGGCACATGCAGAATAATTATCAATGGGAGCTACTACATCATCTGGGAGTGTGACAGTAGGAGGTAGGAGTTTTACACAAGATGTATACAGGGGAGTAGAGGAGGTATATTTCAAAGCCAAGGTAAAGAGGGAGATTTTACACTGATGCAGTAAGATGCACAATCTACACCTAGTGTAGTGACAAGTACACTTTCCATTTGTGAGAAAGATGCTTATATGTTGATAGATTATGTATCTACACATTCTTTCATATCTTTACTTTATCTATTGCATCTTAATAAACCATTATCATTATTAGATTCTGGTTTAGCTATTGTTACTCTAGTAGGGGACTAATTTTTATTGATAGGGTATATTGGGAGTGTGTTGTATGAGTATGTGAAACGGAGTTATGTTTGACTTATTACCTCTTGACATGCATGATTTTAATGTGATACTAGGTATGGATTGGTTGTCCTCCTATCATATATGTATAGATTGCTTTAGAAAGGAGGTAGCGTTTAGGTTATTGGGTGAACCTGAATTTAAATTTATGGGGGACCGAAATGTCACTCCAATATTTTTTATTTATGCTATAAAATCATATGAACTGCTAAGGAAAGGATTCCATGGTTATCTTGCTCATGTGGTGGACACATACCAAGAGGCTGGAAAACTATTAGATATTCCATTAGTTAATGAGTTTGTAGATATCTTTCCAGAAGAACTTCCAGGGATAGCACTAGATCGTGAGGTAGAATTTTTGATTGAGTTAGTATAAGGCACCACACCTATATATATTGCGCCATATCATGTGGCACTGCAGAACTAAAAGAGCTAAAAATACAGTTATAAGATTTGTTAAATAGTGGTTTTATAAGGCCTAGTGTATCAACACGGGGAGTCTCATTATTGTTTCTGATGAAGAAAGATGGAACCATGAGACTCTGCAATGATTATTGTCAGTTGAACAAGGTGATGATCTGTAACAAATACCCACTACCCCGAATTGATGACTTGCTTGATCAGTTGCAAAGAGATATAGTATTTTCCAAGATTAATCTCAGATCCAGATATTATCAGTTAAAAGTAAGAGTCTATGACATTTTTAAAACTGATTTTCATTCCAGGTATGGCCATTATGAATTTATTATCATGCCATTTGGGTTAGCAAATGCACCAACTGTATTATGGACTTGATGAATCGTATATATCACACATATATGGATTCTTTTGTTACTGTTTTCATTGATGACTTTTGATATATTATCATAGTAGGGAGGAACATGAACACCATCTACGTATTCATTTACAAACCTCGTGAGAGAAGAAGTTATATGCTAAACTTACTAAATGTGAATTTTAGCTAGACATGGTAGTATTTTTAGGGCATGTTATTTCTGCTGACGACATTTGTATTGATCCCAAGAAGGTGAAAATAGTAATGAATTGGGAAAGATCAACTAGTGTGACTGAGGTACGCAATTTTTTGGGATTTGTTGGATATTACAGGAGATTTATACCAGGGTTTTCTTCTATTGCATTGGCATTTACTAAGCTTACGAGAAAGGAAAACAAGTTTATGTGGAATGATGATTGTGAGCAAAGCTTTAAAAATTTGAAGGGTAAGTTGACATCAACTTCATTATTGACGATTTCAACGGGTACAGAAGGTTTAATCATTTATCGTAATGCCTCGTATCAAAGACTTGGTTGTGTATTAATTCAGTATGGAAATATAATTGCTTTTGATTCTCGATAAAGAGATATATGGATGCAACTAACCCACACATGATCTTGAGTTAACTGCAGTAGTTTTTGCATTAAAGATTTGGAGGCATTACCTATTTGGTTTTAATTGTAAAATTTTTATTGACTATTAACGTGTAAAATACTTATTTACTCAGAAGGATTTGAACTTAAGGTAAATAAGGTGTATGGAACTTATAAATGATTATGACTGCATAATACATCACAATCCGGGTAACTCTAATGTTGTTGTCGATGCTTTAAGTAGAAAATCTTTAGGTAAAATATCTTGTATTTATTATATACGAGTTGACTAGTTGACAAAGTTAGCTTTGATGGTTGTTGAATTGACTTTAAATGAGTCTAATGGAATAGTATCACATTTAAATGTTAGACCCACGTTGATAGTCTGGGTACACAATTATAGGCAGGCGATATAAAATTGGAAAAAGTTAGAGACAATATGAAAAAGTGTAAAGAAAATGATTTTTCTATTCGTGATGATGACATAGTTATGTATGATAACTGTTTGTGTGTAACATGACTAATTTAAGGAGAAGAATTTCAGAGGAAGCCTGTTGTTCTTTATATGCTATGCATCTAAGTAGGACAAAACTTTATAAAGATTTGAAACAATGTGATTGGTCGAAGCGAATGAAACACGAAATTACATACCTTATTGCTAGATGTCTTGTTTGCCAATAATTGAAGATGGAGCATCCGAAGCCTAATGGTTTACTACAATCCTTACCTATTCCTGAGTGGAAATGGGAACATGTTATTTTAGATTTCATTATAGGTTTACCAAAGTTGTCATCAGGGTTTGATTTTATTTGGTTTATCGTTGATAGATTGACTAAGTCTTCACATTTTCGTCCTGTTAAAACTACTTACTCCATGGATAGATATGCCAAATATATGTGGATGAGATTATTAAATTGCACGGTGAACCTGTTTTTATATTTCAGTCCGAGATCCCAAGTTTACTTGTCACTTTAAGCCTAGTTTGCAACAAGCTTTGGGAACTAAATTAAGATTTAATATAGCTTTTCATCCTTAGACCAATGGGTAGTCAGAAATAATTATCTAGACACTCAAAGACATGTTACGAATTTGTGTATTAAAGTTCAAGGGTAGTTGGGATGAACACTTATCACTAATAGAGTTTTCTTATAATAACATCTATTATTCCAGTATTGAGATGGCACCTTATGAAGCTTTGTATGGGAGAAAGTGCAGAACTCCAATATGTGGACATCATGTAGGGGAATGAAAACTATTTGGGCCAAAAACTGTGCAACAAACTAATAAGAAGATATATTTTATACATAATCACTTGAAGGTGGCACAAAGTAGACAAAAAAGCTGTGTAGACAACCGATGGAAAGAATTGAAATTTAAGGAAGGTGATCGAGTATTCTTTTGGGTTTCACCTTGGAGAGGGGTTATGATATTTGGGAATAAGGGAACATTAAGTCCTAGGTACATTAGATATTATAAGATAGTGAAACGAGTTGGAGCCATAGATTATAAGTTGAAAATATCACCAAAATTATCTTGGATACATGACATTTTCATATATCAATTTTGCGTAAGTATGTAGGAGATACTTCACATGTGTTTATTTCACAACCAAAAGAGCTTCAAGATGACTTGACCTATGTGAAAAACCAATTACTATTTTAGATCTAAAGGAGAAAGTGTTTCATAATAAAACCATTCCATTAGTTAAGGTAATGTGGAGAAGTCAGAATGTGGACTACGTTACCTAGGAAGGAGAGGATAATATGAATAATAATATATCCTCATCTCTTTGGCAAGTTTCTTGTGTGTTAAATTTTGGGGATGAATTTTTTTAAGAGGGATAGAATTGTAATGCCCTAAAACATGATTTGACATGTTAGTTACATGATTAGTTATAAGTTATGATTGAAAAGGTTGATGATGGGTATTAACATTTTAATTATTATGTTTAGAGGATGCATACTCACATGATATATATGTTGTTTGCATTAGATTCTAATTGAGCTTACGATCGGTGATGACATGTTCAGAGCATATGATTATTTATGTAGTTAAATGTATTATAAATATATTTTGGATACATTGTTGTGTTTATAAAACTAAACCGAGGTGTTGGTGCGAATTTGGTGAGGTTTGGTTGCCAATTGTTTAAGTTATAAAAAATTAGGCAGATTGTTATATTCACATTAGAGCTCAGTTTAAGCATAGTAAAGTTATGATTTTGGAAAAATATGAAATTAAAAAGTTGTACATATTTAAGTTATATAAGAGTGGGTGTAAACGGAAGTTCAATCGGATGATATAATAGTAAGTTAGAGTGGAATGACGAACAGGGGACGAATCTGCCATAAGTCGAAATGTTTTGATTAGACCTTTCTTTCATCCAATCATACACAACCACCTTAAAAATGATTACATGACTACTTGACCATGTTTTTATGCTTATAAATCAGATATTTATCATCTTCTTCCTTTCATAGTATAATCTTTAGTAGAAGTAAGCTTAAGGAGAGAGAAAAAAGGGTTTTAGGAAGGATTGTTTGGGAAAAATTATCATAAATCAAGGAGTTCTTATAAGGTAATTATGTTTTTGTTAAAGTTGGAAATATGCATGAGTTCTACAATTTGTTTATATTTATTTCTAATTTTGAAAAGATTTAAATGAGCACCATTATTACTAGAGAGAGAGAGAGAGAGAGAGAGAGAGAAGAAAGGTTTAACACCATAGATGAGAAATTGTGCTGGAATGGCAAAAAGTGAAACTTAAAAATCCTAGACTTAGATATATATGTTAGGTAGTTGTTTTTATGAATTAAAACCCAAAGTAGAGATTATGTCATGCTTAATTATTTTAGGTTATGCTTTAATGTTCTATTTCGGACCTAGTTGTGTTCAAAGTGGCATAAATCATTGGATACTTACTAAAATCAAGTGATTCCCATTTTAATGTTAGATAACATATATAAGTATAACATATTCTAATATGATCATAAAATACCTTATGGTTTGACTTGGGTACTGTTTTGAAGTTGAAGTTTTGTTGCCGTTGTTCTGCAAAAACAACATGAAAACTGTTATAGTAAAATGGCCATAACTTTCTATAAAAAAGTCGTACTTTTATTCTGTAAATTGTGTTAGAAATTTAATGCATATGGTGTTACAGAAATGTGAAGTAAAATATCTAATTCTTTTCCAATTATCTCAGATTGACCAACTAAGGTGATATATTACTAGATTTAATGTTATTTGGTGTATTTAAATGTTAATGATCTTGAATTGATAGGTGGGGAAGCAACTAATGCTACCATACCAAGGAAATAGATTTGGTACTAATTCCATTACTTACTTTAAGGTGAGTTACCTGACCTATGCAATGAAGATGCTTATACTTTTATTAAGAAATGTATAGATTAAATACATGTGTTAGAATGCTTGTGTAACGATGTGGTGTTTATGGGACATATGCATATGATTAAAAATCTTAAGTGAAGTTATCTAATTTTATGGACCGTGGTGGGTACTATGGGATGTGGGGGTCACGTTATTCTAACTTAAAGTTTTGTGTACTCGGGCCAAAATAAAGGGATGTGGCGGTCCCTGTAATCGTGGTGGGTTAATTGGATCGTGGTAAGTTCAGTCTTGCCAGCATCCACAATTCTTACTTATGTTATATGATTTAAAATATTAATTCAAATCTTTTTATATATGTGGTGTGTGTGTCTACGACTGTTCATTAAGTTTTTATATCTTACACTCATATAATGTTATATTTTAGGTATGCTTATCGTTTGGAGTTCACTGCTAAGTTATGACTTTAAAACGAGAGAGCGGAAGATATATAATATGGGTTTAATATTAATAAGATTTTTGTGAAAATATTAAACTAAGAAACTTGTCTAGGTAAAGTTCTTTTGTACTTAGTAAGTTATATGTAAATGTAATGATGTCCTTGTTTTGTGCATTTAAGTTATATGTCAACGTTTTTCATATTAACATGCCTTTAAAAAATCTTAGGTTATTTTTTGAGATATTTCAATCAAATTATCGTTTAAATGAATATATATATACAAGGATGATTTTATGAAAAGTATGCACTCGCTTTGATAAAGCTCTAATACCAATTTGTAAAAAGTGCGCTACAACGGAATAATGCGACTTCTTAAATAAATCCAATTTTAATTAAACCCAAATTTTAGTTAAACCCTAACACATGCATATAGGTGATTTGATAACATAAAATCAATAAGCATGCAAAGGAAACCAATTTTAGGAAAAATTCCCGAAGGGCAAAACCTTTTATTTCACTATAATTGTAAATCGTAACTTACGCGGTTATAATTAAATAGATTTTGACACATGAATACCCGCAGGTGTCGGTTACAAGAACACGCAGTTCTATCTTCAGCAAAGATCCATACGCAGTGAACCTCAATGATTACAGTCGCCAGCCCAGTACCTCCCACGAGTGGTACCTAGATCAGCAGTAGGTTACCCTCCCTACAAGAGCAAACTTGAACAAGATGTACGTTCTTGGGTTCCAAAATAATTCACCACTGCATATGGAATTTTTGTGAATTGAAAACAATGAGGAAGCCAAAAGTATTCTGATGATTTCTCAGTGTTTGCAGAAGGAAAAACAAAAACAAGAAAGACTTATTGTGAAAAATGGAGTTGGAGAGTCCTTTTTATAGGAACTTTAAGGCGGCAAGTCGCTCAAACGAGATAGCGTGTCGTTTGAACGAGATCCAGTGTCATTTGAATGACAACTGGAACGACATACGGTGTCGTTCGAACGAGATTAAAATTAAATAATTTAATTTTCCTTCTTCTCCATAAATTTACCGCCTCAAAACTTTGAAAATTATATTTTGGACAAAAAACATTTAAAGCTCTGCTCCAACACTTAGAAAATATTTTGTAAAAAATATCCCAATATCCTAAGTGAATAATTATGGAATAAAAACATAATCTTTACCAAATTAGTCTTGCAGAGACTTCTTTGATGAAGAACTTTGATATTCGGATCCGTCTTGATGCTTGAATGATCTTGAATAATTCTTTGACGGTTGTAGTGGTATACGACATACTCTAATATAAACAAGACTTATAAAATATGTCCTTACAAATATTCCCCTATGTATATGCCGATAAAAATTAAAAATAATTCGAATTATCAAATAAAAATGTCTATACAAATCTAATACCCTCCCATGAACCCAAAAGTGAAAAGGTACTTGAAATGGAAGTCTTCAATATTTTCTTCAAAAATCTTCATCAATCTTGCTTGTCATCATCATGGTGTGCAACATGATCTTCAATTGTTCCTACACACATGAGACAATAAATAAATACCTTCGTGACGTATCGAGTTTGAAATGATATAAATATCAATCAATCATAAATCAATCAATATAATCAAATATCTCCTATAATAACTCCACTATAATTCGTTCTCCCCCTTTTTCTTTGACCGAAATAGACATGGAAAAGAATAACCAAAATACGCATGGAGTTGTCACGATAAACATAATAGCAAACATGGATCAAACTACGCGCATGTAGAGAAAATACTCAAAAGATCCACAAACTATTTTTGATTTTTCATTTTTTCAAACAAAGAAATTTACATAAATCACACCATGAATAACATTAAGACAACCAAATCGTGGAAGTGGAATGAATGGGTGTGAACAAGTTCAATAGGTAATAAAACTCAATCAAGCATATGTGTAACACCCCGATCCGAATTTAAAGGTTATTAAAGGACTAACCTAATCTGGTTCGTACGTTAATTTTGAAGTGCAATGAAACACCCTATATAATGTTTCTAATCTAATTTTAATAGTATCTAACTTTACACTTATTAGCATGCGAGTCAAATTTATAATTACTACATGATGTGACCCAAGGGGAGTGCCCCCAAGGTCAAGTAAACAGAGAAACTAATCGTAAAGCAAGTAACTACTTACTTGTACATCACTCTCAAAATACGAAATGACACGCAACCTGCCGAAACAAATGAGGGATGTGAGCCAAATGCTTAGTGGGAACATATACAAATGCAGTATAGAAACGGACGGCAGAAAGGAATACTCACATGCTACACTACATGCATGTGAAAATATGTATATATCTACATATAGACCTTCAAAAATACATGTGCCAATGTATTTAATCATTTTTATTACAAAAAGGTTATTTGGTTCCATTTGGCCTTCCTGGCCTTACAAAATAGTAATTTTGTATTAACATGCTTAGAAAACTAGCACTTATTCCTATTAACTCACTCATAATCAACAAATATCCTTTGTTTGGGAAACCTTTCATTTTCATTAAGACCATTTATATTTCTAAATTCAATTAACTCACGCCCGAGCTATTTGACCATATCATAAGACTTTCATCAACACACGCACACATCGTGTCAGAAAACTACTCCTTTTTTCCTATTGAAAGCCTCATATAACACACGCTTGTGTTTAGTATGGTTTCAGCCTCATTAGGTAGCTTAAGTATCATTAAGTTACCTTATTTAACCATCCCATGTTACCATGTGAACCTTAAATAATTAATGTGTTATTATTGCATTAATAAATTATTGGATCAATACCATCCATTTATGCCTCTTTCATGAATATCCGATTCATTATTTAGCATTATATTTAGGGAATCCACCAACACACCCCCATCACAACACATTCACACCCACGGTTTCACATAATTTCACCGTCCAGCACCGAGCGCCAAGTAAACTGCAGTTGGTTTGGGGTATTTCACCACTAGGGACCACATAGCCTTGCTTTATTATTTATCCCGACATCATCCAATATCATTATCTTGCCAATGTATTCAATATTTTCATAATGTTCACATTAATTTGCCTTTTCGGGGCCGAAGCCAAAACCTGAGGCTTAACCGTCCATTTTTCCATTATTCATTTAGAAAAAATCATTATATTCCATTAAAGTCCTTTTTCTCATGCACGCATTGATTTTTATCCCGAAAATCATTTTCGCTTTAAGGACTTAGATTATTTTTTCCATATTAGTGCCAAAACACTCTTTAGTATTTTATTTTATAAAAAAGTCACACTTTAAGTAAATTACCAATTTACCATTTTTCTTTACCAAAACTTGCAACCTTATCCTTTTGCAAGTGTTATTCACAAAAATACCCCTTCAAGTTCTAAACTCAATACTAAGGCATTTTAGTCATTAACACACTTGTTCAACTTCTCACTTTGCCAAAATTACACATTTTGCATTTTAACCATTTTTAATATATAAAATCACGTTTTTTACATATTAAAGTCATATTTCTCATAATTAAGCCTACATACTTTAATTATGTCTTTTCACAACTTAAAATTCATTTCGTCAATATTCAAACATTTGACATATTTACACTTTCAAACTTAGTGTTACACACTTTAATTTTGAGTTTTAACACTAAAAATTCATTTTAGTCTACAGTTACACATTTGACACTCTACATTTCAAACTTTGTGTCACACTTTAATTATGACTTTTTGTATAAGGACCCATACTTAGTGATTTATTTCACACTTAGCCTTCTTTACTTTCATTATTTACATGAAGACTTTAGTTTCACATGTTTACTAATTAAACCCACTTTATTTACTTATGATGAGTTCACACACTTTAAAATATCATTTTTAAAATGAAAGCATTCCTTCATATATAAAACACTTTATTTAATGTAGGAAAATACATGTTCAAGTTACCAAATGCCATGAATAAGCTCAAACATCACTATAGAAATCACATTCTCTTTATTTAAAACACATTTTTAACCCATTTTATTTCATAAAATGTCTATGAATAGTATTCTAAAAATTTAACTCTTTTAGAACTAATCTAAAACCTTCTTTTAAATGCCTCTTTCTACTCAAAATATTAAGGGTGAAAATAATAAACCCATAAATGCATTATACCCACTTTGTTACATATTATTACACAAAAAATCTGTAGAAAAATATTCTGAATTTTTATCAATTTCAAAACCCATTTGAAATATATCTTTCAAACCCATTTGCAAATAAAATCATAGATTTCAACTAGTTAAACCCATAGATGAAAACTAACTAACATCACACATATATTAAGTCTAATACATGTAATTAAAGTAGCTAAAATTATACTCAACTTCAAACCTAAACCAAAGTTAGTATTCCCACCTAGGTATCTCCAAAATGGTGGTGGAAATGGTGGTGTAAGAGGAGCAACTCCCACCTCCAAAGGTGGACTCAAGGGGTTACCAAAATATCTCCAAAACAAGCTCCAAGAGTCCTCAATCTCCAAGATCAAAACCCCCTTCTACAACTCCCAAACCTCATCAAAAGCTTCTAAAAAACTCTCCCTACAAGCTGCCCCAAAACTCCAAGGTGTTTTAATAGTGTTTGTGACCTCCAAAATGGTGTTTTCATGATGTAAAGATGGTGGGAAAGAAGAGCTACGAATTTGGGATGAAGGAAGAGCTCTTGTTTGACCATGGTGATGAAGAAAATTTGATGAAAAGAGTGAGATATTAATGGCCAACTCACTTTCCCTCCCATTTCTCTTATAAGGTATTTGTGGTAGTCTTTCACTCTTGACCAACCACCCAAGAGTTTGTGTGTCCCAAATGGTGCAAAAGGGTTCCTAAGGTCTGCAATTTAAGTGGAAAATGAACAATACAATGCAACCAACCTTGGCACACGTGACACTCAAGACCCACCTAAAATCAATCCCAAAAGAATGATTTGCGTCATTTTCTCTCTCTATTTTTTTTTGCAATTTTTAACTTGAGATTCATATTCCTTGTATTTTTTGGGCTAAAAATATTATTCATAATTATCGTTTGGCCTCCCGAATTGTCCTGTACATGGTGCGCAAGAATTGGGACCTCCGTACAAAAGTATTTTTTCCGATTTTCTCTTCATAATAACATTCCATATATTTTTGTGAGTCAAAAAATATATTCACAATATTTTTTTGACCTTCCGAGACTTCCTAAACAATTTGCGCAAGATTGGACTTTTGTTGTGTCGCATGTCGTAAGACAATTAGTACACATGCTTGCGTAACATTCGTTGCTTGTCCGAATCGCACGAAACTTAACCAAAGTGCTTAAAATAATTATATAAACTCAAAATAACCACTACACCAAATTCTGCGAATGGTCACGCCCAGTGGGTCACGGACCAAGTCCGCGACCAGCTGGTCGCGGACTTGGGCCGTGACCCACTCAATATTTGGCGTGACCAATTTTATTACCACACTAAATTATCTATGCTCTGGTAGTGGTCATGGACTAAATCCCTGACCATAGTGGGTCACGGACTTGGGTCGTGACCCGGTCGTGACCAGCTTGGCGCCAAAATTCCCTCCAAACAGGTCGCGGATGGGTCACAGACTTGGGCCGTGACCAGGTCGTGACCAACTTGGCCCCAAAATTCCCTCCAAACTGGTCGCGGATGGGTCACGAACTTGGGCCGTGACCAAAGGCGCGGCGAAGCATAAAACACACACATTAAGGGTCACGGCTTAGGGCTGTGACCATTTGTTGGTCTGGGTCATGGCTATAGGCCGTGACCATACATCATTCAAACACCAAGGCTGCTGGAAAAGGGTCACGCATTATGGGTCACGACTTGACAAATGGATTTATTCACAAACCTAGCACTTGCTATAATGCAGTAATCAGTACTTGCATTTTGATCCATGCTGGCCAAAAATGAGTAAGATTGGCCAACATGGATATCTATACTGGTATAATTTTGTTGAGATGTGTATTATCCCTCTATTTCTGCTAACAGCAGGTTGGTTTATTAGGTTCAGAATCTTGGATCTCTTAGGTAAACTCCGTATCTAATTTGTGTTTTAGCTTTTTAGGTTTTTGGATATGATAATTTTCGATTGAAATGTATATTAGAGATTTCCAATAAAACCTTTATATGGTTGTTTTGCAGATATTTGGTGTAATAATGCACTGTACTTTGGTGTAAACATTTGGATTTGCAGATATTTGGTGTAATTTTGCAAAAATCAAAAGTACAGTGCATTATTATTCGATATAGAGATTGTATGGTTGTTATGATTATTCTATACATAAACTATTATTTGTATTCTCAGATTTACTGAACATCGGATCTCGAAATAAGTGCATTGGCGCCAAACGTGAGCTAAGACGTCACTTCAATATGGGTTTTCATTTGTGTTTGTATAGGTAAATTCCATTCACTTATACGATCAACGCTATGGTTTATGTTAGTTAGGTAAATTACCAATTTTGATCATATCACCTGTTAAAGAGTGGACTGGATGGAGTATTAACAAATCATCAATACAATAGTTTAATATAACCACACTTACTCTTATGTTTTTAAAGTATATCATCTTAAATCATTACTTTATTTGAAAAAATGTCTAAACAAAATGTCATGGTTGACAGTTATAGCATCTTAAATCATTACTTTGTTTGAGAGTAGATACAATACATACATTTGATCAGTTCGGTATGCATCAATTTTGTATATAAACATCAGTTTTGTATACAATATATACCATATAAACAGCAGTGGTTCTCCCGTCTATCTTTATATAGATTACTGGTATATATTTTTTGTTTATATAGATTGTTGGTATAAAAAATGTAAACTCAGAACAATGTATTGAGAACACCTATCTGCTACACGGGGACTGATTTATTCAGGTTGTGATTTTACGTGGACTGAAAACACCTCTAAGTGGTATATAGCTTTGTTTTTTCAGGATGTGGTTATATGTGGACTGATTTAACATTCACAACACTTAGAACATGTATATTTTAACCCTCTCTTTATTTATCTCAAGATTCCGCATGTCAAAGTTAGTATTTAGGGTCTGTTTAGGCCAATCTTTGAATAAAACAAAGATATCTAACTAATCATTTGAAATGTCCCACGGGACCAATGTAACTCGTTAGAGGGTGAAAACTCGAAACAGCCCTCTAAAGGATTATGGGTGGTACCAACACATCCCACGGCACCAATGTAAATGTAGGAACTGACCCCGCAGCCGCGGGTCTCCCGGTTTGAGAATACGACGGTAATTTGCGTATTTCTAGACTTAGGCTTAAAAACATGGCGTTAGAAGGTGAAAACTCGAAACATCCCCAGAACGGCCCCGTGGGTGGCACCAACAACTCCCACGGGACTAAACTAACTTGTAGGAACTGACCTCGTAGTCGTGGGTCTCCCGGTTTAAGAATACGACGGTAATTTGTGTATTTCTAGACTTAGGCTTAAAAACATGGCGTTAGAAGGTCAAAACTCGAAATAGCCCCCGAACGGCCCCGTGGATGGCACCAACACCTCCCACGGGACCAACATAACTCGTAGGAACTGACCCCACAGCTCCGGGTCTCCCGGTTTGAGAATACGACAGTAATTTGCATATTGCTAGACTTAGGTTTAAAAACATGGCGTTAGAAGGTGAAAACTCGAAAAGCCCCAGAACGGCCCTGTGGGTGGCACCAACACCTCCCACGGGACCAACGTAACTCGTAGGAACTGACCCCGCAGCCCCGGGTCTCCCGATTTGAGAATACGACGGTAATTTGCGTATTTCTAGATTTAGGCTTAAAAACATGGCGTTAGAAGGTGAAAACTCGAAACAGCCCCAGAACGGCCCCATGGGTGGCACCAACACCTCCCACGGGACAAACGTAACTCGTAGGAACTGACCCCACAGCCCCGGGTCTCCCGGTTTGAGAATACGATGGTAATTAGCGTATTTCTAGATTTAGGCTTAAAAACATGGCGTTAGAAGGTGAAAACTCGAAACGGCCCCGTGGGTGGCACCAACACCTCCCACGGGACCAAGTAACTCGTAGGAACTGACCCCACAGCCGCGGGTCTCCCGATTTGAGAATACGACGGTAATTTGCGTATTTCTAGACTTAGGCTTAAAAACATAGCGTTAGAAGGTGAAAACTCGAAACAACCCCAGAACGGCCCCATGGGTGGCACCAACACCTCCCACGGGACCAACGTAACTCGTAGGAACTGACCCCGTAGCCGCGGGACTCCCGATTTGAGAATACGATGGTAATTTGCATATTTATAGACTTAGGGTTAAAAACATGGTGTTAGAGGGTGAGAACTCAAAACAGCCCCAAACGGCCCCGTGGGTGGCACCAACACCTCCCCCGGGACCAACGTAACTCGTAGGAACTGACCTCGCAGCCGCGGGTCTACCGGTTTGAGAATACGATGGTAATTTACGTATTTATAGACTTAGGCTTAAAAACATGGCATTATAAGGTGAAAACTCGAAACAGCCCCAGAACGGCCCCGTGGGTGGCACCAACACATCCCACGGGACCAACGTAACTCGTAGGAATAGACCCCGCAGCCGCGGGTCTTCCGGTTTGAGAATATGATGATGATTTGAGTATTTCTAGACTTAGGCTTAAAAACATGGCGTTAGAGGGTGAAAACTCGAAACAGCCCCAGAACGGCCCTGTGGGTGGCACCAGCACCTCCCACGGGACCAACATAACTCGTAGGAACTGACCTCGCAGCCGTGGGTCTTCCAGTTTGAGAATACGACGGTAATTTGCGTATTTCTAGACTTAGGCTTAAAAACATGGCGTTAGAGGGTGAAAACTCGAAACATCCCCAGAACGGCCCCGTGGGTGGCACCAACACCTCCCACGGGAGCAACGTAACTCGTAGGAACTGACCCCGCAGCCGCGGGACTCCCAGTTTGAGAATACGACGGTAATTTGCATATTTCTAGACTTAGGCTTAAAAACATGGCGTTAGAGGGTGAGAACTCGAAACAGCCCCCGAACGGCCCCGTGGGTGGCACCAGCACCTCCCCCAGGACCAACGTAACTCGTAGGAACTGACCCCGTAGCCGCGGGTCTCCCGGTTTGAGAATATGACGATAATTTGCGTATTTCTAGACTTAAGCAAAACATGGCGTTAGAGGGTGAAAACTCGAAATAGCCCTCGAAGGGCCCCGTGGGTGGCACCAACACCTCCCACGGCACCAACGTAACTCGTAGGAACTGACCCCACAGCCACGGGTCTCCCGATTTGAGAATACGATTGTAATTTGCGTATTTGTAGACTTAGGCTTAAAAACATGGCGTTAGAAGGTGAAAACTCGAAACAGCCCCAGAACGGCCCCGTGGGTGGCACCAACACCTCCCACGGGACCAACGTAAGTCGTAGGAACTGACCCCGCAGCCGCGGGTCTCCCGGTTTGAGAATACGATGATAATTTGCGTATTTTAGACTTAGGCTTAAAAACATGGCGTTAGAAGGTGAAAACTCGAAACAGTCCCAGAACGGCCCCGTGGGTGTTACCAATACCTCCCACGGGACCAACGTAACTCGTAGGAACTGACCCCGCAGCCGCGGGACTTTCGGTTTGAGAATACGACGATAATTTTCATATTTATAGACATAGGGTTAAAAACATGGCGTTAGAGGGTGAGAACTCGAAACAACCCCCGAACGGCCCCGTGGGTGGCACCAACACCTCCCCTGGGACCAACGTAACTCATAGGAACTGACCCCGCAGCCACGAGTCTCCCAGTTTGAGAATATGATGGTAATTTGCGTATTTCTAGACTTAAGCAAAACATGGCGTTAGAGGGTGAAAACTCGAAACAGCCCCCGAACGGCCCCGTGAGTGGCACCAACACCTCCCCCGGGACCAATGTAACTCGTAGGAACTGACCCCGCAGCCGCGGGCCTCCCGGTTATTGAATACGATGGTAATTTGCATATTTCTAGACTTAGGCTTAAAAACATGGCGTTAGAGGGTGAAAACTCGAAACAGCCCCCAAACGGCCCTGTGGTTGGCACCAACACCTCTCCCGGGACCAATGTAACTCGTAGGAACTGACCCCGCAGCCGCGGGACTCCCGATTTTAGAATACGACGGTAATTTGCATATTTTTAGACATAGGCTTAAAAACATGGCGTTAGAGGGTGAAAACTCGAAACAGCACTCAAACGGCCCCGTGGGTGACACCAACACCTCCCACGGGACCAATGTAACTCGTAGGAACTGACCCTGTAGTCGCGGGACTCCCGGTTTGAGAATACAATGATAATTTGCATATTTATAGACTTAGGCTTAAAACATGGCGTTAGAGGGTGAGAACTCGAAATAGCCCCCGAACGTCCCCGTGGGTGGCACCAACACCTCTCACGGGACCAATGTAACTCGTAGGAACTGACCCCGTAGCCGCGGGACTCCCGGTTTGAGAATACGACGGTAATTTGCATATTTCTACTTGGTTACTGATAATTTTAACTCATGTATGCAATTTTTCTGCTTGATTAAATTTTTTGTAAAACTACTTGGTTATTGATATTTTTTTTATGTATCCCATCATTTGTAGGATTTTTGCACGCGGAACAAACGAAGGAGGCAATGGTCTACAGCATGAAGATTGTTTATAGGTTGTGGACAATCAGGATTTTGTCAGCCATGCAGGCTTTTATTGTTTAGTTTAATGGCCGTGCAGGCTTTTATAATTTGATTGTTGAATTTTATGGCCATGCAGGCTTTATAATAAGTAGGTTTTACATTACAGGTTTTGGAATGTCAAGAAAATAGAGGAAACTCTGCCCAATTTTTTTTTTTTTGGTCTGTGAATTATTAAGACGTGTAATATTTATAAGTTTGTATATATATTTGTTTATTAACAACGTTCTCAATTCACAATTTGTGATTTTTTTTATTGTTTTGCCAATAATAAATATTTGTAACACCTCGTATGCGTCAAACGTTACACGTAGCAACTGATGGTGCACTCACAGGACCCCCCATTTTAGTATTGGACCAAAAAAATACATTTTTTTTTAAAATTATAGTTAAATATGGTCATGGACTTTTTCCATGACCATTCTTATTTTTTCGTCACGGTTGTGGGTCGCGGACTTTGGCCGCGACCAATTTGTTATTGTTGTGAGTCACGGACTAGGACCGCGACCAATTTTTTTTATATTTTTTGTCACGGTAACGAGTCGCGGACTTTGGCCGCGACCAATTTGTCACGGTTGTGGGTCACGGACTTTGGCCACGACCAATTTGTCACGGTTGTGGGTCACGGATGAGGGCCGCGACCCGTCACGACATGGGTCACGGCCTAAGTCCGCGACCATCTTCCGTGAACCCCTCTCGACCGTGACCATTTTTTGGTCACGGACTTGGGCCGCGACCCACGAAAATGGTCACGCCCGAAATGGTCACGGCCCAAGTCCGCGACCCACAGCTTTGGTCAGGGATTTCGGCCGTGACCAATCGCCAGTTTTGGTGTAGTGAACACTCCTGCGAACCATGCAACATAAAACTTTCTCGTTTAATCCATATTGCGATATTTTGCTTTTCGTACCATTTAAATATCGCGTCGTATTAACCTTGTCCGTGTCACATCCGTTCCTTGATATTTTTTCCTCAAACTCAATGGACATGGTGGCCAATACTATTAGAGATTAAATACACATTAATGCGACACATGCATCGTTGATTTTTTTTTCGTTTAAACCATTTACGTAATATTACTTGACGTGTTACACTTGGATTATTTATTCCTCAAATTTTCCTTTGGACAAAACACTTCAAATAACGTTATATACCTATTTTCTGGGGTGGGGTATTACAATATGTGCACGATGCATAAGTGTACTCCTATCGATTGAACATAAAAAATATCCTTAGGTGTAAAATTGTTGAATTTAGATGATATCGACTAAATCAAATCAACAAATCAAATCCTAAATGGTTTTCACTCCAATAATGTCCAAACTATTTAGCGTCGTTTAGAGAACTTTTCAAAGGACGTGCAAACCCATTGATAGATATCCCACCGAAACTCCCTCATAAATAATAATCCTTTTTATTTTTCACATGAGGTTCTAAATTCTCAACTTAGAGAAAATCTATTGGCCCAAATTTGAGCATATATCATCTTTTTATTACCTTAATTTTTTGTGTGGGCTCTTTTCAAATGATGGCTTTTACGCATAGTCAATTTTACACTCTTAGAAAGGGGAATGGTTTTTACATGCACTACTTTTATTACTCTCGAATTATTGCACTTGGTTCGTTTTAAGGATGAGATTGAGATGAAAACACTGATACGTAAAATAATCAAACAAATCCATGCATTGGCACATTAAAGGAAATAATGAGTCAAACATATAGGAAGTATCAACTAATAACATCTCAATGACTCCAAACATTGTAAAGCACATGAGTGACATGATATATTGTCTCAAAACACTATCAAATTATCACATGGATAAATGGAATGAAATTGTGACTCGGTCATCCTAAATGTCTTTTCATACATGGTGTAAAACAAGATATAATTTTTTTTTTACCTTTTCAATTTTTTTAAAAAAATGAAAATCTTTTTGTATTTTTTCAAAATTTTTCAAAAAAAAAAACCATAAATACAAATATGGTACACACTAGAAATATGCAGAATATCGGCATGAGCATCATCCTATGCTAGAAAACAGTAAATCACACAAAGAATCATCAATCTAAGCAGGTGTGATTAAATGAGCAATGCAGTATTAGCAATTAAGCATAAATACCAAAAATGACTGTATATAAAATGTTATAAGCAACCCAACAATACCAAATAATGTAACCAAAGAACATCGGGTACTTCAAACAGAATGGTCAAAGTCAACCAGGTCGCTTGAATGAGACTCCCTGTCATTCAAATGACATAGCATCTCACTAAAAGGCTTTGCGCGAGATCAAAGGTCGCTCGAACGAGAAAATCAAAATTTTACAGATTCCCCAGAATGTTAAACAGCGTTGCCCAGTGAAAAAATATCCAGAAAAAGATACCTGGAAGGTGATGACAAAAGAATAAATGAGCTCAAACATGGATATGCTCAATCTACAACAAGTGAGTCATAACACTAGTAAGTATATATTATGGAGCATAACTAGTGTATGACATATATTAACACAATCAACTAAACGATCTCACATGGGGTGAATCACGTGCAAGCAAACGAGAGTCGTGAACAATTAGACCATAAGCCTATAAATTCGATTCCTAACCTAAACAGATTTGTAACGACAAGTGGGGGTTTGAGGAATCGAATTTACTTTTCTATTAAGCTTCCTAGGTCCATTTAAAAGTTTGTAACATAAATTCCTAGGATGACCTTGCCTACCACAGTGTGCGCAAGTGTAAATCAGGCGGTGGGTGTTACCTAAAGGTGGTCCTTTCCTCAAATTCCTAGGTGGAGCTCTCCTCAAATTCCTAGGTGGCTCTCGCTTGACAACCCTCGGTGCCTCTCTCTAAATAACCCTAGGAGGCTCTCTCACGCATGTGGGGTTGGCTTTGGGAATGGGTGCAACACTCTCATCGAAGCCTATACCACCCCTATCCTCCTTAATTTGGACTGGCCCTAAAATTCTATCTAACGTTTCTGACCGAAACTCCAAATAAAATTTTAACTTGCTTGATTCTCTCAAACTCTTCTCACGCTCACCCATCCTCGACTCGAGTAAACGTCTAGAATCTTAAAATTCTAAAAGCTCCTTTTTCATAACCTCCATCACACCTCGGAGACTATCTCTCTCACCCTCTACATATCCTAGATTCTCTTTCAAAATTTTCTGACGTCCCCTAAGTTCTTCAACTAAAACATCATTATAATTTTTTAAGGCACGCTCTTTCAATTGAGCTTTCAGTTTCAAATTTTCTTTCTTTACTTTCAAAGCTTCAGCATAAAGTTCATTGAAATCAGTTTGCAAGTTACGCTCATTTACACTTCCGTACTCACTCTCATCACCCTCACTATCATCACTATTCACACGGGTAGGAGGCTCTCGCCTAGAAGCAAAAAAAACTTCTTCTTTAGAATCACTAAGGGTAGAAACATGAGATGTCGATTTATTCAATTTCTTCCTTAAATTTATGGGACACTCATCTATCATGTGCCCAACGCCCTCACAATTCGAACATCTCTCAGAATCATTTTCAATGGAAGATTTAAAATAAAAATTTGTGTGAATTTTCGAACTAGACTTTTCAAAAAGTTGACATCGAAAATCATCAAAACCACCAAAAGCCATTTTTAAGAAAAACACAATTTTTCGAAAGACCAAGATCAAACGCGATAAATTAATGTAACCTTCTCTGATACCAATTTAAAAAGGTATGCACTCGCTTTAATAAAGATCTAATACCAATTTGTAAAAAGTGCGCTACAGAAGTATAATGCGACTTCTTAAATAAATATAATTTTAATTAAACCCAAATTTTAGTTAAACCCTAACACATGCATCTAGGTGATTTGATAACATAAAATCAATAAGCATGCAAAGGAAACCAATTTCAGGAAAAATTCTCGAAGGGCAAAACCTTTTATTTCACTATAATTGTAAATTGCAACTTAAACGGTTATAATGAAAAAGATTTTGACACACGAATACTCGCAGGTGTTGGTCGGTCTCATCAGCAATGGAACAATCGCAACTACTCCACAAGAACACATATTTCTATCTCTAGCAAAATACCACACGCAACGAACCTCAATGACCGCAGTCGTCAGCCTAGTACCTCCCACGAGTGGTACCTAGATCAACTGTGGGTTACCTTCCCTACAAGAGCAAACTTGAACAAGATGTATGTTTTTGGGTTCCAAAATAATTCACCACAGTATATGGGATTTTTGTGAATTGAAAACAAAGAAAAAGCCAAAAGTATTCTGCTGATTTCACAGTGTTTGCAGAATGAAAAACGAGAAAGACTTCTTGTGACAAATGGAGTTGGAGAGTCCTTTTTATAGAAACTTTAAGGCAACAGGTCTCTCAAACGAGATTACTTATCGTTTGAACGAGACCTAGTGTCGTTTGAATGACAGCAGGCACTTCGTGCGACATGCGATGTCGTTTGAATGGCATACGGTGTTGTTCGAACGAGATTAAAATTAAATAATTTTCTTTTTCTTTTTCTCGATAAATGCACCGCATCAAAAACTCCGAAAATTATATTTTTGACGAAGAACATTTAAAGCTCCACTCCAACACTTAGAAAATATTTTATGAAAAATATCCCAATATCCTAAGTAAATAATTATGGAATAAAAATATAATCTTTACCAAATTCGTCTTGCAGAGACTTATATGATGAAGAACTTTGATATTCGGATCCGTCTTGATGCTTGAAGATCTTGAATAATTTTTCGAGGGTTGTTGTGGTATACGACCTACTCTAATGTAAACAGGACTTATAAAATATGTCCATACATTTTAACTTAATTAAAGTAGGGTGCAACAACCTAAGCTCATTTTGCTCTCTTTAATCTTTTTATGCCTTCAAGCATCATTTTATTAGAAGCCTTTACTTGTCAATTTCTTGGGGGTAGGCCACAGAGCTAAAGTGGTCCTTGATTCCATGGTTGTCGCAGAAACCTTGAAGGGTTATACTTTTAAACTTTGTTTCGTTTTCCTTAATGATTATCCTAGATACACCAAAATGTGTTATAATGTTTCTTCAGATGAATCTGATTATATTGGTGTCCCTGATGTTCACCAGTGGCTCTGCTTTAATCCACTTTGCGAAGTAATCGGTGCCTACCAACAAATATTTAGGATTCCCTGGTGCTATTGGGAGTGGAACTATAATATCCAATCCTCACCGGGAAAATTACTATGGGCTAGTTAGTGACTTCAAGTCACTGGTCGGTTGATGGAGCACGGGGGTGAACGTTTGGCACTTTTTACATATCTGGACATTAGAGTTTCATCTTTCTTCATATATGGACACCAGCACCCTTCTTTAATTGCTCTAAAAGTAAGAGATCTTCCTCCTGCATGGCTTCCACATATCCCATAATGTAGTTTGTACGAAACTTGGTTGACATCATTTGGATGCACGCATTGGAAGTAGGGAACTAGTGAAGGATCTTCTGTAGAATTTTTCTTCAGGCGTAAGATAAAATCGTGCAGCCTTAAACCTGACTTGGTCGGCTTTCTTTTTATCAGACGATTGGATGTCGTTTTGCAGATACATAATTATTAGGTCCATCCACTTGGGACTTTTTAGCACGATGAGAACATGCTCGGCAACCACGGGCTTTGTGATGCCGGGGTTGGTGAGGAATTCCACTTCAATTGTCCTTCTCAAATCAAACTCCACTACTGAACTTAAAGTTGCTATAGCATCGACATGGCTATTGCGATTTTATCGGACGATAGGATGTCGTCCTGCTAAAATAATTATTAGGTCCATCTAGCTGGGAATTGTTTGCATGGAGAGATCATCCTCGATGACAACAGGATTTATGATGATAGTCTTGGTGAGGAATTCCACTTTGATTGCTCTTTTCAGATTAGAGTCCACTGTTGAGCTTAAAGCTGCAAAAGCATCAACATGGATATTGTGCCCTAGGCGGAAGAGTTTAATGCATATTTCCTCAAATTTTGATATCAAATCACGAGCCATCCGCAGGTATGCCGCCATTCGTTCATCTTTGGCATTGAAATCTCTTTTTACTTGGTTGGACACCATCTTTGAGTTGCAATATATGTTAAGGTGGCTTTCCCCTAATGAGTGAGCTTTAAGTAGTCCGGCTATGAGGGCATCGTATTCAACTTTATTATTGGGTGCCTCAAAGACAAACTTGATTCCTTGATGAATTATGGCATTCTCTGGCGAGACGAGCAAAATTCTTACTCCCCCCCCCTATAGAGTTGGAGGTGCTATATGGCATTCTCTGGCGAGACGAGCAAAATTCTTACTCCCCCCCCCTATAGAGTTGGAGGTGCTATCCACATATAGTGTTTATTTTATGGACTAATCAATTTTGCGGCTCCTCAACTGATCGACAATCTGTCGGTCACTAGGGCCATTTTCTCCAGTAAATTCTGTAATGAAATTGGAAAACATCGTTATTAGTTGGTAGTGTATATCAAATCCACCAAGTTTGGTCGACCATTTAGACATCTGTCTAGATTGATCGGCCTTTTGAACAACTGCTTTGAGGGGAGAATATGTGATTAGTATCGTTGAGTGTCTTTAAAGTAGTGTTTTAACTTACGCAACACGATGACTAAAAAATAGACCAATTCTCTAGTGGGAGGTAGCATTGCTCGACATCAAGGAGCATCTTTCTAATATAGTAAATGCGGTATTAGTCTCTCCCTCTCTCTCTCTTGTGCAAACTAAGGCTGAGCTGACAATACTGCTTGAAACTATTAGGTAGATATAAAGAGGATCCCCTGGATCTGGGATGGTCAACAAATGAGGTTTGCTCAAATAAAATTTTATTTACTCAAGGGCTTTTGAGCATTTTTCATTCCAAGTGAGGATTTTTCCCCTTATTTGATAGCTGGAAAAATGGTCAAAATCGTTCGAAGGAATTCAAGATGAAACTATTTGGGGCTAATAACATCCCTGTTAACTTTGGAATCTAGCACAGTGTTGTTAGAGGTTGAACCTTATTGATCACGATTATCTGGTCAGTATTTGACTCAATACCCCTTTTACTGCCTAAGTATCCTAGGTCCTTTCCTAATTAAACCCTAAAGGAGCATTTGGCTGCATTGAGCTTCATTTGGTGATGCCTGAGGATTTCAAAGGTCTTTGCTAAATCATTTAGGTGATCAATTTTGATCTTGATCTTGAGGAGCATATTGTCAATATACACCTCCATTGTCTCTCCAACTATTTCTTGAACATATCTTTGACCAATCTCTGGTACGTGACTCATGCATTTTAAGGCCAAAGGGGATGATACTATACCCATACAACCTAAAATGGTTATGAATGAAATTTGTCTTGGTAGGGGTTGAACAAAGGAATCTAATGGTAACTCAAGTATGCATCCAGAAAACTCATCCGTTTGTGAATGGTTGGGGTGTCGACCAACTGATCTATCTTAGGAAGAGGGAAACTGTCCTTGTAAAATGCCTTATTGAGATCGATGAAGTCCATGCACACTCTCTAGTTATAGTTACTCGTTTGTACCACCATTGGGTTTGAGAGACAATTTGGGAATTGAAGTTCTATGATGGACCTTACCTTCAGAATATTCCTTACCTCTATCTCTATTGGATTTACTTTTTCTAGGGCAGTGCAACTAACTTTTTATGCAATTAGCAAAAATGAGGGGTCAATGTAAAGTTTGTGGCTCACAACTTTAGGATTGATTCCAAGTATATCGTACGACTTCCATACAGATACATGTTGATTTGACTTCAGCAAAGAGATTAGTTCCTCCATTTCGTGCTCGGATAGTGTGGTGCCGATCGAATTTTTTTTAGATCGGGTCTCATCAAAATCTTCCTCCTTTAATTTCTTCATGATCCTATTCACGGGGTCAAATCTCATTTCTTCCACCCCTTTTTCTTTCGTACTTTAGTTTCTATTTGGATGGTGTAACTCCGTCTTGAGACTGTAACACCCCGTATTTCTGAGGATACAGAATTTAAATAATTTGGTGCTAGAAGATTTAATTAATTGGGAGAATTTAATTAAATTTGTGATTTAGAGAAATTATTTAATTTGGAGAATTTATATTAATTTGGTGAATTAAGATTTATTTAATTCAGGTTATTTTTGGAAATTCACATGTGTCGTAATTTAGGGTCAAAATTTGAGAATGTTATAAAGTAATTAGGATGGCAATTCTAAGTGCACGATTGACTCTGAATAGGTCAAAATAGTTGGAAAAGAGTACCCTGGGGTAGTAATCAGGTCTCGGGATAATTTTAGGCATAATCGGGCCCACACGATAGTGTTTGGGCCATTTTAATTTGGCCCATAAGCTTAAAAACGAGATTAATGAAATAAAACCTAATTGAGATAATTGGGGCAATCATAAGTCAAGGAGAGAAACCGTAGAGCCCAAGAGGAAAATAATGGAAGAAATTGGGGATCTTTTGGGAGCCAAACTAAAGGAAGAGGAGTGTGTTCTTCATCAAACATTCTTCGACAAAAAAAGAAATCAGACCCTACGAAATTATCCAGGCAATTAGTTAAACTTTCTTTCATTTAAATTGTGGTATTGTGATTCATATCATGGTGGGTGTAAACCATATTCATTTGGGAAGGAGTTATTATAGCAAAATTCGTTTTGGGAGGGTATCACATGATAAATCTAGGTTTTGGGGATTTAAGCATTAAGGGTGAAATTGATGTTTAATTGATGTGAGAATAATATCATATGAGGATAGAATATAATTTAGATTCGAAAACCTGTAGAAATAGTCGTTGAATTCGGATTATTGAATCGAATTGAGAATTGTGATTTAAGGGATATTGAGAAAAACCCAATTTATGAACCCTAGAATTTTTATGAAAATAACTGAGGATTGATATCATATAATAGTGTTTGAACATGTTTATAGATGAAATAAATATGGCGATAAAGTAATTGAGGTCTGGATTGAAGTTGGAAAGCGTTCGAGTTTAAAATGGTGGAAAAAGCAGTCGGGGAAGATGATTGATATCTGGTCGATCGATCGACCCCTTCAGTTATTGTAAAACATGAAATTTTAGATATTTTCGTCACGGTCATGTGGGCACTGACCTCGTATTTTTCTAATTATTTGTAGATTTGATATGATTTTTCTACGATAGGGTGCATGAGACCGACATCTTTAGGAAGAAATAAATTCGAATTATTTGGAAATGTCCGTAGATGAGTGAAGGACTTAGGAAAAATATTCAGAAACATTATTTTATCCTTGGATTAGATAGGGACGAATCCGGGGTATGGATTTAGGAGTATTTATAATGAACGACACTCGATAATATATGTAAAAAATATACGAATGTATTCGAATGGGAATTTTGGATGAATTTAGCATACGGGTCGGTATCTTAAGGTGGAATTTAATTGATAGAAATTAAATGGGACCTAATAATTAGAGCCTTATGGGATGAGTATTAAGGACTATTAAATTTAATAAGGGTGTCAAACTTATGAACCGAATTTGGTGAAATGAATTCTAAAAGGTTAAAATACGTACCAATAAAGGGAGGGGCATTTTGGTTATTTGACACTATTTGGATAAAATTAATTGAGGTGATAGTAATTAAATTAAGAGTCGGGGTTTTGACTTTGATATTTCTCAGGCTAGTTCTACGGGAATTAGGCACAGAGTAGCAAGTTTCATTTATTATAAAGATATATATTAAATTATCGAATAGTGAATTTAAGGAGAGGCGTTAACCTTAATAGTGGATTTTTATGTAACAAATTCTAAAGGGTGAAGATACGGACCATATGAGTGAGTCGGAGTATTGTAGTTGGTTGACACTACTTTAATAGATTAATTAATTTGAAATTGATTAGATTAATCGGTGTAATTTGAAATGTAGCGAATTCGGGGGATGAGTGAACCTATGACTTAGAGCAGTAGGATATGAGTGAATTACCTACTGCAATATTTTAAAGGATAATTGACACACTTCGAGTAGTGAGGAATACTCGAAAATATACGATAAGAAGTGTAAATTGGAGTTTAATATTATGTAGGATATTCGGGAGATATATATGCTACGTATGGGATATATTATATAAGTTGTGTGTATACCTATACTGATTTGTATGATTTTTTATGTTTATGACATACCTACGCTACTTGCTATCACGGGAGGTTTCCACGTCAGGACAGTCATATCCTAATGAGCCTTTTGGCCAATTTTTGACTTGTGCCTGAGAATATAGAACCTAGGTACAGGCTATCTGTGATAATAATAGTGATGACGGTCATATGGTGCGTAGGTACGTGCGTAGCCCATAGACTTGGAACTATATTTTCGTCCAATGTGTGTGATTTGTGATAATGGTTCGAGTGAGATACTTAGCCAATGGTCCTTTATACAGTGCTTGATGTGCCGGAACTTGATAGCAGAGTACGCATGCACCGTAGGTCTCAGCCTAGGGGTACTGTATTGTATATATACAATTAGTGTGATAAATATATATACCTGTCATTTATTATACTATGTGTGTTTGGATGATGATGTACCACGATATTATAGCATAGTATACTCGCATTGCAACTCAGCTTAGGGGTGTCGTGTTAGTATATATATAATAATGTGATATATATATACGTTTTATTTTTATTCTACTGTGTGGGTTTAGTAGAGGAGAAAGACAATGACATTAAAAATAACTATATTATGGGGAGAAATTAACGTATACTGAGAAATTTATAATGGGATAAAAGACATAGAAATTCGATAACATATTGGATGGATAATACGGGTGGGTACAATGAGTTAGTATATATAAGGAGACTTGTTATGGCTAGTTAAGAGGGGTAGCTTAACTAGTAAAGGTAGAAGGCAAGCGCTAAGTGTGCAAATTAGATGAAGGGTGAGCTATGTCCCAAGGGAGTGCGACACTAGATTAACTATGAAAAGTGTGCATGCTTATTAAATTATTGAAATTTAACTGCTTTCTAAATATTTTCAAAATGTTTTACTTGGGCTCTGACCCATGTCAAAATCTTTTCTGAAACATTTTAGGTGTCCAGCCACAGGGACGCCTAGCTTGAGGATTCATCTGCATCTCATGTGGAAGTTATAGGACCTTGTTATAGACGCTTCGTTCATTTACTCCTAGTGTAGGAACTTTTCAGTACTCATTTGGACATATCGCCCTCAGATTTCGTATTTTGTTTACTTATCGGACGTCGTGTATCCAGGTTATTATTTCAGTTACTGTTGTATTTATTATTGAATCGATAGTTGATTCGATCATCTTGATTTATGTTATTCATCTGTGTGGGATTCAGTTATTAGTTGTGTTGATGGTTTTATTATTATTTATTTTCTACATGTTGTTAATTAATGAGAGATAAAATTTGGCACCAGTCTAATTAAATTACTAGCTGGTTAGTAACTTTATAAAGTTTTGACAGTGATGCTAAGAATGAAACATATCAGACCAATGTTTTATTTTGATCACGGGCTGGCCACCCAGTATTTTACTAGGCGGGGTGTCACAGATGGTATCAGAGCATCAGGTTTTAGAGTCCTTAGGATATTTGCGGTTTATTACGTTTCAGCGTAGCGTTCTTTGATATAAAGCCTTATTATAGGATTGTTGTATTCCTTCACATATACGACTTACGTTCGCCTGCGATTAAGTATAACTGATGAGATTTATATATGAGTTTGGTAAGGCTTCGTACACCGAATAACTTTAGGATGACCAGCGAGGGTCGTTAGAAGGACTGCAGGAAGGGAGGCTCACCAGAAGACATGGAATATTCTGGAAACGGTGATCGTGATAGAAGTCACCATAATTACTATTTACGATAGACGGACATAGGATAAACATCGGGGTGCATTAGTTTCCCTAAACACATTCGTAGAAAGCGGTGGTGCATATTCAGACTCACCCATTGTAGTCAGTAAAGGGGTGGAGTCGGGGGAACTCCTTTGAAGAGCCATTCGTGAGGATTGGGGAAAGAGGGGGAGTATAACGGGTTAATGTAAAGAGATAACCCAAAGGCAATTGAGTAGGGTGGAGTGCAGTGACACCCAAGGATAAATTTTAGGCAAAATTTTGGCTCATAGGAGTGGCGTAGTAGTGGTGGAAGCCGGTCACCACAACCATATAGAGATACCATGGATAATAAGAAAATTGGGGTGAGGTTTAATCGCAAGTCCCCTCATTAGTTGTTTAAACATAGGGGTAAAAAAAATTTGAGTCCTACTTAAGAAGGACCGGACAGTGGCCGGACATGAAGGAGAGTTAACTTATTTAGCGAATTTCATACCCAATGAGGTGGATACGTAGAATAAAAAAAGGGTCCGTAATTTGAAAATGGACTCATGGTGAAAATACACAAACGAGGATAGGGAAAATTCAGCTAGAACGATGGGTGTTATTGTAGATTCTCATGTGAAATGGGTTTAGTAGATGTATCATAAATACGACTATAGTGTGTGGCTATTCATCGTTGAGTAGAGGGGCTCTTTTTAGATCCATATGCAGGGGAAAGGGTGTGAACATTGAGAGGATATATATATATATATATCTTATGAGGCTATCTCGTTTTTAGAGGTAATATTCGAGGTATGGTTCTATCTTAAGTACGGACTGTTAAGCGATGGTGAGCGGTTACAGCAAGCCTATCATGTTCGTTGTTTTGGGGTAGGATGGGTATTTTTTTGATGTCTCACTTAAAAGAGGATCGAGCTCACGACGATAGTTTTATAAAGTAGATTTCAGAGAGTACATAGGTCTAGTTATATTGGATCCCGGTGCATGGGGACTTTTACTAATGTTATTCAGGGTATGTCGAGTTTACCGTTGAGTGGAGAGATTTAACTCATTGTTGTGTAAGTGCTGAGAACTTAGGGATAGTGAGAGCATAGTATCGTGTGACGCCTTAAGATATATGGGCATAAATGATTTGATTTATGTGTTGGGAGACAAAATTTGTAATATCTTGGTTATGTGCTTGGAATGCAGGGATTTCGATGACCGACAATTCTAGGGGATAGTGCATTGGGGAAAGTTCTTTTGAACTTCGTTACGGGAGGTTACATACATGGATCGTAATAAACATTGGGAATAGCAAGACGTTGTTGGATGCTAGTGCATCAGTTTTAAATGTTAAATTATTAAACGAGTAGAGGAGACACTTTAAGCTGAGAGTTAGTATGATATATGGCCAGTGGAGCCAGGTAGTGCTATGAAGGATGCACTGAGAAAATTTTCAACCACAAGTTAATGGGTGGGGCAGGGTCTAGAAGGATTTAATTTGAAAATTAGGGTAATCGAGAATACCTGTATGATATAGCCACGCCGAGAGTGCAAAGCTGAGCTCGAGATAAATAGATTACGTACGAGACGTTACTAATAATTCTACTGAAATGTTGGGCAATAGTATACAGTATGGTGAGGCTTTGTGTTCGTTGTTCTGAGATATGATTTACATGTGCTAGTTAAAACCTGAAAGAGGGTTTAGTATATATATTCGTGTATATGTGTTATCGTGTGTTGCATAATAGACTTACGAGGAAGTGTTTGTATTATTATATTTGATCCCAGGGAATAGGGACGTTTACTGATGGGGTTAAGAGTGGATACGTTTAGTAACGAGCGAGGATATATAGCTTGTGATTGACTCACGCTAAGATACTAGTGATAGTAAGGGGCACTATATTGTATGATATCTTTAGTAACATGAAAATGGTCGAGTATAATTTTATGTCGGGAGACGGGATTTGGGGGTACATGCTATCGATTGAGGGTAAACTGACCTCACCGACCGACAATGCTAGGTAGTAGTGTATCGGGGGGGTTCCTTGTTTGGATTTCGCTTTGCGAGACATCACACACATGAAACTTAGCTCAACGTTGGAAGTGAGGAGATGTTTGGTCACTAGCACATAGTTTTGGTACCTTGGCTATTATGCATTCATGTAGTTATAACTAAAAATTGGAAGTTGTATTACAATTTAAGGCTAGTGGAGAAGGGTAACCCTTGTGCAGTTATGTATGGGTATAGGGTGTATGGGCGCCCTGGACAATTAATTTAATTTTAATATAATTCGCATTTAGAAGAGGTAGAAATATATGTAGCGATATTAAGGACATGTGAGTGGGGAAGTATTCGAGGCTTGGAGTACTAGACTTATCTTAATTTCGAGGACGAAATTCCTTTGTAAGGGGGGAAGTATATAACACCCCATATTTCTGAGGATATAAAATTTAAATAATTTGGTGATAGAAGATTTAATTAATCGGGAGAATTTAAATAAATTGGTGATTTGGAGAAATTATTTAATTTAGAGAATTTATATTAATTTGGTGAATTAAGATTTATTTAATTCGGGTTATTTTTGGAAATTCACATGAGTCGTAATTTGGGGTCGAAATTTGAGAATATTATAAAGTAATTTGGACGACAATTCTGAGTGTACAATTGACTCCGGATAGGTCATAATAGTCAGAAAAGAGTACCCGGGGGTAGTAATTAGGTCTCAGGGCAATTTTAGGCTTAACCAGGCCCACACGGGAGTGCTTGGGCCATTTTAATTTAGCCCATTAGCTTAAAAAAGGGATCAATGAAATAAAACCTAATTGAGGGAATTAGGAAAATCACAACTCAAGGAGAGAAACCCTAGGGCTAGAGAGGAAAACAATGGAAGAAATTGGGGATTTTTTGGGAGCCAAACTAAAGGAAGGGGAGTGTATTCTTCGTCAAATATTAGTCTACAGCAAAGAAAATCAGACCCTATGAAATTATCCAGGCAAGTAGTTAAACTTACTTTCATTTAAATTGCAGTATTGCGATTCATATCATGGTGGGTGTAAACCATATTCATTTTGGGAGGATTTATTATAGCAAAATTTATTTTGGGAGGGTATCACATGATAAATCTAGGTTTTGGGGATTTAAGCATTAAGGGTGAAATTGATGTTTAATTGATGTGATAATAATATCATATTAGCTAGAATATGATTTAGAATCGAAAACCTGTAGAAATTGTTGTTGAATTCGGATTATTGAAACGAATTGAGAATTGTGATTTAAGGGATATTGAGAAAAACTCAATTTATGAACCCTATAATTTTAATGAAAATAACTGAGGATTGATGTCATATATCAGTGTTTTAACATGTTTATAGATGAAATAAATATGGGAGATAAAGTAATCGAGGTCTGGATTGAAGTTGGAAAGCTTTGAAGTTTAAAATGGTGGAAAACGCAGTCGGGGAAGATGACTGATATCTGGTTGATCGATTGATCGACCTAATTAGTCGATCGATTGACCCCTTAAGTTATTATAAAATATGAGATTGTAGATCTTTTTGTCACAGTCATGTGGGTGCCGACCTCGTAATTTTTTTTATTTTTTTTACTTGATATGATTTTTCTATGATAGGGTGCATGAGACCAACATCTTTAGGAATAAATAAATTCGAATTATTTGGAGATGTCCGTAGATGAGTGAAGGACTTTGGAAAAATATTAAGGAACATTATTTTATCCTTGGATTAGATAAGGATGAATCCGAGGTATGGATTTAGGAGTATTTATAATGAACGACACTCGATAATATATGTCGAAAATATACGAACGTATTCGAGTGGGAATTTTGGATGAATTTAGCATACGGTTTGGTATCTTAAGGTGGAATTTAATTGATAGAAATGAAATGGAACCTAATACTTAGAGTCTTATGGGATGAGTATTAAGGACTATTAAATTTAATAAGGGTGTCAAACTTATGAACCGAATTTGGTGAAATAAATTCTAAAAGGTTAAAATACAGACTAATAAAGGGTGTCCGAGCATTTTGGCTGAGTGACACCACTTGGATAAAATTAATTGAGGTGATAGTAAATAAATTAAGGGTCGGGATTTTGACTCTGATATTTCTCAGGCTAGTGCTACATGAGTTAGGCACAGAGTAGCCAATTTAATTTATTATAGAGATATATAATAAATTATCGAATAGTGAATTTAAGGATAGGTATTAACCTTGATAGTGGATTTTCGTGTAACAAATTCTAAAGGGTGAAGATACGGACCATATGAGTGAGTCGGAGTATTGTAGTTGGGTGACACTACTTTAATAAATTAATTAATTTGAAATTGATTAGATTAATTGGTGTAATTTGAAATGTAACGAATTCAGGGGATGAGCGAACCTATGACTTAGATCAGAAGGATATGAGTAAATTACCTACTGCAATATTTTAAAGGATAATTAGCACACTTCGAGTAGTCAGGGATACTCGAGAATATACGATAAGAAGTGTAAATTGGAATTTAATACTACATAGGATATTCGGGAGATATATATGCTACGTATGGGATATATTATATAGGTTGTGTGTATACCTATACTAATTTGTATGATTTATTATGTTTATGATATACTTGCGCTACTTGCTATCACAAGAGATTTCTGCGTTGGGATAGTCATATCCTGATGAGCCTTTGTGGGAATTTTTGACTTGTGCGTGAGAATATAAAATCTAGGTACGGGCTATCTGTGATAATAATAGTGATGATGTTCATATGGGTGCGTAGGTATGTGCATAGCCCATAGGCTTGGAACTATATTCACCTACAATGTGTGTGATTTGTGCTGATGGTTTGAGTGAGATACTGGACCAATGGTCCTTTATACAGTGCGTGATGTACCGGGACTTGATAGCAGAGTATGTATGCACCGCAGGTCTCAGCCTAGGTGTGCTGTATTGCATATATATAATTAGTGTGATAAATATATATACTTGTGATTTATTCTACTACGCGTGTTTGGTAGATGATGTACCAAGACATTATAGCATAGTATACTCGCATTGCAACTCATCTTAGGGGTGCCGTGTTAGTATATATATAACAGTGTGATATATATATATATATATATATATATATATATATATATATATATATATATATATACGTTTATTTTTTATTCTACTGTGCGGGTTTAGTAGAAGAGAAAGATAGTGACATTAAAAATAACTATATTATGGGGAGAAATTAACATATACTGAGAAATTTATAATGAGATAAATGACATGGAAATTCGATAACATATTGGATAGGTAATACGGGTGGGTACAATGAGTTAGTATGTATAATGAGACTTCTTATGGCTAGTTAGGTGGGGTAGCTTAACTAGGAAAGGTAGAAGTCAAGCGTTAAGTGTGCACATTAAATGAGGGGTGAGCTATGTCACAAGAGAGTGCAACACTAGATTAAATATGAAAAGTGTGCATTCATATTTAATTATTGCAATTTAACTGCTTGCTAAATATTTTCAAAATGTTTTATTTCGATTCTGACCCTTGTCGAAATCTTTTCCGAAATATTTTAGGTATCTAGCCACAGGGACGCTGAGTTTGTGGATTCTATCCAGGAATGCGCAGCTGTTGCTCATGTGGAAGTTGCAGGACCTTTTCATAGACGCTTCGTTCATTTACTCCTAGTTTAAGAACTTTTCAATACTCATTTGGGAATGTCTCCCTCATATTTTGTATTTAGTTTACTTATTGGACTTTGTGTATCTAGGTTATTGTTTCAGTTACTATTGTATTTTACTGTTGAATCGATAGTTGATTCGATTATCTTGATTTATGTTATTCATTTATGTGGGATTCAGTTATTAGTTGTGCTGATGGTTTTATTATTATTTATTTTCTACATGTTTTTAATTAATGAAAGATAAAATTTGGCACCAGTCTAATTAAATTACTAGGTGGTTAGTAACTTCAGAAAGTTTTGGACAGTCATGCTAAGAATGAGCCATATGAGAGAAACGTTTTATTTTGATCACAGGTTGGCCACCTGGTATTTCGGTAGGCGAGGTGTCACAAAGACTTTTGAAGGATAACTTCCTTTTCTTTCTTCTTTTCCTATTTGGGCCTGATGCTGGGGATAAAACACTTCTGAGAAATGGCTTGATTGTCTGTGATCTCCATTATTCCTCGCTCTGTAATGCACTTGAGTTTTTGGTGATAAATGGAGGGAACAACTTGCATGGCGTGCAACCACCCTCTTCCAAGGATGGCATAATATGGCAAGTTAATGTCTACCACCAAAAACTCAATTGGTTTTGAGATATTACCGTCTATAACTCTTAGGACCACCTTCCCCAATAGAATAGTCACTTTTCCAGTGAAGTCGATTAGAGGAACGATTGCTTCCTTCAAATCTTCTATCTTTAGTTTATGATTGTGAAAAATCTCTATGTACTTGATTTCATATGGACTCCCTTGATTGACTAGTAGATTATTCACGTCCTAGTTTTCAATTCTGAGGGTGATTACTAGTGAATTATAGTGTGGGGTCCTCATTCCAATTAGATCGTCTTTGACAAAGATTATGTGCTTATTGTAATCCGTGTCTTCTAGTCGCCTGGGCTTGCCAGTTGGGCTTTTAGCAAGGTCAATTTGGAAGGCCTCCATAACTCAGAGACCTTCTTGAGTTCCATCTGAACTGTATTGCCTTGGATCTGATTGGGATTCTAAGCACCAGGAATAACGAGAAATTTGTGCCCCATCTCGTCATCCAAAATATTATCTAGTTTTGGGTCCGTGTTAGAAATGACCTGTCCAGTTTTCTTCTTAACATATTCATTTAAATTCTCGCTTGGACTAATCTTTCGAATGGGATTTGAGAGCCTTGTAATTATCTTTATTGTGTTCATTCTCCTTGTGGTATCTGAAAGCATTATTCATCTTATTCAGATCATCGTCCATGTTCTTTGGCCACTTGAGGAGTTGTTGGCCCTTGATCTTGCCCAAGATCTTATAGACTGTTCCTTAAAAATCGTGTTGATCACTTGGAAAGCCTTGGATAGGTTTGCCTTGCCCCTATTTTTGGATCCTCCATTCTTCTTTTTCCCCCTTCTTTGGGGTGGTCTCTTTGTTGTTTCCTTTGGTTGCCTTTGCATAACCATTATGAAAATGCGAGTTTTTCTGAATCAATGATCTAATACCACTTGTTGAAAAATGATAGGCTCCCAATTTTTAGATTTCACCAAAAAGTAATTTCCTTTTGAAGATGCAGAAGCGAGATGGTTCAATTAAATACACACAAACAACAAATTTTAATTTCTTTTCAAATTAAAATTAAACCAAGTGAAATAAGATTAAACATACACATATTTTTAATTTCACATAAACCAACTTGATTTACTCCAAGTCCTAGAAATTTGCCTAAGCCATATTTACAATATTACTAAGTTAGGCCAAACTAATTTTAACAAATTAAATAATGACTTGAATTAAATTAACATATACCCAAATTATTATTAGCACCAATTTAAGTAAGTAGTGATTTAAACCAAATTTTATCTTTTTACCTAAGCATGCATCTAAGGTGAATTTAGCAAAAGATAAAATAAACAAATAAATCACTACGCCGCGATGTACGAGGAAAAACCCACAACGAGAAAAAATCTCGGACGACCCTAGCCTTAAGTCCACTAAGTACGGAATTTACAAGTACAAGCAAGATGACTTACAACACTCGACTCGACTCCTTCAAGCCCCGATGCGTCTTCTTGTAACTATCTTTGCTATTCGACAATCCCGAACTCCTCCGGAACCTTGCAATCCACCAGTGAGACTGTAGGAACCACCGTCAACCACACATGGTGCCTTTCACCATATGAGAATGCCGCAGCAAAATAAGACTTCTTCTTTGAGGGAGGTAAAAGCAAACCCCAACAAACTCTTCAACTTGGTAGAGTAAACCCGGTGCCAAACACTTCAAGCAAGATATTTATATGGAAGCTTGGAATAACGAAACTATGGGTGAAAACAAAAGTGTTTAAAGATTTTTTCTTGAAAAATAAAACACTCAAACGTGAACTTTTTCTTCATAGAATTTTTCTCTCAAAAACTCTCTTGGAGATTGTAGTATGTGAAAAAGATAACCCAAAAATGTTGTTTCCCGTACTTGAAAAGTCTGTCAAAAGTTAGTGTGGAAAAGTAGTGGGATAGAGGTGAAAAAACTGCCCAAAACTGCCAATTTAATTTCCTGCCAAAAATCTCGTTCGAATGAGATTTTCGTTAGAACGAAGGCTCATTCGAACGACCCTTCTAACGAAGTTCTAGTGGCCTGATGGGAAATCTCGTTTCCAAACTTGTTCGAATGACATTCTCGTTCGAACAAAACAACTCGTTCAAATGACAATATCGAACGAAGTTCCAGTGGCAAGTCGTTGGCAAGCCTCGCTCGAACGAAATTCTCGTTCGAACGAAAAACTCGTTCGAACGACAATTTCGAAAGAAAATCCAGAAAGCTTAAAAATTCAATTTTAGCCCAGAAACATTATTTTAAAGTTTTAAAGAAACCTTCTGAAAATAAACAATAGTTTAAACAAAACTTACACCCAATACTAATTGTTCCAAGCTCCTAAATAAATATGTAATGCATTCATACCTTATGAGTAAACGGAACAAATGTTGTTGACGTAGAAACGAGGCAAAATAAACTCGGCATTTTGATGATTCTTTAAACTTGGCCGCTATGTCTTCAACTTTAGTATGTCATAGGCTTGAAGGATGGTCAATAACTCTATCATATGACTCAAATGTTTTTGTTCGAAATTAAGCCAAAACAATAAAGGACTCAATTAAAAATTTGTGTCCTTACACATTCTCACCTTGGCTATGGGTGACCACGTCTTTGACCTTGGTACACTTTTCAATATGCGATATAAGGTCATCGATGGTGTCTACCTCCTTCTTGGTAAGGGACTGGTACAACATGGAGTTACGGGGCAGACCTATTTTGAACGATGCCATGACACCCGTCTCCGAGAAATCTTCGACTTCATTAAAGGTTTCCAATAACGCCTCACATAATCTTGTAAAGTCTCCTGGGGTTTCTTCCTCATGGTAAGGAAAGAATCCATCCTCTTTGTGTGTGAGTTGCTCGTTATAAAGCGAGCTATAAAGGCCTCTATAAGTGACTTAAGTTCTCGATCGACCTATGAGGTAACCTTTTAAACCGCTTTTCGGTGACATCTCCTAGACTGGGTGCGAATATACGATATATAAGGGCGTCATACAGTTCCATAAGGTCATCGCTTGCCTATATTAACGTACGTGATCTATGTGATCGGTTTTTCCATCATATATTTGAACCTTAGGGTTGCAAACTTCTTTGGGGGCTCTTACTCCTCAAATTCCCTTGAAAAGGGGACTACATCTGAGTGATGAGTTCCCTCCTTGCCAGCTCCTTGGTTGATCTAGCCTTATGATTAGCTGGATGTTGATTCATTTCTCTCCAGACTAAACTTCGTATATCGTGTTTATGACATCCTTCATCTTGGTTTTACCTTATTAGATGGCTATAATGCTCTGAGTGATCCTGTTCGTAGCATGACCTCCTTCCTCGACTGCGAGTTTTATTCACCTGAGGACTAGGCATCAAACCATGATGTTTGCGATTTTCTCCACAGAGCTCTCGCTCCATTTTTTTCCAGACATCGCTGGAGATGTGCATTTTCCTCCACCTGAAGGCGTATTGCTTCCTCTTGTAGATGGAGTCATTACTCACAGTGTCGATCAGCTGCGAGATCTATGTTGATCTGGGCTGCTCATTTCTCTGCCTAGAAGGTTACTCTTTTGGGAAAAATCGTGGATGACGGCCTGATTTCTGTTCCAGTTAATTTCAAATCTGACTCTGTGTAATGAGAGCCCAACCCGTAGATCGCCTGCAGTAGGTGCACTATGAGGGTGAGACTACTTGTTGGTTTCAATTTTCTTTAGAGAAAAGAATCGTTTCCCACAGACGACTCCAATTACGAGCGCAAGTAATAACAATTGATGGTTCTAAGTAATAAAGAAAGAATCAATGAGTAAAACAATATCATGACACAAAGGATTTATGTGGTTTGGCAAATGCCTAAATCCACAAGGTGTTTTTCAGTGTATATTAATTCTTTAAGATTTTCATAATAAAGAATTACATGCCACTTTACCCCACGGTGAGGGCTTTATTTATAATGATAAGAGTGGTTAAGTTGTGTCCAAACTCTCCCTACTGCTGATTAGCTCGTTTTTTGATCTATGTTGATTTCCTCCGAGATTATAGATAACAAGATTGAGCTTTCCATGTTTATTCAACATGGCATTAATCCTAATTTGAGCCGCACGCTTTATACCCCCGGGTTGGCTTATTAGGGCTATCGAAATTCGAGCCATTATGGGTTGCACCCCACAAAACCTAATGTGAAAAATGGTGTACAAACCAATGTAGGTCTATAAAAATTAGAAAAAATCACTAAGATGTTACCATGGAAAAGTCCCCCATACCTTATCATAAGTTCACATATCAAAGTAATTCTTACGTTCTCATCATCGTAACTTAAATTGACACCGATACATATCATGATGCAGATTTGATTCAAATTTTAGCAAAAAATAAATTAATTAATTGAACAATTGAATAAACACCTTAATGAAAATTGATAAATATTTTGAACAAAGAGGACTAATAAGGCACCAAAACTAAGGAAATATGGAAATATTTTATAACTAAAGTAACAATACAATAACAAGGGTAATATTTAAATTTTTAAGTGATGTTAAAAAAATATGAAAAGAGTTTTGCTTTGGTAAAATTTTCACATACATTGAACATTCAATAACTATTTCTTTTTATTAAAGTTTCATAATTGCAAAGATCAAATCCATATATCCACAAAATTTGTCCTAACAATGAACATTATTAAAATGAATTAATCACGCCTAAAAACTTAAAAAAATCATTATAATTGTATGACAATCGTAATATTTTTCGAAGGTGGGGGTCATCTCATATTTAAATTTTTTCCTTAATACACTTAAATGAAAGACATTTAATGTCATGGGTTGTGTGGGGATGGAACCCCAACTGAAATTTAGTAAAAATATATACATTATATTAGAAAAAGTAAGGGAATCCCAAAGTATAGAATATAAGGTTAATATACTACCACAACTTCAAATATATCACCCCTTAATTTTCTGTTATACACTTAACATTCTGTTGGGATAACTAGATGTTGATAATTATTAAAATAATATATACATGACCTGAGGATTAGATGATTTAAGAAAAATAACAAGTGTATATCGCAAACAGAAAATAACACGTATAATAGTGTATGAAAAATACATTCACACACAAGACAAAGATATACGTGATTCACCAATTTGGCTACGTCCACAACTTGCACCCACTTTCACTATAATAATGTTATTTTAAAAAACAAACATTGTGTATCACTCGTACTTTGAAAATAATCACTTCATATTTTCTGGCTTGCATTTTCACAACTCTAAAAAATACACACTTCGTATTTTGCTCTCAACTCTAGTTGTTGCTACACTTAGTGTTTGTTGTTGTGTTAATATTTTGATATATTTTCCTATTTCACCTAAGGCTCCTTTTATAGGCAAGAAGTTGAGAAATTTGTGGCTACAGATTAAAGGAGTGGTGGGCAAGAAAAGATATGTGACTAATATCTAAGACAACCGTGTGGCTAAGATTGAAAGGTGTGATGGACAAGGAACAAATGTGTGGCTAAAAGACTAAATAAGTGCGTGACTATTAACGGGTTCACATAAACTCTAACTGGGTACACATAAATTTTAACAATCTCCAACTTGGAGCTAATTTGAGATGTATCTCCATAAATTTGACTGTCAGTGAATATGGGTGTGAGACTTGTCTTCTATTCTTAAAAACCCATTGAAATTGAGCACAACTTTAGTTTATCTGTAGTTACTATTTTAGTTAACATTTCGATGGAATTCTTACTTCCCTGGATCTTATCAAGTGTTAACAACCCATAATCCAAAAGTGATTTAACGAAGCAAAAACGAAGTTCGATGTGCGCAGTCTTTGAAAGGAAAGTTGAATTCTTTGCCAGATGTATTACACTCTTACTATCAGTGTGAAAAACATTCTTCACCTACTTCCAACCCAATTCTTCCAATAGACCTTCTAACTATATCATCTCCTTGATAGCGTACGTCATCGCCACGTACTCCACTTTTGTAGTAGATAATGCAACTGTAGGAGCTCATTTTTTTACTAGCCAATGAGAGTAGCCGGACAAGTCTCAATAAAAACACTTGGCCTGACCCATATCATGGTTCAACTACCACACGAGACTTTCAGTAACATGCGAAAAATCATGGATATGGTCAAATTAGGTACCAAGAATCTTGAATGAGATAATCAAGTATCTTATGGCCAATCCTCTATGATGGAGTTACTAAAACTACTTAAACTCTGTAACGAAGATATCTATAAATTGTACTCCCTGACCCAGGGAAAAGGGATGAAAAAATTGTAATCGTTGAGAGATATTTAATAAGAACAAGTAACCTCTCCATGTACGTAGGCAAATTTCCGAACCACATATCATTATTATGTGTGATTCCTTTTACTTTCTACCATTTGTGATTGTTTTCATAGATTATTTTATTGTGATTTTTTTTGCATTCATAATTGGCGTCGTCTCTGGGAATCGACTTGTATTCCTACAAAAATATTCATTACTGGAAAGCCTGCAATATCTCATCATATCAGTAAAATTTCACAAGTCGACGATGTTCAGGAAGACCACCCAGTCACTCCTAGGGTCAGGTCTAAAATTCGCTAATATTCAGACCTAAGGTTTCGCTAAGAAAGGCAACCCTCAGAAGTGAGCCATGGGTCGCCAAGGTCCACTCATATTTTTAGGCTAGTCGATGCCTATGAATCTAGACTTTGAGAATAAGAAGAGGTGATGCACCGCCAAGAATAAGAGAATGCTTGCCTTAAGAGGTGACTGTAAAGAATGGAGAGAGATCTCTCCAAAAACACAAGGTGGCATCGAGACAGTGCTCCTAGCCCTTGGGGGGAGACTTCCCCAGCCGAGGAAGGAGAACTAGGCATGACCAGGAGAGAGTTGAACGTAACAAATCAGAGCGAGCACGATCGGTGCGTGCCTAGCAGGAGAGGCACCACTGGAACAATGATCGACCAAGTAAGGATTCAAAGATCCTGGTCCATAGGGAGATGGACCAACACCCGGCATACCGAGGATCCAGATCAACCAGAGAGATTTCCAGAAGAGCTCTCAACTCTAAGATGAAGACCCTTTTTTTAAGGGAAATCAAATGAGAGGATCCCCCCAAGAGGTTTGTTGTCCCCAGGTTCAAGATCTATGACGAGAAAATAGACCCTATAGATCATGTCAGGCAATATCGACAGGAAATGACCTTATGGAGCCATAATGATGCACTCATGTGCAAAATATTCCCTTCTAGCCTACATAATGTAGTACAAAAGTGGTTCGAAAGGTTTTACTATAGGATGATCAGTAATTTTGCATAACTGGCAGAGGCTTTCACGACACGATTCATAAGGAGTAGCTCCCACCCTAAACAGATGGATTCACTGCTCACTATGAAGAAGAAGCCATAGGAGAACCTCAGGAATTACGCCAAAAGATATTGGGAAGTTTTTAATGAGATCGAGGATTGCTCGGAGCAAGTTATCGTAGCGTCCTTCAAAATTGGCTTGCCGACCACCTCTCTTTTTCACTAATCCCTCACCAAGAAGAAAGCCATAAGCATCGATGATCTTATGGCTCGTATTGGGAAGTACGCCTATGTTAACGACGTGGTCCAACCTAATAGAGGAGACAATGGTCGAGCAAAAGCGAATAAGGCGACGGAGAATAATGACACCCTAAAGAAGGGAAACAGGAATGGGAGCAAGAACGGCTCCAAGAATAGAAATAAGAGTGATCCCTCTAAGGCGCTCTAGGATATTAATATAGTCTTCAAGGAACCCATCTACAAAATCCTTAGTATTATCAAGGATAAAAATTTTATCAGATGGCCCAAGAAGATGGGTGGCGATCAAACTAAAAGGAACAACGCACTGAGATGCGCGTTCCACAAGGAGGGCGGTCACCGAACTGAGAATTGTAAAGCTCTAAAGTCATATTAGGAAGAGTTTGTTCAGGCAGAGCACCTCAGTGAGTATGTTAAAAAGAAGGCAAAAAAGGTCGCAACCAATGGCGAACAGAAGCCAGATAATGTCCTCAATGATGAAACGGGATACGAGTTTATAGTAATTCATGGGGCGTCAGACCTTAAATAGATTTAGGGCAACGTCGATCGAATGTATCTCAAGAAGGTGACTGCCATGATGGAAGATTTTTAGATTGATCCAACTAAAACTCAGGCAGGAAAGTGTCGGCGACCAGAAGACATTGATTATACGAAGCACATCATGTTCACAAGAGAAGACTTGATCGGGGTAAGGACCCCACATCATAACACATGGGTGATTACACTGAGGATTGCTAACTGGGATGTTAACAGATTACTTGTAGACCAGGAAGTTTGTCCAAAGTGATATATATGGACCTATTCCATAAACTAAAATTAAATGTCACCGACCTCAAAGAAGCCACTGTTCCACTGGTTGGCTTTGCACGAAGGATCACCATGCTATTAGGAAAGATCATCTTACCAGTCAGGGCAGGAAACATCTCGAACTTGATCGAGTTTCTATTAATGGAAATCGAGTCCCCATATCATGCTATTTTGGGCAGAGGCTGGCTCCACACCATGAAGGCTGTTCCATCCACTTATCATCAAAAGTTTAAGTGCATTATACTTCATGGAGGGGTCGAGATTCACGACGACCAGGCTACAGTTCGAAAGTGCTTTATCATAGCCATCCGCCTAAAGAAAGAGCAGAAGGAGCCCGAGAATGCCTAGGAGAAAGCCCAAGAGGGGGATGTTCTCTCCAAATAAAACTATGGTATGGTTGACCAGGGGTGGAAGAGACCAGGGTCCACCTCACAGATAGGGTTGTCGAAAGCCTGAAAGAAGTTGTAGTCGATGACAACTTGACAGAAAGGAAATCTTTAATTGGATCTGCTCTCACCGATCAAGAAAAAAGGGAACTGGTTGCGCTCCTTAAGAGCAACATAGATGCTTTTGCATGGGAGCCTTACGAGTTACCAGGGATTGACCCTGGCATAGCATGCCACCGTCTACACGTCGATCCTACTTTCAAGCCCATCACTCAAAAGGCTCGTAGAACATCACCCAAGAAGAATAAAGTAGTAGAGAAAGAGGTAGGGAAGCTGTTGGAGGCAGGATCCATCAAGGAAGTTCAGTTCCCTGTATGGTTATCTAACCAGTGGTGGTACCCAAAAGCAATAACAATTGGAGGGTGTGCATCGATTTTACAGACCTCAACCGAGCATATCCTAAGGATATCTTCCTTCTCCCAAAGATAGATCAGCTGGTCGACACCACAGTGACACACGAGAGGATGAGCTTCCTTAACGTTTACTCAGGATATCATCAGATCCCTCTATATGGGCCTGACCAGGATAAAACCTTTATAACCTCAATTGGGTTGTACTACTATAAGGTCATGTCGTTTGTCCTCAAGAATGCAGGGGCAGCTTACCAAAGATTGGTAACCATGATGTTTAGCAAATAAATGGGAGACACGATGGAAGTGTATATCGACGACATGCTCGTTAAAAGAAAGAATAAGGATAATAACCTCTAAGACCTAACATCAACCTTCAAAATCCTTAAAAAGTATGGAATGAAGCTTAATGCAAGTAAGTGTTCATTCGGTGTCCAGATAGGAAAATTCTTAGGCTACCAAGTAATAGGGGAATCGAGGTCAACCTAGATCAAATCGTTGCTATCACCAGGGTCTAACCCCCTCAGACATTGAGAGATGTTCAGAAGCTTATTGGGATGCTCGCGGCGCTTAATCGCTTCATCTCCAAGTCTTTGAAGCGCTGTCGACCATTCTTCCAGCTTTTAAAGATAGAAAAAAGCCTAGTATGGAATGACGACTATTTGTAAGCTCTGGGAGAGATTAAGTTTTACCTCAGTAATCCCCCACTGCTGGTAATTCTGGATAATGGAAAATAATTGTATCTTTACCTGGAAGTATCAGACCATGCTGTGAGCTCTGCCTTAGTATGTGAAAATGAGGGAGAATAACATCTGGTCTACTACGCCACCAAAATGCTCCTAAAAGCTGAACAACTATACTTGCCTCTAAAAAATCTCACTTATGCCCTAGTTGACACGACTCAGAATGTGTCTTTAAAGTGTGTACTCTCTAGGCTCAAGTGCAAGCCTGTCGTTCAAGTAATAATCCGACAAGTCGGGTATCGATCCTCAGGGAAAAAGGACAACGAAGTTGTGACGACGGGATAAAACGGAGGAATCCTAACGATGACTCTAAGAAGGAATGAAAAGATTGATTTTTGGTTTTTGGGATTGATTAAACTAAATGCAATTATGAAATTATGATGAAATATGCAACTACTAAATTATCTAAATGAGGAATGAAGAGTTGAATCAAAATTTTTTTGGACCTAAATGATGAGAAAACAGGATGGGAATACAATCCCCCAACCCTAGTGTAGTGTAGTGACAACGTCAATCATAAATTTATTCGATTAATTCAAACCCGGAATTTAGTACTCCCAAGCATTATGTATACGAGGTTCAAGCCCGCGTCATACCTAATCTGAGGATGAGTAAATCGGTATCGCGGTAATTACACTCAAATTGTACTCTAAATCATCACGAGTACCCCGGGGCAAACGAGATATAAAGATCCACAATTATTATGAAATTCCGCGATACGATCAAAATTAATCATTAAATTCATCGGATTGACGTTATACACATGCACTAACACATCAGGTTGGGTTCATGCATCCCAACCTTTAAAACCTAGCCGGACATGTTAAATGGACTAATGCATGAAATAATAACGTTGGATGTGTATGAATTCATGATGAAACTAGATTTAAACATGTAAATATATATTATGAACGCAGCAATGAATTGAATTAACTACGAAAAATACGCATGCAAGAACAATAACAAGAATCTTGAATTAAAACGTGAAAAACAAACCCGAAATAATGAAATCTTGAAGTAATATAATCCATTGATGTTCCTACTTGTTATGGAGCTTTTACATGAATGAAATCTGAATAAAAAGAGTCCAAATGACTAAATATATAGGCTAAGGGTCGTTTAGAAGAGTCCCCAAAACATAAAACTCTTTTGGCTAAAAGATAAGCAAAAAATAAAAATCCCGTATCTGCCAATTTGTCACACTTAGAAAGCGTGACTAATTTTGTAACGGATCTGGAGCGTGGCTAATTTAGTAACGGATCTGGTACGTGACAAATGGGCGGACCGGTTTTTTTCCTCAGCTTCAGTTCGGTTTGGGTCTGACAGTTTTTTTCTTGAATTTCTTCTCAACTTTAAATGGGCATAACTTCTTCACCGTAACTCGGATTGAGGTGCCATTTTTTCTAGTGTTCTTGTAATTGAAAGCTCTTCAACTTTCTAGTTGGCCCCACCTCCGGACTAAGGCTAAAAAATTATAAAAATGCCCCTCAACTCCACGATTCTTGGTTTCTTTCACTATTTTGAGTTCTCTTTGGCACTAACTTCCATGAAATATCTGTAAAACACATAGGAGATACACAAAATACGAAATACTTGCCAAAAAGGGTTAGTAGCATAGATATGAGATAAATCCAAGCTATTTACACCGCACGGGATCATAAAAATACCGAAATTAAGGGGATAAATATGAAGAATTTATGCCTAATCAAACCCCCCTAACTTAGAACTTTGCGCGTCCCGAGCAATGTAAAAGAACGAGAGTATGAGTTAAGGACCCTTCAAAAACTTTATTGGGATAGAATACCTTTTTCGCGGGCAAGCGATTGCATTTAGCGTATGCAACAAGCCTTTAAACCTCTAGGTTACCCTAGTTGTACGAGTTGTGTCTCGTGAGGGTTTGCAGTGAATATACCCACAAAATTCGACTCAAAGAAAATTCAAAATATGCAAAAATTGTGCAATTCAAACTTTTCCAGAAAATAGTCATCATCAAGTCATATTTATGAGTCTCAAACCGTAGTGTGTGTGTGCGTAGCCAGAAATATAACCGCCAATTTCCACTGATTGATCATTACGTTACTTATTCGAAAGTTCGTTTTGATTTTAATTTCTCACGGAACGCTCTCTCAAACGAATCACTCAGAATGTGGCTATTCTCTCAGTATGCGTGATATAAAGAGTAAATGTAATGGACGCAAAGTCACGCATACAAGTAGAAAGACGGAAATTTCATAGTGATAGGATCTCATCAATGGATTACAGTTTTAAAAACGGGAACATTGCCTCTTTTTCGCACATTTAATCTCTTATATTATTTTTTGGTGTCTTAGCTCTCCACGCGGTAATCAATTTCGCAATTTGGACTCGGTTAGGACTTTTTCGGGTTGAAGGTTGCTTTGGGTAAAATGAAGGAGGTATGGAAGGTTGGAATTGGAAAAGTCATTCGTGATGTCCATTTGTGCATTTTCGGGCTATTGCTCATTTTTTTTTTCTCATTTCTTTTCTTTTCTTGCTATATTTTTTTTTCTTGCCCCTTTTTGTTGCACTTTTCGGACTTAAATGCTGTTTTTTTTTTCACAATTCCGGCTATTTTGGGTTTTTCGGGTTGTCAAACGAAAGGGAAAATTATTCGGCTCAATTTGGGTTGCAAAAGGGTAATTTTTCGCTACTTTTTCTGTCCAATATTTTTGGGGTGACAACGATGGCCTACTTCATTGTCCGAATTGCCAATTGCTTACCATATGCGTTTCGAGGTGAATTTTAAGTTTAGAGACTAATTTGGCACGTTTTTCAAGGCAATATTGCACACATTTTTCAAAACCGATCAAAATGAAAGAATTGAGATCCTTGACAACTTATTAGCTGCTAAAAAGAACTTTGAGTTAACAATTAACTCGGATTGATTTAAAAACTCGCAAAAAGTGATAGGCTCGAATCTCACCGTGTTTGTTAATCTCCACATTTATTCGTTAAGTCGTCAATTTTTGCACAATTTCCATCTTTGGTCAATTTCGGCTTTGTGTATGTTGACTTTTTACACTTTGAGACTTCAATTTGACTTTTAATGATATTTTTGAAACATTTGAATCCCAACTTTTATTTATTTTGAACAAAAATATTTTTGGATTTTTCAAAATTTTATTATTTTTTTGGAAATTTTGGGCATTTTTGAAAAATTGTGAAGTTTTAGAAATATGCACTTGTGACCCCCCCTAACTTAGACTTTTGCATTGTCCTCAAGCAAAAAGGACGAAAATCTAACTCAAAGCGAATAATAAGTGCGGAAAAATAAAACAAACAAATGTGAAAAATGCAACAAGACACTATATGACACTCATGCATGACTCAAAAATACAACAAAAATCACCCCATACGCGTCGGGGGTGCGACGACCTCTCATCTCTCCACAAATTCACCCGACCCCACTTACGGGGGTCGATGCTCTCCTTGTCACTCCCGTCCTAGGATTATATTCCAGCAATCGAAACAAGTTGGGACCTCGCCCATAGATAAAGGATAGACCGGGAGACTCGTCGTGACTAATTGGAAAGGGATCCTCGTGATGCTGACTCAAAGCGTGGTCTACGTGCACTGACTCGGAGGGGACACCTAGGTTTCTTTCAAATTTTAAGATGCATGGGTCGGGCTCTAAGTCGGATGAACCACAACTTTTCTCCTCACTCGCCTTCGGGACCTCTAGTGGTATGGGTGGATGGTCACAAAGAAGAAATTCATTGATTTTATCTTCCCATTCGCTTTCTTCTAGGTGTCTAAATGAATCCAATAGAGTTTGGACTTGGTCGTTAAGGCTCTCATCCACCGGACCAAATTCTTTTTCAAATTCTTCCATGCTCATGTCCCCTAGATCTCTCTCTCGAGTAGTGCCTACATCCTCTCTTACTTGCTCGATCTCTAACTCCACCATTTGTCTCTCTTCTAACCCCTCTCTCTCTCTCTCGCTCTATTGCGGTCACTACACACCTCTCTTCCATTTTTCTCTCCGCATCACCACTACCACCGTTACTTGGTGAAATAGGGCACACTCCTAACGACTCTCTCTTGTGGGACCCTTTATTCTCGTGATTTAACATTAAAGATGATCCTAAGGTGTCTCCACAATAATTCTCCTCATTGTATTCCTCTATGATCTCATTTATAGAACTCACCGCGTGAAGATCATCTTCTTCCCTTGTCTGTTGGGTGATATGGAAGATGTTAGTCTCTAAGGTCATGTTCCCAAAAGTGAGTTGCATTCGCCCATTCCGAGTATTGATGATTGCGTTAGCCGTAGCTAAAAATGGGCGCCCAAGGATGATAGGAACATGGTTGCTTGAGGTAAAGGAGGGCTCCGTGTCCCAAATGACAAAATCTACCGGAAAGTAGAAGGTGTCAACTTGGACGATCACGTCCTCAATTATGCCTCGTGGAATCTTCACGGTTCGATCCGCTAGTTGGAGAGTGACCTTTTTGGGCTTGAGGTCGCCCAAGTCAAGTTGCCTATAAATGGAGTAAGGGAGTATGTTTACACTTGCTCCCAAGTCAAGTAAGTCTTTTTCAATTTTGTTCTCTCCAATGATGCAGGAAATGGTGGGTGCACCGGGATCTTTGAATTTAGGAGGGAGCTCAGTGAGTAGGATGGAGCTCACGTTCTGTGCTAGGAAGACATTCTTCTTTACTTTCATATTCCTTTTTACCGTCAACAAATCTTTGATGACTTTTGCATAAGCTGGAATTTGCTTTATGGCATCAAGGAAGGGCAAGTTTAGCTTTACTTGCTTAAGCACGTCTAGCACTTCATCACGTGGGGTCCCTTTTTGAGCGGGAATTAGCCTTTGAGGAAATGGTGCCGCGGTGGGCGGTTTCGCTACTACCTCGGGCTCACTAGTGTGTTCTTTATCACCTTTATTCAAGGGGACATCTTCGGCCTCTTTCGTGCCGGGCGAAATCTCCTTGTCTTTAAGTATGTCTCGTGGGGGAGGTGACAAGTCAACTACCCTCCCACTACGTAGAGTGGTGATTGCGCTACATTGCTCAGGATGGTCGTGGGGTGTCGAGCTAACACTAGTTTGACCTTGGAGAGGTCTTTGGCCCTGGGCAAGAAACTTGCCCTTCTCTTGAACACTCAATGAGGATTGTATTTGTGACAGAGTCGCATTTATGTCGCCAATTAGACGATCATATTTGGCATTGTTTGCGGTCTGGCTTGCGATGAATTGATTCACAGTATCCTCGAGAGTTCTCCGCTGTGCCGGGATATAATTTCCGTGAGGTGGTGGTACTTGCACATGTCCTTGCATGTGTGGAGCTTGTTGAAATTGTTGTGGAGGAGGAGTGGCAACATGCGAAGGAGGGTTCATTGCGGCATGTTGTTGCCCGTAGCTAAACTCGGGATGATTTTTCCATGAAGGATTGTATGAATTCCCGTGAGGGGCAGCGAAATTACCCTTGAAACCTCCTATACTACTAACTTGCTCTTGAAGCATTCCTTTGTAGGCGGGTATCGTCGGGCATTCCTCAGCTGAATGTCCCGCCTCACAAATCGCACATACTTTTTCGACGGGATTTTTGATAGATCCAACTACCTCACGTAAATCTCTAAATCCTTTCTCAAGGGTGTCCAACCGACTGTCCGACACAGAGGTCTTATCTACATGGTATAGGCCGGACGCCGATGGAGTGGTGGTCGCTTGACGATTTCGATTCTGAGCATTAGGATCAGAAATATCCCATAATTGGGTAGTCTCGGCGACATACCTCAGGTGAAGCTCAGCATCGTGGCAGTCTAGTTCGATAAACGGACCACTACCCATGGTTTCAATGAGTTGCTTGGAGTTAAGGTTCAACCCATTATAGAGGAAGGAAATGATTTGAGCTGTATTAAATCCATGATGGGGCACGAAGCAGTTAACTCATTGAAACGCTCATAACATCGATGGAATGACTCATTATCCAATTGCCTGAATGATTGAATCTGAGCCTTTATGGAGATTGTTCGATGTGGTGGAAAGAACTTCTTGAGAAATCTGGATTGTAACTCGTTCCAAGATGGAATCGAGCTCGGAGGTAAAGACCATAGCCAGGTCTTAGCTTTATCTTTTAGCGAGAATGGGAAGAGTTTTAGGCGAATCACCTCTTGTGTGCAAGTTTGATCGTTGAGAGTATCACACACGTCCTCAAATTCCCTTATATGCAGGTATGGCTTTTCAGAATCCATACCGTGATAGTGTGGTAGCATCTGGATCATCCCATTTTTGAAACGGAACTTCCCGGCATTATATGAGAGTATAATGCATCCCGGAGTGACAGTGCGCTCGGGATATAAGAATTCTCTCAACGGACGGTACGGAGGCTCTTCCTCACCGGTAGGTGCATTACTATGTTGCGACATCTCTCTCTCACTTGACGATTCGGTGCTCTCACTAGGTGTGCTCTAAGTGTGTCCTACGAAGGAGAAAGGAGTGTTGTTAGAGATTGAGTGTGACGGTGTGGGAGGTGGGATCCAAAACTGTGGGCGTTCGGAGTTTGGGGACTATCTGGGTTATACTCCACTATAGGATTTTCGTGAATATGGGTGGGAGTATTATGAGGTGTGGAAGTGGTTTCAGAATTTTGCATGAAGCTCAGGAGAGATGATAACTGTGAATCTTTTTGGATTTTTTTTTATTTATTTTTTATTTTTATTTTTATTTATTTTTGGAAATTTTTGGTCAAAGTTTTGGATTAACTCGATCTAATCCTAAGTCTACCTAGTTCCCCGGCAACGGCGCCAAAAACTTGACACGACTCAGAATGTGTCTCTAAAGTGTGTACTCTCTAGGCTCAAGTGCAAGCCTGTCGTTCAAGTAATAATCCGACAAGTCGGGTATCGATCCTCAGGGAAAAAGGGCAACGAAGTTGTGACGACGGGATAAGACGGAGGAATCCTAACGATGACTCTAAGAAGGAATGAAAATATTGATTTTTGGTTTTTGGGATTGATTAAACTAAATGCAATTATGAAATTATGATGAAATATGCAACTACTAAATTATCTAAATGAGGAATGAAGAGTTGAATCAAAATTTTTTTGGACCTAAATGATGAGAAAACAGGATGGGAATACAATCCCCCAACCCTAGTGTAGTGTAGTGACAACGTCAATCATAAATTTATCCGATTAATTCAAACCCGGAATTTTGTACTCCCAAGCATTATGTATACTAGGTTCAAGCCCGCGTCATACCTAATCTGAGGATGAGTAAATCGGTATCGCGGTAATTACACTCAAATTGTACTCTAAATCATCACGAGTACCCCGGGGCAAACGAGATATAAAGATCCACAATTATTATGAAATTACGCGATACGATCAAAATTAATCATTAAATTCATCGGATTGACGTTATACACATGCACTAACACATTAGGTTGGGTTTATGCATCCCAACCTTTAAAACCTAGCCGGACATGTTAAATGGACTAATGCATGAAATAATAACGTTGGATGTGTATGAATTCATGATGAAACTAGATTTAAACATGTAAATATATATATTATGAACGCAGCAATGAATTGAATTAACTACGGAAAATACGCATGCAAGAACAATAACAAGAATCTTGAATTAAAACGTGAAAAACAAACCCGAAATAATGAAATCTTGAAGTAATATAATCCCTTGATGTTCCTAGATGTTCCTACTTGTTATGGAGCTTTTACATGAATGAAATCTGAATAAAAAGAGTCCAAATGACTAAATATATAGGCTAAGGGTCGTTTAGAAGAGTCCCCAAAACATAAAACTCTTTTGGCTAAAAGATAAGCAAAAAATAAAAATCCCGTATCTGCCAATTTGTCACACTTAGAAAGCGTGACTAATTTTGTAACGGATCTGGAGCGTGGCTAATTTAGTAACGGATCTGGTACGTGACAAATGGGCGGACCGGTTTTTTTCCTCAGCTTCAGTTCGGTTTGGGTCTGACAGTTTTTTTCTTGAATTTCTTCTCAACTTTAAATGGGCATAACTTCTTCACCGTAACTCGGATTGAGGTGCCATTTTTTCCAGTGTTCTTGTAATTGAAAGCTCTTCAACTTTCTAGTTGGCCCCACCTCCGGACTAAGGCTAAAAAATTATAAAAATTCCCCTCAACTCCACGATTCTTGGTTTCTTTCACTATTTTGAGTTCTCTTTGGCACTAACTTCCATGAAATATCTGTAAAACACATAGGAGATACACAAAATATGAAATACTTGCCAAAAAGGGTTAGTAGCATAGATATGAGATAAATCCAAGCTATTTACACCGCACGGGATCATAAAAATACCGAAATTAAGGGGATAAATATGAAGAATTTATGCCTAATCACTAGTAATCGCTTCAAGGAAGTTTAAGCACTACTTCGAATCTCATTCCATAACAATAATCACCTCTTACCCACTCAAAGCCGTTTTACGAAGGTCTGGCCTCTCTAGGCATCTTTCGAAGTGGTTGGTCGAGCTCTAGAGATTCGACATCCACTTCCAGCCCAGAACAGGAATCAAAGGGAAAATCTTAGAAAATTTTATTATTGAGTTTACAAGAGATCGACCGGTAGATCAGATGAATGAAGAGCAATTGGTCGTAGTTGAAAAACCATCCAAAGATTGAACATTGTATGTTGATGGAGCCTCAAATTCCAAGGGAGCAAGAGTGGGGATTATTCTCATCACCCCCAAAGACACCATAATTGAGTAGGGAATCAGATTAGGCTTTGAAGCCTCCAACAACGAAGATGAGTATGAAGCAATGATCGCTCGTTTGTGAAAAGACAAACTACATGGGGCAAAGAACCTCAATGTATTCCAAACTGGTCTCCAAGCAGGTAAGTGGAGGCTTCAATGCCAAAGATAATCGAATGGCAGCATACCTCAATATTGTTAGAGAACTCATGGGAGAATTTGAAAATATGGAAATCAAATAGTTCCTGCTAGGACAGAATAGTCACGTTAATGCTTTAGCAGCACTAAGTTCGACAATCGACTCTGATCTAAGGAGGATAATCTAGATAGAGTTCCTCACACAACCCAGTATGGATCATGTAGTCGTAGAAGTCCTCTTTATAGATAAAGCCCCAAGCTGGATAAACCCCGTCATTAAATATCTATGGAGTGACGTACTACCAGACGATAAGAAGTCGGCCCATTAAATTAGGGTCAAGGTTGTTCGTTTCTACCTCAACCCTGAAGGGAAACTTTATAAGAAATCATTTACAAGACCCTACCTCCAATGCGTTCACCTAAAAGATGTTGAGCAAGTACTTAGTGAACTTCATGAGGGCATATATAGGATTCACTCATGTGGAAGATCGTTAGCCTTTTGAGCGATCAAGGAAGGATATTAGTGGCCTCGCATGTAGCAAGACGCTGGTGCTTACACTCGTAAATGTGAAAAGTTCCAAAAGCACTCACCTATGGTTCACTAGCTTGTGAGTGACCTGAAATCTCCTACTAACCCATGGACTTTCGCTCAATGAGGATTAGACATCGTGGGCCCACTGCCTATTGCATATGCAAATCGTAAGTATCTGCTGGTCACCACATACTACTTCACCAAATGGGCGGATGCAAAACTATAGGAAAACATTCGAGAGTAGTCGAACAAGTCACAATAAAAACACTGGGCCGACCCAAATCATGGTTCAACTTCCACATGAGACTTTCAGTAACGTGAGAACACTCATGGATATGGTCAAATTAGGTACCAAGAATCTCGAACGAGATAATCAAGTATCTTATGGTTAATCCACTATGATGGAGTTCTTAAAATAACTCAAACTCGATAATGAACAGATCTATAAATTGTACTCCCCGACCTAAGGCAAAGGGATGAAAAAATTATAATCGTTGAGAGACACTTAATAAGAACAAGTAACCTATTTGTGGATGTAGGCTAATTACCGAATCATGTACTTCGTTGTTATGTGTGATTCTTTTTACTTTCTACCAATTGTGATTGTTTTTGTAGATTCTTTTATTGTGAATTTTTTTGCACTCATAACAACTATCTTCTATATCTATGAAACTCAATAAACTGTAGTAACACCTACCGTGAAAACGTAATTGATAATGCTCCTTTTATGATTTACCTTAACAGGAAAGTCAGTGTCTATATATCCCTATAACGTTGTCTCACCTCTATTTAAGCATATATATATATATATATATATATATATATATATATATATATATATATATATTTGTTAGTAGTACCCCGTATATACGTTAGTATCCACTTCACTGCTTCCCAATGTCATTTTTTGAGATTTATCATGAACCTGCTCACTGCTCCCATTGCATGATCAATATCCGATCTCGTGAAGACCATGGCATACATTAAACTTTAAATAATTGAGGAATGTGGAACCTTAGCCATGATGCTCTTTCCATCCTTCGTCTCAGGTGACTGGTCGCTAGATAGTCAAAAGTGACTAGCCAAGGGTATGCTAACAACTTTAGCATCACTCATGTTGAACCTCTGTAAGACACAAGCGATGTAATCTACCTAAGAAAATTGTAAAGTACCCTTTTTCTTGTCAATGTTAATCCTCATCCCAAGTATCTATTTCCCTGCGCCCAAGTCCTTCATGTCGAACTCACTCGATAATTATTTCTTTAAGTTCCTAATTCCATTCATATCTGATCCTGCCACTAATATATCATTAACATATAATATCAATATAATGTAATTGAATTGAAATCTCATAATGTAGTAGCAGTAGTCAATATTGCACTTGTTGTAGCCATTTCTTTGCATGAACCCGTCAAACTTCATGTACTACTAATTTGGGGATTAGTTCAAGTCGTATATGCTCTTCTTCAGTTTGCATACTAGGTTTTCCTTCCCTAACAAACCCTCTGGCTATTGAATGTATATCTCCTCATCTAGGTTACCATGGAATGATTCAGTTTTGACATCTAAATTCTCAAGGTGAAAATTCTCTGTCGCAACAATGCTTAAAACTAATCAAATGGTTGTAAGTTTCCCAATCGATAAAAAAATCTTTGTGTAGTCAATTCATTCCTTATACTTAAAGCCTTTAACCATGAGCCTTGCCTTGTATCTCTTGAAACCATCATATTTCTCCTTTACTAGATACAACTGCTTATTGTGTAGAGCCTTCTTCCCCCCAGGCAACTCAATTAGCTCTCATATCTCATTTGAGATAAGGGACTTTATCTCATTGTAAGCTCCCGCTTGCTCACATCCCCTATGTGACATGATTTATCATAGCATCTAGATTCACCATCATGAGTAAATGACACATAGTTAATGTACTTCCTATTTGGTACAAAAGCACAGGAGGACCTTCTTAGCGTCGGAGCTGGACTTTACGATGCAGTAACTTACATACTACTATTTGTCATGGATTTCTCTGTCCTATAAATCCCTACTTTACTGCTCTCTGGTGTATCTTCCAAATCGACGTGTGCGAGATCATCCTGTACTAAACCACTGGCATGTGTTGCATCTCTAACACAAGCATTTCTATCCTTATACATCACTCGTTCATTCAATACGACATCTAAGATTTTTATGACCTTATTCTTTTAGTAATCCAAGAAGCGACAACTATATTCATCTATGCTATATCCAATGAATATGCATTTTAGTGACTTGGGTTCAAGCTCACCCCTGGCACGATCACTAATATTGATGTTTTCATTGCCACTATCCATATGTGAAGATAGGTGTTGGCTTAAAGACCGGTTGGGTGCGATATGGTATGGTTGTGACCCCCGGACGTATGTTTATGACCGCCTCTGTTGTTTGTGATTACATTTTAGTATCGGTGGTGAGAGTCCAACCCGGTGTCTCAGTGTGATGCGTGATATTCTTGGAGCTTGATAGCACACGAGGGATGCTTCCACGAGGTTACAAATTTGGGGATGCGATTGTACATATATAACGAGTGATATATATATATATATATATATATATATATATATATATATATATATATATATGTGTGTGTGTGTGTGTGTGTGTGTGTGTGTGTGTACGAGAAGTGATGTGTATATCTGTTTACAACGCGGGTGTAGCTATGTTGTTATGTTGTGAGTATATCTGTTTATCTCGCGGGTGTAGCTATGTTGTTATATTGTGAGTACATCTATTTATAGTGCGGGTATAATTATGTTATTATATTCGTGTGTACCTCAAATTATAGTAAGTGTGTAGCTATGTTATTGCTTATGACAGTATACCTCGTGAGGGTAGCATTGTTTAACTAATGGTGGTAATTAGCGGGATGAGCTTTGATAGCGGTTATTGTCTTAGTTAGACTGGGTAGCATAATTAGGATCATAAAATGAACGCGTTAGGTGCGCACTATAGGTGAGAGGTGAGATTTTGTCTCATATGAGTGCAATCGATTAATTAATAGTGAAAGTAATACACTGTGCGTTTTTACTGATTTAAAGCATTTAATTACTTGTAAAATATTTTCGAACCTTTTGGGTTTTGACCCATGAAAAAATATCTTTTCTTATTTTTTTTAAAACCCCGGGTATGCAGCAGCAGCAGGGACAACAAGGGTAAATCTTTCATGTCGTTGGAGCAATAACTATGGATAGTGCTAGATTTGATTGCAGCCGATTCAGTCATTCCTATCTAGATAGGATGCAGTTTGATTTCATTATTTCCTTTGGGCACGTTGCGCGCAGTTAGATAGAGTTTTATATCATTACAGGCTTTATTATTTATCAGTTGTTATTTACATTGAGGGTTATTTGTTGTGGTCGATGGTTTATTCGGTCCACGATTATTTAGTTTATGCATTCAGCTATTCTATTTGCTCAGTTGTATGTATGGTTTTATTCTGTATTATATTTTATTACTTGTTACGACAATAATGCTGAGAATGAAATCATACTGAATTCCTGTTTTATTTTAATAAAGGATTGATCACCCATTATTATAATGGGTCCGGTGTCATAGTCATCTTCAAATTAAATAATATTTTAATCAATTGCTACAAAGGGTTGCTCATACATACTAGAAATGGCGACCACGAGAGACGTCATTTTTCTTCTTATTTTTTAATGTTGAACGCCATCGACTTTGATAGTGAGAGCCTTATGGCTCTAAGACCTTTTCAATCAAGCAACTTCATTTGGCTTCCTCCATATCTTCTGGCTTTTCGTCTAGTGGTAAGAACAAATCCTACTTGAAGAGATAATCCTCCATTTTCATTTTTTAAAATCCAAAATTTATTTCGTCAATTTTTTGCGACATTAAAATTCTCCCTCTTTGATGCCATTGCTCCCACTCAATCAAATATGCCAAATGCATAAAAAATTTGCACAATAATTTTGTTAAACAACTTCTATGTACTCAAGGTTTCCAAACCCAAAGCTCTGATATCAATTTGGGAAATTAAACCCTGCTAATTTTGACAAAAATATTGACCGGACTTTGGGATTCAATGGGTCGAGAAAAATAACAAGAATATACCGCAAGCAGAAAATAACACATATAATAGTGTATGAAAAATAATCTCACCCATATGACAAAGATATACGTGGTTCACTAGTCTGCCTACATCCACAGCTCACACCCATTTTCACTATAATACAGTTGCTTTACAAAACACAACTCACTCCGTATTTTTTGGCTCACACTTTCAAAACTCTGAAAAATACCTGCTCCTTATTTTTCTCTACTCTAGTTGCTATTACACTTTGTGTTTGTTGTTGTGTTGATATTTTGGTGTATTTTCCTCTTTCACCTAAGGCTCCTTTTATAGACAAGAGGATGAGAAATTTTTGGCTACAAATCAAAGGAGTGGTGGGCAAGACAAGGAGTGTGGTTATTGTCCAAGACAAGTGCATGGTCAAGATTCAAAAGAGTGGTGGACAAGGAGCAAATGTATGGCTAAGAGCCTAACCAAGTGTGTGACTATTAATGGATCCACATAAACTCTAATTGGGTCCACATAAACTTTAACACATTCCTTCTCTTGTGAGTTACTATAATTTCAAACTTTATATTTAATATTATTATTTAAATTTTCGTATTTTTTTCATAGGGATCTATATTCAAACTTTCTCCTTTTAATACCCTATTTGTTTTGAAATATTGGGGTTACTTTTAGGGATCTAATTTGTAAATTCTTTCCCTATGAGGTATTATTCAAATCACTATACTAAATATATACCGTGATAATTTCACATTAATTAGATACTTATTTTTAATATTAACTATGTGAATAATTGTTTACTAGCACTCTCAGAATAAATCCATCAGTATTAGGTTTTATGGGTAATTTTGCAAACAAATTCATGGGTCATTTTCCAACTATTTAACTATTTTTTGTAAAGAAAATGAAAAATATCTAAGACAGGTGAAGTTAAAAATTCAACTAGCACCATCATGTTGATACATGGATCTAGGCGGTAATTATTGCCTTTTTGAAAAAGGGTGTGACATCACACCTCAAAAAGACAAACTAGTGTTTCAAAACTCTGCGTGCACCACCCGAGGCACACACACATTAATTATGACCTGTTACCACTGCCAGTGCTTGACACATGGCTGCCTTAAGCTTAAATAATATTCTAAAAATTCACAAGTAAATGTGCCCGACAAGAGATGAGCCGAAGACCTCCCGAGCCGACGAGCCAACGACATCTTATAATTATAACTTCATCAACTCAATTCGCCTAACACCTATCCAGAAGCTGCAACACTCTAGAGAATCTGCTATAAGTTGCAATCGTGAGAAAATCTTGGGGGCTATTGTTATACTATAAATATGGGATGACTTCCGAACCAGTTAAAAGGAGTCACTTGGACACACATACCAGTAAGGATGAGGTCAGCCTCAACTTACAGCCTGGTCGACTCTGATAAGAGATCGGCTCGACCATTTTTGACAGAGTAGTTACCTTATTAGTTAACACTATCAGTTAATACTGTTAATTAACTCCGTTATAGAAAGCATATACTACATGATTAGATGACATCATCAATCTTTTATTACACGTGCACATAAAGAAGATATGAAAATAATTTCCCCCATGTTCCAATAACCAACTTGTGATTATTCTCTCACCATGTATGTAAAACTTGTACTCACGTAACCCATAAAGGTGAGCCACGTGTCCCTTTCTTTTCTCTCTCCTCTAACAGTATCTAAATAACACACACAACCCACATGTGGGGACATCCGAGATTTTTCTTACTGTTATGGTGCCCAAATCTAGAGAGAACTTAAGAGCTTCCTTATTGTGCTTGTCAATAGCTTTTGCCTAGTAAATCAATACAATCAACACTGCACCTGTGGACATATGCATCAATTCGGGTCGAACAATGTAAATTAGATTTTTATTCTCTTTCTCCCACCTCTTTACTATTTTATCTAGTGTTTGTATATGAGTAATTATATCTCTTATGTGTTATTTGGTGTAATAAGTACGCTTAACAATTGGTTTCACCTCCTTGAGATCTTTATCATTACTCGTTTCATTATAATGCTTTGACCAATCCTATTCTATTAAATCCATTACAACTCTTCCTAAAAATTACAAACAACAACAATAATTCCTTTAAGTTTTAGTACAAGTTATTTTATTCGTATAATCAGAGTTGTTGAAGAATTTTCAATATGATTGAGAGTATCCCAGCATCAAAACTACATTTAAAACCGCGTAACATTGATATTTGTGGGAGGGTTCACAAAGTGCATTTGCACTGCATTTAAATATTTTTTAATATATATTTTAGTTTTTTAATTTATAATCCCAAACGACATTTTCTAATAAGATATTAAATATTTTTGTTTATTTTCTTATTATTTAAGATCAATTACTTCAAGGGACAAGAATAAGAAGGAGAATTGGGGGGGGGGGGGGGGGGGGGGGGGAGATGAACATATTTATGGGTAATTTTATAATTTGGACTCATAATAAATGTCCTTTTTACAAAAGTTGACCGAAGGGGCATTTTAAAATGTTTCAATACTTCAAGGGGTAAATTGAGAAAAAAAATATTTTGATGTAAATTGAGAATCTAGAAATAGTTTAAAGGGCATAGTATAATCTATATTATACATCTAATACGTTACTGTTAGAGGAGTTAATGAGATTTATATGCTTGATATCATTTTCTCTGATTTTGAAAATTGTATTTTTTGAAACTAAAAAAATGAATAAATCAAAAGTATCTTGAAAAGTAAAAAGATGATCCATTTTAGACTCTATTAACTAATCTCCCGATCCAACACAATCTAGAATCAATTAATCTTTTTTCATCATTCTCTACTCAAATCACATTACACAATGCTACCAATATTACTACATCTATAGAATGTTTTTATTTCTAGAAAAAAGTTTTTAAAATGTCAAAATTATTTTTTATATAAATAAAAAAAATTGGTTATAAAAACATTAGTAAAGTTGTATTTATAGAAAAAACTTTAAGTTTTTATGTATACATGACATAAAGTTTTTTGAACTAAAAACAAATAAAAATATATATAATTTTTTTTATAAAATACGTAGATTTTTTTTTGAAGTTTTTATTTATAAAAAAATAGTTTTTAAGTTAAAAAAAGTTTTCAAAATTTCAAAATTGTTTTTAATATAAATAAAAACGTTTTTTTCGTATAAAAACATTTTAAACATTTTATTTATAGAAAAAACTTTAAGTTTGTATCTAGAAATGACATATAGTTTTTTTAACTAAAAACAAATAAAAAAAAAATATTTTTTTATATAAAATCCGTACAGTTGTTTTGAAGTTTTTTATTTATAAAAAATAGTTTTTATATAATAAAAACGTTTAAAAATAATAGACAAATTTTATTTATGAAAAAATTAATTTTTTATAATGCCTTTATAATAAGATATTGAATTTATGATATGCACTAATTTTTATAATTATCATTATAGTTGTTCATACGAAGTTAATAATCTGGTTATATTCATTATCGATAAGTTGGAATGATTGAAGATTCAACGTATAATTAATATCCAAGTCAGATTGAAAAATTATAAAGTTTATTGGATCAAATACCCAAAAGTCCCTCAAACATGTTTTAATACGCATTTAGTCCAAGCCTTTTATTTTGTACCAAAAAGACCCTTGGTTTCTTATCTTTAAAGGTCCGCACCAACCAGGGCCGGCTCTAGGTATAGACGAGTTAGGCCACCGCCTAGGGCCCTCGATTAATCAGGGCCCCTTCCGGAAAAAAAAAATTAGGTATAAAAAAAGATTAGTTGTAAAAAAAAAGGCTTCCCCAAAAAAATTAGTTAAGAAAAAAATTAGAGTTATCACTTAAAAAAAGCCCCTCCCCAAAAAATAAAATTTGTTCTATTTAAAATAAACACACACACTAAACCCAACAACAACATAATAACCCACCCACACACTAAAAAATAAGTTCACCAACACAACCCAACCCAACTCATTTACTTATTCATTTCCAACCCTAACTCTCTCATTTCTCTCACTCACATTCTCTCAGTGTCTTCTTCTCTTCTTTCTCACTCACACTACTCTCTTTCTCTCTACTAACCAAAGCAAGAAAATAACCCTTACTTTCACCCCCCTCCCTTTTTTTTTTCTTGAACTAACCTCATCAAAATAAGGGTTAAAAATCTTAGGTTACAATTTTAGAAAGTTAGGGTTTGTTTGGAGATTGGTTGAAGCTTGTTTGTGTAAATATTATATTATTCATTTGCTTTGTTATATCCCACTATATAAATTTGTTTGTGTTACTACTAATATTTGTGTTGTGTGTATTTTTTTTTGTAAATTTCAATTTGTTATTTGTCTCACTCACATTCTCTCACTATCTTCTTCTCTCTCACTCACACTACCTTTTTTTCTACTAACTAAAGCAAGAAAATAACCCTTACTTTCACCCCCCCCCCCTTTTTTTTTCTTGAACTAACCTCATCAAAATAAGCGTTAAAAATCTAGGGTTATAATTTTTTCAATTTCAGAAAGGCTTGTTTGAAGATTGGTTGGAGCTTGTTTGTGTAAGTATACATCATTCATTTGCTTTGTTATATCCCACTATATAAATTTGTTTGTGTTACTACTAATATTTGTGTTTTTTTTTTTTTTTGTAGATTTCAATTTGTTATTTGGGCATTTATAAATTAAAATTTGAGATTGCTCTCAAATTGACACTCAAACCAGGTTTTATTGTTCCTCTTTAGCATTTTTCTTTAGTATGGTTCGTCAAAATTATTAAGAATATTGTAATTGTGTGATTAGTTTTTATTTTTGCAACTTACACTTGTTGTTGTGTTGTGTGAATATGTCTACTAGCAAGATTACACCTGATGTTGTGTTGTGTTGTGTGAATATGTCTATAGATATTGCTAAAGAAAAGAAAATTGAACCCGTATTTCGTGAAAAACGTAATATTTATAGAAAAAAAATATATTGATGAAAATTCTAGTGATGGGATTAGACATTAGTATATTAACATTGATTTGCTATATAAAAATTGGTTTTGCATCGAAAAATGTGAGAAGAGCACATTTTCTTTAATTTGATTTTTTTTACACAAAAGGGCCCCATTTTGGGTTTTCGCCTAGGGCCCCAAAAACTATAGAGCCGGCTCTGGTGCCAGCGGCATGGTAAAACCTTTTTGACATGGTGAAGGATTTTTTGGTGCAAAATAAAAAGGCTTGAACTAAACGTGTATTAAAAAAAGTTCAAGGGACTATTTGGTATATGTCCCAAGTTTATTTGAGAACAGTTGAACGATTAGAACGAGACATGTAAAACATTCAATAAAAGTTGGATTAGGAAACAAATAACTTCAACAAATTCAAAATATTTAAATGAGACTCGATTAACGTATAAAAATAGTTTATTTAAATTCGTCATAATTGATTGATAATAATTTGATTGATGAAACAAATAAGTTGAATATATATTAATTTGGGAGGGAGGAGTAAGCTATAATATAGCATTCTTATGCGTAAGCCGAAAAAACAAATGAATGAATAATGTAAAATATACTAGTGCAAAAATATGAGGATATGGATTCAATAAAAAAATATACTATACTAGCAAACCACTCTTTGCAGCCAATCATGAACCCATTTATTCATGAACAACAAAGGTAAGAGTGTTCAAATTATAGTGATAATTTCATGAAAGAAAGTTTAAGATTTTCTTTGTTGTTTTTTTGAGTTCTTTAATATACCTCCAACAATCAGCCCACGAAATCAAAAACTTGTTACGCACTTCCCTGACTAACTAGACCCTTTATCAAACATGTAAAACCATGGATGAACATTATTTCAAAGAACTTTATAGTCTGTCATACATTGTTACAAATATAGTTAAACAAACCTTTAATTTGTTTCTTCAATGGAGTGGAAGTAGGGATACGTGGATGGATGGGAGTGTAAGAGGGAACTTTAACTTACTTCATTAGGTAGACATGGCTTGATGTGAGAGAAGTTTAACTCATCTTTCAATAGAAAATCCATTTGTAAATTTGGATAACTGAGATGAGACTCAATATATATAAATATATGCAACCCATTTGGTTGGACTGAGAGGAGTACATTGTATTCAGTGGAAGAATGGGATGAATCAAATCTTTCAAACGTTTGGGGAGAGGGGTTTTTCGTGTAGATGAATTGTGAAAGTATTGGGAGAAATGAAACGGTTTGGGGAAGAGAGAAATTTAATAGGAGCAGCGTTTTTTAGAGAGAAGAAGAGATGGGGAAGTAGCAGTTAGAGTTGTTTGGGGATGTTGGTAGAACTTAGGATGATTAATGGTTGTGACACGTGGCAGCTTCTAAATGTGACCAATCTCGTCCCAAGATTAAGCTGACAATTTTACATATATCTATTGATTTTCCAACAGGTACCGGGGTTTAATTGGTAGTCGGTATATATCTCTGTATTGCAGTAAGGGAAGGAAAAACTGAGTTCGTTTTCCTTGGCTCTTTCTTCTTTTAGAAGGATTTATTTTCACTTTGTTTGCCAAATTTATTTGATCACTATCAAATTCAATATGCATATATCTCGTATCTAAGAGACAAAGAACTACAAAAATGGACTTTATTAACCACAACAATGAATTTAAATCAAATGTAAATAGAAAGAACTTAAGGAAACACGAACTGTACAGGACCTATCTTCAGTTTATACAATCTGCCATTTCTGGACTTTTAACTTGATGCTATGCGCCACCGCTTACTGCAAAACAATGAATAAAAATGATTAGCATACAACCAAAAGAAAACAAACTAATTGACAAGGAAAAGGACCACTTGAAAGTAAACTGTCATCTTCCCTTAACCCAAAACTTCTTACGATGAGAAGTAAGGTTTAAAATGCCCAAAGCTAACATCATAAACGGCATCGTCATTTCTCTTCGTTACTTAAAGATTGAAGCCATTATTGGTGGAGAGTTGAACACTTACCCTCTTCACATATCTCTCTAATGATGGTCCTAATGAGATTCTTCATACTCTCGATGGCTTCATCAGCCTCTGGAACATCAATTTCTTGTTGCACAACAATGGTTACTAAAGAAGCATCAGACCCATCAGCCATTACGACAAAACCTGAAGGCTGGAACAAATAATCTCTCTGTCTTCCCCGAAATATTAAAGCGCTTATGTCCAGCAGGCTCATTGGTGCTGATATGATGAAGGAGCAAAACCCATCACTTGAGGCCTCTTGTAGCATATATTCGTCATCCTGTCAAATTTTAAGCAAAAATAAAATAAATAAACTCAAAGTAAAAGAGAGAAGAAATCTATCAATCTACTACCCCTCATTATGGGGATTCTACTATAACTAAAGTAATTTATGAGCTGAATTAGGTTGCAACTAAAGGCACTATGAAAATTACTCCGTAACACCATTATATGCTTTCTAATAGATTTACATCGTGTTTAGAAATTCTAATTGTGGTAGTAAGGCCTCTACAGCATGTAATGTGAAAATTAAAATAGTTCTCCTTGTAACTGAGAAAGTTTCAGCATGAAATTCACGATGGCGAAAACAGGTGAAAACACTAGATTTACTGACGCCTTAACAAATTAATTAACTCTTTCAAGGGAAAAAAACCCATCCTTGAAGCCTCTTCTAACAAATATTCATCATCCTATCAAATTTTAGCAAAAAAGAAAATAAAAGAATCAATAAAACAAAGAAGATTTTTTCTATTGTCCCTTAGTATGGGGAATTTACTAGGATGAACATCATTTATGAGCTTATTTCAGGTTGATACTAAGGACCCCATGAGTATTAATCCATAAGACCGGTATGCCTTAAGGTAATTGTACATTATGTATAAGATATAGTAAATGTAGTATTGGGGTGTGTATACCACGTAATGGGATCCATGTAATTAAGCAACAGGCTAAAAATTCATGCTAAAGAAACTCGATGAAAGAACTGGAGGTACGAGCACCTTAACAGACTGTTCATGAAAATTACCTTCTCATAAAGAGTTATGCAGTAGCTATCATCATAACCAGAGACAGACTTTATCTTTTCTTCAGGCTCTCCAAAATCTTGTGTAGTTGATCTCTGTAAAATATGAACAGGTTTTCAGTTCATATGAGTTGATGGTTTTGCATTTGGTAAGAGAAATAGAACAGTGAAGAAAAGAGATGGAAACTGGAAGTATATACCTGCAACTCCACATCCTTCGTCACAAGGAAATTAAAGACTAAGATGGGTTCTGCTTGAACTCGGAAGCTAGTCAAGGCGACGTAATTAATTGAGCAAGAGAAAGGAACACGACTTTCTGCTACATTCCTTAAAATCCTTATATCCTGGTTCGATAAAGTAGCCCATTTACTCTCATCATGGGTCCCCCGAACAAGATTCAGATAAACCATCTTCATGGACTCCGCTAACTTCCTCATACGAGTATGATCTGCACTTGCATTTATAAGGACACACATAAGCTTGTAATAATTGATTAGATAAGAAGCAACGTTATAATGAAAAATAAAACAAAAAAGCCCGGAATTCATTTTACGCTTTTTTTTTATTTACAAAACTAAAATCCTAATATATCTATATTAACACTAGGTTGGATAGGCTTGATCAACAGGGAACTAATTAGCCATATATGTGGGAGGGGCTAGGCTACTAAGAACCTTACCTATCAATATTTGAGATATAATATGACATGCTTTGGGAAGTAGACTATTCAAGATTCAAGAAAAGTTTTCCATGGTGTCTCCATGCAAGTCGGAGTTATTTGGAGTGGAAACTAAAAAGGTGGATCTAATAATAGGATAAATACTAATTAAAACTATTAAATCTATAATATATAGAAATGTTTACCTAATCGCATAAGGCTAAAATTCACAACATCATTCAGAGATGTCTAACTTGCTCACGTCTAAAAGGGTTGTTTTAAATCATGTCTGTGACTCTGTTGCTTAGCTATCTTATATGATATAGCTATATCATTAAAAATAAGTCCAATAGAGATGAATATACATACAATATCAACCACTCTCATGGTTAAGAACGGTTTCAGAGACGAATATACAAAATGTGTTGGACCATGCATTATTTTCTTATTTGTAGTCCCCTTTCCTTTCCCAGTTATTATAATACTGCTCAAGAGAGTCTCTTTAACACATTTTCTTTCTAAATCCTAGTTATTTTTTTTTGCTTTGCAGTAACAATAGATATCAATGTAGTGCAGAGTCAGAGTGTGTATAACCCCCATATGGGTATGAAGCTATTCGAGGAACTCAAAAGGAAGCTAGTGTACCTTCTTCGGTGACATCCAACTTAGAAGTAATTAATCTTCGGTGGTAATCTCGGTTCAACCCCCATATGAGTGTACTAATCCAATTTTTTGCAGAGAACGCAATGTTTGAATTGACGATTCCAGCGTAAATACTATCTTGGGGTTCATATTTAGGTACTTCCACATTCTCAATCCATATAACCTGCACAAATCAAGATTTGCAGGGAAGAAGCAAATATCTTAATAACTCAATTGGGAAGAAATACTAAACTAAGCTTCAAAGCAAAATGCAAAAGCTTTTGACTGATGTTGTCCACAAGGCGATTTGTTTTAGTATGTGGTATGGGAATGCCATATATTTTAAAATGTGGTAGGATTTATTTCGATCAGTTCAAAAGAGATGAATTACTTCTAAATACTAGAGAGATTAAAATGTTACAGTAATTAACATGTATAATATTATGAGGATGATCAGATATTCATTCACCATTATTGTTGATACCAAAATTAATGTGCTGATGTGGACGAAGAAGATGAAGACACGTGTCAATCTACATGGCACAACAGCAGCGAGGAAGATCATTTCCCGACCAACCGTGTTTCTTTCCGAGAAACTCTATCACACCGAGGAACTCTATCATCCCGAGATACTCTAAGTACTCCGAGGAACTCTTGATCAACAAGCAACTAAGGCGGTCCGAACTGCATCTCGGCCGTATCATTAATTACCAGACGGACAACTGTTCAAATATCCATTGTATTCTTGACGCACACGCTGCATTAAAAGTATTACCCTTTCATATGTATATCATTTAATGTATTGGACCTTTCATGTACAGCCTAGAGGCTATAAATACCTTGTATCATCCTCAATTCAAGAGGACCGGAATTTCTTGAGAGAATTTGTAATCAAGAATTCCACAAACACTCAGCAATAACATAACAGTGGACGTAGGCTTTATTCCTAGCCGAACCACTTTAAAAATCTTTGTCTTATTTATTTATCTGTGATTGAATAATTAGAGCAATCTAGTTTTTTACATCAACAGATTGGCGCCGTCTGTGGGAAACGACTGTTATTATCGTTTTTCATAAAAATCATTTATCACCAATGGCTGATAATCCAGAATCCAGTAATCGAAATGTTGGAAATACTGGAAATCTTCCAAATCCATCTGCATCCCCAGATCTGGCTGGGATTATGACGAATCTGGCTCAAGGACAAACCGCCATGCAAGAATCCATGAGGCAACTCATTCAAACTCTTCAGGGCGGTGCACCTACCTATTCAGGGCAAAGAAGTGATCATAGGCAATCGCAATCTACACGCACTGGGTCATATCGCAATGAGGAGTCTAATGATTTTTCTTATCAACCTGGGCGAACTTCATCAATACGGGCTTCGGATACAAATCAACGTATCACTCTCTCTCCGGAGAGAACTAGCGCTTTGGAGAGGTTAAGTAGAGTATCTCCTTTCAGTCGGTTAGGACCAAGGAGGAACATGAGTCCACCTAGGGCTCCATCAAGAAGTTTTCGACCACCACCAGGTTTAAGAGAAGGATCTGCGCAATCGCGACCAACCACTCGTCGAGATAAATCTCAGGAAGCTACGTCAGAGCAATCAGTTGCTCGGACTAAACGGCCCGAGGAAGGGAATGAAGCATGGAAAGGTTCCATTCAACGATTGGAGGATAGACTGGGAGAAATGGCTAAGGCAAGAAATCCCTTACAGAGAACTTTTGTTCAAGGAACACCTTTTGTGCAAGCCATTGTGGATTTCCCTACGCCGTCGAAATTCAAAGCACTCGTAGTGACTCCCAAGTACGATGGAAAGACAGATCCCGTACTTCATATAGAACAATACCAAGCTGCTGCAGATATCTACGCTGTTCCCGACGAGATGAGGTGTAGAGCATTCTCGGGAACTCTTACTGGATCTGCACAGATATGGTACAATAATCTTCCTCGCGGTAAGATTTCAACTTTTGTTCAGTTAGCCGAGTTGTTTATTGGCAATTTTTGTTTTGGAGCAAAGCCGGTAAAGCGAGTAGCACACTTGCTAAGTGTTAGACAAAAATCAGGTGAAAGTACTAGAGATTACATAACTCGTTTCAATAACGAAAAGTTGGAAGTCATAGATTATGAAGAAAAGACAGCAATCACTGCTTTGATGAGTGGTTTGCTGCCTAACAAGCTGTATTACACTTTGGCTAAAGATCCACCTAAAAATATGTCGGAGTTGATGGCAAAGGCGGCCAAAATCATGAATGCCGAGGAGGCTATGGCTGCGAAGAAGAATATGGATAAAGAAGTTAAAGTGGAGGTCGACAATTCTAAGAAGAAAGATCAGAAAAGTAATGGTGGTGACAAATATTCCAAGAATAACAGGATGAAGTTGGAAGCCCTAAAGAAGTATGATAATTATACTCCATTGAAAGTGGGTATTAATCATGTTTTGGAAGAAATCAGGAATAACGAGGAAATCAAATGGCCAGAGAAACTGAAGACAGATCCCGACCTGAGGAATAAGACCAAATATTGCGAATTTCACAAAGATCATGGCCATATGACCAAAAATTGTATAGCCCTTCAGAACAAGATTGAAACACTCATCCGAAGAGGAAAATTATCAAAGTGCGTAGATCGCAGGAGTGAGAGGAAGAATGATGATAGAACTAGAGAGAGATCTAGATCTCCTCGTCGTGCAGAGGAGAAAAAGAGGAGAGACCATGAAGAGGATCCGGACGATGACCCCGATCTTCCCAAGAAGCCAAGGAAACCTGAACGAGAGGTATTTTCCATACGTTTTGGGTCATTTGATTGTAATGTTATTACAGGAGGAGATGCAGGAGGAGGAGACCTTACTGCAGAAAGAAAAGCTTATCTCGGAGAGGCTCAAGCTTGTTCATACATTCAGCGAATAAACCTGGCCGAGGATGATCGTCCGAGGAAAGTAAACAAAGAGAAGCTAGTGATTGGTTTTTCAAAAAACGACCTGGCAGGTGTTCTCTACCCTCATGATGATCCGCTGGTGATCAAAATGAGGATGAAGGATGTGGTCATTTCAAGGGTGTTAGTAGACAATGGTAGTTCAGCAGACATCATGTATTATTCATGCTTTGATAGCTTAAATTTGAAATTATCTCAACTGGAACCTTATCACAGACCCCTTCTGGGTTTTGCTGGCGAGAAAGTTTTTCCACTTGGGACGATCAAGTTGGATATACTCATTGGAACTTGGCCTGCTTGTCGAACAGAAAGAATACGCTTCTTTGTGATGGATAAGAATGTGCAGTCCGCCTACAACATCATCATGGGAAGAGTTGGATTGAAGAAGTTCGAAGCAGTTCCATCTACAGTTCATCAATGTTTGAAATTCCCAACGAATTTTGGAGTAGGAATTATGAAAGGTGATCAAAAAGTAGCTCGGGAATGCTATTATTCGTCGGCCGAGCAAGAAGAACTTGAAGAGTTACAGAAAAAGACTACTACTTACCAAGTGGAGGAAAGCACAGAAATTGAAACTCTTGACCCTAGGGATGAATCTCAACTCGTAAAAGGACAGGTGGTGGAATCTACAGAAATTGTTATCCTGGACGACGAGCATCCTGAACGAATAACTCATATAGGGTCGTCGTTGGATTTTTCAATAAAACAGGAGTTGATAACTTTCTTGAGAAACAGGAAGAATACTTTTGCTTGGAGTCATGAAGACATGCTAGGAATAGATCCAAACTTCTTATGTCATGAACTCAATGTGAATAAGGAGATCAAACCTGTGAAGCAAAGAAGAAGAGTGTTTAGTCCCGAGAAGAACCAAGCCATACAAGAGGAGGTCGAGAAACTCCAGAAAGCCCAATTCATTGAAGACGTGAAATATCCAGATTGGTTGGCGAATGTGGTGATGGTAAAGAAGAAGAACAACAAGTGGAGAATGTGTGTTGATTTTACTGATCTCAACAAAGCATGTCCAAAAGATCATTTTCCATTGCCCAGAATTGATCAACTAGTGGATGCTACTTCGGGACACGAGCTACTCAGCTTCATGGATGCTTATTCTGGCTACAACCAAATCAAAATGAAACCTGAAGACAGGGAAAGTACTTCTTTTATTACCCCAAGGGGAACTTATTGTTATAATTTTATGCCTTTTGGTTTAAAAAATGCAGGTGCAACATATCAGCGGTTGATGAACAAGGTATTCACCGAACAAATCAGCCGCAATATGGAGGTCTATGTCGACGACATGCTCACCAAAAGCAAGAGAGCTGCAGATCATTTGGTTGACTTGAGTCAAACTTTTGATCAATTGGATAAATACCAGATGAAGCTTAACCCGACGAAATGTACCTTTGGAGTACGAGAAGGAATGTTCCTCGGATACATCGTCAACTAACGAGGTATTGAGGCAAATCCAGAAAAGATCAAAGCTCTTTTAGGGCTGCGATCCCCGACGACGAAGAAAGAAGTACAAAGTCTTACCGGACGAGTTGCAGCACTCAACAGATTTGTATCCCGAGCAACAGATAAATGCCTACCATTCTTCAAAACGCTACGAAAAAGTTTTGAGTGGACTGATGAATGTGAGAAAGCCTTTCAAGATCTGAAGAAGTATTTGGGAGCCCCACCATTGTTGTCTAGGCCAATAAATGGAGAGAAGCTGTACTTGTATTTGGCAGTATCAGAAAATGCAGTTAGCTCGGCGTTGATCAGATTGGAGAATGGAGTCCAGAAGCCAATTTATTACACAAGCAAGGCCTTCCGAGGTGCGGAAATCAGATACCCAAAGCTGGAAAAATTAGCACTGGCATTAATTGAAGCAAGTAGAAGAATGAGACCATACTTCCAGGCCCATACCATCATTGTGTATACCGACATGCCGTTAAGACAAGCCCTTCACAAGCCAGAAAAATCAGGAAGATTGATGTATTGGGCAATAGAGCTCGGTGAATATGATATTGTGTATGAACCCAGATCATCGTTGAAAGGGCAAGCCGTGGCAGATTTTATAGCAGAGTTCACATACCCTGATACCCCCGAGGAGCAAAAGATGCTTGCTGACCTACCTGTGGACGATACAGGATCGACAGACACAGATCCAAACCAACCAAGGTTGGTAAAAGGACTTGTGGATGTAGAAAAATCATCATATTTAAATCCCGACCAACTCCGGTTGGTGGAGGGGCACGAACAAATGATGGACGAGGAACGAAGGATACCCGGGGATAATGAAAGAAAACAGATGATATTTCACCGAGGAACTCTAACAGATAAGAAATTTGAAGACGAGTTACATACATGGAAATTATATGTAGATGGATCATCTTGCACGGCTGGTTGTGGAGCAGGGATTGTTTTAAATTCTCCAGATGATATTGACATGGAGTACGCCTTGAGATTCCAATTCAAAGCTTCCAATAATGAAGCTGAATATGAGGCTATGATAGCAGGTTTTCATTTGGCGAAAGTTATGGAGGCACGTCAAGTAATTGTTTTCAGTGATTCTCAGTTAATTGTGAATCAAATGATGGGAATATATGCAGTGAAGGGAGAGTTAATGGTGAAGTACCATGCAAAAGTGATGGAATTATTGAAAGAATTTGATGCTATTCAATTGGTAAGGATACCGAGAATGGAGAATGCCAGAGCAGACGCATTGGCCCGACTAGCGTCAGCTACGCGCACCGAGCTGCGAAGAACAATACCAATTGAAGTATTAGAAAGTCGGAGCATAGAAGAAGATCTGACGATGAAGATTATTACCCTTGATTTAGGACCATCCTGGATGGATCCTATCAGAGCATACATTGATGAAGGAGTACTACCGGAGGACAAACTAGCTGCCAAGAAATTGAAGTATAAAGTTGCTCGGTATGTGTTAACTAATGGTGTTTTGTATAGACGAGGAATTATGGCAGGTTTGCAGAGATGTGTGCATCCATCAGAAGTCAAAGAATTGATTGAAGAAATCCATGAAGGATCTTGTGGAGCTCATGTAGCAGGTCGGACCTTACTGCAAAGGGTGATGACACAGGGATACTATTGGCCGACGATGAGAGCTGATTGTATAGCTTATGCTAAGAAGTGTGACAAGTGCCAACGTTTTTCTTCCATCCGAAGAACTCCACAGGCATTGTTGACACCCATAACATCACCTTGGCCATTTGCCATGTGGGGGATTGACCTGGTTGGACCACTGCCGACGACCCGAGGAAGGTTCAGGTATCTCGTTGTGGCAGTAGACTATTTTACTAAGTGGGTGGAAGCTGAACCACTAATTGATATGACGTACGAGAAGGTGTATCAATTCATATGGAAGAATATCATTTGTCGATATGGTCTCCCCCACGCTTTTATCACAGACCATGGAACACAATTTGATAATGAAGAATTTGCTGCCTATTGTCATCAGTCAAACGTCTTGAAGTTTCATTCAGCACCAGGCCATCCCCAAAGCAATGGACAGACTGAAGTGACGAACAGAACATTACTAAATGGGTTGAAGAAGAGGTTAAGTGAGGCTAAAGCAAATTGGATTAATGAGCTACAGTCAGTTTTGTGGGCTTACCGAACAACTCCCCGAGCAGCAACAGGAGAATCACCATATATGCTAGCATTTGGAAGTGAGGCTGTGATACCTGCCGAGTTGGGCTTACCAACACATAGGGTGTTGAATTTCAATTCTCCGATCAGTGATTTGATGAGAAGAATGGATTTAGATATGCTCGAGGAAGTCAGAGAAGAGGCAACCATTAGGAATGCTGCTTATCAACAACGAACAGCTCTGTTTTACAACAAAAGGGTAAAGAAATGTGATTTAAAAGAAGGGGATTATGTGCTAAAGAAGGTCATTCAGAAGCAGAATAAACTGGAAGCAAACTGGCATGGACCTTACCGAGTTGCAGAGGTTGTTCGACCAGGAACTTACAGAATAGCAACTCTAGAAGGAGAGGAATTTAAAAATGCATGGAATGCTGAACACCTGCGCAAATATTATCAATGACGTCCAATGTAAAGCATTTCTCTCATTATGAATAAAACGAAGATGTTTCACCATTTTTTCCTTTTGGATGAAAGTTTTTCGGGGAATACTAGTGTAATACACTATACAACAAAAGTGCTCTAAGGAGCCAACCTCCTTTGGTTAGGAGGACATGCTCTAAGGAGCCAACAAATGCAGCTCTTCGGAGCAAAAGTGCTCTAAGGAGCCAACAAATACAGCTCTTCGGAGCAAAAGTGCTCTAAGGAGCCAACCTCCTTTGGTTAGGAGGACAGCTCTTCGGAGCAAAAGTGCTCTAAGGAGCCAACCTCCTTTGGTTAGGAGGACAGCTCTTCGGAGCAAAAGTGCTCTAAGGAGCCAACCTCCTTTGGTTAGGAGGACAGCTCTATTGAGCAAAAAGTGCTATAAGTAGCCAACCTCCTTTGGTTAGGAGGACATGCTCTACGGAGTCAAAAAATGCTCTAAGGAGCCAAAATCTTTAAGGAGCCAAAAGGTGTACACCAGCAGGATCAACCACGGTTGGTAAGATAAAAATATACTCTCATATTACAACTTATGTTGGTCGGGAGGTAATATTGTTACAATGAGTTCTTTGAAGAATAAAATGTTTAAAAAATACACCAAGTATAGTTGATCGGGGATAAAAACCCAATAACTGTAGTTGGTCGGCGAGGACAACTTATTGATCATAGTTGGTCGGACGCAATTTTATAATCAAACGAAGTATAGTTCGTCGGAGCTGTATTTAGTCGACAAACATTATTCACCCACCTTGGTTGGTTGGAAACAGTTTGAACATTTTTCTCATTACTTTATTATTAAATGATCGAGAAACATTACTAATACTTGTAACCTTTTATTAAGTTGCTTATTGAACAATAATACTGTTAGCTTTTTAATAGATACATAGATACATATGTACGAATATAAATGTGCTTGATAAAACAAAATTGGCAAACAGAAAATGAAAATCTTTTCATTAATCTGGAATAAATTACAAAATTGTTACATGGACATTACTATTCTATTGGTTTTTTGCCCTGCGCTTTAGAAACAGGTTCCTCGCCGGCAGGAGGGTCTTCTAGGCAAAGGGGAGAATTGATGAAATTAACATCTCTGAGCATTCTGACGTTCATAACAGAAGGTGTATCCAAAAGATGCTCAGGACGAGATAATTCAGCTTGGGAGTGAAGGCTATAATCACCAAGATATTTCGAAATTAGACTGCGAGGAATGGAGCGAGCTGGAATCCATGCCATATCCAATTTGAAAGGTGGTACAAGCAGGTCTAATAACGATGGAGCATGATAGTCCCATAAAAAATGCCCTTGCTCCAACTTTAATACGCCCAATGCATTTAACCATCCTTGCTTGTAACCTTCATTATTAGCATGTTCAATGCGAGCATCCAGATGAACGAGAGCTTCATTGTATCCTGCCATCCAGAATTCTCTTGGCTGTTTATGGAATTGGAAGGTTAATCTATCCAATTGTTCATGAAGGCTTTTGGCAAAGAGATCTTTGTTATGCAAGGCAGATTTCGTTGATGCCAGCTGATCTTCCAGAGACAGATTTTTATTAGACATTTCAGTCAGAGCACGATCTTTTACTTTCAACTGGAATGCTTGAGTTTCCAGAGTAGACTGAGTGCGAGCTTCCTCAACATTTTGGCTGACTCTTCCTCGCCCCCGAGAACCTCTTCCTCGTCCCCGAGCAGTTCCAGAAATAGCAGATCTTCTTAAGTCCTCCAGCTCTTGCCTCAGTTTGGCATTTTCGACCTCTAAGAACGAGAAGCCTTCATCAGTGACTGGTATTAATGCAGTAGAGGATGAAGCAGCAGATTCATATTGAGCTAATTTCTTCTGTAAATTATTATTTTCTTGCTCCAAGATCTCAGCGATTTGTCTACAGGCTTCAATTTCACCTTTTAGGGTCCTCTCCCTGACGTCATACCCAGCAATGATCTTCTTGTGGCCTGTTTCTGAAGATAGCTGCTGGTATCTATTTTCATAATCTTCACGTAACAAAGCCATTGATTCGTTATGTTGATTTTGAAGATCCTTTAAGGAACCATGAAGCTCTTCAATCAACTCATAGTAAGCGACATTGTTGGCCACTGCTCGGTCGAGTAAAGCTTTCAAGTATTGATAAGCTTCAATAGCCTGCTCTGAAGCACCGTGACCAAGGATATCAACAATTTCCGATGTACTAAGATCTGTATGACCAGCCTTATAGTATTGATGACATTGCTGCATCAGCTCGGTATCATGAGAAGAGATCAATTCCATTCTAGCAACAAACTAATGACAAGAAAAAGACAACAATCAACAAAAACAAGTTATCAACAACAGAGATGAGCAAAGATATATTTTATTAGATCATCAAAAAGTTACATCGTTCGATTACAAGGAAATACAGAAAGGCTACCGAACAACTTCACACCTTTTCCTTGTCCCCCAAGACTTTCTCGGGAGGCTGGGACGAGGAGCTCGGTTGCTCGGTGATAACTACAGCTTGATCGGTAGGAGTCTTCTCGGGAGGAGGAGGCATGGAGGAAATGTCCTCGGTGGCAGATGGTTGAGAGGCAGAAACTTGATCGCCCATAGCCATGGAAGATTCATCTGAAGCAGGTTCATCTTCTTATTCTTCCACAATTGGTGGAGGAAGACCAGGGAGATGCCGTTGGAATAACTCAGAATCATCTTGGACTTTTAGCTCTTGCAGAGCAGCTACCCAACCATCATAGAAGTATTTCAACTCCCCATATTGGACTTGGGATGTCATTGCAGCTATCCCTCTCTCCCATCCTTTTTCCCAACCAACACTGAAATTTTTCTTGATTGCAACTTTTCTCCTCGATTTCTCCGAGGAGAGCTTCACCTCCAGTTCCTCTTTCTTAACCTTAATATCTCGCAGAGTAGATATTTCTTCTTCTGCCTTCTTCAATTTATCATCAGATTCCTGATGTTTAACTTCCAAATCTTTAATTTTCTCCTCCAGATTCTTGGAGGTTTCAGCCATCTTCATCTTATCAGCCTCAGCCACAGCCAATTTTTTCTCCCAAACAGTTTTCTCCTCGATGTACTGTTGGCGAGATTCCTTCACAGATTGGGTTAAACCCAACAGAGCATCGTCAACATCGGACGAGGAAGTGGAAGCTTTAATCACTTGATCTTTCTTCACGATGGTATTGAAGCAGTTCACCAGCTGAAAGATAAGAAAAACAATAGAGTCAACACAAATACAAGAATTCAAGAAAAAAGAAAGAAAGATCAAAGGTATGAGAAATTTACTGAAGAAAGATGGCGAGCAGCTAGGGACGTCAGTGTATCCCTAGGAATTTTTTCATCAATCCCGAGAATCTCGGGTATAACTGAGTTCGTTGAAGAACTCGGAAGAATAATTTTTGAGACACCACTACCACCAGCGGGTAGGGAAGGTGCAGTTCTAGCAAGATTAACCGAGGATGATTTCCTCAATCTCTTCAAAGGACGGTCAGTAGCATCAACCAAGGAAGAAGTCTTGGTCGGAGAGATGGCAATTACATCAGCAGGAGCATTTTTCTTGCTCGGGGCCACCGGGGGTTTCTCGGCAACTTTGGAGGAACCAGCATCTATTTTTTTAGTCCCCTCTGGGATATCAATTTTGCCTTTCTGGGCTCCAACAGCAGAAGAAGTGTCACCAAATAGAGCAGGAGGAGCTCTTTTCTTGCCCATTCTCTGAGATAGGGGGATATGAGAATCTAAAGATGAACTTTCTGGTGTTGAAGCTGGTTCAACAGGGCGAGCAGTATAAGAGGTTGTGTAACTCTTATACTGTAGTAAATATGAAGCAGATCTAATATGCTCGTCCGCAATGGTCTTATGCAAATTCCAGATAAGTTTCAAATGCTTGATATTCACTTCTGACTCTTTTGGAGTTTTTCTTTTGCTATCAACTGCAAACAAATACATAATAGAATATCAGTCATACATTTTGTCAAACAGGATGAAAGCATAATTTCATAAGTAAAATAAAATGAAAAATAAACCTATCCCATTGCCGTATGGGGGGCATCTGGGACCGTTGTATACTTCATTCCCAGATAAAGGCGCATGTTGCCAATTTTTTATGACCAACCCATGCTCAAAATAATCCCTATTTGAGTCAGGGAGATTAACTACAAGAGCCCTATTCAAATACCTAGTTTTCAAATAATAAATATTATCTAGAACGGCCCATTTATAACAAAACATAATTTCAGGGATCCCAATACGAGTCCCATGAGTTAAATTTAATTTTTGCACCCCGTTAATTATTCTCCATGAATTGGGGGCTATTTTTGCAAGAACAAGATCAAAATATTGACAAAACTCAAGACATAATGGGTTTGGTGGAAAGGAAAAACCGCATTCAGCAACAAAAAGACTGGGGAACCAATGTCCCTCAGCCAATCGAAAGTAATCTAAAGGCTCAGAAAGAACCTCTAGAGTTACCCACGAAGGAATGGAAAAATCAGAACGGAATTTCTCAACAGATTCCACAATATAAACCATATTGAATAAAAGAGATACAGAAGAAAGAAAGAAGATCTTACAGAAAGAAAGGAGATGTGTTGACAACGAACGGAAACAAAGATGAACGCACAAGAGAAGAAGAGAAGAGAAAGCTGGAATGCAGAGAATGAAAAACGTAGACGACGGTATGGTTACCAAAGAAGTTTAAATACTTTGCATTGGGAAGCGGCGAAAGAAATGATTACCAAAAAGAAACTACTAAACTTCCGGCGGCTAAAAGGACAAAATTTGCACAAATATCAAAGCGCTTATCAAAAAGGCGGAAACTGCGAAATAAGAAGGAAATTTGAATACAATGTTCCTAAAACCCGGGAAGTACATTTAATATTGCCATATACCGAGAAAGAATGTTCCATACTCTTCAAAGTTCAAAATATGAAACATTGGGGGCTTCTGTTGATACCAAAATTAATGTGCTGATGTGGACGAAGAAGATGAAGACACGTGTCAATCTACATGGCACAACAGCAGCGAGGAAGATCATTTCCCGACCAACCGTGTTTCTTTCCGAGAAACTCTATCACGCCGAGGAACTCTATCATCCCGAGATACTCTAAGTACTCTGAGGAACTCTTGATCAACAAGCAACTAAGGCGGTCCGAACTGCATCTCGGCCGTATCATTAATTACCAGACGGACAACTGTTCAAATATCCATTGTATTCTTGACGCACACGCTGCATTAAAAGTATTACCCTTTCATATGGTTTATATTGTATCATTTAATGTATTGGACCTTTCATGTACAGCCTAGAGGCTATAAATACCTTGTATCATCCTCAATTCAAGAGGACCGGAATTTCTTGAGAGAATTTGTAATCAAGAATTCCACAAACACTCAGCAATAACATAACAGTGGACGTAGGCTTTATTCCTAGCCGAACCACTTTAAAAATCTTTGTCTTATTTATTTATCTGTGATTGAATAATTAGAGCAATCTAGTTTTTTACATCAACAATTATGATTTGGCATATTGGAATTATTCTGTACACATACAGAGTGACCATCTCCTAATTTTTTTTGATGCATTTTTAACTACTGCTGAAATTTCACTTATCCACCCTAATGTTATTATTGGATTATGGTGCATTATAAATTCACTATAATTTCTTTTAAATAGTTTTCTCATAAATACCAAAACTGATGAGAAAAATAGGACAATATTTTTGGATCACAAATTTTAGTGTATTGGAAAGCAAGTGTACTATCTTTCGGAACATGTATGTGAATACGTAAAATCTCCAGGCTATTAGTTTTTTTAATTCTTTCTTCTACGCACGCTTTTGAGATTACATGACAGAGGAACACAAAGGATTGCGTAAGAAAAAAGGGTAATATTGTGCCAACCTCGGAATGTGATTCAAGCCTCCTGATTATCAACCCTGATGGCCTCCTCTTGCACTTCTGTTTTGATGTGGATGCAGCGTTTGGAAAATAATCCATTGATACATCAACAATTGCCCATGTATCTTGCATTATTTCTCTTAGCCATCTCAAGAAACTAAATTTCCTTCTTTGTACAAATGGTGTTGGTAACTGGAACTCTGCATCTACCTATTCAACATGATAGGAAAACTAAATATCCAATGGCTTTGTTGATGACTAATATATAGTAAATCAAATGGCTGACTGAGTGGCAAGCCATCATGTAAAAAAAAATATCACTCGGGAATAGAAATAACTTATCAATGATGAAAATGAAGAGTGTTTACCATCAACAACTTGTTGATTGATTCATCAGTTGTTCTAAACTTCTGCAGAACACCAGCTAGGACATCAGCAGATCCACGACAGACCATAGGAGACAATGTGGAAGCCCATTTCTTCTGATTAGAGAGTGAAAAAATAATATATTTAATAGGTATGAGGAGCGCAAATAATTCTACAACAAAACCAAACCTGATATAGTGACAGAAACTAAATCTCCAATTGCTATATTGATGACAATAAGCATTGATCACTCAACATGCATGGCAGATCTAGAAATTGGGATACGTGGGAACCAGAGTTTATAAATTTAAAAAAAAAATCTTAGTTTCAAGTTAAAGCATACATTTCCATCAGGAATTTAAGGGATGTAATGCAGTTAATCAGAAATGCAGTGTCTTCTGAAAATAAGATTTTTGACGATACATAACTTGTTTAGACTAACTATTTAATGGGATTAGGTCACATTCAATAAGGTGTTTTAGGTCTATATGGAACCTTAAAATACAGTGACTTTAGCTCTTTGCAATGAAAAAATGATTTCCGTGTTACTCAGAATAGTTATTGTATCACTGCTATTCAGCACAAATTGGTTTTTTAACCTGAAAGTACTTGGTTCTTAGTTGAGGATACATCTCAATTAAAATACTACACTTTTTTCCCCCAAGTGCGAGCTCAATAATTCAACTAGCACCATTCCAATACTGGCATTTGTTTGAACACTTTATCAAAGAGCTACAGTCACTGTATTTCCAAGACAGGCATTTAACACATTAGCAATTAATGTATCTCACCGCATCAAACATAATAGGAATCAGATTGTCTGGATCTATTGGAAGAACTGCACTCTCAATTGAAAGTTCAACTTTCATTCCAGGAGAAGGTGGGCCGTGGAACATATGCAAAAATTGCTCGAGTGAACCTAAAGAAGGAGGGTCTTCAACCCATGTGTTTGCTTCTAAAGCTATTGTCATGATCTCTTTGTAAGCTGCCAAGAAAATACTATGTGCTTCTGGTAGTTGCAGGTAGGGATCGACGGATGCTTGTAGTGGCTCTTTACCCCCATCACCATCAGAAACAGCCCTATTAGGGTCCGAATTATTATCCATTGCAGATGAATCAGTAGTCTGCCACATAATATTTTAAAAAAGAATGTTAGAAGGGGTTTAACTTGGAATCCACCTCACATTGTGGTGGATTTTTGCATCAACTACGTGTATGTGACTACTTGGAAATGTCATATCTCTCTCAACACACATTTAAATAGTATATGATTGGAAAGCTCAGGCGAAATGAAACAATAATGTGCCAACAATTTAACAAAGCAACACAACAACTGCATCAAAAAGCCACCCAATGTTTCAAAATGATCAGTTTTTAAAGTATCCCAACAAAAAAATAAAAAAAAAATTGAACCTTTCAAATGATATTTCAATATCATCCATCATTTTGGGAAGAACATAATTTTGGGAACTGGATTTTATTTTATTCTTCGATACCTTTTCGCTTTACAATTTTCAGCTTATATTATACATTTAACAAACGTAAAACTTGACTCAAAAACAAAAAAAGGAAAAAAAATCTGTAACATACTAAAATACAATTACTAACTAACTAATTCATTAAATCCCCTGTACGTCCTGGGCTGTGGTCACGTTCCCTTTTTGTCCCCTTTCTTCCCTCACCACTTGGGTGGCTTCTCCTCCACAACTCTCCGCCGTCTGATAAATATTCATGCATGAAGGCATAACACCATATAACAAGTCTAATACCTTGATGTAACAAAACCAAATAGAGTCTTCAATGGAAAAATTAATTTGGATAAAATATTCAAAAGCAAAATGTATCTTCAGTTTAGAGATCGGCCATTTCCAGACTATTTAATTTGATGCTATTTCCCAGTGCTTACTGCATTACAAATGATAAAAGAGATTAGCTTGCAATAAAAAAATACAAATTAATGACAAGGAAAAGGACCATTTGGAAGTAATAATTTCATATATGATGAGAAGTAAGGCTTAAAATGCCGAATGTTAAACATCATAAACCAGAATGGTCATTTTTCATCATTGCAAAAGGACTGAAGCTATAATGCATGGAGAGTTGAAACTCACCCTTGTCACATATATCTTTAATGATTGTACTAATGAGATTGTTCATGGACTCTATGGCTTTATTGGTCTCTCCATCTTCAAATTGTTGTTGTGCAACAATAGTTACCAATGAAGCGCCAGGCTCGTCAGCCATTATGGCAAAACCTGAAGGCTGGAAAACATGATCCTTCTGTCCTCCCCGAAATATTAAAGCGCTTATGTCTAGCAGGCTCATAGGTGCTGATATGATGAAGGAGCAAAACCCATCCCTTGAATTCTCTTGTAACAGATATTCCTCATCCTGCCAAATTTAAGCAGAAAGAAAATAAATGAAAAGAAAAACAAAGAAGAAATTTTTCTACCTCCCCTTAATATGGGGAATTTACTTGAAATAACCTCATTTACGAGCTTAATTTAGGTTGCTACTAAGAGCACTGCGAGATTTCCTCCTTAACACCATATTATACCTTAAGATAATTGTACATTGTGTTTTGGAAATAGTTTTGTGCTTTGGAAATAGTACGTGTAGTATTGGGGCATCCAAAGAAGGTAATGTGAAGATTAAAATAGCTCTCCATGTAAATAAGTTTCAGGATGAATTCAAGATGAAGAAAGTAGACGAAAATACTAGAGCCACTTACGCCTTAACAAGTTAACAGACTCTTTCAGAAAAAAATAACTACCTTCTCATAAAGAGTAACACAGTAGCTATCATCAATGCCTGAGACAGATTTTATCGCTTCTTCAGGCTCTCCAAAATCCAGTGAATCAGACCTCTTAAATTATTCATAGGTTAGCTCTTTGAAATACAAACTAGAACACTGAATCCAACAATTCCAGAGAGATGGAAACAGGGAGTATACCTGCAACTCCACATTCTTCTTCATTAGAAAATTAAGGACAGAGAGGGGTTCAGTTTGAACTCGGAAGCTAGTCACAGCCACGTAGTTAATTGAGACCAATGAATCCGCATTCTTCAAAATCCTTGTATCATTGTTTGATAAAGTAACCAATTTTCTCTCATCATATGTTCCCCAGACAATGTCCAGATAAGCCTTCTTCATTGACTCCGTTAATTTCCTCATACGAGTATGCTCTGCGTATCTCATATATAATTTATGTTGAAATCGACTAAGAAGCCACTTGAACTTATGTAGGTCATTAGAGGAAAAGAATCACTAAAAATTAAAACAAAAAATGAAAGCCATAAATCTCACTATGCATCTTACGCCAACACTACTGTTAAACTCAATTACAGGTAACATACAGAGGTAACATTACATTACACCAGCGAACAATATAATGCTTTTGTCCGGTACTTCCAATTTTTGGGATCAGCATATAATTAAATATAATCACTCAAGTAGGAAAAAACACTATATCAATACAAATGACCTTGTAACCCATGAGCCAAACTAAACAGCCACTTAGACAATTGGACATATATGAAGCTATTTCCTGAACTCAAATGGAAAATAATCACTCAAGTAGGAAAAAAAACTATATCAATGCAAATGATCGTGTGTGTAACCCATGAGCCAAACTAAACAACCACTTGGATAATTGGACATGTACGAAGATATTTCCTGAACTCAAATGGAAAATGCTGTACCTTCTTTGGTCACAGCCATCTTAGTTGTACTTAATCGTGGGCAGTAATCTCGGCTCAACCCCCATATGAGTGTACTAACCCAATTCTTTGCAGAAAACGCGGTGTTTGAATTAATGATACGAGCATAAATACTATCTTGTGATTCGCATTCAGGTACTTCCACATTCTCAATCCATATAACCTGTGCAAATCAAGACAATCAGAGATTTGCAAGGGACAAAACAAACAGCTTAATAATTAAATCAAGTTTTCAAAGCCAAATGCACAAGCTTGTGACTGGTGTTACCTACATCGTGGATTGTTTCGTTATGTGGAATGCCAACAATATATATTTTTAAACGTAGTACGATGGAGATAAACTTTTTAGATCAGTTCAAAAGAGTTTAGATACTTCTAAATACTAAAGTGATTATAAGGTTTAAAAAAATTAACATTATATAATATTGTTAAGATGCTCAGATTTTCGTTTCACCTTCTGGATTTGACATACTGAAAACATTCCTAAACATGCAGAGTAAGCATATCCTAGATTTTACTTTGATGCATTTTGAACTTCTGCTGAATTTTCTCTATTTATTATTATTGGATTGTAATTCAGTATACATAGCCGACCCCGAATAATTGGGAAAAGACTTTGTTAAGTTCAGTACACGTCACACTGTTTTTTGTTTTTATATATGTTTACTGATATAAAAAAACTGATAGAAGAGGACAATATTTTTTGGATCACAAATTTAAGAGTACTGGAAAGTAAGTGTACCATATTTCAGAACATGTATGTGAAAATCTCTAGGCTAATAGTTTTTTATTTTTTTATTTTTTTATTTTTTTTCTTGTAACTAGGCATTTGAAATTACGTGACAGAGGAACACAAATGATTGCATAAGGAAAAAATGGTAATATTGTGCCGACCTCGGAATCCGATCCGCGCTCCCTGACTACAAACCCTGATGGCCTCCTCTTGCACATCTGTCTTGATGAGGATGCAGCATTTGGAAAATAATCCATTGATACATCGACAATGGCATATATATCTTCCATGATTCTTTTGAGGAATCTCAAGAAACGAAAGTGCCTTCTTTGTTCAAATGGTGTTGGTAGCTGGAACTCTGCATCTATCTTTCAATATGAAAAAATAAAACTAAATCTTAAATGACATTATTGATGACTAATTTGTAGTAAACCAATTGGATGACTTAATGGAAACTTGCCATATAAATAAGGGGCATATACCAAATAGTCCCTCGAACTTTTTTTAATACACGTTTAGTCCAAGCCTTTTTATTTTGCACCAAAAAATCCTTCACCATGCCATGCCAAAAAGACTTTACCATGCCACTGGCGCGGACCTGTAAAGATAAGAGAATAAGAGACTTTTTGGTACAAAATAAAAGGCTTGGACTAAATGTGTATTGAAAAATGTTTGAGGGACTTTTTGGTATTTGATCCTATAAATAAAGAAACCTCACATAAGTATTGCAGTAAAGTACTAAGAATAGTGAAAATATAGAAAGTTTACCACCAACATCTCTAAAATAGATTTATTTGTTTTGCTCAACTTCTTCAAAACACCAGGTGGTTCATCCTCAGATGCACGACAGACCATATGGGAAAATGAGGAAGACCATATTCCCTGAAGATATAATGAAAAATAATGTTTCATAAATAGGAATTGAGAGCAAAAAATAGTATATGCAGGGGTCACTCAATGGCAGTGGCAGATCTTATATTGACAATAACTAGACCAAAGCTGATATCATTTATTCTTCAAGGGCACAAATCTATTATAAAATAAGAAAATAAAGAATACAAAGGTATCAATCATTAAAAATTAATCCAGGGCTATAGATCTTTCATTACTCAAAAGTGCTGGTTCAGTGCTATTCTTTACACTATCATACAATTTCATCAGCTACAGGATAAAATGCAGTTAAGTAGGCAATGCATTGTTTCTGAAAATAAGATTATAGACCCTACACAACTTCTTAAGACTAACTATTGAATGGTCAAAGGTCACCTTTAATTCCATATTATACAATCAATATGGATCCATTATTTCATGGATATGCAATGACCCCATTTCTGTTTACACAGAAGAAAATAAAAAGTGATTTCATTGTTGGTTGCTGTTTTTATTTTTATTTTTAATAAATCTGCACAAATGAGGTTTTAACCCAAAAGGTCAAGAAAATTTCCCTAACTTTTATAATTAACAATTGACACGAAATCAGCGTATCTTTGTACTAGAGCTGATGTATCTCACCACATTCATCATTATAAAAAGCAGAGCAGTTTGGTCAATTGGAATAACTGCTTTCTCAACAGAAAGTTCAACTGTCATTCCAGGAGGAGGAGGGTTGTGGAACATTTGCAAAAATTCCTCAAGTGAACCTAAAGCAGGAGAGGCTCGAACCCATGCGTTTTCTTCTAAAGCTATATTCATTATCTCCTTGTAAGCTGCCAAGCAAATATTATGTATTTCTTGTAGTTGCAGGAAAGGATGAATAGATGACCCTTCAGAATCCATTGCAGATGAATCAAGACGCTGCCACCTAGTTTTTTTTTAAAAAAATAATTAGAAAAGTAAACAATGTTAAAAATTCAATATATAAGTTCTTGTTATATTGTTGCTTTGATAATTTCCGAAATGCAGAGTCTACTTCATATCAATACAAAGTGTGACGTTACTTCAAGACCCATCATGAAGTTTTTTTTAATCAAATCCATTCTAAAGTCTTCACCCTTCCTAAAAATCAGTTTGCATGATGACAACAATTTTTTTTTGGAAGAATATAAATCTTGAACTATAAACTGAGAAAGATGGAACAATTCATAACAGTTGGAAACCAATTATAAGAGTACATGTATCTAAGATGAACTTACTTTTGATGATAGCAACAAAGCAAGAGCTGTGAAGAGCTTCAAGAAGTACGAGCGAGGGAGAGAGAAAATATATGGAGTTGCTTCAATTTTCTGTTAGTTCCCGCCGAGAGCTTTTGCAAAAATTGGTTGGAGTTTGTTGGCGCACGTGAGCTGAATCTAAATATTAATGTTTGTGATTTTGGAATCTTCCGTACTAAAAATGTTATAATTTTTTCCACAAATAGCAGAAAAATATAGTAAAATATTATGTTGAAGTACAAATAACCGGCTCTACCTTTTAGCAACTTGGGCACAAGCATGTGCTATATAAATAGCAATAGGAATGTCATCTTTAATCGATTCAACTTTCTCTTTATATTGTTATAGGTGGAAACAACACAATTAAGCAAATAAAATAAGTACAATCACACAAGAATATATTATGTACGTAGTTTGACACAGTGGCGGAGCTAGGATTATTAGTGAGTGGGTGTGAAAGTGTGTGATGATTCCCGGGGGTTCGGGGGCGGGAGCCCCCGAAGCGATTTTTTTGAAGCTATTTTTACTTTTTTGGGCATAAATCTAGTACTAAAGAAAATTTCAACAAAAAAATCATGCATTAATATTTATAAATCAGCTAACATAAATCAATAAAAAGTCTAATAAATTTAATCTAACATAAATCAGCTAATAAATATGTATATTAAAAGAATTAATCTTAAGCTTTGTTCCAAATTATAAAAGTCTAAAGTTCCAAACTGGAAAAGTCAAATAAATCAGCCTGACAAATCTAACATAATGGTCTAACATTATTAGTATAACAGAATTAAGAAATTAAATCTAATGGCCCGAAGAAAAAAAAATTATTAGTCTAACAAATCTAACAAATCTAACAAATCTAATGGCCGTCTGGAAAAAAAAATCAGAAATATAAAAGTTAACTTACCTTTTATGTGGATAATGGTGAGCAAGATCTGGATAATGGATGGTTAAGGAGGTTAAGAAGCTTTGTTCTTCGAGGGAGAGAAAGAAGAAGAGTTCTCTTGGAAAATAGGGCCAGAAGAGTAATGCTAGGGAGGCCCACTTTGTGGACACATTTCGTGGGCCAGTGAATAAGACAAAAATATGTACAAGTATTTATTGCATTGGTTGATGCCCTGGCGGGACCCAAAACAATAAGATATAAGCTTTTAATGCAGTGTGTCCACGAAATGTGTCCACGAAGTGGGTCTCCCTAGTATTTTCCATTAAAGAAATGCAGGTCTCTTTCATATAAATGATTAAGGTTTCAGAAATTAACAGTTTCACCTCAACAATTAAGTTATTACACAAAGGTATAAAAAAAAATCAGAAATCTCAGAATTTCAGTGGGTGCCTCCGCACCCACTCGTCCTAGTGTAGCTCCGCCCATGGTTTGACAACATGCCTATATCGACGATATGTTTCTCTATCTTTATTGATCGATTGCAGATAATAAAGATTACATGTTCATTTTCTAGAGATGTGGGTTACGTTTATAGAGAACAAAAAGAGGTTGAGCCGTGTAGGACTCCATGACATTCGATAGTTATCTTGACTTGATCAGTTAAATCTAATTATGAGATTGTCGTAGATCGACCTCAATCCATCCTTGTCCCTTTGAGCCGTGATTGTTATCAAATCTGTCGAACACGTGTCAACATCTCCTACTTGGTCAGATAACTCCCCTACAATTGCCCCTAAAATTTTACTACTTGATTGTGGTGTAGAGGTTTGCTTGTCTGTTGAGTGTAATCCTGATCGTGATTGGCAATGGGATTTGATCTCTTATAGAAACTATGATCGGAAGTTGCCAACACTTGTTTTTTTAGTTGAAAATCGCCTTTAGAATTACCTGTTAGACTCAAAGGACATGCTTGTAAGTTGCCCCGTTATTTCAGGGGTACGCTGGTAATTCTGTTCTCATGAGATCATAAGGCGGTAACATATGCCAATTGCCATTAGGGTGTGCCAGTAATGATGAGTTGGACTTGGAAGTTGAGCCGTTCACTTAATGAACCTTTTTCCATCACTTTAGATCGCATTTTCAGTTCTCTTGTGTTTCAAAAATGTCTCCAGAGCCATTTACCTTCCATTGTTGTTGTAAGTTCCCTCCTTCTCTATTTTTTTTGTAACTTTTCTCTGCAAGTATCATTTTTTGTTCTTCCATCATTTTTATTTCTTAAATGTGAATATGATTTTCCCGATTGAAGATGGTTATATTGAGGAATTTCAGAGATGTTTCTCTATTCTTGAGTGGGTAATCATAGAGTTTTTAGAAAAACCCAAAGATAATTAAAATATTGAGGGAAGACACTTGATGTTCTCTCAATTTATTGTCGAGGCTAGCGTAACCTTTCCTAGAACCAACTATTTCTAGAGTTCTATGATATCTTCTATGTAGTTCCCGCCCAGTGTTTTCGGAGCACTTGGAGAATAGTTAATAGGTTTCATAGGATAAACGAGTTATATGGGACTAGATTCGGGATCCCATTGATACACTATTGCTACATGTGGACGAGGTTAAACAAAAGTATATATTATCTGAAGGCGAGAAAGGTTGAGAGTCCTCCTAGTGAACCTACCAGATTTCAATAAGGATTATTGGTCACATGATTTCATTATGATACAGTGGGAGCACCTGCCCATTCCATAGGGTGGTGAACCATATAAGGGTCCTAGGTTCCTTGATAGGGCTTGTGATAAAAGTCTTGTACTGATTTTTATATTTTATTTTGTTCATCCATCACTCATTTGATTTGTACATATGTTGTTGTTGCTTTGTTTGTGTGGAGAAATCCAAGAATAGAGAGTCCAACTAAATGTACATTAATTTTGATGAGCTGAGAAAAGTTTGAAAGCTAAGATAACCGTTAATTAATGGTGCCGAACATCCAAGGTCGGCTTCTCTGTTATTGAACTACACATCCACCACTGTATCCTTCGTCGTCTGACCAGTAAACACAAATCTAGAGATCCTTGTTCTGTATAACGAGGATGAATCTTTATTTGCGATCACCTCAAGCTCGCTTGAGTTTATGGATATCACATTTATTCCTTCTGCCATCCTTTTTACTTCTATGGAGGAAATTTCGCTGAGCAAAAGAGTCCCAAACTTGCTAGAGGGTCCCTCTACCCCAAATTCTCTAAAAACCAACCTTACCATCTAACCTTGGGGGATTCTCAGGATAAGACACAAGCCCACTGTGCACCCAAAAGAAGGTGGATGCCTCCTTTAAGGGTAAGAGCCATGCCGATGCATTAGTGGCTAAAAATGATGATCTGGCCCCTGTACTGCTGAAGGGGGCCTATTTTCAAACCGACCAAGAAATGGTCGGTAGCTTGTCCACTGACAAGCTTATTGTCGATGCTTCTTAGACACTCTTTGACGAGTCTTGATAATTTTTTTTTCAGATTTCCATTCCTTCAAAGAATTATTTTGTGATGACTCTTTTGCTCGGCTTTTAACTCATAGTTGACAAGGAAAAGGTCAATGATTATTTGGTCCATGCCCTGAACAAGGCCTAGAAGCCATGGAGGTTATCGAAAAGGCCCAGAAGACTGAGATGATGACCAAGGACTTGGAGCTTTCCAAGAAGAATTCCAAGGTTGAGCTATTAAAGCAGTCGAGGAGTCTGCACAATATTTATCCGCCGCCTTAGAGGCTAAGGACAAATCTTATGACTAAGGGTGGGATGATGCTTTTGGTCTTGCCAAGATATAATTAGACTTCATCCGTAAGTATTTTTTTAATAAAGGTTGGGATGAAGCCTTGGGCAAGGATGGGGTTTCTTTTGAGTCCTAGCTTTTCATCGAGCATGATTCAGGCTCTCCCTTAAACCTTAAAGAGGAGGGAGAAGCATAGGGAGCTGAGCAGGAAAAAGATGCGCCGAGAAAGAAAAGGAGGCTAAAAATCAAGATAAGACCGTGGTAAATTAAGAGCACGTGACAATAAAAAAAGGAGGTTCCAACTAATTATATACTCTATGAATTTATTGTAATTTTCTTATTTTTTTGTATAATCTATTTGCAAGGGCTTACCCAATTTTTCCAATTTAATGATTTGACTTGTCATTTGGCTCCATTATGCCTTTTTTGGACTTTATTAATTACTTGTTCGTGTTTTCTTATTCTCCCTTTCGTAACACCTTTTGCTTTTATGGATTTTTATAGTCTGATAAAAACTTGACCTTGGTGCCAATAGTCTAAGAAGGTGAAGGTTTGGACTTCATTCTTGGTCGGGATGATTCTGGCCGAGCTCGAGAAGCCTTTTCCATTATTCGATAAGTACTTCAAAATATGACAAAAGCTTACAGTGAGTTAAAATTATATAGTTGCTTCTCTTTGGGACGAGAACAAAGATGTTGGAGACATTATCAATTTACTACAGAATGAGAATAATTCTCTAAGGGAGTTTCTTGCCAAGGCCAAACAAGGTTTTGAGAAGAACGAGGTGATCAAACAAGGTCTGAATTGCCAAATTATCAAGTTGAGATATCATTTCAGGAAGGGTCCTTATGTGGTCTGGGATGCTAGATACGATGAAGGATGGACGCCCCTACACTTGGATGAAGCCAAATAGATGACGTATAAGCATGGATGTCTTAACATCGTAGTTATTTGCAAGATTCCCAAAGACTCCCAGCTTTGGTATATGTACCGGGTGAATTATCGCTCTATTCGACTTCCTCTCTTTAGGAGTGATGAGTGTTGGATGCCCATTGGTGCCATTCCTTTTCAGTTGGTGAAGAACTATCTTTTAGCTCACAATAATGAAAATGAGATCCATCCCAATCCTGACGATTGTTTCCAATATACTATTTTTGATATGGGGACTTGTCGAAGATGATGGATGACTTTCAATATTTTATGTCTTTGTTTATATTCATTTTGTAGTTTTGTCGACCTATCTAATTGTAATTATATGAATGTTTTGTGAATGGAATTCACTTAATTTCATATTTTATATTTTCCCATTTTTATGCTATGCATGTTTTTATTATTTTCCTTACTTTTTAGGATAGTGCCATCACACCTCCTTAGGCCCAAGAGAAAACTCAGGTGAAAATGCATATGGTCATACGACTATCCATCTGTTCAGGGTTTTATCAGACTAACATCGAAACACTTAGTGCCTAGGGATCCCCCATAAGTCTGTTCTTGCCCGCACAATCCTTGATGTTTTTCGTGCACATTAGTGATGCAAATATGTAACCTTAAGATATGATTAAGTGTACTCCTACTAGGCACTAAGGAGGCGATCAAAACTTGATGGGACAAATTTGAACAAACTTTTAATGATGATGGCCTTGCTATGATGATTGTTAATACCAAATTTAGTCTGCTAACATGGATCAATTATATGGAGACACGTGTGGCACCTACAAACACTTTCAATGAACAACACACTGACTTCAAGGAACTTAAACTCCCCGACCAACTCACGTGTCCCGAGCAACCCATGTTCTCCGAGGAACTTCATTGTAACGAGCAACTTAAGCGGTCCGAGCAACTCAGGCGGCCCGAGCAACTTAACGTGCAGAACAAGAAAATCAAAGAGACGACTGCACATTAAATGCTCACTACTATCATACAGATGTACATGTCTACTAGATAACAGCGCATTGTCCTTTCATTTGTGCAGCGCTAAGGCTATAAATACATTGTAACCTTCTCATTTTAAGGGGACCGAAATTTCTTGAGAAAACCATTCTTATCGAGAATTCCAAGCAAACAGTCAACAATACAAAAACAGTGGATGTAGGTCATTCTCATAAGGCTGAACCACTTAAAAAATCTATTGTCTAGTATTTCTTTATTCATTTTTATCTGTTAAAATAATTACATAAAATCTAGTTTTTTACATCAACAGATTGACGCCGTCTGTGGGAAACGACTGTACTTAGCATTTTTCATCAAAACAATTCATCATCAATGGCTGATAATCCAGAATCCAGTAATCGAAACACTGGAATTCCTCCAAACCCTTATTCTCCCCCAAATTTCTCAGATCTGGTAGGTATAATGGCTAATTTGGCCCAAGGCCAGACGACCATGCAAGAAACCATGCGTCAACTCATACAAACTGTTCAAGGCGGAGTGCCAGCCCAATCAGGACAATGAAGCATTCAGAGAAATACCTGTTTACCTTCTTCGCGAAATAGGTGAACATTATTTCCAGAGGAATCTCGATCCAAATACACCGATTCCTATCGTACTGAGAAATCTAATGATCCTTCTTATCAACCTGGACGGACTTCATCAGTACGAGCTATAGACACTCAACAAAACGTCACTCTATCTCCAGAGAGGACAAGCGCCCTTGAAAGGTTGAGTAGAATCTCTCCTTTTGATCGTTTGGGACCTAGGAGGAATAGAAGTCCCCCTAGGATTGTGTCGAGGAACTCTCAAAGACCATATGATTTAAAGGAAGGATCTGCCCAATCACGACCAACTACTCATCATGAAAGGTCCCAAGAGGCAAATTCAGTGCGATCAGTGGCTCGAACCAATAGGCCCGAGGAGGGAAATGATGCATGGAAGGGCTCTATTCAGAGGTTGGAATACAGATTAGGGGAAATGGCTAAGGCCAAAAATCCTCTACAAAGAAGTTTTGTTCAAGGAACACCATTTGTACAGGCAATTGTGGATTTCCCCACACCATCAAAATTCAAAGCTCCTGTAGTGACACCTAAATATGATGGAAAAACTGACCCTATCCTTCATATAGAACAATACCAAGCAGCTGCCGATATCTATGCAATGCCGGACGAGATGAGATGTAGAGCATTTTCAGGAACTCTTACTGGATCAGCTCAGATATGGTACAACAACCTTCCTCGGGGGAAGATCGAGACTTTCTTTCAATTAGTAGAGCTCTTTATCGGGAACTTCTATTTTGGATCAAAACCAGTCAAAAGAGTAGCACACTTGCTAAGTGTTAGACAAAAGGTAGGTGAAAGCACTATGGACTATATTACTCGTTTCAATAACGAGAAACTTGAAGTTATTGATTATGAGGAAAAAATAGCAATTACTGCTCTGATGAGTGGACTGTTGCCCAATAAATTATACTATACTTTAGCCAAAGATCCGCCCAGGACCATGGTAGAACTGATGGCAAAAGCAGCTAAAATCATGAATGCCGAGGAAGCCATGGCTGCGAAGAAGAATGCAGACACTAAGGAGACCAAGGTGGAAGGTGGTAAAACCGAAAGAAAGGATCAGAAGAACAATGGTGGTAACAGGCAATCTAAGGCAAAACAAACATTGGAACAGAGGAAGAAATTTGGAAATTACACTCCTTTAAAGGTAGATATAAATCATATTCTGGAGGAAATCAAGAATAGCAAGGAGCTAGCCTGACCAGCAAAAATGAAAGCAGATCCGGACAGAAGAGACAAGTCCAAATATTGCGAATTCCACAAAGACCATGGTCATACGACCAAACAGTGCATAGCTCTTCAGAATGAAATTGAAGCACTCATCAGATGAGGAAAATTAGCTATGTATGTTGATCGCCAAAATGGTGGAAAGACCAACGACCGAGGAAGAAGAAGATCTACATCTCCTCGTCAAGCAAAAGAAGACAAGAAAAGAAGTCATGAAGAAGATATAGAAGAGGATCAAGATGATCCCGATCTCCCTAAAAGACCAAGACAATCCGAATGTGAGGTATTTTCTATTCATTTTGTATCATTTAATTGTAATGTTATTACAGGTGGAGATGCAGGAGGTGGAGACCTTACTGCGGAGAGGAAAGCTTACCTCAATGAGGCTTAAGCTTGTTCGTACATTCAATGAATAAATCTAGCTGAAGATGATCGCCCAAGGAAGGTAAATAAATACAAGTTGATAATTGGTTTCTCTAAGAACGACCTAGCAGGTGTGCTATATCCTCATGATGACCCATTGGTGATCAAAATGAGAATGAAGGAAGTAGTGATTTCACGAGTATTAGTGGATAATAGTAGCTCGACAGATATCATGTTCTACCCATGTTTTGGTAGTTTGAATCTAAAGCTATCCCAGTTGGAGCCATATCATAGACCCCTCCTTGGTTTTCTTGGCGAGAAGGTTTTTCCACTTGGGACGATCAAGTTAGATATGCTTATCGGTACATGGCCTACTTGTCGAATAGAAAAAGTAGGCTTTTTTGTAATGGATAAAAACGTCCAATCAGCTTACAATATCATCATGGGAAGAGTAGGCCTGAAGAAGTTCGAAGCAGTACCATTTACTGTACATTAATGTTTAAAAATCCCAACAAATTTTGGAGTGGGAATTGTGAAAGGAGAATAAAAAGTAGCTCGGGAATGCTACTATTCATCTACCGAGCAGAAAGAGCGTGAAGAGTCCATGAAGAAGACTACTACTTATCAGGTAGACGAAACAGAGGATGCGGAGATTGAAACTTTGGACCCAAGAGACGAGTCTTAACTCGTTAAAGGCCAGGTCATAGAAGCTACCGAAAATATCATTCTGGACGACGAGCATCCTGAACGAACAACTCAAATCGGTGCATTATTAGATGTATCAATAAAATAAGAGCTGATAGCATTTTTAAGATGCAGAAAGTAGACTTTTGCATAGAGTCACGAAGATAAGCCAGAAATAGACCCAAATTTCTTGTGTCACGAGCTCAACGTGAACAGGGAAATCAAGCCAGTGAAGAAACGACGAAGGGTATTCATCCCGAGAAGAACCAAGCCATACAGGAATAAGTAGAGAAATTGCAAAAATCCTCTTTTATTGAGGACGTCAAATATTCTGATTGGCTAGAAAATGTGGTAATGGTGAAGAAGAAAAATAACAAATGGAGGATGTGTGTGGACTTCACTGATCTTAATAAAGCCTGCCCAAAGGATCATTTTCCTTTGCCGCGAATCGATCAGCTGGTGGATGCTACCTCGGGCCATGAATTATTGAGTTTCATGGATGCTTATTCTGGGTACAACCAGATTAAAATTAAGCCTGAGGATAGGGAGAGTACCTCTTTTATTACCCCAAGGGGAACTTATTGTTATAATGTTATGCGTTTTGGATTGAAAAATGCAGGTGCAACATATTAGCGGCTGATGAATATGGTGTTTGCAGAGAAAATCAGTCACACCATGGAGGTCTACGTTGATGATATGATGACGAAGAGCATGAAAGCTACTGATCATCTAGCTAATCTAGGTCAGACCTTTGATCAACTAGAGAAATATCAAATGAAGCTAAACCCCACCAAATGCATATTCAGAGTACGAGAAGGTATGTTTCTCGGATACATTGTTAATCAACGAGGGATTGAGGCGAACCCTGAAAAGATCAAGGCTCTATTAGAGCTACGATATCCAACCACGAAGAAGAAAGTACAAAGCCTCACAGGGCGAGTAGTAGCACTTAATAGATTTTTGTCACGAGCAACTGAAAGATGCCTCCCATTCTTCAAAACACTCCAAAAAACTTTTGAGTGGAGTGATGAATGCGAGAAATCTTTTCAAGAGTTGAAAAATATCTAGGGACACCTCCATTGTTGTCCAGGACGGTGATGGGAGAAAGACTGTACTTGTATCTAGCAGTCTCAGAGAATGCTGTTAGTTCGGCATTGATAAGATTGGAGGATGGAGTGCAGAAACCAATTTATTACACCAGCAAAGCTTTTCGAGGAGCCAAAATTAGATATCCAAGGTTGGAAAAGTTAGCTCTAGCGTTGATTGAAGCAAGCAGAAGAATGAGGCCATACTTCCAAGCCCATACTATAGTGGTGTACATCGACATGCCATTAAGGCAAGCTCTGCATAAATTGGAAAAATCAGGAAGGATGATGTATTGGGCAGTAGAGCTCGGTGAATATGATATAATTTATGAGCCTAGGTCGTCGCTCAAAGGGCAGGCATTAACAGACTTTATCGCAGAGTTTACTCAAGAAAATACCTTCGAAGAACAGAATTTGAATACTGATAAACCTGTGGATATTATAGGATCATCAAATGCAAACCCGGACCAACTTACGTCGGTAGGCAAACAGCAAGAATGGACAGTCGAGCAGGAAAAGATGACTGACGGGCAATAAGAAGTACTGAAGAAGGACAAAAGAAAGTACCAGATATTCCACCGAGGAACTCTCTCTGATCAAAATTTTGATGATAATGTACTAATATGGAATTTATATGTGGATGTCACTTCGTGCACTGCGGCAGTGGAGCAGGGATTCTTTTGAAAAGTCCGGATGAGATTGATGTGGAGCATGCTCTGTGATTTCAATTTAAAGCTTCTAATAATGAGGCCGAATACGAAGCAATGATCGTGGGACTAAACTTGGCCAAAACCATGAAGGCAGAGCAAGTCGTTGTGTACAGTGGCTCTCAGTTAATTGTAAATCAAGTTCTGGGGGTGTATGCAACAAAAGGAGAATTAATGATCAAGTATGATGCCAAAGCAATGGAGGCTGTATCAAGTCTTACTGCAGTACAGTTGATTAGAATACCAAGATTGGAGAACACAAGAGCAGACTCACTAGCTCGATTGGCATCAGCCACTCGTATCGAGCTACAAAGAACCATCCCAATAGAAATCTTAGTTGATCGGATCATAGACGAAGATCTAATGATGAATTTCATTTCCCTCAAATTAGGACCATCTTGGATGGATCCCATTAGGGCCTATATTGAAGATGGGACTTTACCAACTGATAAACTCGCAGCTAAAAAACTAAAATTTAAAGCTGCTCGTTATGTATTGACCGATGGCATTTTGTACAGACGAGGAATTATAACAGGGATACAAAGATGTGTCCATCCCTCTGAAGTGAAATATTTGATTGAAGAAGTTCATGAAGGGTCTTGTGGAGCCCATGTAGCTGGTCGGACGCTCTTGCGAAGAATAACCATGCAGGGGTACTACTGGTCGACAATGAGAACTGATTGCGCAGCTTATGCTAAGAAGTGCAATAAATGCCAACGCTTTTCGTCCATCTGAAGAACTCCTCAGGCATTGTTAACACCCATAATGTCCCCTTGGCCATTTACCATGTGGGGGATATAATTGGTCGGGCCACTCCCGACGACCAAAGGAAGATTCAAGTACCTTGTGGTTGTTGTGGATTATTTTATAAAATGGGTGGAAGCTGAGCCCCTTATTGATATGACATACGACAAAGTCTATCAATTCATTTGGAAAAACATTATTTGCAGATATGGTCTCCCACATGCATTCATCACTGACCATGGAACCCAGTTTGACAATGAGGAGTTTGCTGCATACTATCATCAATCCAATATACTGAAAACTCATTCTACACCAGGTCACCCCCAGAGCAATGGACAAACTGAGGTGACAAATATAAAACTACTAAATGGATTGAAGAAATGATTAGATAGTGCCAAAGAAAATTGGATTAATGAACTGCACTCTGTGTTATGGGCTTATCGCACCACACCGCGAACAGCAACTGGGGAGTTCCCATAGATGCTGGCATTTGGGAGTGAGGCTGTCATACCTGCTGAATTGGGTCTACCTACGCATAGAGTACTAAATTTCAACTCTTTTGTCAGTGACTTGATGAGAAGATTAGACCTAGATATGCTCGAAGAAGTTAAGGAAGAAGCAGCGATCAGGAATACAACATATCAACAACGAACAACTTTGTTCCATAGCAAAAGAGTGAAGAAGTGTGATTTAAAGGAAGGGGATTATATGCTGAAGAAAGTGATCCAAAAGCACAACAAACTGGAAGCCAACTGGCACGGACCCTACAGAGCAGCAGAAGTTGTTCTCCCAGGGACATACATGATTGAAACCTTGGAAGGAGAAGAATTCAAGAATGCATGGCATCTACGCAAGTATTATCAATGATTGTAATTCATATGTAATGCAGTTTCTTCAATATAAATAAAGTGATGCTTCATCCAATTTCTTTCTTTGGTTGAATTTTTTTCGGAATATCAGTGCTACACATTACACATCAAATTCAGAGCAATTACCAACTCCGATTGGTCGAAAAAGTAATTACCACCAACTCCGGTTGGTCGAAAAGCATTTACCACCAACTCCGGTTGGTCAGAAACTCATTTACCACCAACTCCGGTTGGTCGGAAACTCATTTACCACCAACTCCGATTGGTCGGAAACTCATTTACCACTAAATCCGATTGGTTGGAAACTCATTTACCACCAACTCCGGTTGGTCGAAAACTCATTTACCACCAACTTCGGTTGTTCGAAAACTCATTTACCACCAACTCTGATTGGTCGGAAACTCATTTACAACCAACTCCAATTGGTCGAAAACTTATTTACCACCAACTCCGGTTGGTCGAAAACTCATTTACCACCAACTCCGATTGATCAGAAACTCATTTACCACCAACTCCGATTGGTCGAAAACTCATTTACCACCAACTCCGGTTGGTCGGAAACTTATTTACCACCAACTCCGGTTGGTCGGAAACTCATTTACCACCAACTCCGGTTGGTCGAAAACTAATTTACTACCAACTCCGGTTGGTCGGAAACTTATATATCACTAAATCTGGTTGGTCGGAAACTTATTTACCACCAACTCCGGTTGGTCGGAAAGTAATTACCTCAAATTAAATAATAAATGGGATAAGTATTATATATACACATATATTTATCAACCATCAAGCAAGAACATTCTACAAATTATTTAGAAGATAATGAAATAGAAAAACATTTTCATTCAAAACGAATAGAATTACACATAATGTGAAAAATATACTTCATTACAATAAAAATCATATTCTATCATTTTTTTCCGTTCTACCTTTGAAACAGGTTCTACTCCAGCAGGAGGGTCTTCTAAGGCATAAGGAGAATTTATAAAATTTACATCTCTCAGCATTCTGACATTCATCACAGAAGGCCGATCAAGCAAATGCTCTGGGCGAGATATATCAACGTTAGCATGAAGATTATAGTCATCAAGATATTTGGAGATTAAGCATCGAGGAATGGTCCGAGTAGGAATCCAACTAAAATTAAGCTTAAAAGGAGGCACGGGAAAGTCGAGCACTCCAGGCTCATAATAATCCCATAAGTAGTGCCCCTACTCTAATTTCAGCACACACGTAGCATTCAACCATCCTTGCTTGTACCCCTCATTATTCGACTGTTGGATCCAATCATCAAGATGGTAAAGGGCTTCATTGTACCCAGCCATCCAAAATTCTCTGGGTTATTTGTGGAATTGGTAAGTTAACCTCTCCAGTTTCTCGTGAAGATTCTTCACCAGGATTTCCTTATTTTCCAAGACAGAACGCTGGGTAGAAAGTTGTTCGTTGAGGTTCAGGATCTTCTTGGACATCTCTGCCAAAGCTTGATTCTTCGCCACCAACTGAAATGCCTGATTCTCCAAGGCTGCTTGAGTTCTTGCTTCTTCAATAGAAACCCGACCAGCCATTGCTCGTCCCCAAGAAGAATATCTTGCTCGTCCACGAGTGGAGGTGGAAGGTCCAGTCCTTTTTAAACTTTCCAACTCATCTCGCAAGTTGGCATTTTCAACCTCCAAGAAAGAGAAACCTTCATCATTAACAGGGACCAGGGCCCCCGAGGAAGATGCGGCAGACTTGAGTTGTTTAATCTCTTCTTGCAAAATAATGTTTTCCTGCTCCAACAACTTAGCAATATGCCTATGCTCTTCAACCTCAAGCTTCAGAACGCTCTCTTTCTTCTCATAAGCAGAGATGAATTTATCATGTCCTTTTTCAGCACTCAATTGCTAAAATTTCTTTTCGTACCCTTTATGTAGAAGTGCGGAGGATTCTTTGTACTGCTGCTAGAGTTCCTCGATCATTCTATGGAGGTACTTGATCATCTCATAGTAAGCCATATTGTTGTCAAACAGTGCGGTCGAGTAAGCACTTCAGATATTAGTAAGCTCCAACTTCCCGTTCAGAAGCATCTGAACCCAAGATATCAATGATTTGAGTCTCATCAAGATCTGCATGATCCGCTTTAAAATAGTCATTGCATTTCTTCATTAATTCTGTATCATGAGTAGATAAGAGCTCCATCCTGGCCATAAACTAGCAAAGAGAAATATAAAGAATCAATAAGGATGCAGAAAGAGCAAGTATGGGAGAAATTCGAGATGAACAACCAAAAATTCGAATTTTATTTCATCATAAGAAAAGATACAAAGTCTTAGATTAGATTCAACAGAATAACAAAATAAAAATCCGAGCAACTTTACACCTTCTCTTTGTTCCCTATGACTTCCTCAGAAGGTTTGGATGAATGGGCTGGTTGCTCGGAGGACAATGATAGCTGCTCGATGGAAGTACTGGTTGGTTGGAGTTGCTCGGTAGGCTGAATAACTGGAAGAATAGGAACCTGATCTCCAATCATCATGGAAGACTCATCTGAGGCAGCTTCATCCTCTTCTTCTTCTCTAGGAGAGGGAGTAGGGCCATGAGTGTGTCACTGGAATAGTTCAGAATCCTCAGCAACTTTCAGCTCTTGCAAGGCTGCGACCCATTAGTCCCTAAAATATTTAAGGCTGACATACTCCATTTGAAAAGACATGGAAGCCAGGCCTTTATTCCAACCTTTATCCCAACCAGCACTGAAAGACTTTTTAACTGCTTTTTTCCTCTTTGCCCTCTCTGAGGAGGTCTTTTCCCTAAGAAGCTCCTCGGTAGCCTTTAATTTCTCCTCCACCTCCTTCTTCTGTCGCTCAACATCATTAAGAGCAACAACTTCATTTTTAGCAGCCTTGAGTTTAGCCTCAAGCTCCTTGTTGTTCTGTTCAAGATTTTTGTTGCTCGGAACAAACTCTTTCAATTTCTTCTCCAATTCCTTGGAGGCATTCTCAGCTTGATTTTTGTCCAACTCAATAGACTTGAGTTACTTTTCCTAGGCAACCTTATCTTCCTCGTACTTTTGACGAGAGTTTTTTAAAGACTGGGTCAGACCAACGAAGGGTTCCTCTACCCCTCCCGAGGAACTTGAAGCCTTGATTGCTTCATCCTTCTTCACAAGGCTGTTGAAACACATCACTAGCTAGAGGAAGAAATAACGATGAGTCAATATATGAACATAATATTAGAAAGTGAAAGAATCATGCTAATAATACTTACTGAGGCAATGTATTGAGCAACTAGTGTTGTGATTCTCTCATGAGAAGGGGAATCCTCAATGCCTTGAACTTTTGGCACAGTCCATGATTTTACCAAGCCCACAACAGAGCTCGGAGAAACAAAGGTTGGAATACCACCTTCAATAGTTGAAGGTGGAGAGACCAGTTTAGCAGGTCTCTCAGAAGAACTTTTCTTTAACTTTCTCAAAGGAGCAGGAACATTCTCAACTAAAGACGTTGTCTTTTTTGGTGATATAACAATAACCTCATTTGGAGGAGTAATAGCAACAATCTTGCTCGGAGCCACAGGAGGCTTCTCAACAGCTTTCTCAGTAGCAGCAGTAGGAGGTGCATCAATAATTCTCGTCCCTTCTTCTGGAATATTTTGCTTGCTTTTCTTTGCTTCCATATTGGTAGAGGCAGATTTATCAAAGAAGGCAGGAGCTCTTCTTCTCTTCATTAGGTTACTGATGGGAGCAATTGACTCAGAGGAAGAACCTTCTACACTAGTCTCAGAAGCTGGTACTTGGTCAAAATTAATTACCACTGGACAAGGACGAGCAGTGAAAGATGAAGTATAACTCTTGTACTACAATAAATAAGAGGCAGGCCTAATATGTTCCTCAGCAACAGATTGGTGCAAATCCCAGATAAGTTTCAAATTCTTTAAATTAATGTCAGCTTCTTTTGGAGGTTTTCTTTTACTGTTAACTGTAACAAAATAAAATAAATTTCAGTGATACTTTTTATCAAACACCAAGAAAATAATATTTTAAAGAATAAAAACAACCTATTCCATTGCCATAAGGGGGACACCTGGGACCCTGATATACATCATCTCCATTTAATGAATCATCTTGCTAATTTTTCATAACAACCCCATGCTCAAAGTAATCCCTATTGGCATCTGAAAGATTGACAACTAAAGCCCTATTCAAAAACCTAGTTTTCAAATAAAATGTGGAATCATTGACAACCCATCTATAGCAGTACATAATCTCCGGGATCCCTAAACGGGTTCCATGGAGTTGGTTCAATCTATGAACACCATTAACTATCCTCCAGGTATTTGGAGCTATTTTTCCAGGTACAACATCAAAATATTGACAGAACTCTAAACATAGGGGATTTGGAGGAAAAGAAAAGCCACATTCAGCCACAAAGAGACTAGAGAACCAATGTCCCTCAGCTAAAGAAAAATAATCAAAGGGTTCAGAAAGTTCTTCCAGAATAACCCACGAAGGGATTGAAAATTCAGACCGAAATATATCCAATGACTCAACAAGATAAACCATGATGAACAAAGTAAATAGAAGAAAGGGAAGAAAATCTTACAGATAAAAAGAGATCAGGTGACAATGAACGACGGAAAGAACAAAGGCACAAGATAGAGAGAAAATGAAGAGCTCAAAGATACAAATTTGAAAGGTGAAAGACGATAGGATTTAACCGCACTTAAATACTTTACCTCGGGAATCGAGAAAAGCAATGATTACAAGGGCGGACGTTTGCGTATCTGGCAGCTAAAAAGAAGAAAAGGGGCACAAAAATCGAAGCGATTATGAACATTTAAAATATTTATGAGGCCTGATACTGTGCATTCAAAAAGGAGTTATATACAACGACCGTTTCCCTAAAAAACATACAAATCGATAATCTATGCAATTTTCAAGAATAATGTCCCATACTTTTCTTCGACATCAAACTATAAAACATTGGGGGCTTCTGTTGATACCAAATTTAGTCTGCTAACATGGATCAATTATATGGAGACACGTGTCAACATACATGGAACCTACAAACACTTTCAATGAACAACACACTGACTCCGAGGAACTTAAACTCCTCGACCAACTCAGGCGTCCCGAGCAACCCATGTTCTCCGAGGAACTTCATTGTAATGAGCAACTTAAGCGGTTCGAGCAACTCAGATGGCCTGAGCAACTTAACGTGCAGAACAAGAAAATCAAATAGACGACTGCACATTAAATGCTCATTACTATCATACAAATGTACATGTCTACTAGACAACAACACATTGTCCTTTCATTTGTGCAACCTTAAGGCATAAATATTTTGTAACCTCCTCATTTTAAGGGGACCAGAATTTCTTGAGAAAACCATTCTTATCGAGAATTCCAAGCAAACAGTCAGCAATACAAAAACCGTGGATGTAGGCCATTCTCATAAGGCTGAACCACTTTAAAAATCTATTGTTTAGTATTTCTTTATTCATTTTTATCTGTTAAAATAATTAGATCAAATCTAGTTTTTTACATCAACAATGATAATTCGTAATTAACAATGATATCTTGGCATTTGGAGAATGGGAAAGCTAATTGCATTAATTTAACTCAAAACATCCAAGAAGTTGGAATGACAAAATTAATATTTGCGTAAAGCTAAAATTTCAAAAATATTTTTTCCTAAGGGTAGCCTTATTACAAGCCCTAGCTTTTCTATGCCCCCATTGGTTTCAGATGGTCGGCTCCTTAGAGGTAAGATGCAGTGAAGGATCATCTATATAGCTTTTCATCACGAGAGAGGTAAAATTGGGAAATTTTGACTTTGATCTGGTGAACCTGCTTCTTGTCTACAGGAAACACGTCTTCTCGTAAATACTTCATAATCGGAGCCATCCAACTAGGAGCTATTTGGGAAGCGAGGACTTATTTTGCAACCTTTGGTTTCATAATGCTTTGTTTGGTAAGGTATTCCACCTCATTTTTTCTTTTTAGATCAGAGTCAACGACTAAGGCCAAAGTGGCCAAGGCATCTACATGGATATTATTTCCATGAGGAAATTATTAGATTTTAACTTTCTTCAACTTAGTGATTGGGTCCTAAGTGACTTGTTAGTATTATAACATGCATTTATTTATAGTTCTATAGTCTTTTAATATTTGGTTAGATACCAAGCTTGAATTGTAGAAGACCTCAAGGTGACTTGCGCCAATGTATCAGACATTTTTCTATCCAACGATGAGGGATTCATATTTTACCCCGTTATTGGATATTTCAAAGCTAAGTATGATATCTTTCTTGAGAATAGTTCAATCTGGGGTTATTAGGATAATTTTCACTCATACCTTTTTGTAGTTGGAGGCCCCACCAACATATAATGTCCACTTGTTAAGATGATTAAACTCTTCAGTGGTTTTTTGGTTGATGAGTTATCTTTCGTTGGCCTCTCGCCCTCTAGTGAACTCAATGATGAAATTTTCTAACACCTTTCCTTGATTGTAATTCTAGGTTGGTAGTAGAAATTGAAACTCCCTAGGTCCACAAATCACCTAGTCATCCTCCTAGAGAGGTTTGCCTTTTTAAGGACTGCATTGAGTGGAAAAATGTGATAACTATGATTGAGTGGGATTCAAAGTAGTGCTTACGATCACTCGAGAGTAGACGATTTTCTCCAGAAGAAGGTATCACCTTTATCCCTATAGCAGTGTCTTTCTAACACAATATGGGATTTACGCCCTTCTTTCTCGCACATTATAAGGACAATCTAACTGCATGGTTGGACACTGCGAGATACAGGTAAAATGGATCACTCGAATTTTGGATGGTTAGTAGAGGTAGCCGTCTTAAGTAAGTATTTTTTTCTTCAAATAATTTTGAGCATTATTTGTTCCGAGTCTTTCCTTCTCCTTCTTCAAGAGATGAAAGAATGGTCGATACTTCTCAAATGACTTAAATATGAAGCGATTAAGAACTATTAATATTTTGGTCAACTTTTGAACATCCCTAACTATTTTAGGTGGCTGAATATTATTTATCGCCTCAATATGATCGAGATTCACTTAGATTGCCCTTTGATTAACTAGGTATACCAAGAACTTCCTGAACTATACTTTTAAGGAGCATTTAAATGCATTATGCTAAAATATGTAATATTTGAGGACCTCAAATGTCTTTGCTAGTTCTGTTAGATGGTCACCCTTGAGCTTTCTCTTTATGAGCATATCGTCTATGTAAACTTCCATGGTGTCTCCTAGCTAATGTTTGAACATCTTGATGACCAAGAATTAGTAGGTTGCTCCTTTATCCTTAAGCCCAAATGGAATTACCATATAATAATAGAAGATAAGGGTGGTGATGAGTGACGTTTTCTCTTAGTCGAAACCGAACATGGGGATCTGATGTTATCTTGAGTGAGCATCCAAGAAGATCATTTATTAATGTATAGTTGTAGAGTTGATCAACTAGTAAATCTTCAGTAGAATAAATTTATCTTTGGGACATGCTTTGTTCTATGAAGTTTATACAGATTCTTCACTTCATATTACTCTTTTTGATCACGACTAGATTTGAGAGACATTTAGGAAATTTGTCTACTTTTATAGACTTTGCCTCCAGAAGTTTGCCTACTTCTTCTTATACCATTTTGGCCTTTTCAGGGGTTGTTCTCCATCCCTTCTGTGTTATTGGTGGAAACATTAGGTCCAAGTGAAATCGGTGACACATGACTTTGGGATAAATCTCATTCCTGTCATAAGGCTGTTAGGAGAATACATCTAGATTCTCTTTGAGTAGAAAAATTAGTTCTTCTTTTTCGTGATTGGTGAGTGAGTTACCAATTAGAATTTTTTTCTCCTATTAAGAGTCTTCAAACATAACTTCTTGTAATGGTTACATGATTCTGTCCACGGGGGCCACCCTTATTTCTTCCACCCCCATTTCCCATACTTTAGCTACTATTTTAAAGGACAATCCCCTCTGACGTCGCCTCTTTTGCAATCAGCTTTTCCTTATTATTTTCTTAATTAGGTCTATTATCAATGATAAGTCATGGTCGAGTAGTAACCATGTTTCCATGTATCTCCATTACCCTCCGAACGGTAATTCATTTGAACTTTAATGGTAGGTGGATGGGACTGATTTCATGATATGGATCCATCCTCTCCCCAAGATTACATTATAAGGTGAGTCTATGTCCACTACAAAAAACTCTATTAGCTTCGATATGCTTCCAATTCACTTTACCTAGAGGCATTGCCATTTTTTGAGGGAAGCTAACTAAAGGGATGATCACTTCCTTTTGGTCATATATCTTGAGGTTGATCTCGTTAAAGAGTTTGAAATACATGACTTCTGAGAATCTCCCTTAGTCCACTAATATCTTGTCCATATCTTGGTTGGCTATCCCGAGAGTGATCACTAGTGCGTTGTAATGGGGGGTTTTGACTTAGACCAAGTTCCATTTGGTGAAATGATACACTTATTATAGTCAATATCTTCTGGTCACAACTATTTCTTTACTAAAATTCTAGATGGGTAATTCTAGAAAACCTCCATACCCGTTGTAACTTCCTTTTACTCCAATTGTATAACATTCCCCTTGAATCTTCTTTGGATTTGAGGATCCGTGGATGATCGTGAATTCATGTCTGACCTCTCAGCTATCCAGGACGTTATCGGGCTTCTGATTGTGCTCCATAATGTCCTTAGCATTTTTCTTTTTAACATAGTCATTTAGGTGGACCACCTGATACAAAACTTCCAAGTATGATTTGAGCGCCTTATAAATTTTTGTCTTGTGCTCATGCTCCTTATAGTAGTAACATCTAGGGAAGTTTTCTCATCGATGGATCTCCTATCATCTTTCTTAACCACTTAAAATACTGTTGATCTTTTACCTTATTCGAGATCTTGTAATTTGTCTCTTCGAACAAAGTGTTAGTGGCATGGAAGTCTTTAGGGGGGTCAACTTTGTCAGCTCTCTTTGACCCTTCATTTTTTCTTTTGACCCTATTCTTGGGTGAATTCTCTTTGTCTCCATTCTTATTCATCTTTGGATGAACATTATCACGTTGGGTGCTAGCCACTACATCTTTAACTTTTTTTTACTTCTCAATACCTGACATGAGATCATCAATGGTGTTAGCCTCCTTTTTTGTGAGAGACTAATAAAGCATAGAGCTACTTAACAGACTAGTATTGAACAAAGCCATAACTAATGGCTCAAAACAATCCTCCATTTCTCTATAGGTCTTCTAATATCGTTGGTCATATTCTCACAATGTTTTATGGGGCTTCTTCCTCATAGTGAGGAGTGAGTACATCGTTTTTGATTGTGAACTGCTGGATATGAATCTATTGATAAAGACCTTTATGAGATATTTGAAACTTTTGACCGACCTATGTGGTATTTTCTCAAACCACTTTTGTGCGGTATCCCCTAGACTACAGTAAAAATGCGACACATAAGGGCCACATTATTTCTCTAGAGGGTCATGTCTTGCCAATACTGGCGAACATAATCGATGGGGTCAATTTTCCCGTCATAGATTTTGAATCATGGGGTAACGAACTTCTTTAGTGGTTAAAAATATTTAATCCACCTTAAAAAATGTTACTTCATTTGTTTGATAAGGGTCGTTCTAGCCATATCTTTAGTAGGCCTAGCCTCCTGATGAGTAGGGTGTTCATTTATCTCTTATCTAATGTGATTTCAGAGATCCTTCTTATTTTAATGATCGCTTCGTGGTATCTTTTAGCGGGAGAGTTCATGTGCCTAGAGTAATTCTAGTTATTTTGCTCACCTGAGGGCTAGGGTTATGGGCGTGGCTCTTACATTTATCACCATGGAGATCTTGCTTAATTCTTTCCAAACGACTTTGTGAAGGATTATTCTCCTCTTGTTAAAGGCGCGTGGTGCCCTCCTGGTTGACGAAATCACCTCTCATAGGCGTCTACAAGCTGTGAGATTTGGTTATATCTCAAATGATCATTGCTTTTCATAGTCTTCTCCTCCTGTGGCTAGTAACACGATCTAGGAGAATTACGACTCCTGTTAGGATTGACTTTGGACCTGATCCGAGGTGACTCAGGCCCATTTTGGTTGTTTTGAGGCCTGTCAGGAGATGGTAAGTGGTGACTATATGAATGAGAGATAGATTCTCGTAGGATTTTCTTGGTTGAGGAAATAAATTCGTTTCCCATAGATAACTCCAATTATGGGTGAACAAATTCCTACTATTATGTCTGTGCACAGTAAAATAATCACAATCACATAAGAACACAATATGTAAGTGGTTCGACAATGTTCTTTTATCCACGGGGTGCTTCTCTCTATCGTTATTGACCAATTGCAAATAATAAAGATTAGATGCCCATTTTTCCAGGGGTAGGGGTTACATTTATAGAGAACATAAAGAGGTCGAGTCGTGTAGGACTCCATGCCATTAGATAACTATCTTAACTTGATCGGTTAAATTTAATTATGATATTTTCATAGATCAACCTCAATCCGTCTTGATCCCTTTGAGTTGTGTTTGTTGTCAAGTCTGCCAGACATTCGTCATCTTCTCCTACCTGGCCGAATAATTCCCCCATAATTGTCATATTTTCTTGTTGGTGTAATGTTATAAAAAAACCCATTAATGAGGTTTACAATTTGTGTTTAATATAATAAAACTTCTCAAAAATTGATGTTCATATAAGTTATAATATTTCTAGGTTCATATATTTGATTGTGAAGTTCTATTTTTGCATTTAGAGAGAAGTTTTTTATTACGTCTTAAAATCAAATAAAAGTAAAATTTACCAAAAATACTTTTTAAAGAAAACAAAAACAAGTTTATTATAAAAATAATATAATAACATGTATCTTTATGGATAAGGGGCCTACTATTGATCATCATCTTAGGGCCCAAATTTCCTTGAGCCGCCATAGTTTTACACTTTTTATTGAGAGGAAAAAGAAGCATCATTTAGTTGGACATATAAAGTAGACTTGAATCTTTAAGAACACTCATTATTTAGCTAAAATGGATATGAAATTATTTTTACAATTTGAAATCACCTTTTAAACTTATTTTTGAGTTATTTTGGTTAAATTTTTACCATAATAGAATTAGGTTTATGCATTTGTTTTAGGGGATTTTTCAGCAACCCACGACTCTTTGTTTATCGACGCTGCGGACATGCGAAAATCTTCTTGACATCTTAAGGACATCATATTTCCTATTAGTTAACGACAAGTCCATATACTACATAGTAACACTTTTATACAAGTATATTTAAGACAAATCTACGGTGCTAAAACATACACAAAAAGTAAATAGTTACTCTAAGACATTAAATTAAAATAAATTTGTGGTTATCTTATAGTTTTGGGCATCATAAAACCATATAGATACATTCTTATGCCATAAACATTTACAATTGGAAAAATAAATAAATTAATTGTAATATAATTACATTTAATTTCTAAAAGTAACTTTTTTCTTCTTAATTTTAATTCCATGATGGTGTTATAAGAATATATACATAAATTTTGATTGTAAAGAAAAAGAAAATTTAGAAAAAAACGTAGATACATTTTATTGTGAACTTACTGACAAAATTATTTTTATCTTGTGATTATCGTTAATTTATAAAGAGTTTAGGGACTTATCACCATGTTTTTCTTTTGTCTATTGTCCCAATTTTGTCTATCTTTTTTTATTCATGCACCATTTGCCATCTCATCGCAACTTTTTCCCTCTTTTAAAGGCTTATATGACTTTTAATACCCAAAACGCCCCAAACATTTTTTTCAAATTTCAGGATTGATATAAATCAATCAACCTATTAGAGCGTGACATTGGGTCCAAATTCTATCTTTACCATTGACCAAATCGACCATTTATTATGTGGCAACAATCTTCATTATCGGCCGATTCACCTTAAGTAAGCGATGGTTAACCCTTAGATTATCAACACATATCTAGGGACAAACATCCAGTGAAGAAACCAAAACCCATTAAAGAATTAATCATTACAGAGTATAATGATGAAGTTGGAGGGTTATTTAAAAAAAAAAGAATTGATAATTTTTTCAAGAATCTATATTATACCTCTAATAAGAATATTATAGGTTTTAATTAACAATAAATGTAGTTTAAGCATCGACGAAGGTCTCTACATGCATAAAAACATAGGCGTGAAAGGACTGGCCTTTTCTTCTCCACTAAGTTTACTTTTGGTTTCAATTCATTCTCTCCTCATTGAAAAGTTAGACACCTATTTTTCTTTATACATTTCCCTTTTTCTTCTTAAAGAAAATACACGACCCTATATCTTACTCTACTTTAGTTCCTTTCATTTCCCATATATCTTATAAATAGGAGTTCATGAGTCTATTATCTTTATAATCCTCTCTCTCCTCAAGGTGAGACACATAATATCAACAGGGTGTAAGAACATTAACCTGGGTCTCTTCCTCTCTATTTTCTTTTAAATTTGTCATTTTTGAAAGACTTATATTTTAAATTTTATGACAGAAAATATAATATAATGGGAGGAGTACTGGGCAAGGTTTTTAAAATGCGATGGTGAATTTCATTAGTTAATTTCTTTAAATATTAGACAAAAGATTTGTCTTTCATTTTTTATTTCATGTTAAAATGTTCGACACGCATCGCTGGTAGCCATGGAAACCTTATTTTTTTTAGATTACATATCACTATACAAATACATTATTATATATTTTTTTGGTGATTTTTTCTAATTTATTTTCTCAAATTATTCTCACAGGGATCTCAAGCTTGAAGGATTTAACGCATTTGGCGGCACAAAATATACTTAAAGGGTAACAACAAATGCAATATGTATATTTGATGATCTTCAAAAGTTTGATTCTAAATTCAACTTTGTGTATATGTAACCAATTTGCTTTCAGTTTTGACGATTTTGATTCGATTAGATTTTACCAATTTAACTGTAATGGATTTTTGATAATTTAATTTTGTTTCGATTTAGTTTAGATAAGGGAGTGTTTGTTTTTCTAGTTCTGATGAAGCGTCATGTTATTCTCAGTTTTACTCAACAACTGATGGGTCACATGATGCTTTTAACTCTCAGAGTGTCTTTTGCTACTTAGTCAGCAGCAATAGCAATAGAAGTAACAATAGAAATAATAGTAGTAGGAGTAGTAGCAGTAGTAGTAGGAGGAGGAGTGGTGGTAGCGGTAGTAGTGGTGGTAGTAGTAGTTGTGGTGGTAGTAGTGGTGGTGGTGGTGGTGGTAGTGGTGGTAGTGTTAGTAGTAGCAGGAGAAGTAAGAGTAGTAGAAGCAATAGGAGTAGCTTTAACAGTAGTAGTAGGAGTAGCAGTAGCATTAGTAGTAGGAGCAACAGTAGTAGTAGTAGTAGGAGGAGGAGGATGAGTAACAAGTACTAAAAAACCCTTTTCTTTTTCCCTCCTTTTGACGGATAATAGTTTCCATTAAAAATTCCTTTCTTTTTCAACTTTTGGTGGGTTTCATTGTCTAAATTTTCCATAAATTTTTTTTCTGTATTAGCCTAAATATAATGCACATTATGAAGAAAAAAGGGGTAGGTAAGAAAATTTTTCAATGGAGTTTTTTCTATTGGGGTGAGTGGAAAGAAGTTACCTAGAAAATATCTTTTTTTTTTACCTCCACTTGGAAAATGTCCAGACTGTGCGTTATGGGGTTCTTTTTTAAGCAAGACAACCAAAAGGTGGAAAATCTGGAATTTACCATAGAAAATATTTCCAATTTAACACACCTTATAGTATATAGATACTCGTCCATGTTTGTTGATTAATTTGATTAGTTTTGGTACTTCCACTACACCAAAACTGTCAATCTGGCACACTTGGACAAGGAGAATCTAACACGGCTTTAAACTGTGCCAAAATTTGGCAAGGTTTCTTAAAATTTTGACACAGTTTTAAACTGTGCCAAAATTTAGCACGATTTTAAAATGTGCCAAAATCATTCCCAAATAAAAAAAGTTAAATAAAATAAATAAAATATTAAAATAAAATACTTTTCATTTAGATCGAGTCCCGCTCACTCTCCCGCTCTTCACCTAGTGTCGATTCAAGCCCTAAGACATTCCCCACTTTCTCTTTGAAAGAAAAAAACCATAAAACTAAATCATCTCTCTACGTTGCTCGCTCCCCGTCGCCGTTCAGACCTCCCCGTCACCGTTCAAACCTCTCCGTCACAACACCGGTAAGAACTAAGACATAAAATTATTTTTCGGTCAAACCATTTCTGAGAACCACACCAATTTCGGTCAAATTGTTTGTATAACCATTTTAGGTCAAATCGTTTTACACCAAACCATCACTGAGAACCAAAACTCTGTAATGGTTTGTAATTTTTAGTCAAGCCATTTTCGGTCTATTTCCGATCAAATCGTTTGTATAAACCATTACAAACCATTTTCGATCCATTTTTTTAATGATTTCTTTTGTAATGTTTTTTTACATATTTGTTATTGAGAACCCTCTGATTTGTCAAATGTTTAGTACTTGTATCCTATGTATATTGAATATTACATGTTTAGACTTTAGTTTCCTGTTTAGTACATGCATATAATAAGAATGCTTAGTTTCCTGTTCTCGTATATTGCAATTTCAGTCCTCTACTAGTTCTACATATATTATAAGAATGTTTATGGGAAAGTCAAGTGTAAAAATTGCATTTTTTATTAAAATAAAAAAAAGTAATTGACGGGTTATCGTGTCGAGCCGTGTCAATCATGTCTAATTGACACAATTTTTTATAATCGTGCCACTCATATCGACTCGTGTTACTAACGGGTCGTGTTCGTGTTAGCAAAAAAAACACGACGTCGGGATTCAAATTACAAATGATCGAATGTAGTGCGCTATGTCTAATGATTAATTACCTATTAATGCAGTGCGCTATGCCCAGTTTGTCTAATGATTCATTACCTATTTTGTATAATGATTCATTACTTATTTTTCCTTTTATCTAATGTGTTAAGAATCATCCATATCTAATGATCCCTCTAGCAGGATCTGCCACCTCTGCCTCAACTGGACACCACCATCTTGGAGTTGACTGAATTGTTGGAAACGATCAATATCATCAACATCGAGAAGAAGAGAGAGGCCATCCTCAATAGTTACTCTAGCAGCAAGCATAGGCTCCTATTCCAATGGCTTCTTAGAGATGTTATGTTCATTGCCGCCTGTCGCAGATGTAGGGTCAGCTTCAAGAAGTGGAAGATTACCCTAAATACTTGGATTATATTTTGGGGGTAAGTATATATGTTTTGACAAAACATTACAGATGTTCGAAGGGTGACAGTATTTTCGGTGCTTAATTTTTTAAGATACTAGAAATGATTAAAGGATTACAGTAATTGTGTATATTTAGGCTTTTTGTCTTCTGTGGTGGTATTTAACCCTTCAATAACAATATATGTTTTGTAATGACAGTTGATTGAATGTTTGTAGGATCGGGATATCTAAAATGGGGTCATCATCAAGGCTAGGAATACCCAGGTCAGCTAGTATATGCAAATGATTTCGGAATTGATTTGTATTCCTTTTATGTTGTTATTTATTAGTTAATATTTCTTTTTTCATGCTTAGTTTACTATTTGTTATCTGCAAGTGAACCTGTTGCTTTATATGGTTAATCTTTGAGAGGATCATAGGCCGAATATTGAGAAGTGAGTATAAATCATTCATCTCTGATGTTTCTCCTCTTTTGTTTGGTCATTGTTTCGACATAATAAGGTCTATTGTTAGTTCAAACTTTGACACAAATCCTATTATTGCAGCAGGCTTGTTAAGACTTCACTTTCATTATTATTTTGTTTAGGGATATGCCAATTCAGATCAGACTATATGTGTTAAAGCTAATTACTGTGATTGTTATATATTTAGGTAGTGGATGAGTAATGATGTTCATTCTATTCTTGTAGTCATAAAAAAGAATAACATATTGGTCAATTTTTTATATAGGTTTACACGTCATTCTTGTTGCACTAGAGTTGATTGTGTCCTCATCTTGTAATCTTGAAGATTTAACATGCATAAGTATAATCTGGATACAAGTGTCATGCTCATTTATAAATGCGTTTATAATTGGTTGCATAGTTCTTGATATGGGCTTTAGGTATATTTTGACTAGAGTATGATTGTTACTTTTCAATCACAATCATTAGATTGAATAAGTTCAAGACTTATTATAATGATTATACCAAACCTCCGCGTACGTTGATTTATAGCGCGCTTCGTTATTTTATGTGAGACTTGTGCAAAATATTATTCCTATTATTTATAAATTTATCGTTATGAATGATATGGGCTATCGATGAAGTTGGTCCCTTGTCAAGAGGCAAAATAGGCTATTTTTGTTAGACGCAATAGGGATCGAAATGATTTCAAATTTTATTTCATATATATCATGTTCAAAATGATTTCAAATTTTATTTCATAGTTTTCTTTATTGGGTCTATTAAGTCCTGCGTCTTGTCCCCCCCTCTCTGTTGCCAATTGAATAAAAAAAATTAAAAACATATCAGTGAATATGTTAATTACCAATGACTTGGACATGCTCTCTTTATCCTCTAATAATTATTGTATGCTCAATCTGTTTTTAATCGATACTCAACTCTTAAGATACATGTTTCCATGCTTACTATGTTGGACTAATTTTGTATGTCAGGACACCTCAGAAGTGAAACGTAAGAATGAAAAATGTATCTTTAAAAAAGTATTTTCTTTAGTTAACTTTGAATTATCAATAAGTTATTGCAGAAAGAGATTCTGGTAGCTCCTTCTCATTGTTAATGGATCTGTTGATTGTTACAATTCTTTTTCATTTATTTGTCGGTCAGTCTGCAAACATGTTTAGTTATATATGTGAAAGTTGATTTGTTATTGAAAAGCATCTGTCATCTACCATTCATTCTATGGACACTACTCATTGGCCTTAAACCAAAGTCATTTTTGAACTCGTGATTGTACATGCCAGTAGTTTTCAACCTTTTATTCCCCAACATAAGAACAGTTAATAGATCTACACTAGCCTCAAGTCTTCACGGAGTATAGATTTTGTTGTCACTAGGTTTGGATTATTTTTAATTGATGATTCACCTTCTCAACTTTACACTAGTGATCATGAGCAATGCAAGTTGCGGTTTGTCATGACAGTAACTACATTGAAAATGTCTTAGATCTTATCTTCTCTAATAATGATGCAAATTTGATTTAAGCATTATAGTTGTGATCCTTTAGTTATTTTCTTTCATAGTGATTGTAACTATTTTCTTTTATAGGGCCACTTATAGGTTGCTTCTTGTTGTACAGGATGAATGCAATTAAGTATCAACAGGGGGTCAAAGCTTGAGATTAGATTTATCAACTAAGTTTCAAGATGCAATCAAGGTCTGATTGATTTCTTTACCAGGTATAAATTGTGGTTTCCCCAACGTTGTGGGTCGATTGATTTATGAAAAATGGTATTGATTTCAATCCCTTTTATATTTACCTTATTAGAATTCCTTTCTTTGCTATGTGAATATGCAGATGCATTATTTAAGTTGATGTTTATGATTAGTGGTAAATGTATGCATAACTGTTTGAAAAATGTATAATTGTAATATTAATGTTACGGTTTAGATTCTTTGCTTTGGCAACTTAGTTTTACTAGAATTGTACTTTTGTAGAAATGTTAGGTTGTGAGTACGTATATTAAAGATACGAGTCACCGAGAAATTTAGTTTTAAGGATTACATGCAAGTTTGGTGCGAATGACATTTATGGAGTTCAAATTACTAATGATATATGGTAAAAAAACTAATGACGATAATTACTAATGCTGATAATTTGAAAATATATAGATTAGGCTTAGATAGACCAGCTGCCAAACGGCCCCGTAAGAGGAACTAACACCTCGCCCGGGACCAATGTAACTCATAGGAACTGACCGCGTAGTAATGGGCCTCTCGGTTTGATAATATGACGATAATTTAAAATATCTAGATTAGACTTAAAAACATGCCGTTAGAGGGTGAAGATCGAAGCCAACCCCCAAACGGTCCCGTAAGAGGCACTAACACCACGCACGGGACCATTGTAACTCGTAGGAACTGACCACATAGTCACGAATCTCCCGGTTTGAGAATATGATGATAATTTAAAAATATCTAGATTAGGCTTAAAAATAAATTGTTAGAGGATGAAAACACAAACCAACCCTTAGACGGTCTCGTAAGAGGCCCTAACGCCTCGCACGGGACTAATGTAACTCATAGGAGCTGACCGCGTAGTCACGAGCCTCTTGTTATGAGAACATGTTGATAATTTGAAAATATATATATTAGGCTTAAAAATAAGCCGTTGAAGGGTGAAAACCTTAACCAGACCTCAAACGGCCACGTAAGAGGCACTAACATCTCACACGAGACCAATGCAACTCGTTGGAACTAACCGCGTAGTAACGGGACTCTCGGTTTGAGAATATGACAATAATTTAAAAATATATAGATTAGGCTTAGAAATAATACATTGAAGGGTGAAAACCCAAGCCAGCCCCAAATGATCCCGTAAGAGGTACTAACACCTCGCACGGGACCATTGTAACTAATAGGAACTGATCGCATAGTCACGGATCTCTCGATTTGAGAACATGATGATAATTTAAAAATATCTAGATTAGGCTTAAAAATAAATTGTTAGAGGATGAAAATCCAAACCAACCCTTAGATGGTTTTGTAAGAGGCATTAACACCTCGCATGGGACCAATGTAACCCGCAGGAACGGGTCGCGTAGTAACGGGCCTCTCGATTTGAGAATATGATGATAATTTCAAAATATATAGATTAGGCTTACAAACAAGCCATTGAAGGGTGAAACCCCAAACCAACCCCCAAACATTCCCATAAGAGCCACTAACACCTCGCACGGGACCAATGTAACTCGTAAAAACTGACCGCGTAGTAACGGGCCTCTCAGTTTGAGAATATGATGATAATTTGAAAATATATAGATTAGGCTTAAAGCCATTGAACGGTGAAAACCCAAACCAGACCCTAAACGGTCCCGTAAGGGGCACTAACACATCGTACGAGACCAATGTAACTTATAGAAACTGGCTGCGTAGTAATGGGCCTATCGGTTTAAGAATATGGAGATAATTTGAAAACATATAGATTAGGCTTAGAATCAAGCCGTTGAAGGGTGAAAATCCAAACTAGCTGCCAAACGACCCCGTAGAAGGCACTAACACCTCGTACGGGACTAATGTAACTCGTAGGAACTGACCGTGTAGTAACGGGCCTCTCAATTTGAGAATATGACGATAATTTCAAAATATATAGATTAGGCTTACAAACAAGTCGTTAAAGGGTGAGAACCCAAACTAGCTCCAACCGGCCCTGTAAGAGGCACTGACACCTCGTATGGGACTAATGTAACTTGTAGGAACTGACCATGTAGTGACAGGTCTCTTGATTTGAGAATATGACAATAATTTGAAAATATATAGATTAGGTTTAGAAATAAGCCGTTAAAGGGTGAAAACCCAAATCATACCCCAAACGGCCCCGTAAGAGGCATTAACACCTCGCACGAGACCAATGTAACTCGCAAGAACTGACCGCGTAGTCACGGGCCTCTTGATTTGAGAATATGATGATAATTTGAAAATATATAGATTAGGCTTAGAAATAAGCTGTTGAAGGGTGAAAACCCAAAACAGCTGCCAAACGGCCCTGAAAGAGGCACTAACACCTCGTACGGGACTAATGTAACTTGTAGGAACTGGTCGCGTAGTAAAGGGTCTCTCGGTTTGAGAACATGGTGATAACTTGAAAATATATAGATTAGGCTTATATTTAAGCCGTTGAAAGGTGAAAACCCAAACCAGCTGCCAAACGGTAACGACCCCCGTAAGAGGCACTAACACCTCACATGAGACCAATATAACTCGTAGGAACTGATCGTGTAGTAACGGGCCTCTCAGTTTGAGAATATGATGATAATTTCAAAATATATAGATTAGGCTTAGAAACATACCGTTGAAGGGTGAAGACCTAAACCAGCTGCCAAACGGCCCCGTAAGAGGCACTAACACATCGTACGGGACCAATATAACTTGTAGGAACTGGCCACGTAGTAACAGGACTCTCGGTTTGAGAATATGATGATAATTTGAAAACATATAGATTAGGCTTATAATCAAGCCGTTGAAGGGTGAAAACCCAAACCATCCTTCAAACGGCCCCGTAAGAGGCACTAACACCTCGCACGGGACCAATGTAACTCATAGGAACTGACCGTGTAGTAACGGGCCTCTCGGTTTGATAATACGATGATAATTTGAAAATATATATATTAGGCTTTAAAAAAGCCATTGAAGGGTGAAAACCCAAAACAGCTGCTAAATGGCCCCGTAAGAGGCACTAACACCTCGTACGGGACCAATATAACTTGTAGGAACTGGCCGCGTAGTAACGGGCCGCTCGATTTGAGAATATTACGATAATTTGAAAATATATAGATTAGGCTTAGAAACAAGCCGTTAAGGGGTGAAAATCCGAATCAACCCCCAAATGACCCTGTAAGAGGCACTAACAGCTCGCATTGGACTAATGTAATCCGTGGGAGCTGACCATGTAGTCACAACTCGTGTAAGATTTTTGATTTGAGAATGTAATAATAATTGTAACTCGTATATGCAATTTTTTAGCTTGATTAATCTTTTTTTTAATAAATTACTTGGTTATCATCTCTATTTTGTATCCTATTTTTTTTTGTAGGAGAATATTTTATCATTTGCTTTTATTCACATGGAACACATGGAGAAGTAAATGATTTACAACAAGGGGATTATTTATTTAATGTCGTTAATATTTTGAATTCTATTTTTTTATGTTATGGCCGTGAGGGCTTTTTTAGTTTTCTTGTTAACTTTTATGGCCGTGCGGACTTTTGTAATTTTATTGTTATATTTTATGGCTGCGCGGGCTTTATATTACACAGGTTTTGTATTAACAGGTTTTAGAATGTCCAAAAAATAGAGGAAACTCTGCCCAATTTTTTTTTGGTTTGTGAGACTTGTAATATTTTGAAGTTTGTATGTACATTAGTTTATCAACAACGTGCGGGATTCGCAATTTGTGAATTTTCTTATTTTCAAATAATTTTTTTTTCTTTGATCCAAAAATTTGGCACAGTTCAAAACAGTGCCAAAAGTGTATCAAATTTTGGAACGATTTTGAACTGTGCCAAAAATTTATTAAAATGTACTCAATCTGGCACAGTTCAAAACTGTTCCAAAAGTGTGCCAGAAATATTAAATTCTGGCGCAGTTTAAAAGTGTGCCAGAAGTATTTCTGTTTGGACAAATCTGACACACTTTTAAATCGTGCCAGAAAAAATGGCCATTTTGGAACACTTGATTCTGGCATAGTTCAAAACCGTGCCAGATTTGATCTGGCACAGTTTTAAACCGTGCCCGATTGCTGTTTTTGGTGTAGTATTCTTTAGTCTCATATTTTTTTCTAGATTATGTGTATCTAAAAACGGATTTGTAATTTAATTTAGAAGTCATAATCAGAGCCTTAGGATGATCAATGCAATGCTTTTGTTTTGATTGTATTCATGTTCTGTCGTATCATAGTTGTACTTTTTTTTATCGTTTAAAAGTATTAATGGGATGACTATTTACTTGTTCGTTTAGTTTTTAACAATAACCTTCCGAACATTATAATTTTTTTTGGTGGAATAGAAAGGTTAAAAAATATTCTGTTAATTAAAAAAGGTGAAAAAGTGTAGAAAAGAGAATAAATAAGTCATAACTATTGTACACATTTGTAATTACAACTATAGATTCCTTCCTATTCTGTCTCTATTTCCTCCCAAATTTAGCTAATTTGGCACTCTTTGGGATTCTTTATTCTTTGTTAAAGTGGAGATTTTATAAATAACTTTGTCTTTATATATAAATTTTATGTGTAAGTTTATTATTATGTAAAAATTACACATCTACAAGTTTTCACCAATGATCGATTAAAAATTATGTAAAAATTACACACCTACATTGTAATATAAATTACACATATAATGTACAAACATGTGAAAAGATCCATAAAATAAGAAAGATAATGAACATGTTTAATAACACAACGATATTTTAAAAAGAAAAAAAAGAGAAAATCAATGAGAGACAAAAAAATCACTTCTTAACATATTGTTAGAGCATTTATTATTCTAAATTAGTGTATTTTCTATTAAAGGGTTAGTTAATGTAGGCTATGTCAAATTATAGATATAAATTGAGATGAGCAACTTCGTATATGTATATGTAACGAATTTTCTTTAAGTTTTGAGGGTTTTGATTCGATTTTTTTAAGGATCTTTTATCGATTCAATTGTAATGTGTTTTTGAATGATTCAACTATAAGCGATTTTTTTGGTTTTGATTTGGTTTGGATAGAGGTCATGGTTATATTACAGAAAAATAAATCATTTTTAAAAACTAAAGATGCATATACAGAATTATATGTGTGTGTCGTGATGAAAACTTAAATTTTGTATATAGTAATTTGTAATTTGTGTGTCGAGTGTTTTACCGATTGAATTTTTTAAATTCAAAAAAACTAAAAATGCAAACTTCAATTAACGTCACATCACGTGAATTTTGGATTAAATTTGCAATGTATTACTATGTCTTTGTCAAAATTGTCACTATTTATTTGGCATTTTACTTATTAACTATAAAATATTAAGTGCAACGCATTTATAAATTATATTGATTATTATTAATTTATATTATTAGGAATTTAAAAAAAAATTAAGTAATTTTTAATCAAATGTCCGCACATCTTGCGAATAGCATACTAGTTCCTAACTATAATGGACATATCCCGTTTTTGAGAAGGGTATTGTACACTCTCCTAACATTAATGATTTGGGTATAACCTAACAGTCAACACCCAAGGCTAATTATTAAGATACTTCTGGTGACAAAAATATAAACACAAAACAATAATGAAAGAAAACAATCACAAAGAAAATAAGAACAACAACAATCGCAATCATAACACAAGAATTTACGTGGTTCAGCAAATTGCCTACGTCCACAGAGAGGTCTACTTGTAGTATTAAGTAACTCTCAAGATGGTTTTTGCTACATGCCCCTATGCCCCGAGCCAAGGGTACAATATATATTCAGTTAAGAGAAAGCCTTGGTAACTAACACGTTGGCCCTGTATCCCTTGAATATCTCTTCGAGAATTTTGGGGATAGACTCGGTCACATATTTTATTGTAACTGTTATTCAAGACTCATAATTTGGGTCCGACACCTGATTCATTTATTTAGGCTTGGTCGTCTACTCTTATGGGCTTGGTCGATAATAGGTACTCACAATTGCTACTAAAATTTTTAAGGCCACGATTTGGGCTCACAAGTTTAAAAAAACATCTTCTCGTCCCCCTTTGACGTCACTCTCATAGTTCACAAGACTGATAGGGGTGTGAATCGTCATTTGGCAGGGAGTTTAAGTGGCCAATATTCTTCGATTAGTGTGCTCTATCATTGATGAGTTTAAACTGAAGTGTTGGACGATTCTATCTTCACTTCAACTCCTTGCTTCTCTCACTTCCAATCTATATCTTGATCCAAAGCCGTATCTTGCTCTTTATCTTCCAAATTTGTGGGTTTTCATCATCTCAAGTTTCATTCTTTCCTCGTAAGTTCTCAGTCCCTTCTCTTTATTTTTTTGTCGTCGCTTTTCTTTCTACTGTTTCTAGGGTTTTCTCATGGCAAAAATAGACTACAAGTTTCTAGCTGAATTCAGAAAATCCTATAATATTCTCAACTGGGTGGATATTGAGTGTGCCCCTATTCCTCATAATGTTCGTGACATTGAGGATGGCTACTGGATTCATGTTCTCCTATTATCTCAAGGGGGTTTAACCTTTCCCCCAAATCTCCTGTTCCCTCGCTTCTTCTAATACTTCAAAATAGTTCCTGCCCAATGCTCCCCAAATATTTAGAAAATTGTCAATGGTGTCCATAGAATAAATCAACTTTATGACACCAACTTAGGATTAGTTGAGATCTATTTTTGTTACACTTTTTCTCACACAAGCTCTGGTATTCTTTATTTTAAAGTGAGGAGTACAAACAAGTTATTGGTAGTGAACCTACCTGAATCCCATAAGGACTACTGGCCTGAGGGGTTTAATGCTGAATTGGTAATTCCCTCCCCAAGTAGGGGGAACAAGGTACTGGGAACCTCGGATCCCTATATATGGGGAGGAGTACATAGGTTGTTGTCTAACCTTATTGCTTGTTGTTCTAATATCTTCTTTTCTTTTTCATTAAAGGCTAAGAACCAAGAACCTTCTCTTCATGAGATCCGTGCTGCTGAGTTGATCAAAGCTTGGAAAATAAGGAACTCCATTGCAAAAGGTGAGCATCATAGGTCAGATGCCTTCTTGTTGGAATACAATAACACTACCACCGGCTTCATCGCCCATCTAGTTGACTCCATTCCCCGCCTCGATATCCTAGAGGAAGTTACTGCCCTTAAAACTATCTAGTTAGACGACGAGGAAGGGAGCATCTCAGAAGCTAGTAGCGTTGGAGGTGATAGAGGTGGTAGTGGTGAGGCAGGATCCAATGAGGAGGGATCCAGTAAGGAAGAATCTGGTGATGAAAGGTCCAGCGAGGTAAGTTCTAGTTCAGGAAGTTCTAGCGAGGAAGAGATGGCTCCCTCTAGAAAAAAACTTGATTTGTGACAATGATGATGATGATGTCCTATTATCCAATAGGTTGAAGTTCTAAAAACCAAGGTCTGGGTATACTGCTAATGGTTCCCAAATAACAACTTATGAGAAAGAGGCGGAGAGGAAGAGGAAAGAAGAAGAAGAGAATATAGATAGAGAGATAGGAGAGAGAGAGAGAAAGAAAGAGGAAGAGATAAGAGGAGAATAGGAGAGAGGAGGAGAGAAAGAGAGAGAACGAAGAAAACACATGCCTCTCTTGTGCCCGTGGTTGTCCCAGCTGAGGGGCCTCCGTGGCTCTGGCCCCTCATCTTGGTCCAATGATGCTCGAGAGAGCTGTGCTCATGGCGGACCATGAGCGGTCTTCGAACATGGGTCCTGATTAGTTAGCCCTGAAAGCAGATCAAGTGCTTGCTTTGATAAGGCCACTTCCCTCTTTTTCTATTTCTTTGACTTGTAAAGTCTTCGCAATCTGTTTACTAACATCTGTCTCTTCCGGAAATTTTTATCTAACTATATTGTCCTTAAGCATAGATGAGCTGTCGAGGAGGAACTCTGAGCTCGAGGAGAGCTTGAGGTCTGCCCATGAGGCCTATAATTCCTCTAAGAGGGCTCTCACTGAGGCTCATGCCTCTTTTGATAAGCATAAGGATGAAGCGACTAAGGAGCTAAAGGAACTTCATGAATCGTGACGAGCAAAATTGTTATCATAGAGGAGAATAAGGTTCCCACGAATAAAAATAAAGAGCTTACTGAGATGGTGAAGAGGCTGGAAATGAAGGTAGATACTGTTAAAGAGAGTGGCTACAATGAGGGATGGGTTATGATATATGAAGGTGCTGATGGATAGATCGACTACATCAGTCGAGCAATCTTCAAGAAAGACTGGGATCGATCCTTAGTTACTGCTAGAGTTTCTATCGACTCCTCTCTGTTCGACGAGAATAATCTTGGTCCCAAGCCCATCATTGATGAAGAAACCCCTGTTGCTTGGACTATTATGGAGCCTCTTGTTACTGCTACTGATGTCCTTTCTGTTGACCAGGGTGTGTATCTTACCCTAGTCGAGAGAGGTGTACTTGGGGATGAGATGAGCGAGGCAATCGCTGACAAGGGGAAGGCGCCAGCCTCCACCGAGCAGGTTTATGCTGCTAAATAGACTTCTAGTCTTTTTCCTTCACTTGTGTATTTTTTGCTATTTCCTTTTATCATTCGATATATCTGTATCTCGCCAGTGCCATTTTTCAATGAAATAAAGGAATTCTATTTTCGTATTCACTGATATATGTGTCATTTATGTTCCAAATCTTATAGCCAATCGACCTTGATGATTATATTCCTGCCACCTCTCGTCTAGGCTAGATCCTTAGTTCAAACCTAAGTGACCAAGCTCACTGGGCTTTTATGAGGATTTATAAATCCCTTAGGGAAAGGAACAAGGACTACAAAGATCAGTCTGAAATAGTTGACAGACTAAAGGACAGGCTTGTAGAGATGGAGGAGATTAGTGCCTCCATTAAAGAAGAGATAGATTCTCTGAATGTGAAGCTCTTGGATACATATGAGATCAATCAGGTTGAGGAGTTTCTCTAGGAGTAAAGTGATGACTTAAGGAGGGAGATAGCTTGCCTTAAGGAAAATGCTCCAAGTAGTGCTCCTCGAGTTATCTAAGGTTCCTCATCATCATCCATGTAGTGAGCTAGGAGAGACGATGGCAGTTTCCATAGGGAGATTTTCGAACTGAAGGGAGACGTTCAATGAGCTTATGTGATTTATTTTAGATTCCAGAGAGATGTTACAAGGCTGAGGAACCTATTCAAAAAAGGTCCTCGATAGGTGTGGGCTGATGGATACAACCAAGTCTGTATAGATGCTCCCACAAAGCTGAAGGAGGTCGAGGAGCTGGCTTTTATTAGAGGACGGCTAAGTTCCCTTAGGGAGCTAATGGTCCCGAAAAATTCCCTCCTTCGGTACAGGCACGAGATTACTCCTCCATTTTTATAGCCGAATCCATTTAGAAGGGATGATCATTGGATCCCTATAGATGCCATCCCAAGACACCTACTGAAGCCAAGCTCGGAGGAGGCTGCGGAGAGCTTTGCCCCTCACCCTAATGATGGTCGGAGAGATCGAGTAGCGGACTACCTTGCTCAGTGACCTGGATCCTCGTAGGGTTGATTTATTTCATTACTGTTCTACACGTAACTATGTAATTTTTAGTAAGAAATAAAATATTTATGTTGTGGGCACATGCCAACTAAACACGTGTTTCTTGCTTTCTACTTGTTAATAGACTCTAGTTATTTGGGGCACTTGAGCCGAATAAATGTTATTTAGAGTTTAATTTCAATTGAGCATTCCCTCTATTCAGTATTCCTTAGCCACACCATTCCTACCACTTTACCTTTTAGGTCGTGTCATCACACTACCTTAGGACTAAGAAGGGCGATGGAGAGAATACACCTGATTAATGGGTAATCCAGCCGAGAAGGATTTTAGAGCCAAGCTATGTTGGCGACCAACCTGGGTTGGACATACTACCTAAGGATCCCCTATAGGTCTTTATTTATTTTTGAAGCAACCTATAAGGCCAATTGTGTTTTTGAACAAAGGCATGAGGAGGGTTACCACCTGTCGACCCTATTAATTATGCTTTGGACAAGTGGAGTTAAGATAGATCTGGTCACTGTAGTTGAGTTAGGATAGACTTAACCACTGTGTTGCAATCATAAGATGCTGGTTCAAAAGATCCTTTGACTTAAGTAAGTTATCCAACTTACTGTAATCCATGAATTCTATTATACTCGTAAAAAGAGTGAAGCCTGTAACTTGGAAAGGGTGCATATAACAAAATATATTTGAGATAACCAATACATGTAGAATTCCAAGTCCAATCGAGTTTTATTAATTGAAGTCATAAACAAAGAGCAACATTAGTTTGCAAAATAAAATTTTGCCTAAACTAATGGTGTATAGATAGAGAAATCTAGAAGTAGAATTTCTTCAGGTTGGCCGCATTCCAAGCCCTTGGTATCTCCCTACCCTCCAACATCTCCAAGTGATAGGCACCCTGCAAATTATCCCTCACTACCGTGAAAGGTCCTTCCTAGTTTAGTCCCAGTTTGCCATCTGATGGTTTTACAACACTGCTAAGGACTTTCCTTAGGACATATTCCCCAACTTGAAATTTCCTTGGATTGACTTTCTGTTTGTACTATTTTGCTAGTTGTTGCTGGTAGGATGCCAGTTTAACTAGAGCTAATTCTCGTCGTTCATCAGCTAAATCAAGTTCAATGAGCAATGCTTCATCATTGTGGATTTGGTCGACCAACGTAGACCTCATGGTAGGGAGACCCGCTTCTAGTGGGATAACTGCTTTCATTCCATATGTGAGTGCAAAGGGTGTTTCCCCAGTTGCTCGCCTTGGGGTGGTGTGATAGGCCCAGAGGATATGGGGAAATACGTTCGCCTAAGCTCCATTGACCCGTTCCAAGAATTTTTTTAGTCCATCGATCACTGTCTTATTGGAAGCCTCAACTTGACCATTGCTCTGGGGATATGCTAGAGAGCTGAAGTAATGCATGATTCCATGATCAATGAAAGTTTTTTGAAATGAACTGGTTGAGCACGACGAGCATTTTGGTGAGCTTTTGTACATCTCTTACTGTTTGAAGGGGCTGAACTTTCTTGTTGACGTCAATCTGGTCGGGGTTTGCCTCTATTCCTCTCTTGCTGACAAAGTATCCAAGGAATTTTCCTGACTGGACATCGAAAGAATAGTTATTTGCGTTAAGTTTTATTCGATATTTCCTGAGGATATCGAAAGTCCTTGTCAGGTCATAGAGGTGATCGTCCTTAAGCTTGGTCTTGACGAGCATGTCGTCAATGTAAACTTCCATAGTATCCCCCATTTTCTCTTTAAATATCTTTGTAATTAATCACTGATAAGTCTCTCCTGCATTCTTAAGATCAAAGGGCATAACTTTATAAAAATACAAACCAACAGTGGTTATGAAGGAGGTCTTATCTTGGTCCGACACGTGGAGGGGGATTTTGTGGTATCCAGAGTAGGTGTCTAAAAAGATCATACTCTCATGAGCTACTGTAGTGTCGACCAGTTGATCAATCCTTGAAAGGGGAAAACTTTCTTGGGACAAGCCCGATTGAGGTCAATGAAGTCGATACTAACTCTCCATTTTCCATTACTTTTAGGAACTACTACCGGGTTTGATAACCATTTAGGTAACTTAACCTCTTGTATGGAACGTGCATCCATTAGCATTCTGACCTCTTTCTCTACCGCTTTAGCTTTTGTCAGGGCTGCTCGACGAGCCTTCTGTGTGATTGGCTTGAAGGTTGGGTTGACATGCAATCGATGACAATCAATGGTGGGATCAATCCCAGGCAGCTCGTAGCATTCTCATGCAAAAACATCCAAATTTCTTTGGATCAGGGTGACTAATTCTTTATTCTCGTTATCGGTCAAAGATGTACCAATCAAAAAAAAATTCTCAGTCGAGCAACTTTCAGCAGCGACTTCTTTCAGGTCTTCAACGACCCTCTCGAAGGGATGGACCCTGGTTTCCTCCACTCCTGGTCAATCATACCTTAATTTCTATTTGGAGGGTATCAACCCCTCTTAGGTTTCTTTCTTGCTTTTTGATTCATCAGTTTCCTTTCCTGCTTAGGGCGAATGGACGCGATGAAATATTTTCTGTCCATAGCTTGGTCATCATGTATCTCGACCACTCCCCGATTTGTTATACACTTCGGCTTTTGATGCTAAATTTAGGGTACGACCTTCATTTCATGGAGCCACCCCCTGTAGAGGATAGTGTGGTTCGTAGATTCAATGTCAACTACTAGAAACTCGATTATTTTTAAAATGTTTCCTGCCCTAACTGGCGGGACAATCTGCCCCAAAGGAACTATTATATTTCAAGCGAAGATACCAACGTAGCATTGGCTTCCTTGAGATCGGTTATGCTCAGTTTCAGCCTTCTGAACAACTCTAGGTACATCACTTCGAACGATCTAGCTTAGTCGATGAGCAACCTGTCGATGTCCCAGTTGTTTATCCTGAGTGTGATGACCAGAGCATCATGATGAGGGGTTCTCACCCCAATCAAGTCTTCATCAGTGAACACAATGTGCTTATTATAATCGTTGTCCTCCGGTCGTCGACACTTCCCGACTTGAGTTTTATCTGGTTCAATTTGAAAGTTTTGCATGACTGCAGTAAGTTTCTTAATTCCATCCGAGCTGCATTTTCGTAAATTTTCTTGAGGTCTGACGCCTCATGTATCACCCTGAACTCGTAATCAATATCCTCCTCGAGGATGTTACCGGGACTTTGCTCGCCATTCACTGCTACCTTCTCTACTTCTTTTCCACGAACTCGTTAAGATTACCAGCTTGGGACAAATCCTCAAGATGAGATTTGAGGGCTTTATAATGCTCAGTTTTGTGGCCGCCCTCCTTGTGAAAGGCACACGTTAGCGCATTATTCCGATTGGATGTGTCTGCTCCCATCTTTTTCGGCCACTTAATAAATGGCTTATCTCTGATCTTAGAAAAAATCTTGTATATTAGCTACTTGAAGACTGTATTCACAACCTGAAATGCCTTCAAGACATCATTTTTGTTTCCATTCTTAGAGCCATTTTTTCTCCCATTCTTGTTCCCTTTATTCGGAGGTTCATTCTTTTCCACTCCTTTGCCAGCCTTCGCGCGACCATTCTCCCCTGCATTAAGATGGGTCACATCCTCGACTTTAGCGTACTTCCCAATACGAGCCATCAAGTCTTCGATAGATGTAGCCTCTCTCTTAGTTAAGGACTAGTGCACGAGGCAGGAGCTCGACAAACCGATTTTAAAAGATGTTCCAGCGACCTACTTCGAGAAATCCTCGATTTCATTAAACACTTCCCAATACCTCTTTGCGTACTCTTTGAGGTTCTCTTGCGACTTCTTCTTCATAGTAAGCAATGCATCCATCCTCTCCGGTGGGAGCTGCTTCTTATGAAATGAGCTGTAAATTGCTTAGCCAAAGATTTGAAATTTCGGATGGACCTGTGAGGTAGATTATCAAACCACTTCTGTGCCACATCGTGTAAGCTCGAAGGAAATATTCGACACATGAGCGCATTATTGTGACTCCATAGAGTTATAGCTTACCGGTATTGCCTGACATTATTAATGGGGTTAGTCTTCCGATCGTAAATCTTGAACCTGGGAATCACGAACTTCTTCGGGGCCTCTTATACTTCTTCTATTGCCCTTGAAAAAGGGGACTTCATCTGGGTTTTGAGAGCTTTCCTGGCTAGCTCTCTCATAGATCTGGCGCCATGATGAGCTGGGTGCTGGGTCATCTCCCTCTTGACCAAACTTCGTATGTCATAGTTCTGTCGATTAATACTCCTGCAACGATGAACTGGTTGTAGTCGTTCAGAATGGTCATCATCTGACTAGTGATTTTTAGTTCTTTCTGACCCACGCCTCGGGCTCCTTCCTCAACTTCTAGATTCGCTCTCCTAAGGGCTAGGGGTTCGATTGTGGCGTTGCCTTATGTTTCAATGGAGTTCTCTCTATCCTTTCAGTTGCCTCTTGAGGCGAGCATTTTCATCTTACTATTAACGAGTAGCCTCCTCCTTCTCTTGGAGTCTAGTTTCATAGGCATCTATTAATCTAAAGTTCTTCATGGACCCGGGCCTACCTGGGCTTTCTTTATAGACTTGCGTCTCCTGGCCAAGTTTTGGGTTTGAATGATGAATCTCAAACCTTACCCTTGGAGGGTTAGGCTACTGTTGATTGCCATTTGCTTGAGGGACATTACTGCTATGATGGGCCATCGCTGGTTCTTGTTGGCAAAGGTTTTCGTAGGAATAATAATCGCTTCCCACAGACGACGCCAATTATGGCGACAAAAAATTTCATCACAAAATAATAATAAAAGAAAACAATCACCATGAAATAAGAACAACAACAATCGCAATCACAACACAAGAATTTACGTGGTTTGGTAAATTGCCTACGTCCACAGAGAGGTTTACTTGTAGTATTAAGTAACTCTCGAGATTGTTTTTTACTACATGCCCCGGGTCATGGGTACAATATATATTAAGTTAAGAGAAAGTCTTGGTAACTAACTCGTTGGCCCTGTATCCCTTGAATATCTCTCCGAGATTTTTGGGGATAAACTCAGTCACATCTCTTATTCTAACTGTTATTCAAGACTCATAATTTGGGCTGGGCGCCTGATTCATTTATTTGGTCTTGGCCGGATACTCTTATAGGTTTGGTCGATAATAGGTACCCACAATACTCATGGACTCAGATAGGAATCTATGTATATATATATAAAATTATAGCTTAAAAGCACTTTAAATTGCCATGTGGCATATCATATATGATTTCCATCTTACCCATATTGAAAGTCATTTGGGTCATCCACCTTAACTTTTCGATCATCCCTCTTTTTCTTTCCATTTCCCCATCCATTCATTTCACATTCCTCCATGTTTTATCGACTTTTTTTCTTTTATTACAAACATATTTTTAATATGATAGAAGTCTCGATAATACTCTTTTACTAAACCTACTTTTGTAAAACTAATCTATATATGCTTACAGTTTGAGGGGTTAAAATTATTGAGGTTGTCTAATCTTTATATTATGAAAATAGCCTATTTGACGAAATGTAAATGAGGAAAAGAGATGCACTTAATAAAAGTTATTTTATTTTTTACTTAGTTGTTTTGATCTTTGGTATACACGCGATACAATTACCAATACTCCGACACTTGAAAAAAAATTCGAATTTTTATTGAACATTTCAGTGTAATTTAAAAAAAATATGTAAATCATATGAATTTTAATATTAATTTAAAACTCTATCTCCTTTAATTCACAGTATATATTATGTGAAAAAAGACATAAAGGTCGTACCCAGTGCACAAGACTCCCGCTTAACTGCAGGGTCCGGGAGAGGCGGATGTTGGCTAGTCTTACCCCCATATGTTTCACATATGGAGAGGCTGCTTCCATGTCTCGAATCCGAGACCAACCGTGATTTGGGCGAGGGCACTTGTTATCGCACGAAGAGGCAGTATTAAAAAATAAAGTTTGATGAATTTAGCCACGCATCACGTGGACTTGATAAATCACGTGCATATTATGTCTTTGTACATTTAATGCATCTGACTATCGAGCATCAAAAACTTAGAGCCATCATTTGCAACATATAAAATCATTCGTAAAATCTTCTATCACATGCTGAAAACAAGGTTTCAGAAAACTATAAATAACAATCCCGCCATTGAGTTCGATGAACCAAAATTAACTCCTATTGTTTTTTTGAACTTCTTCCCCATTTGGAACTAATATGGTTCCTTAAAAGTTACTTTTGGAATCCGAGAGAAGTACTTGCCTCCCATGGAAATATCAAAGCTTTAGATCCGTTTGAAGTTCCCAAGCTCCCCGCTCTTGAGCCAAAGTTTTGCCCGACCCGAAGTCAGTCTAAATTGAAGGCTGACTACCCAAAGAAATGCCATACTTCTTCTAGTACTCTTCGCATTCAATTGAAAGGACACTTCAAAAAAACTCTTTGTCGGGTTCAAACACTTTGTCCTAGCACCATTAGGAGAGTTCATGTAATGACCCCACTTTTATATGCTCATATGTATATAGTTTGTTTTTACACTCATGTGTTACTTATTATCTTATAGATGTTGTATTATTAGATATGTGGTATTATTGGCCATCAATATAACAAACACCATTTTTTAAATATGAATAATCAACTGTAAATTGGATCAAATCAAAGTCTTATGACATATCTTAAGGTAAATAATAAGTTTTGGGGTAAAAAATATAAATTTATGAAACTTAAGGGACTAAAATAAAAATATAAGAAGGGCCATTTTCTAAATAAAATATTTTCAAGGACCTATAAGAAATATTAAAAATATATAGTGTAAAATTACCAAAATACCCTTCATGTGTGAAATGACCCTTATACCCTTATCACCTTTCCACCACGTGCTGGTCACCTCCACCTTACACATGTCGTCTTTAGAGAGAGAGCTAAAACACTTGTCATCATTTGGCTGCAAGACCACTCCGGCATGTGACACCTCGACGTTGAATTACCACTCCAAAAAGCTTAGTCATTTAACACGTGTCAACACCGAAATATCCTTGAAAACCTATAAATAGGGCCTTAGGGTTCATTTCAAACTCACACCAATTCCTTGAGAATTATAGTAAGAAAGAGTGATAGAAAGCTTGGAAAATATCTTAAGAAGGATTTCTATAATTTTGAAGAAAGAATTCGTTTCGTAGGAATGATTTTATTTAAATGTTGTAATGCATATTTATAGTTTTAATTTCGTGCTTTATAACATTACTTAGTAGTTATGCTGGGAAAATACACTAAAGGATCCACTAATAAAAACTTAAAATTTGGAAACAATCTAAATTGATTTTATTTTCAAAATATGTCAACTTGTTTGAAAATATATATACGCCTTTTGAAATGATTTTTGTAAGTAATTGCTCGTTATTATGGAATCTCATTTAAGTAATTCCAAAGTCTGTCCCGGTTAAATTCTGTCTAGTTGAGATGGTATTTAAGTGGTGCCCCTGTGACCCTCCATCTCTACTGGGAATAAATCCGGAAATGTTCTGTCTAGATGAGATGGTATTTAAGTGGTGCCCATGTGACCCTCCATCTCTACTGGGAACCAACTGATTAGGAAGAACTATAAATTTAATCCTTTAATTACGATCAATGAGTTTTAAAAGTTAAGAAAATGGTTTTTAGTAATCCTTTGAAACAAGTTATTATTAAAATACAATATGGAGACTGGACTTTGTTTAGAACGTATACTTAAACCTTTATCGTATTTGTTAGATTAAGGTGCGATCGAAGACTCATTATCTACAATTTCAACCTCTATTTTAGGTGAGTACTCTATGCAATTTCTTGCGCATTTTGATTATATTATATTATGCAAACGATGTATATTTTGTGAAATGCTTTTATTCTCAAAATTCATCTGATACCGATGATTCCGTCGTTTGTTATATGTTTATATCTCTCCATATAAACATCTGATTTGAATTATAAAATTATTGATTCGGCCTATGGAAACTCTCTTACTATGTTGGCCTTGACTACCGGGTGAAAATATTTGGGTGGTACCTTTCCAGCTGGTTTATCGCTGGTGTGCCCTAAACAAGGCGTTGTTCCAAAAATCATGATTATCTGTCTGTGATGTTACCGGGTGGAGACATTTGGTAACACTATCTGTCTGGGTATTAGAGCGTACATGGCCACTAAAACTGAAAAATTGACATATGCTCAATTATTTTATCTCCTCTGTTCTGAACTATTTATTCTGAATATATATATTGTAATTTACTTTATATATATCACTTGAAATTCCTATCTCTATGTATATACCTTCTGTTCTAAATTGAATAGGTATCAATTTTCTGAAAAATCCTGGAATGTATAGAGATTGAATCTCATTCGGCTTTTAGCTGATGTTGTATAAATAACCATTTTTCAGGAAATAATTAAGCTCGTGGATGGAGCGAAAAAGGACTATGTTGAAGATTTAGATTTTAAATCTCTTTTTGTTACCTTAAGTAGAAGTTTTTTAATTAGATAGAGCATGTTTAGCTCTTTGTGTCTGGTTGTAACTCGTTGATATTTTAATACAATTGAAGTTCCCTTTAGAAAGATCTGATGATGTAATTCCTTCACTTTCAGTATTTTTTGATTCATAACCATGAGATAATACTTCCGCTACATATATTTTACAAGAAAAATTTTAACGCCAGAATATTGGATGCCTTGGTGGCATGTCAAGACACTCGTTCCCTACTATTTTTGGGTCGGGGTCGTGACAGAGGTGGTATTAGAGCATAGGTTATGAACCCATAGACTACTGAGCATAGGTTTCGAATGTTATAGATTTTATGTTTCCATCCTTAGGAGATAGTATTAAAAATCTAATTTATGTGATAACCCTCCCTATGTGTTATATTATTTATAATTGGTCTTTTAGTTTTCAATATTGATATAATATAGTAGATCTTACGTTTGGTCATGACTATAGAAAATAACCAAGAGAAGATCATCAATGGTAACTAGTGATTCGAGTATAGAAGGACTGGAAGGTGCATACAAGGCAATTAAAAGTCTAGCAAAGATTGTGGAGCAGCAGGTGAACAATGGAGTACCAAAGAATCTTGAACTAAGTAGATGTACTATTACCAGTTAAATCCTTCATCTTTTAAAGTTAGGCCTAACCCCACCGAAGCAGAAAGTTGGGTGATGCAGATGGAAAATATACTCGATGTTCTTAAGTGTACCGATGAACAAAGGGTGTCATTTGCAACATTTATGTTAGAAGGGGAGGCCGAACATTGGTGGAGAATGACTAAGATAATACACGGGGAAATTAATGCTTACATAGGTTGGAATGATTTCTTAGTAATCTTTTATGAGAAATATTTTTCAAAAACGATGAAAGACGAAATGGCATCTGACTTCATGAGTTTGGTGCAAGGGAATATGACGCTTAGTCAATATGAGTCAAAGTTTCCTGAGTTATCCCGTTTTGCATGTCATGTTGTAGCAACCGATTTTTTAAGAGCGAAGAAGTTTGAGTGTGGGTTAAGGTTGAATATTCGTAGTCGAATTTCCATCGTGAAATTAACATCATATATTGATGTCATGACTAGGGCTACAATAGCTGAGAAGGATGGTGAAGAGTACAATCGAATTAGAGATGGCAAGAGGAAGTTTGGGGAACAAAGAGGAAAGAACTCGAATAATAGAAATTTCTTTTGGAACACATCCAATGTTGGGGGATCTAGTGATAGCAAACAGTATAATAACCAGATATGCAAACAATGTGGAAAGATGCATAGAGGACGACCTTGTTATAAGGATTCAGGAGCTTATTTTAGATGTGGACAGAAAGGACATCAGATAAAATACTGCCCAAACCCAGCAAGTGTTCCGATAAAGCCTTCAAGTGCAAACAAGGATCAAGGCAGACAGGGTAGAGTTTTTACACTTTCTGATACCCAAGCTTCCAATGCGGTAGTGCCAGGTATACTTTCTATATGTGCACAACCTTTTAAATATTTGATAGATCCCGGTTCTACCCATTCGTTTGTATCTATACATGTATTAAATCGCTTTCATAAATTGCCCAAACCCTTGAATCATAACATACACGTTTCTACTCCTTCGGGTGAGTTATTGATGGGCAAATTAGTATACAAGGCTTACCCCATCGACATTAATAGTCATAAACTATTTATTGATTTGATAGTTTTAGACATTAGAGATTTTGAAGTCATTTTGGGGATGGACTGGTTAGCATCACATTATGCTAAGGTGGATTGTTTTGAGAAGAGTGTTTCTTTCCAAATCCCTAACCAACCAAAATTTAGTTTTGAAGGAACTGGCATCATATCTCCGATGTGTATTATTTCTGCAATGCAAGCCTATAGTTTTTTAAGAAGGGATGTCCAGGATTTCTTTCAACTCTTACCAGTTTGCAGACGATAGGGCCTAGCTTAGAAGATATTCCTATCGCAAAGAAATTTACGGATGTTTTTCCAGATGATTTACCAGGCCTACCTCCTAATAGAGAAATAAAATTTACCATTGGCTTTATTCCTGGAACTATACCACTCTCAAAACCACCATATCGTATGGAACCTTTAGAATTAAGAGAGTTAAAAGTTCAATTAGAAGAACTTTTCGACAAGGGTTTTATCAGACCAAGTATATCACCTTGGGGTGCTCCAGTGTTATTTGTGAAAAAGAAGGATGGGACAATGAGACTATGTATAGATTATCGTGAACTGAAAAAGGTAACCATTAAGAATAAATACCCCTTACCTTGTATAGATGACTTGTTTGATCAATTAGAAGGTGCAAAAGTATTCTCTAAGATTGACCTTAGGTAAGGCTATCATCAATTGAAGATTAAGGATGATGATATTTCAAAATCATCTTTTCGTACTAGATATGGTCATTATGAATTTCTTGTAATGCCATTTGAACTAACTAATGCACCAACTGCTTTTATGGATATGATGAATAGAGTCTTTAGGAAATATTTGGATCAATGTGTTGTTGTTTTCATTGATGACATTCTCATTTATTCTAAGAGAATTGAAGAACACGAGAAGCATTTAGAGAAAATATTACAAATCCTTAGGAAAGAGAAATTATATGCAAAATTAAAGAAGTGTGAGTTTTGGTTGCCTAGTGTCTCTTTTCTTGGACATGTCATTTCCAAGGAGGGAGTGTCGGTTGACCCTCAAAAGATCAAAGTTGTACTAGATTGGCCTAGACCAACTAATGTGACGGAGATTTGTAGTTTTCTTGGATTAGCAGGTTATTATCGAAGATTTGTTGAAGGATTTTCTAGTATTGCCAAACCTCTATCTAGGTTAACCCAAAATAAGGTGAAATATGAATGGTCTGAGGAAGTCGATAATAGTTTTCAAGAACTTAAGAATCGATTAGTAACTTCCCCAATTTTGACTATTCCTTCTGGGACAGGGGGATTTGTGATTTATAGTGATGCTTCTAAAAATGGTTTGGGATGTGTGCTAATGCAAAATAGAAAAGTAGTATCTTACGCCTCGAGACAGTTGAAAACCCATGAGCAGAATTATCCAACACATGACCTAGAATTAGCAACTGTAATTTTTTCTCTTAAGATTTGGAGACACTATTTGTATGGTGAGACTTGTGAGATTTATACCGATCATAAGAGTTTGAAGTATATATTTACTTAGGAAGAGTTGAATATGAGACAAAGAAAGTGGTTAGAATTGATGAAGGATTATGATGTAAATATTCACTATCACCCGGGGAAAGTTAATGTAGTAGCTGATGCTTTAAGTTGGAAGTCTACACCCAATTTAGCGTGTCTTATTACAAGCCAGGAAGCACTGTTAAGGGATTTGAGAAGTATGGAAATAGATGTATGTATCTCTAGCAAAGGAGGAATAATTGTAAACTTACAAGTACAACCCATGTTGATGGAAATGATCAAAATTGCACAAGAAATGACCCACAACTGAAGAAGATTAAAGAATAAGTCATCGAGGGTAAAAGAACTGAATTTGTGATACGAGATGATATATTGAGGTTTGGAAATAGAGTGTGTGTGCCATGTGATGACCAACTAAAGAGGCAAATTTTGGAGGAAAGTCATCACTCAAGATTCACATTTCATCCTGGATGTACAAAAATGTATAGGGATCTTCGAGAAGTATTTTGGTGGAATAACATGAAGAGGGAGATAGCAGAATTTATATCTCAGTGTTTGGTTTGTCAACAAGTAATGGCAGAATATAAAAAGCCATCAGGATTACTACAACCCCTACATATCCCTGAGTGGAAATGGGAACATATTACTATGGATTTTGTGACATGTTTACCGAGGAGTTCAAATGGTAATGACTATATTTGGGTAATTATTGATAGGTTAACTAAATCTGCTCATTTTCTTGCAATTAAGACTACCCATTCTTTAGAAACGTTAGCTAAATTGTATGTGCGGGAAATTATTAGGCTTCATGGAATCCTAATTTTAATTGTCTCTGATCGTGACCCTAGATTTGTGTCACGCTTTTGGAAAAGCCTACAAGCAGCCATGGGAACACAATTGAATTTTAGCACTTCTTTTCATCCTCAAACAGATGGACGATCTGAGAGAACCATTCAAACCTTAGAGGATATGCTTAGGGCATGTGTACTTGATCTGAAAGGGAATTAGGATGATCATTTATCGTTAGTGGAATTCGCGTATAATAATAGTTATCAAGCAAGCATTCCAATGGCTCTGTATGAGGCACTCTATGGTAGAATGTGTTGTTACCCTACATGTTGGGTATAAGTTGGGGAAAGAAAATAGTTGGGACCAAAATTGATTCAGATGACAACAGAGAAGGTGAAATTAATGCAAGATCGACTTCGAACCCCTCAAAGCCGTCAAAAGAGTTATGATGACAATCGGCATCGAAAGTTAGAATTCTAAAGAGGAGATTATGTGTTCTTACGAGTATCGCCTGCAAAGGGAGTAATACGATTTGGGAAGAAAGGGAAGTTGAGCCCAAGATACATAGGACCTTTTGAAATCCTTGAAAGGATAGGAGTTGTTGCGTATAAAATAGCCTTACCACCTGAACTCTCTAGTGTACATAATGTGTTTCATGTATCAATGATAAAGAAATATGTCCCAGATCCATTACATAACTTAAGTCACGAACCTCTTCAAGTTAGAGAAGATTTGTCATACATTGAGCATCCAGTAGAAATTTTGGATCGTAAAGATCAAATATTATGGACCAAGAAAATTCCACTGGTCAAAGTATTATGGCGTAATCATTCAGTTGAAGAAGCAACAAGGGAGCGGGAAGATGAAATAAAGGAGAGATATCCATACTTGTTTGTGAATTAATATGAGCTAAGTTTGGGGACCAAACTTTTTATAAGGAGGGAAGGATGTAATGACCCCACTTTTATATGCTCATATGTATATAGTGTGTTTTTACACGCATGTGTTACTTATTATCTTATAGATGTTGTATTATTAGATAAGTGGTATTATTGGCTATCAATATAACAAACTCCATTTTTTAAATTTGAAGAATCAACTGTAAATTGGATCAAATCAAAGTCTTATGACATATCTTAAGGTAAATAATAAGTTTTGGGGTAGAAAATATAAATTTATGAAACTTAAGGGACTAAAATAAAAATATAAAAAAGGCCATTTTGTAAATAAAATATTTTTAAGGACCTCTAAGAAATATTAAAAATATATAGTGTGAAATTACCAAAATACCGTTCATGTGTGAAATGACCCTTATACCCTTATCACCTTTCCACCACGTGCTGGTCACCTCCACCTTACACATGTCGTATTCAGAGAGAGTTAAAACACTTGTCATAATTTGCTGATATTAACACTGTAAGACCACTCCGGCACGTGACACCTCGGCATTGAATCACCTCTCCAAAAAGCTTAGTCATTTGACACGTATCAACACCGGAATATCATTGGAAACCTATAAATAGGGCCTTAGGGTTCATTTGAAACTCACACCAATTCCTTGAGAATTATAGTAAGAAAGAGTGTTAGAAAGCTAGGAAAATATCTTAAGAAGGAGTTCTATAATTTTGAAGAAAGAATTCGTTTCGTAGGTATGATTTTATTTAAATGTTGTAATTCATATTTATAGTTTTAATTTCGTGCTTTATAGCTTTACTTAGTAGTTATGCTGGGAAAATACACTAAAGGATCCACTAATCAAAACTTAAAATTTGGAAACAATCTAAATTAATTTTATTTTCAAAATATGTCAACTTGTTTGAAAATATATATACGCCTTTTAAAATGATTTTTATAAGTAATTGCTCGTTATTATGGAATCTCATTTAAGTAATTCCAAAGTCTGCCCCGGTGAAATTCTGTCTAGTTGAGATGGTATTTAAGTGGTGCCCCTGTGACCCTCCATCTCTACTGGGAATAAATTCGGAAATGTTCTGTCTAGATGAGATGGTATTTAAGTGGTGACCCTGTGACCCTCCATCTCTATTGGGAACCGACTGATTAGGAATAACTATGAATTGAATCCTTTAATTACAATCAATCAGTTTTAAAAGTTAAGAAAATGGTTTTTAGTAATCCTTTGAAATAAGTTATTATTAAAATACAATATGGAGACTGGACCTTGTTTAGAACGTATACTTAAACCTTTATCGTATTTGTTAGATTAACGTGCGATCGAAGACTCATTATCTATAATTTCAACCTCTATTTTAGGTGAGTACTCTATGCAATTTCTTGCTCATTTTGATTATATTTGTAATACCCCTTATTTTTATGCTATATTAATTTGGGGATTTATTAAATTTAACGTGAATGATTTATTTAATAAAAATCCGGAAATTAATTATGTTATAATTATTAACGTGACGAGAGTTAGTAATTATGGAAAATTGGTTGAATATTACTAATGAGCAAAGTAATATATTATATTGGTTATATTGAATGTCACGAGTGAATTAAATGACGATTTCGGAAATTTAAGTCGGAACGTGCTCGTGTCACGTCGAGACTAATTTTGTTAAATAAAAAGTAAATATTTTATAATTTGACCTTATGGTTGTTTTGAGTGCGCCAACGCGTCCGGTAGGGTCGACATAGTCAGAAAAGTGTACCCGGGGGTGTAGTTTGGGTCTCGGGGCATTTTTAGGCCTAATTAGTACCCCGGGAGGTCATTTTAGTCATTTTGCATAATTGGGTAATTAAAACCACGAAATTCAGCAACCTATATGAGCCATTTAGGTTAGCTTTTAGGGTTAGAATATCCAGAAATCAAGTGACGGCCATTGGAGAAGAGAGGAGAGAGCTCCAAGGCAATTCAAGGCCAAAAAGTCACCGGTTTACACCACCGCCACCACCACCGCGTAGATCGCGAGACGAGGAATGCAGCCATACCAAAATCAACCGTGAATCAGAATACCAAAAATCCCAGGCAAGTGTTTAACTTGCGTATTTTCGTTAATGCAATCTTCATATTGGTTTAGGATTGATTAGAGATGATAAATATGGAAGAACACCCAATTTGTGTTAGGAAAATGCATGTAGAAATGATTTATATGAAATTCAGGAACCCTTGCCATGTAGAGGAAATAAACCACAAAATTTTGATGATCATAAGAAAGAAATTCTGGAGAAAGATTTGTTAGAAAACTGTTTAAGAAAATTCTAGGGTTCTTGATAATTTGAGATAATTCTAGGTTGAAAATCCATGTTTAAATGATGAATATGTACATGCCTTACGTTAGAATCATCTGGTATATTGTTATAATGTTAGTAGTAGAATTCTGGGACGATTGGAACTTGAAAATATGGATTTGGTGTAATTTTGGTGATGAAACCCGTAACTGCATTCTGGAGAATTTTTCCCAGACCTGCTTGATCGATCGATCGAGCCCAGAGCTTCGATCGATCGGAGGTTCGATCGATTGAGCCCCAAGCTTCGATCGACCGACTCCTCCTGGCAGACTCCTAATTCCCTCTTTAAATGAGTTAAATTCAAATTTTCGTGATATAATTCTTGGGCATTCTTGATAAAATGATTTGGGAGACATTGAGGACCAGTAGGGCATAGGAATAAATGTTGGGACCTTTAATATTAAACAAGAATGGTATTTATGGGACATTTACTTTAGGGTTGGTGAATTTATAAATTTAAAGGGTGAGGTGCGTAAGAGAGTTACGTTGGAACCTAATAAAGACACTTACTGAATTTCAGATTTGTGAGGATATAGTCCACGAGTGTCAGGTAATGAGTGAGAAAAACCCTTCGAGTTAAGGTTAGTAACGAAACCTTATACGTAATTCTATAAATGTGAAATTAAGGATAAATGGTATAATTATGGGTGACGAGAAGAACCTATATTAATATGATAAAGTGGTATATTTATATGATTGTGTGTACATATATTATATACTTGTGAAAATCATGCCCACGTTACTTTCTATCCCTGAGGTTACCGCGCTGGGAGAAGTCTTATCTCGATGGGACCTTTATGGGGGATATTGACTTGTACCCTAGAAGATAGATATCCTTGGTACATGCTATCGATGTGATAGTTCAGACGGTCCTAAGAGACGCAAGCATGTGCCATCCTCTTAGAGACTTGGAATCTATGCTTCGCCTCAATATTGTTTGTGTATTCATGTTAATACAATTCGAGAGTGATTCTGATTGTATTCCCCTTAATATGAGTGATATGGGGTTCTGGATAGTAGAGTATGCACGCACCATAGTTTTATGAGGGGTGCTGTTATTTTATATATATTATACGAGTAGTTAATATATATATGAGATTTTGAAATTTGAAACTGCCTACTGTGATTTGATAAGTAGGACATGGTTGATGACTCTTATAGTAAATGCTTGTTTGTGAAAAATAATATGTCACTGAGGAACTTTATAAATTCTTAAAAGCTAAAACGAGAGTTGTGCTGCTAATTGGAAGTATTCTTTGTAAACAAAAATATTGTTCGGTTTTGAAATCTTACGAGTAAGAAGATACACTAAATTATTGGGAAGGTTAGTATAATAAAATGATAAGATAAACCGTTGGGAAGGTTAGTGCGATAGGTGTGCACATTAGAAGAATGGTGAGTATTTCTCAAGAGAGTGACGCACTAATATGTTGTTGCATTGGCCTGTATCAATTTAAATACTTGCTAAACGTATTTTAAAATAAAACACACTTTCAGGCTCTGACCCGTTTCTTTTTGTCTCTCTCTCTTGTATATATATGTATATATTTCAGGTGCCCAGCCACAGGGTCGTCTTGCTTAGGATCCCTTGAGAGGAACGTGCTGCAGCTTAGGTGGGAGTTGCAGGTCACTTGCGTAGACGGCTTCCTTTATTGACTCCACTTCTAGCATTCTCATTTATAGGGCATGTGTCGCCCTTTCCATTATTTCATTTGTATTGGGACATTTATATTTCTGTTGTTTCCAGTATTATTCTATGGGATTTATTCAGTTCGGATTTGTGACTTTAGTTTTAATATGTTGACATTCGATTGACGAATGTATTATATTATTTGGTTTACTGTGATGTGATTCTTAATTGTAGAATTATTGTTTTTAAATAAATAAATATTTTTCTTTAATTAAAATTTGGAAAGTATGTATGAAAATGGTTTTGACACTTAGCTTAATTATTTAGGGTATTAAATTGGAAAATGTATTTTTATCGACAGTGATGCTGAGAATGAACCAACTGTTTACCTTGATTTAATTTAATAAAGGAGTGATCGTCCGGTATTTAATTAGGCGGGTTGTCACAGGTGGTATTGGAGCATCAGGTTCTAGTGTCCATAGGATCTGTACGGCTTATTTCGCTTTCAACTTAACGTTATTGCTATAGAGCCCTATTTTTAGGATTGTTGTATTCCTGCTTTTACGTTAAAGTCTTCAGCTATTTGAGATTTGATGATAACTGTAGACTAATAAACTTGTTCACGTTTCAGATGCCTCAGAGACGTGCTCCAAAAGATAGGCGTGCCCAAGTCGAGCAGCCAGCAGCTCCGGTACCAGGAACAATGAATGCAAATGAAGTAGCCGCCATTGTTGCTCAGGCGGTGAATGCCGCAATAACGGTGATTCAGCAGGCTCCACCTCAGGTTCAGGCAATGGCGCCAGTACCATCACAACTTCCATCTGCATGGGAGAGGGTTCGGGATGCTTTTCAGAAAGCGCATCCCCCTGAGTTTTCTGGTAGCTCCGATATTGTTACAGTTAGCCAATGGAAGAAGGACATCCAGCGGCATCTCCGTATGTACGAGTGCACTGATGTGCAAAATCAGTTATTGGCTTCCTTTAAGCTGGTGGGAGCCTCCTTACAGTGGTGGGAGTCCACTACTACTTTGGAGGAGAGGGACACGATCCCTATTCAGTTGTTCTGGGAGCGGTTTGACAGCAAGTACTTTCTACCCGCAGTGCAGACTGAGATGAGGCGGAAATTACTAAATCTGAAGTAGGAGAACCTTACTATAGCTGAGTATGAGGAGGAGTTCACGAGACTTCTCACCATTGTGCCAGATGAGGCACCTACTGAGAGCAAGAAGATTTTGCTGTTTGTCGACGGGTTAGCTTGGAGGATTCGTCAACACCTTATTGGGAATCTATCCCTGAGTACTTTCACTGATGTACTCAATGCAGTGTTACTACATTGCCAGGATCACCGATTCCATCTGCAGGGAAGCAAGAGAGCAGGGGAGTCCAGCTAGCAGGGCAGGACCGGGGGTAATAGTGCCAGTGGGGCACCAACTCATGGACAGACTCGTCAGCACGAGAAGAGTTCCCATCAGGGGGACCCTGCTAAGAGATTCCGTTCAGGTGATTCTAGGCAGGGATTCGGGAGTTTTAGGCAGGGCCATCAGGGCCAGCCTAATCAGTAGGGTCAGCAGGGCCAACACCGACCACAGGGACAGCAGCAGGGCCAGCAAGGCCAACAGCGTGCACATCAGGGCCAACAGGGCCAGTGGCGTGGAGGTAACGGCCAGCACGGCCGTGGACAGCAGGGTCAGAGGGGAGGTAACTTCAAAGGCTGATGCTTTGGGTGCGGTAAACATGGCCATAGGCGCCAGGATTGCCCAGAGGGCGATAGGGCCCCACAGCAGCAGGGAGCCTGAAATGAGCCGCAGAGACCACTTTTCCCACCTGCCCTCCCAGCTCCAGCCCAGGTGCCAGCCCTACCAGCCATTCCAGCGGCTCCAGTTAGCAGGGGCAATTACAGTATGGATGTGTCTATAACGTCCACCAGGCAGCAGCTCCACAGGCACCACCCGCGATTGTGGGTATGTTTCATATCCATGGTACTATGGGTCGGGTTTTGTTTGCTACGGGGGCAACACATTATTTTATAGCTACGCATTTTGCGAAGGCCTTAGGGTTGTTAGCCACAGCAGAGAGCACCGTGACGTGTGTCGACTCACCACTGGGGAGTGGGTCACTTATTTTCTTTATATGCCGGGGAGTGGGGGTAGAGATTGGTAGCTTGGTATTACATGCAGACATGTTAGTCTTAGACATGCACGAGCATGATGTGATTATTGGTATGGATTGGCTCGCAGCTTATAGAGCCATGATTGATTGCTTCGGTGGGAGCATTGTTTTTGCCATTCCGGGGCAAGAGATGTTTGTAGTGGCGATGCCTCGCCCAGAGGGAGGTTCGATCGCTCATTTGTATTACATAGAGGAGGATACCTCTAAGGAGGTTGTGATTCCCTTAGATTCGATCCCTGTTGTCAGGGAGTATTCCGATGTGTTTCAGGAGATACCAGGCCTACCGCCCAATCGTGAGATAGACTTTGTTATAAATTTATTGCCAGATACGAGACCTATAGCACGCGCACCGTACCGTATGGCTCCCGCAGAGATGCGAGAGCTACGAGATCAGATAGAGCAGCTGTTAGGTCAGGGCTTCATTCGTAGGAGTACCTCACCTTGGGGCGCTCCAGTCTTGTTTGTGAAGAAGAGAGATGGTTCACTGAGATTGTGTGTGGACTACCGGGAGCTGAACAAGGTAACGATACGGAACAAGTATCCGTTGCCTCGAATCGATGATCTGTTCGACCAGTTGAGGGGAGCAACATTCTTTTCAAAGATAGATCTGAGGTCGGGGTACCATCAGTTACGTATTAGAGAGCAGGATGTTTCAAAGACTGCCTTCTTATCGAGATATGGGTCCTATGAATTCAGGGTGATGCCGTTCGGACTCACAAATGCCCCAGCCGTTTTCATGGACTTGATGAACCGAGTATTCAGAGAGTTCTTGGATCAGTTTGTCATCGTCTTCATAGATGACATCTTGATATATTCACACTCCGAGGAGGAGCATGCCGAACACTTGAGGCAGGTTCTTCAGACTCTACGAGAGCATCAGTTGTATCCTAAGTACGAGAAGTGTGGATTCTGGTTGCGAGAGGTACAGTTCTTGGGCCATGTTGTTTCTGAGCAGGGGATTGCAGTTGACCCGAACAAAGTGTCAGCGGTGAGGGAGTGGGGACAGCCCACGACACCGATGGAAGTGAGTAGTTTCTTGGGATTATCCAGATACTACAGGAGATTCATTCAGGGATTCTCCAAAATAGCGGGTCCAATGACGAATCTGACCCGCAAGGGAGTACCATATGTTTGGGATGACACTTGTCAACTGGCTTTCGATGAGCTGAAAGACAAGCTTACTTCAGCGCCAGTCCTTGCAGTACCTGTCCACTTAGCGAGAGCTGAATATGCGTCAGCGCAGATGGCTAGAGTTTGTGAAGGACTACCAGTTCGATATACAGTATCATCCGGGGAAGGCCAACGTAGTTGCTGATGCGTTGAGCCGTAGACCGGTAGACGATGTAGCGGACGTCTGGAAAGCAAAGTGGAAGGAGTTGGGTCACCAGGACGCAGTGGCACATTCTTTCATATCCGTGATGTCAGTCACACCTGAGATTGTTACGAGGGTGATACAGGCACAGACCACAGACCCGTTTTGCTAGGAGCAGATTGTGCGACTTCTAGCCGAGGGTGATGAGTCCTATTATGTTAGTTCTGATGGAGGTTTGCGGTTTAATGGGAGATTGGTGGTTCCAGAAGGAGCAGAATTACGTCATGCAGTGATGACTCATTCTCATGGGTCCCGATTTGCAGTACATCCGGGAGGTAATAAGATGTACCAGGATATGAGGCGACAATACTGGTGGAGTGGGATGAAGAAGGACATCGCTGAGTTTATGTCCAAGTGTTCTACCTGCCAGCTGGTGAAGGTGGACCATTAGAAACCGTCAGGATTGCTTCAGCCATTGGAAGTACCCGTGTGGAAGTGGGAGAGTATTTCCATGGATTTCATTACAGGGTTGCCTACATCACAGCGGGGCCACGATTCTATCTGGGTGATTGTAGACCGTTTGACCAAAGTGGCTCATTTTCTGCCAGTGCGGACAGATTATACTACGAGTCAGTATGCTCAGTTGTTCATTGCTGAGATTGTCAGATTACACGGGGTGCCCCTGAATATTGTGTCAGATAGAGACAAGATTTTTGTGTCACATTTCTGGGAAAGTTTTCAGGAGGCTATGGGTACTGAGTTGAGGTTGAGTTCATCTTACCACCCACATACAGATGGACAGACAGAGCGTACTAATAAGATGTTAGAGGATATGCTACGCATGTGTGTTCTCGATTTTGGAGGAGGTTGGGAGCCGCATCTTCCACTGGTAGAGTTTGCTTATAATAACTCTTATCAGTTTACGATTGGTATGGCTCCATTTGAGGCTTTGTATGGCAGGCCTTGTCGTTCTCCAACTTGTTGGCTCGAGGTGGGGGACAACAAGTTGTTAGGACTAGAAGTGATTCAGGAAACCTTCGCGAGGATTGAGATAATCAGGAGTCGTATTCAGGTAGCCCAGGACAGGCACAAGAGCTACGCCGATGCGAAACGGTTCTTCCGGGAGTTTAATGTGGGAGATCAAGTGTTATTGCGTGTATCTCCTATGAAGGGAGTGATGAGGTTCAGGAAGAAGGGGAAGTTGGCTCCGAGGTACGTGGGACCATTTCCCATCATCGAGAGGATTGGGCCGGTTGCATACAGGTTGGGATTGCCAGAACATTTACATCTCATCCACGATGTATTCCACATCTCGTCGTTGAGACGATATCTTCGGGATGATATGGCCCATACTCACATTGCGATAGATGAGATAGACTTACAGTCTGATAGCTCTTACGAGGAGAGACCAGTGGCTATTCTATACTATAGTGAGAGGAGATTGAGGTCGAAAATAGTTCCACTTGTGCGAGTCCAGTGGGAGCATCATAATGTGGAGGAATCCACTTGGGAGCGTGAGGCAGATATGCGCGAGAGATGTCCAGAGTTGTTTTTACCAGGTATGCCTTATTTTCCGAATTTCGGGACGAAATTCCGTTATTAGGGGGGAAGTACGTAATACCCCGTATTTTTATGCTATATTAATTTGGGGATTTATTAAATTTAACGTGAATGATTTATTTAATAAAAATCCGAAAATTAATTATGTTATAATTATTAACGTGACGAGAGTTAGTAATTATGGCAAATTGGTTGAATATTACTAATGAGCAAAGTAATATATTATATTGGTTATATTGAATGTCATGAGTGAATTAAATGACGATTTCGGAAATTTAAGTCGGAACGTGCTCGTGTCACGTCGGGACTAATTTTGTTAAATAAAAAGTGAATATTATATAAGTTGCCCGTATGGTCGTTTTGAGTGCGCCAACGCGTCTGGTAGGGTCGAGATAGTCAGAAAAGTGTACCCGGGGGTGTAGTTTGGGTCTCGGGGCATTTTTAGGCCTAATTAGTACCCCGGGAGGGCATTTTAGTCATTTTACATAATTGGGTAATTAAACCCGTGAAATTCAGCAACCTATATCAGCCATTTAGGCTAGATTTTAGGGTTAGAATATCCAGAAATCAAGTGACGGCCATTGGAGAAGAGAGGAGAGAGCTCCAAGGCAATTCAAGGCCAAAAAGTCACCGGTTTACACCGCCGCCACCACCACCTCGTAGATCGCGAGACGAGGAACGCAGCCATACCAAAATCAGCCGTGAATCAGAATACCAAAAATCCCAGGCAAGTGTTTAACTTGTGTATTTTCATTAATGCAATCTTCATATTGGTTTAGGATTGATTAGAGATGATAAATATGGAAGAACACCCAATTTGTGTTAGGAAAATGCATGTAGAAATGATATATATGAAATTCGGGAACCCTTGCCATGTAGAGGAAATAAACCACGAAATTTTGATGATCATAAGATAGAAATTATGGAGAAAGATTTGTTAGAAAACTATTTAAGAAAATTCTAGGGTTCTTGATAATTGGAGATAATTCTAGGTTGAAAATCCATGTTTAAATGATGAATATGTACATGCCTTACGTTAGAAACATCTGGTATATTGTTATAATATTAGTAGTAGAATTCTGGGACGATTGGAACTTGAAAATATGGATTTGGTGTAATTTTGGTGATGAAACCTGTAACTGCATTCTGCAGAATTTTTCCCAGACCTGCTTGATCGATCGATTGAGCCCAGAGCTTCAATCGATCGAAGGTTCGATCGATCGAGCCCCAAGTTCGATCGATCGATCCCTCCTGGCAGACTCCTAATTCCCTCTTTAAATGAGTTAAATTCAAATTGTCGTGATATAATTCTTGGGCATTCTTGATAAAATGATTTGGGAGACATTGAGGACCAGTAGGGCATAGGAATAAATGTTGGGACCTTTAATCTTCAACGAGAATGGTATTTATGGGACATTTACTTTAGGGTTGGTGAATTTATAAATTTAAAGGGTGAGGTGCGTAAGAGAGTTACGTTGGAACCTAATAAAGACACTTACTGAATTTCAGATTTGTGAGGATATAGTCCACGAGTGTCAGGTAATGAGTGAGAAAAACCCTTCGAGTTAAGGTTAGGAACGAAACCTTATACGTAATTCTATAAATGTGAAATTAAGGATAAATGGTATAATTATGGGTGACGAGAAGAACCTATATTAATATGATAAAGTGGTATATTTATATGATTGTGTGTACATATATTATATACTTGTGAAAATCATGCCCACGCTACTTGCTATCCCTGAGGTTACCGCACTGGGACAAGTCTTATCTCGATGGGACCTTTATGGGGGATATTGACTTGTACCCTAGAAGATAGATATCCTTGGTACAGGCTATCGATGTGATAGTTCAGACGGTCCTAAGAGACGCAGGCATGTGCCATCCTCTTAGAGACTTGGAATCTATGCTTCGCCTCAATATTTTTTGTGTATTCATGTTAATACAATTCGAGAGTGATTCCGATTGTATTCCCCTTAATATGAGTGATATGGGGTTCTGGATAGTAGAGTATGCACGCACCATAGTTTTATGAGGGGTGCTGTTATTTTATATATATTATACGAGTAGTTAATATATATATGAGATTTTGAAATTTGAAACTGCCTACTGTGATTTGATAAGTAGGACATGGTTGATGACTCTTATAGTAAATACTTGTTTGTGAAAAATAATATGTCACTGAGGAACTTTATAAATTGTTAAAAGCTAAAACGAGAGTTGTGCTGCTAATTGGAAGTATTCTTTGTAAAGAAAAATATTGTTCGGTTTTGAAATCTTACGAGTAAGAAGATACGCTAAATTATTGGGAAGGTTAGTATAATAAAATGATAAGATAAACCGTTGGGAAGGTTAGTGCGATAGGTGTGCACATTAGAAGAGAGGTGAGTATTTCTCAAGAGAGTGACGCACTAATATGTTGTTGCATTGGTCTGTATCAATTTAAATACTTGCTAAACGTATTTTAAAATCAAACACACTTTCGGGCTCTGACCCGCTTCTTTTTCTCTCTCTCTCTTGTATATATATGTATATATTTCAGGTGCCCAGCCACAGGGGCGTCTTGCTTAGGATCCCTTGAGAGGAACGTGCTGCAGCTTAGGTAGGAGTTGCAGGTCACTTGCGTAGACGGCTTCCTTTATTGACTCCACTTCTAGCATTCTCATTTATAGGGCATGTGTCGCCCTTTCCATTATTTCATTTGTATTGGGACATTTATATTTCAGTTGTTTCCAGTATTGTTCTATGGGATTGATTCAATTCGGATTTGTGACTTTGTTTTCATATGTTGACATTCGATTGACGAATGTATTATATTATTTGGTTTACTGTGATGTGATTCTTAATTGTAGAATTATTGATTTTAAATAAATAAATCTTTTTCTTTAATTAAAATTTGGAAAGTATGTATGAAAATGGTTTTGACACTTAGCTTAATTATTTAGGGTGTTAAATTGGAAAATGTATTTTTATCGATAGTGATGCTGAGAATGAACCAACTGTTTACCTTGATTTAATTTAATAAAGGAGTGATTGCCCGGTATTTAATTAGGCGGGGTGTCACAATATTATATTATGCAAACTGTGTATATTTTGTGAAATGCTTTTATTCTCAAAATTCATCTGATACCGATGATTCCGTCGTTTGTTATATGTTTATATCTCTCCATATAAACATCTGATTTGAATTCTAAAATTATTGATTCGGCCTATGGAAACTCTCTTACTATGTCGTCCTTGACTACTGGGTGGAAATATTTGGGTGGTACCTTCCCAGCTGGTTTATCGCTGGTGTTCCCTAAACAAGGCGTTGTTCCAAAAATCATGATTATCCATCTGTGATGTTACCGGGTGGAGACATTTGGTAACACTATCTGTCTGGGTATTAGAGCGTACAAGTCCACTACAACTGAAAAATTAACATATGCTCAATTGTTTTATCTGCTCTGTTCTGAAATGTTTATTCTGAATATATATATATATTGTCATTTACTTTATATATATTACTTGAAATTCCCATCTCTATGTATATACCTTATGTTCTAAATCTAATAGGTATCAATTTTCTGAAATATCCTGGAATGTCTAGAGATTGAATCTCATTCGGCTTTTAGCTGACGTTGTATAAATAACCATTTTTAGGAAATAATTAAGCTCGTGGATGGAACGAAAAAGGACTATGTTGAAGATTTAGATTTTAAAGCTCTTTTTGTTACCTTAAGTAGAAGTTTGTTTAATTAGATAGATCATGTTTAGGTCTTTGTGTCAAGTTGTAACTCGTTGATATTTTAATACAACTTAAGTTCCCTTTAGAAAGCTCTGATGATGTAATTCCTTCACTTTCAGTATTTTACGATTAATATCCATGTGATAATACTTCCTCTACATATATTTAAAAGAAAAATTTTAACGCCAGAATATTGGATGCCTTGGTGGCATGTCAAGACACTTGTTCTCTACTATTTTTGGGTCGGGGTCGTGACATTTCATGTATCTTGTTGAAACTTTGTATCCTCAGAACTATCTCCGTACACATGAATCATAGTTTAAATGTGTCATCACACCGATGCTCATGCTTTAAGAGAACTAATCAAAATGATCTTAAATGGTATATTCTGACAGCGTAATGTGCATCACACTATGCATGCTTTTATGCCTAGATTATCCTCAAAGTCTTTGTTAGTCAAATTCGAAATCCGAGATAGTCTGTACCTTTTCAAATGAATAAAAAAAGCGCTTCACTACAGCCACTGAGTTTTGTGACGTAAAATTAGGGGTAGCAATTCAGATTAGTTGCGTTATTTTCAAGTTGGTTGAAGCTAATCGTGTCATGTTCGAGTCATTTCGAGTTGTTATCATAAGCGAATTATCGTATAAAAAATTGTCACCCTTGTATAAAACACATACTTAATGATGTTGCTTTTACCACATCATTAATATACATCCATTTCATCATCCATTCCATAGTTCAAGTAGTGGGATACTTAGGCATACACATATTTAGGTATCTCAACACGTAGAATAAAAAGCAGTAGGTTCTTTACAACACTAAGAAAAAACAATAGGTTCTTTATAGCACAAGGAAAAAAAATAGAGGAAGTAGATCTAAAAGACCAAAAAAATTAGAAAAAAAGTCTATTACAATCAATTGCCCTAAATTTACAAACAACAAATTTGTTATATCTTGTCCAAAAAAGGCAATTATATAATATAATTAAAGTGCAATGCATTCATCTTCTACATCTTCATTGAGTTTCATTCATTTGAGTATCATGTACAATTGTGTTGAGCTCATACATATAATTCCAAAATGGATTAAAATGACCCTATATAATTGGAAAAAAATCAGTCCATTACAAACATATCAAATTGAATAAATAAAAAAAATACAATCCATATATAAAATTCCGAAATATATACATGTAGTCCGTACTCTTGTAAAAATTCTTATTGTGTACTTTGTGTGAAGAAATTAGTCTCTAAAACAGATTGATCTCCTTTCACTTGAGAAGCCTACAAAATTTGTAATTTTTAACAAATTCCTTTTGGATGATCTATTTTTGACAGGAAATTCCTTCTCATTACCATAATTTTGGTAGTAGTCAAACAACTCTTCAACGTTACTAAACTCCATTCTTATCACGGGGTCTATTATTTTTTCAGCTGCAATTTTCATATACTCATCATCCCCTTCTAAATACCCCACATCATAATTTAAATCAAAAAACCTATTTGCCTCACTACCAGAAGCGATTTTACAACCTTACAAGAATATACAAAAAATATTACAATTTTGGGATCAAAATAATATTTAAACTCAGAGTACTCCCAAAACAAGTGAGGCATTTTTTTTTTTGTAAATGAAAATATATTTAAAACCTAAATATTATTGTTGTAAATATATTTAAAATAAATATATATTATTGCTTTAAATGCAAATATATTTAAACAAAAAAGGAGAAAAAACCTAAATATTGTCGGTGCCGGAGTTCTTGTTGGTCGGTGCCGTGTTCCTTGTTGGCGTTTGGGAAGTGGAGGGTTTAGGGTGAAATGGGGCGTGCAAGGTCTTGGCCGGTTGAATAGTTTAGGGGTAAATGGATATTGTATAGTTAAAAGAAAGAGAAATGGTGTGAATGATGTGGCTTTGCCACATCATTATGTTCGGATTTTATGTCGATAACCCAAGTCGCTCTATCATTTCTCATGAAAAAACCACTCGAAGAGAGATTAAACAAAAGTCAGTATATGGGATTACCATTTGTATTTTTACACGTGGGAGATGAAGTTGAGAGTGGTTATCCCCCAAAAACAAAAGTTGGTGATTCTCGACCCTTTCATACAAAACTGTTTGCTTGATATATATATTTTTTTAAAATATATCCATCAGGATTCCTCTTATTTTCTATATCGTGAACATAAGAGATGCACTTAAAAGTTGATTACCATGCTAGGAATTGACTTAAATGAACACGATAATTTCACATTCTAAGTTTTGATATCGTAACTACACGAGTATGTAAGCACAATATCGAGTATTCGCCCATGAACATAATGTCCCCCACCTTGATTCTTCCCCAAACCCAAACCCAAACTATATATATATATACATAGTACTGCTCTTGTGTGCACTATCATGTGTATTAATAGTGCGGACTGAACATGTGTCACCTGACGGTGAACCCAAAAAAAGAGAGAGAGTGCTGATAATTTAGCCGATAATTTCTGGGCTCACCGCCTGGTGACACATGTCCCATCCGCACTATTAATATGCGGGACAGTTCGCACAAGAATAGTACTCTCCCCTCCTCTCTCTCTCTCTCTCTCTCTATATATATATATATATATATATATATATATATATATATATATATATATATATATATATATACAGTCAGGCTCTCCAACATACTTCCTAGCAACATACGTAATAAAAAAAATTATTTTTTGACCGAATTTTGTATACACGATCTACATAAGGAGCATACCATCTACAAAAATAATCATCAAAAAATTTAATTCGAAAATGAAAAGTGGGTATATATGAGCATTTTCGGCCGTTCAAATTTTTGCTATCATCTTATCCACTTCTGGACTGAAATTTGTAATGATTTTTTTGTACATGATGTCCTTACTATGTAGATCATATCTACCGAGTTTGGTTGATAAATACATTTTTTACTATTTAAAAAAATGGGTACGTTCATTGATATGTTAAGTGAGGTATGTTAAAAAGCCTGACCGTGTGTGTGTAACATGACCCCAATAAACACTATCTCCCTGGGACATTGTACCATATGGCATATTATATAATCAAAAAAGTGACACACATTTTTCCAACCTATACAAGAGACACACTGATGTCCACCCTATTGCCACACTATTTACCACCCACGTCTTTCTTTTCAACAGACTGACGTCTATGTTTATTGAACCCTACAACTAGACTTTCTACATTGAATATTTTCTCAATAATTTTCAGGATAAGTAGTTATATACGATACTTTAAAAACATACATATACAAACATAATAATTGAATGCAGTTCTTAATGCATTCCCTTCTCATATCACAATCCTTGAGAGAAAACTTAATTCTCTAATATTCGAGCCATTACTTGCCAGGGATAATCCCTCATGGTATTACCTACCATCTTTTGTTTATTTTTATATAAAACAAACCAATGATTGAGATAAAACATTTGACTTGTGTGCATTCCCTCACATTGGACTGATAAACAAGTATCCAAGGACCTCGACTTCACAAATACGATATTTTTAGGCCCATAATAGCACAATGACAACTTTGTTAAGATTTCTCCTTTGAAAATGGATTAACATATCTTTATTAACAATTATTAATCATTATTCCATAATTGGTTGGCATCCCTAGATACATTTCAGTGGAAATTCTTTTTAGAACACGAACTTTTTATCTATCTAGTGTGGACTAGATTATCCCCATATACTACATGATGTGTGTTTAATTACATAATATCTTAAAACATCCATTGTTTGGATCTAGGGAAGAATTATTGCATATAAAAGCCTTAGCTTTGGAATCCCACAAAACATGTATGCCAACTTAGGTCCCACGTATATTTTTATTTTATTATTTACAATACATATATAGTATATATACTCTAGAAATAAATCTTAAAAGTATGTAAATATAAATATTTACCTCTTTCATAATGCACTGTGTAGACACCCCATTCTAACACCTCTACGCTCCTCCATAGGGTCCAAACAAAACCTTTCAAGACCCCCAGTCATTCTTTACACCCTAATTGGAGAACAACTATGCTCTTTTTGGGACTTACATGACTTTGGTCAACTCTCTAATACTAGATTCCCCTATATAAAATCACAGAGCTCTGTGAACAGGACTTACGGTTCATGTTTTATGACCAAAAAATAATTTCTTCCTACCTATTGGCATGACACCTCACCTGCCTGCTAGTAGTCTGAGATTTATTTGCCTAAAAAATCTAACCACCCTGATAGCAGGATAGGCTGGGACTATGCCGGTCAACAGTACCTAGGGAAGAATTGTCCTTTTATCTTTTTAGGATTTTCCTATATAAGGAAATCCCGGCCTCATTTGGAAGGGACCTTTATTTTAGTGCAATGGCGATTCCAAATTTAGCATACATCACTTTCATCACATGCTTTGCAATGTTCCCTTATATAACCTTGACCCACCTCCAACCACCATTCCAACACCATTATCCATACTTTGGTTTAATTTTTTCTGTGTTGGTGAGGGTTTTATACATATTTGCATTCTTCATGCATTTACTTTCCATGCCATGTTTTCTTACTAAACATGATTTTTTAAAATATTCATGCATCATTCTTATTATAAAAAAAATTCCAAAAATATTTTGTGTTTTTTCTTTTTATGATATATGGCTCAGTCGTGGACTCTTATTGACTTGATGATTGATTTAACTTGAATTATTATTAACGGTAAATTTTAAACCATTTGATGAAAAAAATTGGTTGATTTAATTGTTTAATTAAAACTCATTGGATAAGTCATGATTGACCTATTTGTTGAGATCTATGGTATTGATTTCACACTACTTGCACATACATATGACTTGTTACGTATTATGTTTATCATCTTGATCTTAATTTTAGTGCTTAACTTTATCATGATCAAATTCTTGATATCTTATTGGTGTCTCGTTGGTCCATATGTGAGATTTTGTGAGTTACCATGAAGGAGTTGAAAAATAAACGTTTTTTTAAAGAATTGATAAGGGATAACACCCATTTTGAAAATTAAAATATTTTTGGGTAAGTGACATCTAGGCGTGTGAAAATCCAATCGATGGAAAATGCTAAAAAATGTTTAAAAAGAGCCATAAGACAATATCTTGAATCTTCATGAAAAATAAGTTAGGGATTAGCATTTTAAAAATGAAATTTTTTATTTAGTCGGCATTCAAAAGATTTTAATCAACATATACTTGAGGGAGTTAATGTGTTGAAACTATCATTTTTTTATCAGAAGTGTATTGATGTAATGAATGTAATTTAAGAATCATTTGTAATGTTTTACACGATTTGATCATGTGTATTCGTGTTGATTTTTTTATCCTATTTGTCACATGGATCATACCTTAATTGACATTATAAAGTTGCAGAATGTTGATTTTATGAGAATTTTGTGCATTTAATGTTAAATTGATTGAAAATGAGTTAAATGTGACTTTAATTCATATTTTTAACCAAGGTTTGAATGAAATCTTTGTGTTAAATCATTGGATCATAAGTCATCTAATCACAATCACACTTTACACATTTAGAGTTTGCATTTGCATATACGTGTGAGTTGTTGATTTTTATTTTTATTTTTGTGATTTCATTCCAAATTGGTTCTTTTAAAGTCAGGTTGAATGATTTTTCATGCATTTTCATTTATTTATACCATTGGTATTCAAAATGTTGGGATTCAAGAGGTTGAGTTAGAAAATCTAGAATTTTTAGACTTAGTAAGAGAATTTCTTTCTCTGTTTCGTGGGCACACCTTCAAAAGGTTGTCATTCGCACGATTATGATTCTTTACAGTGCGTACGATGCTATGTTTTTCGTACATTGCTTTGATTTTAGGAATTTTCTGGTTTGTTCATACTTCTATTTCTGGTCATATTCAAGTCTGTTTCTTATACACCATGCCTTATATATTGTACCTTGATAGTATTATCTTCTTTGAGTTTTCGTGATGTTGTTATTAATAGGATTGATTTTTTTAGAGTTTGAATTTTCTCTTAGGTCATTTTCGGCTATCATTTTTTTTATCTTGTATATCCTACGTTGTTCGATTCTTCTAATAAGACTTTGCTTATTCTTTGGGTTGGATCACTGAGTGATTTGTTCAAATTTATGAGTTAAGATTGTACTTATCACGTTAGTTTCTTACTAGTTTACTCTTTGATACACAATGCCCCTTATAGATTTTTCTTTTATCTAGTGACTTTTTGATGCTTGTCTTGACTAGTTCTTGATACTTTATCATTGTTATTGTCTCATATATATGATTACATGTTCTATGCTGACATGTCTCTATTACATGATTACATGTTCAATATCCATGTTCACATGATTACATGTTCTCCTATGATATTTTGATATCTTGTTATGGTTCTCATACTCCTACTCCCATCATATTTCACATGTTTTCACATGCTCCATATGCCATGCTATGTCATATTCTTCATGATTTTTTTCTTGCAAGCATAACTTTAGGGGAGTATGATTAATACTTGGATGGCATGTTCTTAGTTGAGATATCATTTGATTGTAGATTCCTTGTCATTATACTTATTGATTGTTTCTAGCATGTTGATCTTGTGTGATTTTTCTATTGACATCATTTTTTCCATGTTTTTATGAGCATTATAGATTTTTTATTTATCTCTATATCTATTTATTGTCCCTTGTTGAGACTTTGTTAAGCCATTCCATTTGGTACTTAGGCATTGGATATTCAAACCTTATTCTTTGGTACTTAATTATTGGATGTCTGTATGGAAATTGATGTATACACCCCATCCTAGTACCCCCTTAATACCTCCTTAGGTCCTCAACGCTCCTCCGTCTTATCCTAAGATCCTAAGTCGTACTCTAAGACATGATCTAGAGGCCACCGGGAACTTCCAAGTCCTGTTTGAACTTGATAAACTCTCCAAATTGATCTAATATCAATGAAACATCATAGGTATATGAATTCACTTTCTAACGATCCATACAGTGCATGAATCGGCCTCCCGGTTCGCACGAACGTGACTTTTTACTCCAAGACCTAATCCAGAGGCCACCAAGCGCTTTCAAGCCTCGTTTGACCTCGATCAGCTATCTAAATTGAGTAAATCTCAATTAAATCTCATATATATCTTAATCCCCTTTCCAAAGGTCCACACCGTATGAGAATTGGCCTCACGGTTCACACGAACATACCTTTTTATTCTGAAAAGCCATTGGGCGCTTCTAGGCTCTATTTGACCTCGATCAACTCTCCAACCTGAGAGAATATCAATAAATTCTTGTCGATCTATCAATCCATTTTCAAGGTCCATACTATGCGCAAATCATCCTCTCAGTTCACATGAACTAACTTTTTTACTCCGAAAACCCTATCTAGAGACCATCAGGTGATTCCGAGCCCTGTTTGACTTTGGTCAACTCTCAAACACGGGAGTGTCTCAATGTATTCTTGTATATCTTTGAACACCCTTTCTAATGGTCCTAGACTTGTGCGATTCAGACTTACGGTTTGAATTTGATGTCCATTTTTCTAAAGACATTCATTTCGGACTGCCAATAGACACCCAAGACACCCTGCCTATCAGTAGGGTGTACTTTCCTAGGCCTGCAAGGCATAGGTAGGCTAGGGGCCTTGCCAATTGGACCATGAACTCATTCTCAAGGGTCCTTTTATGAAATTAGAACATTCCTCTCGTAATTAGTGCGCCACAATTCCAGTTTTTGCATACATTCTCTCCATTTCCTTACAACATTCTCTTCCACTTTCCACCCTACTTTCCATCCTTAAATCACCACCATCTAACTAGACTAAAATCAGCCTCCTACCATTACAAATCAGAATTAAGGTTCTCTTGAAGGTCTACCCTTATTCATTTACAACTCACTTGATTAGTACTTTTTGTTTACTTTCCTTTCCATTTTTTATATAGATTTATTTCATTCCCCCTCATCAAACTAATCTCATTTTTACTATTTATCACACATAAATCTTATTCTCATAAAATATAAAAAAAGCCCAAAAGAGAGTTTTCTTATAAACCCTAAATTTGAATATCCTTATTTTTCACACTTTCTACCCTTGTTCACAATTCTAAAACACGAATTAGTCCTAAATTAGGATTTATGGGTTAAACCCTACCCTTTTGTGTTATCGAACTATTTGGACTTTGATGCCCTTTGGGATACGTAGCTGTCCCGTGCCAATTTTGGGATTTGAGTCCTATTCTCCCATTTTATGCTTTTCTGTATTTACTAGTATTTGTGAGTCCATGAACTCTTATATATTCATATTCCACTATTCATCACATTCACTTCTTCATAATAACGTGTGATTTAACGGGCACTCACATTACATTTATTTTTATGTTATTTCTTTTACACACTCCTTAGAATGATTCCACCCCGTCTTTCCCATGATGTGGGTCAGATGATTTCTTTCTCCCGTTATTCACACTACACAAATGTACACACGTATCAGATTTTAGAGAAAAGGAGAATATTATCATAGCCCATGAGTGATCAAAAGTGACACGACCCGCCCCAAATATTAGTAGTAGGGAACAAGTGTCTTGACATGCCACCAAAGCAACAAATATTCCGACTTAAATTGTTTCCTTAAATAAATGCTACATTCAGATGGTTTTGAATCATAAACTACTGAAAATAAAGGAATTAAGTTATCAGAGCTTTCTAAAGGAAACTTTATTTCTATTAAAATTAACAAGTTACAACTTAAGAATAAATTTAAAACTTATTATAAGAGAGCCAAACATTTTAATTAAGATAAAAAAAGATCTCTAAAAGATGAATTTTCAACACAGTCCTTTTATGTTCCCTCCGAGAGCCTATTTATTTCCTAAAAAATAGTTATTTATGCAACATAAGCTAAAAGACGAGTGAGATTTAATCCCCAGACATTCCAGGGTTTTCCAGAAATTGATACCTATCCAATTTAGAACAAAAGGGATATATATATAGAAATAGGAATTTGCTGTAACATATATAAAGTAACTGAGAATATATATTTTCAAAATAAACAGTTCAAAAGATAACTGATTAAACATTTGAGCAATAAGCTAATTACTCAGTTTTAGTGGCCATGTACGGTCTAATACCCAGACAGACAGATAGTGTCACCAAATGCTTCCACTCGGTAACAACACAAACAGAAAACCATGATCTCTGAAACAACCCCTTGTTTAGGTCACACCAGCGATAAACTAGCTGGGAAAGTACCACCCAAATATTTCCACCCGGTAGTTAAGGCCAACATAGTCAGAGAGTTTTCATAGGCCAAATCTAAATTTTCAGAATTTAAATCAGATGTTTATATCCAGAGATATACACGTATAACAAATGAAGGAATCATCGGTATCAGATGTATTTTGAGAATAAAAGCATTTAACAAAATATATATAGTTTGAATAATATCATATAATTGAAATGAACAAGGAATGTGAGAGTACTCACCTAAAAAAAGAAGTACGAAGTTATAGATGCTGAGTCTTTGGATTACTCATTAATCTTAAGATGAAACTTCTTTTTAAACTTTTCTGCACTTTATCTCGTTATTTCTCTCTGATATTTTGAATGAATTTCGTGTAATAACTGATCCTAAAGGCCTTATTTATAGTTTCCCAAAAATATTAGGTTGTTGACATGTGTTCTGGTGACTAAGCGTTCATTTTGAGGAGTCGGCGTTAGCGTGTCGCGTAATGGATCTGTCTTGCAATCTTAATTCACCTAACGACGACACGTGTATTGGCTTTCTCTAATTGCATGACATGTGTTTTGTCATTTTCTTTAAAGGCAATACATGTGCAGTGGAGGTGTCAAAACCAAGCACGAGGTGTAAACTTATTAAGGGTATAAGGGCCATTTTACATATGAAGGGCATTTTGGTAATTTCATACTACATTTTCAATATTTATTAGAGGTCCTTGAAAATATTTTGTTTGCAAAATGTCCCTTTTATTTTTTCATTTTAGTCCATAAAACGGTCTTTATTTAAAATCAAGTCCCTAAAGTTTCATAAAATTATATTTTTTTACCCCAAAATTTATCATTTAGCTTAGTATATGCTATAGGGCTTTGATTTAATCCATTTTGATGAAGAAGGAGGTTATTTGAAAGTGTTTAAGTCGGCCAAATCTGACTCCACTTCCAACCAATCAAAATATAACACATGGTGTGGTAATAAGACAAAATACGACTTAATGGATGGACATACTTGCCCTACTTTCGTAATTTCGGTATAACTACTTGGTCGGACTTATGTTTAACACACCGTTTGTTGTGTTACAAACCTAATTCATATATCTATAACTTTTTAGTTTTTTTTTATCTCAAGTAAATTGTTATATTATAATGGTCAAAACTAGTCTCCAACATGAATATTCCTACCGAAAACTTCAAAATTTTATGATTGTAACTAATTTGATATTTTATGATTTAAGAAGGTAGGATTTAGACTAGAAATAATAAATTAACATTATGTAAAATAATAACACATTATCCATATCAACATTCAAAACAAACTATATATGAACATATAATAGTGGGTTCATTATATCGTACCCTCCTTATAAAAAGTTTAGTCCCCAAACTTGACTTACATTAATTTTTAAACAGGCGTGGATATCCCTCCTTTATTTCATCTTCATGCTCCCATGTTGCTTATTCAATGGAATGATTTTGACACAATACTTTGACTGGTAGAATTACCTTGGTTCATAATATTTGATCTTTATGGTCCAAAATTTCTACCGGATGCTCAATGTATGACAAATGTTCTCTAACTTGAAGAGGTTTGTGACTTAAGAAATGTGTTAGATCTGGGACGTATTTCTTCATCATTGATACATGAAATACATTATGCACACTAGAAAATTCAGGGGGTAAGGCTATTCTATATATAACATATCCTATCCTTTCAAGGATTTCAAAAGGTCCTATGTATCTTGGACTTAACTTCCCTTTCTTCCCAAACCGTATTACTCCCTTTGCTGGTGATACACGTAAGAACACATAATCTCATCTTTAGAATTCCAAATGTCAGTGGAGATTATCAACATAACTCTTTTGACGGCTTTCCCAATTCAAAGTCGGCTGAGTATCAATTTATATTCTCTATTGTGATCTGGATCAATTCTGGTCCCAACAATTTTCTTTCCCTAACTTCTACCCAACATGTAAGGGAACGAAACCTTCTACCATAGAGTACCTCATACGGAGATATTTGAATATTTACTTGATAACTATTATTATATGCGAATTCTACTAATGATAAGTGATCATACCAATTCCCTTTCAGATAAAGTACACATGCCCTAAACATATACTCTAAGGTTTGAATGGTTCTCTCAGATTGTCCATTTGTTTAAGGATGAAAAGCGGTGCTGAAATTAAATTTTTTTCCCATGGCTACTTTTAGACTTTTCCAAAAGCGTGACAAGAATCTAGGGTCACGATAAAAAACAATTGAAATTGGGGTTCCATGAAGCCTAATAATTTCCCCTACATATAACTTAGCTAACCTTTCTAATGAATGGGTAATGTTAATGGCAAGAAAATGAGCAGATTTAGTTAACCTATCAATAATTACCCAAATAGAATCATTACCATTTGAACTCCTTGGCAAATCTGTCACAAATTCCATAGTAATATGTTCCCATTTCTACTTAGGGATAGGTAGGGGTTATAGTAATCTTGATGGTTTCTGATGTTCAACTTTTACTTGTTGACAAACCAAACATTGAGATACAATTTTGGCTATCTCTCTTTTCATGTTATTCCACCAAAATACTTCGCGAAGATCCCTATACATCTTTGTACATCCGGGATGAAATATGAATCTTGAGTAATAACTTTCCTCTAAAATTTGCCTTCCTAGTTGTGCATCACATGGCACACAAACTCTATTTCTTAACCTCAATATATCATCTCGTATTCTAAATTCAATTCTCCTCCCTTCGATAACTTCTTTTCTAATCTTCTTCAGTTGTGGGTGGTCATTTACTTGTGCAATTTTGATCCTTTCCATCAACATGGGTTGTACTTGTAAGTTTATGATTATTCCTCCTTTACTATAAATACATACATCTATTTCCATACTTCTTAAATCCTTTAACATGGCTTCCTGGCTAGTAATAAGATATGCTAAATTTGTTGTAGACTTCCTACTTAAAGCATCAGCTACTATATTTCCTTTCCTTGGTTGATAATGAATATTTAAATCATAATCCTTCATTAATTCTAATCACATATTTTGTCTCATGTTCAACTCTTTCTGAGTAAGGATATATTTCAAACTCTTATGATCGGTATAAATCTCACAAGTCTCACCATACAAATAATGTCTCCAAATCTTAAGAGCAAAAATTACAGATGCTAATTCTATGTCATGGGTTAGATAATTTTTCTCATGTGGTTTTAACTATCTCGAGGCATAATCTACTACTTTTCCATTTTGCATTAGCACACATCCGAAACTATTTTTTAGAAGCATCACTATAAATAAAAAAATCCCCATGTCCCACAAGGAATAGCCAAAATTGGGGCAGTTACAATCGATTCTAAAGTTCTTGGAAACTATTCTCAACTTCCTTAAACCATTCATATTTCACCTTCTGTTGGGTTAACCAAGATAGAGGTTTGTCAATACTAGAAAATCCTTCAACTAATCTTCGATAATAACCTGATAATCAAAGAAAACTATGAATCTCCAACACATTAGTTGGTTTAGGCCAATCTAGTATAGCCTAGATCTTTTGATGGTCAACCGACACTCACTCCTTATAAATGACATGTCCTAGAAAAGAGACGCTAAGCAACCAAAACTCAAACTTCTTTAATTTTGCATATAATTTCTCCTTCCTAAGGATTTGTAACACCATCTCTAAATGCTTTTCATATTCTTCAATACATTTAGAATAAATAAGGATGTCATCAATGAAAACAACCACACACTGATCCAAATATTTCCTAATCATCCTATTCATCATATCCATAAAAGAAACTGGTGCATTAGTTAATCCAATTGGCATCTGTAAGGACATAATTTTATAAATGTCTGGGGTAGAATCTAGGAATTTTCTATTTGTCCTAGATCACAGTATGTATGTCTGATATCGCTAAATTTGGCATGTCAACACGATTATCCACGACGACCTTGATCAGAATCCATGCTTCCACCATCTTCACATATGCATCATACTACATGCGACGTGCTGCTCAGCCGTTCCCACTACTCCACGACGCGTTATTGGTAAAATGGTTTATTGGAGTTGTTAATATTCGCATAAATATTTGGGAATTTTTTAGAAAATATTTTTTAAGTTTGAGTTATTTTTAACATAAAAGACGAAATTTTTTCTATGTGTAGAAGCAGACTTTTCTTGGTCGTCGAGCTCATTCGAAAGACATCTCTCTGTCGTTCAAGCGACATGAGGATGTCGCGCGATCTCGTTCGAGCAACACGTGGCCTCGTTCGAGCGACGTCACTGTCTCAATTTTTATATAAATATCTGTACTCATTCTACACGTTTTTCCAAGTCTTTTTTGCTCACATTTTTGCGATTTACAGCCCAGAAAACAGACTTCAAGTTTTTAGGTTTTGATTCCTTTTTGAATCACAAAACCATTCCCATATATGTTTGTGAATCTTTAAACCTTCAAAGGGTCATTTTTACTCATCTGGAGTAACTTGGGGAGAAGTCGACTCTTTTTCATTGCTGCCCTTCTGGAGTTCTTGCGGGAGGTTCCAGCCGATGACATCGGAACCGACACCTGCGGGTATTTCGTATGTCACTCATGTTTTCAGTATAATCCGTATAAACCATTCTTTATAAATTATTGTGAAAATAAAAAAGGTTTTGCCCCTTTGTGGGATTTTTCCTCATTTTTGTGTTTGTTTGTGATTGAATGTTTTTGCATGATCATATTATCTTCAATCACAGCTAGATGCATGTTTTAGGATTTAATTGAAAAACTGAGTTTAATTAAATAATTTCTTTGTTTGAACAAAAGCGCACTCTCAAATTGGTATCAGAGCCAATTACACAATTATACCGTGTAATTTTTCACAATTTTTTTTCTAAAGATATCAATTTTCTGAAAAATTAATGTTTGAAAAAAAGGGTGTGTTCAAAATGGAGAAATTATATAATAAAATGCCAGTTTTTGACGGGACAAATTATGTTTACTGGAAAGCCCGTATGAAATCTTCTCTAAAAGCTATAAATGAAAGAGTTTGGGTTTGGGTTGAAAGAGGGTGGACACCTCCCTCCATCACTATTAATAACGTGACAAATTTAAAATCTTTGACTGCATGGGCTGAAGATGAATTTAAATGGTCAGCTTTTAACTTTAAGGGTCTTAGTGCTATTTCTGGATCCTTCACTCCTGACGAGTTCCGACGGATAAAGATGTGTACCACATCAAAAGAGGCATGGGATGTTTTTACAACTTACCCATGAAGGAACTAATGTCGTGAAAGAATCAAAATTGCAAAACTTAACAACTCAATTTGAAACTATCACCATGCTTGAATCTGAATGTTTTGATGAATTGTATGCTAGATTATCTAATATTGTAAATACAAGCTTTAATCTTGGTGAACACATTCCTAATTCTAGAGTTGTTAAAAAGATTCTAAGATCTCTGCCTAAGCGTTTTATCCCTAAAGTCGTTGTGCTAAATTCTATGGGTAATTTAAACACGCTTAAATTAGAGGAACTAGTAAGAGACTTACAAACATATGAAATTGATATGTTTCCTAAATCTGTCAAGCCTAAAGATAAGGGAATTGCACTTAATGCCTAGGATAGGAAGAGTGAGGGGTCGGCAATAAAGAGAGTAGAGTCATCTAGAAAAAGGAAGATAGAAATGTCTGATTTCGAGTGTGACCTTGATTTAGATGATTTGGCCTTGTTTGCAAAAAAATTCAAGAAAAATGGATATTTCAAAGATAAAAAGAATTTTGAGAAAAATAAGTTTGAAAAGAAAAATGAAAAATATTTTAAAGACCCTCCTAAGAAAGACGCTGAGAGATGCTATGAGTGTGACAGTAAGGTTCATAGAGCTTTTCAGTGTGCTACTAGGCTGAACAGACTTGCCAAAGAAAAGGGCAAAGGTGTCCTTAATGCTACCCTTAGTGAGAACAGTGAGGTCGAGTCCGTGGACTTTGGAGACGAGTCATCGCATGAGTGTAACTTCACCGCATTCATGGCTAGTAATGTGAGTACCTTTAGTGCTCCTCACGACGATGAGGATGCTACTTCACAGGGACACCTCGATAGCGAGAACGAAGTGAGTGAGGGGGAGGATGCTATAAGTAAGAGCGAGAGTAATCTTCAACGTGCCTACACTGAGTTATATAATGAGTCATTTAAAACCAAAATACGTAAAAAAACGTTAGTTCTTAGGAGAACTGCTTTACAGGAAGATTTAGAAGAAGCAAGAGAGAGAGAGAGTCCTCCACCTGCACTACCTTGAGAGAGAGAGAGTCTGCCTGTGTTGAGAGAGAAAGTCAGTTTAGAGAAAGAGAGAAACTATTTGAAGAGAGAGATTTGTTTTGAGAAAGAGAAAGGGGACTTGATTAATCAAGTGACTAGTCTTATGAGTGAGCTCCATTCCTCTATGGAGACTCGAAAGAAACTTGAAGCCCTTGTAGCCCAGCTTACTCATAAGCTTGAGAGAGCACGGGAAGTCAAGGTTCAAATCGAGGACATATATGTAAAGATGGGAAAGATACTCCTCGGTCCCGCTTTATGTTTTGGTGAGAGGCAGGGAATAGGTTTTGATGGTTCCTCCATGTCCCAAATAGACCCTGGACCAGTTCCTGAGTTTACTACAACTCCATATGGCCATCGTTAAAAACCACGAAGGAGAGTTCGATTAAGAAAAACAAACCAAGCTCTGCCTAAGACTGTGTAATTTTGTACCTAGTACAAAAGAAAGGGCCACCTCAGGGAGTTTTGCTATAGTTTGGGTCGAACACGACCTACTACTACTCCATCACATCGTACTGATGATTTTACCAGTCTAAGGGATCATGTTGAGTGTTTAGCCGACACATCACAAAGTTTGATGGAAGAATTTCGACGGATGTCTTTATTGTCAGTGAATGCTTCTCACATCCCGGCTAAAACCAACAACAACAACAGGGGTAAACAAAAGGTTACCACTTCTTGGGTACCTAAGAAAAATGAAAAGGCCCTTACTGTTCATGTAACTCTCAAAGCACATAATACCTCACAGTGGTATTTCGATAGTGGGTGCTCCAGACATATAACCACTGATGTCTCATTTTTTACCTACCTAGAGGATTATAAGGAAGGTAGAGTCACCTTTGGAGATGGGAGCAAGTCTAGCATTGTAGGATGAGGTACAGTAGAGTTACTAGGATTTCCTAAGCTAGAGAATGTTTTGCACGTCAAAGGTTTGAAATCAAACCTTCTCAGTATTAGATAGTTGTGCTACACTGACTTTGTCGTAATATTTGACCGGGATGCATGTAATGTCTATAATCAAGACGGTAAACTTTTAGTGCAAGGGGTGAGGACAGAGGATAACTATTATGGGACTGTGCCCAAATCCTCACTCATCTACAACAGCGCCACAATCACTCCTATAGATCTGTGGCACTAACGTCTAGGTCACGTGAACTTTAGATATTTGATGCGTTTTCCTAAAAAGGACCTAGTATGTGGCTTACCAACACTTAGAAAGACAACTTCCATGGTTTGTGGACCCTTCCAGTTGGGAAAGAAAATTCGTAGCCCCCATAGGAAGTTGAATTCCATTACCACTTCACGAGTACTTGAGTTGATACACATGGATATCATGGGTCCTACTCGTACAGAGAATCTGGGTGGTAAGAGGTACATTCTAGTGATGGTAGATGATTTCTCCATATATTCGATTGTAGGTTTTCTGAGAGAAAAATCCGATGCTATTGAGTTTCTAATGACTAAGTGCCGTGTCCTACAAAACAAACACGATGTCACTATCAACATAATGAGTAGTGACGATGGCACTGAATTTATGAAGCAAAAAGTAGATCTTTACTGTGATAGCTTAGGAATCAAACTTGAGTTTTCTGCTATGAAGACTCCTCAGCAAAATGGGATTATTATGAGAAAGAATATGACGATTCAGTAAATGGCTAGATCTATGCTTTTAGGTCGTAAAGTTGCTAAGAGATTTTGGGCAGAGGCAGTGTCTACTGCATGCTATACGGTGAATAGGGTTTATCTTTGTCCACACAAACTTAAAATGCCTTATGAATTGTGGACTGGAAAGAAGCGCAACCTTTCATATTTCCGTGTCTTTGGGAGTAAATGCTACCTCCTACGGGATAGAGAAAAATTAGGAAAGTTCGACTCCCAAAGCGACGAGGGAATATTGCTAGGATATTCATCTAATAGTAGAGCTTATCGGGTCTTTAACCTGAAGAGCTCTAAAGTGATAGAGTCAATAAATGTTACTGTGCAAGATGATGAACCATCGACGTCTGTTGACTTCACCCATTTAAGTGAGGATGACACACTACTTTTTGATGATCCCACTGTGTCTCCCACATCTAGGGTGGACCCTACTCCTTTTCTAGGGACACACCTACTTGGGTTTGCAAGAGTCGTGATCCTTCCACCATTGTTGGTGATCCCACTTTAGGGGTCAAGACTCGTGCTCAGCTAGAGAATGTTGTTAGCCATGTCTGCTACACATCTAAATTCGAGCCCAAGAATCACAAAGAAGCACTCAAGGATGAACACTGGATATCTGATATGCAGGATGAGTTACTTCAGTATAAAAAGAACATGAAGCACCTTATACCTTTGACTTACTTAAGTCTATATTGTATAAGTGCTCAACTAATTTGGAAATAGTGACAAAATTGGTTGTCTAACCTAGAATCCAAAGAACCTCAGAATTATTCTCTCTAATCCTCTTCAATGATCCAAATAAGGTATACATTGAATCACACTACACACATTAGAAGTGCATACATGTGTATATATTGCTTAAAATTGATTGTGTGTTATATTCCCCTTAAAATGTTGTTTTAATAATTTTTAAACATTTTTAAAATAATGTTTTCTTAAATAAAAAGTGCTTTTATAAACTTTGTGGGGTTAAAATGATATTATGTAAAATATGTTTTTCATTAGAATGTTTGATTGGGTAGAATATCAAAGCGCTAGAGACTTTAGGGTGTTACCTGTAATTACTTTTGACGCGCGTTTGCAAGCCATTAGAATGCCAACACTTGTCACGTTCCTGATATCTCACTTTGTGTTTGTTTTGTGAGAGAACTTTCTGGTGTATTGAGGATCGTTAGATCAAACCTTATCTATGGCCTGCATGCGTTTTAAGTCTATCCATGTGCTATTACTTTGGACCAATCACATTCGATTTAACCACCGCTGTTTTACTACCCTTGGATCAAGTCAACATAAGGAAGACCTAATCTCAACCGTTGATTTCGATCAGAAATCCAGAACCTTCCTTGGATCCTATATAAACCCTCCTATTCTCAACCTTTGGGAACTTTTGGCAGTCGTCCAAATTGAGAGAAAAAAAAGAGAGAAGAGAGAAGTGAGAGAGAAGAGAGAAAAGAAAAGAGAGAAAGAGAAATGTGTTAGAGAAACCCTAACCCTAACCCTAAACAACTTCAAATCATCTTCAAACCTTCGTATATACAAAACCCCAAACACAACCTTGAGTGTTTGTGAGAGAGTGGTGGTACTGGTTTGTTCATTTGAAGTTGTAACCTCTTGATCTGTGATCTTATTACCAACTTAAACATTTTTGTGAAGATCTGTATTTCTTTATTATAGAAATATTAGATCTACACTTTGCATGTTATATTTCATTAGATCTGCATATTTCTTTCTCGTTTTAAGAAAATCTTTGCTGATTTAGATCTGTAAATATTTTATGGTTTCTGTTCTTATGAAACTTAACCTTGACCTAGTTGGATTCTCACTTGGAGATTTTCAATCTCAAAAATATTTTTAAAACAGAGATTGATTAAGATCTTGACCGATTTTGAAGCAAGATATCCGTGGAATCTAGGATAAATGAAAGGTCAAAAAGGTTCTAAGTTCTGTAAGAAAGAAAGAAAAGAAAATCACAGCATATAGTCTTTATATGTAATTTTCTAGGACTGTCTGTAAAAACTAAGTGTGTGTGAGTTCATGCATGCTGATAGGAATCACATCACAAACACTTGACACACTACCACACTGGAAGTGTTGTGAATAAGATCAAAGATTATTGAGTCGACACAAGGAAGCTAAAGCAAAGGGGAAGTTATCAAACTGTAAGAACATCATCAACAATCAGATCTACGAGTAGTTAGAAGGACACCAAGTGGGGTATATTCCTAAACTTAGAATAGGCTGAGTTGTGTGCATGTATGTTGTATTGTTTGTAACTGCTATTTGTTTTTAGTGGATTTTTACTTTTATGACTTAGAAGTCACCGTGGATGTTTCCTCTATTGGGAGAGGTTTTACCACGTTAAAAATTGTGTGTTCTGATTATCTTCATCTCCTCATCTCATTCTATAGTGTGCTGAATTTTTGAAACTATCTTAGTTTTAAAACTGATTACAAAGTCTTGGTTATTCTCGTACATAAGTTTTTGTAAACACATCTTGTTGTTTATCATTTTTATTTTCAAAAGAAAAGGGTTTCTTCAACAAACATCTCGGAGTTGCTTATACAGTTTAATCTTGTATTAAACGGCATTAGCAACGTTTTTCAGAACAATATCTGGGAACTTGTCCCCCGGCCTAGTGAGACGAATGTAATAGGTACAAGGTGGATTTTCAAGAATAAAATGGAAGAAAATGGTAGCATAATTAGAAACAAGGCTAGGTTGGTCGCTCAACGCTACACACAGATAGAGGCTGTAGACTTTGGGGAGACATTTGCTCCTGTTGCGAGGCTTGAGTCCGTTCGCTTACTACTCGCCATTGCATGTCATCTGTGCTTCAAGCTATATCAAATGGATGTCAAGAGTGCCTTTCTAAATGGCATTCTATAGGAGGAGGTTTACGTGGAATAACCAAAAGGGTTTAAAGACCTTAAGCACCCCGAGCATGTCTACTATCTAATGAAAGATTTGTATAGTTTGAAGCAAGCCCCCATGCTTGGTACAAGAGGCTTACTTCCTATCTCTTAGCCCGTGGCTTCAAGAGAAGGGGAGTTAATATAAAGTTGTTCGTCAGGAGAGATGACGGTCCTATTTTGGTTTCCCAGGTCTATGTAGATGACATAGTCTTTGGATCCATATGATCCCAGCATGCTCACCATTTTGAGGAGGAGATGAAAAGTGAGTTTGAGATGAGCATAGTAAGTGAGCTTACTTTCTTCCTTAGTCTCCAGGTTCCTAAGCTTGAGGATGGGATGTTCATCTCCCAATCCAAGTATGCTAGAGTCCTAGTGAAGAAATTTGGTTTAGACTCTGTACGCATGCACGTACACCTATGAGTACTTATATCAAGCTTAGTAAGGACACTTCGGGAAAGGATGTGGAGCAAACCTTGTATCAGAGTATGATAGGTAGTCTTCTCTACTTGACTGCCAGTCGCCCCGACATAGCCTTTAGTGTTGGAGTACGTGCGAGATATCAGGCATCCCCAAAAGAGTCACACTTACTCGCTCTAAAACGTATTGTCAAATACGTGTGTGGGACTCTCTCCTACGATATTTGGTATTCCTTTTATACTGATAACCATATGCTTGCCTATTCAGATACCGATTGGGCCGGGGATGTAGATGGTTGTAGGAGCACTTCTGGTGGGTGTTTCTACTTTGGTTCTTCTCTTGTCTCCTGGATAAGCAAGAAGCAAAACTCCATCTCTTTATCCACTGCGAGGGATGAGTACATCGCCGTCGGGAGTTGTTGGACGCAACTCTTGTGGATGAAGCAAATATTGGAGGGTTATGGGATTTCACAGGACACCATGACCATCTCCTGTGATAACACGAGCAGGATACACATATCTCGTAATCCTATCCAACATTCACGCACAAAGTACATCAGGATACGTGATCACTTTATACGTTAGTTAGTTGAGGATAAAGTCATATCCCTGAGTTTCATACCCACCGACCTTCAGTTAGCCGATATTTTCTTTTTATAAACTTTTTAGAAAAGCACAAAAAGATTTTTGTATTTTGTTTACACCTCTTATGGATGAGAATTTAAGATAGCTGAGTCACAACTTCCATTTCCATTATTCACGTGATTGTTTATAGTGATTTGAGACGCTACATCATTGTATCCATGTGCTTTACACTGTTTGGAGTCTTTGAGATGTGATTAGTGACATCTTTCTACATGTTTGGCTCCTTATCTCCTTTATTGCACACATGTACAACTTTATTTGATTATTGTACTTGTCTATCACATATTGGCTTGAGTGTTTCCATATCAAATTTGTTTATACAATGAACCATATGCGATAAAACTTGACAAGATTGGAATGGATGTAAAAAAACTGTTTGGTGAGATTGTGTGGTATTTTAAAACAATGAAGGGCTACAAAAGGTACTTATCTATCCTTTGCGATTAAGCCACCATTTCATTGGACCTAAAACATTGAGGAATTTTAATTATCCGGGGTCCTAAGAGGTTAAAAGAGCCCGAAAAAATTTAAAGGCAATAAAAAGCAATTCAAGCCGAATATGGGCCATTAGGTTTCACCATCAATTATCCAATGTTTGAGAATTTAAATCACCTCTAAACAAAATATAAATCTGGGGGAGTTTGGTTGGAGAATTTAAACGGGTTTGCACTTCCTTGAAAGTTATGAAAAAGCATTAAATAGTTTTGGACGTTATTGGTGTGGAAATCACTTTCAGCTTTGATTTGCTAATTTGATCGAGTCAATTTCTTATAATTACATATTTTTTAAACCTAAGGAAGATGTTGAGTTCATTCGTTAGAAATATCCGATATTCATCGTGCACATATGTTATGTTTGTATGCATTGATTTTCCTATTAAATTTTCTCACCCCCTACATTTCCGCTATCACCGACTTGGTTGTTTTTGTGTTTTTTCATGGTGTGATTCTTTGTTGTATATTTTGTGTGAAGTTTTTTTTGAAAAATTCAAAAATAGAACATTTATTACCTTGTGGCACTCTCCATTTGCATTTATTTGTGCTTCTCATATCTGTCTATTTGGGGACATCATAAAAAGGGGGAGAATGGATTATGGGGAGAATTGTTTGGATGATTTATCAATGATTTTCTTAAGCTTAATTGATTCGATTTTTACATATCATTATATTACAAACTGTTGCATGTCACGTGTATCTGCTTTATCTCATGTGTGTAGGTACAAAATTGATGATTATTGGATTACACACCCTGATGAAAAAAGCTAAAGATTTGAAGATGTTGAAGTTTGGTTGACGACATGTCAGTTGGTATACTCAGTTTGAGGGTGTAATGGGGATATTATGTTATATGTCATTTGTTTTATGTAGATAGCATAATTCGGAATTTTTATGTATGTACCGACATAGACATAGGGGGAGATTTGTAAGGACATAATTTTATAAATGTTCGGGGTAGAATCTAGGAATTTTCTATTTGTCCTATATCACCATGTGTATGTCTGATACTGCTACATTCGGCACGTCAACACGATCATCCATCAAGGTCTTGATCTGAATCCATGCATCCACCATCTTTACACATGCATCATGCTACATGCGACGTGCTGCTCAACTGTTCCCACTACTCCACGACGCGTTATTGATAAAATGGTTTATTGGAGTTGTTAATATTCGTATAAATATTTGGGAATTTTTTAGAAAATATTTTTTGAAGTCTAAGTTATTTTTAACACAAAAGCAAAATTTTTTTCTAAGTGTTGAAGCAGACTTTTCTTGGTCGTTGAGTTCATTCGAACGGCATCTCTCTATCGTTCAAGAGACATAAGGATCTCGCACGATCTCAGTCGAGCGGCATGTGGCCTCGTTCGAGCGACACGTGTCCTCGTTCGAGAGACATTCCTATCTCGTTCGAGCGACGTCGCCACCACGATTCTCGTATAAATATCTGTACCCATTCTACACATTTTTCCAAGTTTTTTTCGCTCACATTTCTGCGATTTACAACCCAGAAAATAGACTTCAATTTTTTAAGTTTTCATGCCTTTTTTAATCACCAAACCATTCCCATATATGTGTGTGAATCTTTAAACCTTCAAAGGATCATTTTAATTCATCTGGAGTAACTTGTGGAGAAGTCGACTCTTTTCCATTGCTACCCATCAGGAGTTCTTACGGGAGATTTCGACCGATGACATTGGAACCGACACCTGAGGGTATTTCGTATGTCACTTATGTTTTCAGTATAATCCGTGTAAACCGTTCATTACAAATTATAGTGAAAATAAAAAAAAGATTTTTCCCTTTGGGGGATTTTTCCTCATTTGTGTGTTTGTTTGTGATTGAATGTTTTTGCATGATCATATTGTCTTCAATCACACCTAGATGCATGTTTTAGGATTTAATTGAACAACTGAGTTTAATTAATAATTTCTTTGTTTGAACAAAAGCGCACTCTCAGTATCACAAGGAATTCATAGTGATCATATCTAGTATGAAAAGATGATTTCGAAATATCATCTTCCTTAATCTTCAATTGGTGATAGCCTGGGTCAATCTTTGAAAATACTTGAGCACCTTGATGTTGGTCAAACCAATCATCTATACGAGATAAGGGGTATTTATTCTTAATGGTCGCCATATTTAGTTCACGATAATATATACATAACCTCATTATCCCATCCTTCTTTTTAACAAATAACACTGGAGCCATAACCTCATTGTCCCATCCTTCTTTTTAACAAATAACATTGGAGCACCCCTAAAGGGATACAATTGGTCTAATAAAACCCTTGTCTAACAGATGTTGTAATTCCCTTAATTCTAAAGGTGCCATACAATAAGGTGGTTTCCAGATTGGTATAGTTCGAGGAATAAGGTCAATCATAAAATCTATTTCTCTACTGGGAGGAAGACTGGGTAAATCAACTGGAAAAATACCTTGAAAATGTTTAGCTATAGGAATATATTTTAAACTAGGCTCTTTTGTTTGCTAATCAATAACACTTACAAGGAATCATTGACACCCCTTCTTAAAAAAACTACATGCTTGAATTGCACAGATAGTACGCATGGGAGATAGGATGCCATTTCCTTCGAAACTAAATTCTGGTTGGTTCGGGATTTAGAAAGTAACTCTCTTCTCAAAACAATCTACCTTAGCATGATACGATGCTAACCAATCCATCCCCATAATTAATTCAAAGTCTCTTATGTCTAAAACTATCAAATCGGAGAATAGTTTATGACTACTAACATCTATAGGGCAAGACTTATATACTAATGTTCCCATCAATAACTCACCCGAAGGAGTAGAAACGTGTATGATATGATTCAAGGGTTCGGGCATATGAGGAAGGCGATTAACAAAACGCACTAACACAAATGAATGGGTAGATCTAGGATCTATTAAAACTTGAAAAGGTTGGGCACATATAGAAAGTGTACCTGACACTACTGCATTAGAAGCTTAGGTATCAGAACATGTAAAAACTCTACCCTGTCTGCATTGGTCCTTCTTTTCTACTAAAGGATGTATCAGAATCCTTGCTGGGGTTGGGCAGTCTTTTATCTGATGTCCTGTCTTTCCACATCTAAAACAAGCCCCTGTATCCTTATAACAAGGTCGTTCTTCATGCATCTTCCCATATCATTGACATATCTTGTTATTAAAATGTATGTTATCACTAGCTCCCCCAACATTGGATGTACTCCTAAAATTATTTCTATTATTTAGGTTCCTCCCTATTTGTTCCCCAAACTTCCTCTTACCATATCTAATTCTATTGTACTTCTCGCCATCCGTCTTAGCTATCGTATCCCTAGACACGATGTCACTATATGACGTCAACTTCATGATGGAAATTCGACTACGAATACTCAACCTTAACCCATGTTCAAACTTTTTGGCTTTTAAAACATCAGTTACCACAACATAAGGTGCAAAACGGGATAACTCGGTAAATTTTACCTCGTATTGACTAACCGTCATATTCCCTTGCACTAGACTCATGAACTCAGCTGCCATTTCATCTTTCAACATTTTAGGAAAATATTTCTTATAAAAGATCACTAAGAAGTCATTCCAACCTATGTAAGTATTCCTCTCCTCGTGTATTCTCTTAGTCATTCTCTACCAATGTTCGGCTTCACCTTCTAACATAAATGTTACAAATGAAACCTTGTGTTCATCTGTATACTTAAGAACATCGAGCATCTTTTCCATCTGCATCACCCAACTTTCTTCTTTAGTGGGGTTAGGAGTACCTTTAAAAGAAGGCGAATTCAACTTCTTGAAATGCTCAATGGTATAAGTAGTTAGTTCAAGATTCTTTGGTGCTCCATTATTTACATGATGCTCCACAATCTTTGTCGAACTCTCAATCGCCTTGTATGCACCTTCCAGTACTTCCATACTTAAACCACTACTTCTCGTAGTTGACCTTGTCTTGGTCATTTTCTACTGTCATGGCCAAACATAAGACGTATTATACTAACTCAATATTGCAAATTAGAAGAACCATTATATGTAAACTGTAAGACATATAGAGGGTTATCACATAAGTCGAATATTTAATCCTATCTCCTATGTATGGAAACTTAAAATCTATAACATTCGAACCTTATGTCGAGTAGTCTACGGGTTCATAACCTATGATCTAATACCACCTCTGTCACGACCCCGCCCCAAATATTAGTAGTAGAGCACGAGTGTCTTGACATGCCACCAAGGCAACAAATGCTCCGAATTAAACTATTTCCTTAAATAAATGTAGCGAAAATATATTCAGATGGTCATGAATCATAAACTACTCAAAATGAAGGAATTACATTATCAGATCTATCTAAAGGAAACTTTATTTCTATTAAAAGTAACGACTTACAACTTAAGACATAATTTAAAACTTATTACAAGAGAGCTAAACGTGCTCTATATGATAAAACAAAAATTTTAATTAAGATAACAAAAAGAGCTCTAAAAGATGAATCTTCAATATAGTCCTTTTACGTTCCCTCCGCGAGCCTATTTATTTCCTAAAAAATGGTTATTTATGAAACATCACCTAAAAGCCGAGTGAGATTCAATCCTCAGACATTCTAGGGGTTTTCAGAAACTGATACCTATCGAATTTAGAACAAAAGGGATATATATAGAGAAATAGGAATTTGATGTAATATATATAAAGTAACTGAGAATGTATACTGTCAGAATAAACAGTTCAGAACATAATTGATAAAACATTTGAGCAATAAGTTAATTACTCAGTTTTAGTGGCCATGCATTCTCTAATACCCAGACAGACAGATAGTGTCACCAAATATTTCCACCTGGTAACAACACAGACAGAAAATGATGATCTATGGAACAACGCCTTGTTTAGGGCACACTAGCGATAAACCAGCTGGGAAGGTACCACCCAAATATTTCCACCCGGTAGTCAAGGCAAACATAGTCAGAGAGTTTCCATAGGCCAAATCAAATTTTTTAGAATTTAAATCAGATGTTTATATCGGGAGATATACACGTATAACAAATGATGAAATCATCGGTATCAGATGTATTTTGAGAATAAAAGAATTTAACAAAAAATATATAGTTTGAATAATGTCATATAATTGAAATGCACAAGGATTGTTAGAGTACTCACCTAAAACACTAGTACGAAGTTACATTTGTTGAGTCTTGGATTACTCGTTAATCTTAAGACGAAACTTCTTCTTAAACTTTCCTTCACTTTCTCTCGTTATTTCTCTATGATCTTTTGAATGAATTTCGTGTAATAACTGATCCTAAATGCCTTATTTATAGTTTCCCAAAATTATTAGGCTGTTGACATGTGTCCTGATGACTAAGCATTCATTTTGATGAGTCGGCGTTAGCGTGTCGCGTAACGGAGCTGTCTTGCAGTATTAATTTGCCGAATGATGACACGTGTATTGGCTTTCTCTAATTTCATGACATGTGTTTTGTCCTTTTCTTCAAAGGCGACACATGTGCGGTGGAGGTGTCAAAACCTAGCACGAGGTGTCAAGTTATTAAAGGTATAAGGGTCATTTTACACATGAAGGGCATTTTGTTAATTTCACACTATATTTTCAATATTTCTTAGAGGTCCTTGACAATATTTTGTTTACAAAATGGCCTTTCGATATTATCATTTTAGTCCTTGAAAATTTCGTTATTTAAAATCAAGTTATAAAGTTTCATAAAATTATATTTTTTTAACCCTGAAATTTATCATTTAGCTTAGGATATGCTATAAGACTTTGATTTAATCCATTTTGATGAAGAAGGAGGCTATTTCAAAGTGTTTAAGTCAGAAAAACCATCCTCCCCTTCCAACCAATCAAAATATAACACATGGTATGGTAATAAGACAAAATACGACTTAAAGGATGGACAGATTTGCCCTTATTTCGTAATGTTGATATAATTTCTTGTTCGAACCTCCGTTTAACACACCGTTTGTTGTGTTACAAACCTAATTCATATACCTACAACTTTTTAGTTTTTTTAGCCTCAAGTCAATTATTATATTATAATGGTCAAAACTAGTCTCCATCATGAATATTTCTATCGAAAACTTCAAAATTTTATGTTTGTAACTAATTCGATATTTCATGATTTATGAAGGTAGGATTTTGACTAAAAATAATAAATTAACATTATGTACAATAATAACACATTATCCATATTAACATTTAAAACAAACTATATATGAACATATAAGAGTGGGGTCATTACAGAATGTGGGGAAAGTACCTAACACCTTCCCATTCCTTATCTTAGTCCCCCGACCATTGATTCGTTTATTTTTGTACGCATGAATATGTATTTTGATTCTGTTCTCTGAGGAAGACTACATTTCTTTTGTCTGTTTTGAGAAAAATGGGCTCACAACTCCATTTCTTCATGTTCATCCCCTTTTGACGATGACCGATTTATATCCGAGGCAACCCTCAAAGATATTTGCATGAGTAGTGAAAATAAGACTCCGATATCCTCAAATCACCAGCTCGTGTGGGAGAGGGGGCTTTCTACGATTTTCCCTCTCTTCTCAATTTTTTTCAGAGGAATCAAACTCGGATGTCCACACTGATGACTTTGATGGGGAGGTTCTACAGTACTAGACTCTATTTCCACATGGGTGTTATTTATTTGCTCTCCTACTTTTCTATATGTGTACATGAGCCTTCACTTGTATTTTACCTTACTCTCGTACTTACATCTTTTATATATCACCTTCTTATCACATGATTCACCTTTTATTCACTTGTATGAGTTCACCATGTTTCACCCTCAGCTTACTTATATATATTCACCATTATCACTTCATACACTCACACTCGTATATAGTCTCACTCTTACTCACATGTTTCTCACACCACTTGTAGATTATCCATGCTTAGCTTCACTAGCACATACACTCACATTATTCTTACTTGTATATATCTTCATGCTCACTTACACACACTTCACACACCACTTGTAGATTATCCATTCTTAATCTCAGTAGCACACACTTCCACATTTCTCTTATTTGTATATATTCACGTGATTTATTCACTCACACTATTCACATGTTACTCTCTCAACTTGCACATACATCTCGCTCACTTGTATATTCGCATGCCTCACACTTTGTATCTATCACCATGCCTTGTATTGTCTCTATGATCTATGTATATACTTGCTAGTTTCGCTCTCCATGTTTAATCCCCTTATCCCATGCTAGTTGTTTATTTTATACTCTCCCTCATAATGGTAATATTTCCCTTATTTAACATACATAAAATTCTCCATAAGATACTAATTAAAACTCATGCATTCTTTCACACTACATCACTTGAGCATGTCAATATTGATCAAAACTTTATCCCATACTTGGGGGTCACTTCATGATGGGTGTAGATCTTTCAGGGCATGTTAACCTAAGAGATATGAGTCCCTCCTTCCATTGGCCTTGCACCTTTGACGTATATCAAACAGTTCCCCCGCATCATACCGCTTGACCGAACTCACGATGAGAGGTATGTAGCAGGTAACTTGTTCACATACGTTGAGTATATCGAATTCACTCTCATGCATATCGTCTCCATGAGGTATATCATGAGGCAATTCACATACACTCAGGTATATCAAATGGCTTGTCCACATGTACTAATGTATAATTGCCTTTATAGGTAATATGTATATGGTTGAAGTCATGCCAAATAAGGGAACCCTTCCACTATCCCACCAAATGCATCAACCTCATATAGGCGTATACCCTAGGACACTCATACCTAGTCTATCTGTTATAATGTGAAACTCTTACAAAATTTCAGATCGCCCTACCACCCAAATTTTCACGTTATTTCACCCTTTTTTAAATAAGACCCTGCCCGTGAGCCTGAAAACAAATCAAACCGTGTCTTACATCATGTACCCTATTTTTTCCCCAGACACGGGTCATGTTCGACATTTTTTGTATCCTAAGAGAACATAATACAAGTGGAACCTAATGATAATAACCATGATGAGGATTTTCCTTTCACTCCGTTAAAAAAATTCCAAAAACATTTTCTCCCATTTTAAAAGAAAAATAAAATACTAAAAATATTCTTTTTCACCTCAAAATAAATCGAAATCATTTTTCCTCTCAGGTCTGATGGCGTACCCTAATTTTGGCTCGGCTCCCTATTAGTTTCGATGTTTCGTCAAATCACCCCAAAATTCTATTGCTTCTTCTGTCGCTTCCATTAAGTTTGATATCTCCCTCCGAAAGTTATTCATGGAAATCATAGACCAGGATGATAATGTTCGACTATATCTGATGACCATCCTAGCCAAGCTTAATGCTAAGATTGAAAACCTCCAAGCTTAAGTCCAAGAGATGCAACGACACCGGTCCCAGACTCTATAGGCTTCTAAACTCGAAATCATCTTTCTTCATATCGTGGGTCCACCTTCTCCTGAACCAGTTTAGGTCTTGAAAGAATATCAACATTACCTGCTTGTCCCACCTGCAAATAAGCTACCACCAACTTAGTTATCTATCCCGAATCTTGCCGAGTCTGGGGATAATCTACCAATACTAGTGGATCCTAAGGAGGAAGAGTCGAATAAGGTCAAGGAGGACCTTAGGCTGGTGTAAAAAAAATTCGACCAAGTTAACATCTTAGGGAACTAAATGGACTACACTTCCATGTGTCTCTATCCCAAAGTCACACGACTAGAGAAATTCAAGATGCTAGACATTGTGAAGTTCGGAGGCAGCAAACCTCAAATTGTGCACCTACGTAGCTATCATAGTACAATGAATCTCCTTAGGCCGTCAGAGGAGAGAATGGCTTAAAAGTTCGAGCAAACCTTGAAAGAATGTGCCCTCAGGTGGTTCTTGTTCTTCGAGGAATCTAAAATTCGCAGTTTGGGTGGACTTGTCCAGACAATTCATGTCATAGTACAAGTACAATGAATAATTATAAGTTACACAAAGAGAGTTAAAGATACTTAAGAAAAATTTAGGGGAGTCACTCAGTAGTTTTATCAAAAGATGGAGAGAAAAATATGCTACCATGACCAAATGGACATCAGAAGAAGAGCAAGTTAGCATAGTAAAGAAAAACTTCATGCCCCATATCCGAGTTTTGATGGGAGGTCAATACTACCCTTATTTTAAAGCCCTCCAGGAGGCTAGTGTAGAGATTGAAGAAGGATTTTCTAGTCACAAAGCCGATTCTGAACCACGAGGTTGATCGAATAATTCTCTTTATGAAATTATGAAAAGCCGGCCAATACCTCAGTCTTAACAATCAACAACACATCATAACCTACCACTTCTTGGACACCTGAAAGCCATCCGAACCCTGACAAAAAAGAGTATACTGAAATCCACTCTCCCTTATCGAATGTGTACCAATCATTTCTTTCCTAAAATCATATTAATCCATTAGAACCTCGACTATTGCCTAATCATTTTCCCAAATATTCCAGACATGACGATCATTATGATTTCCACCAGATTACTGGGCACACCACTGATCCATGCTTTCACCTAAAAAATGTGATTCAAATTCTTATAGACCGGGGTATCATCGCTCTACCAACCAATCCTAAATCTAACACAACTCATAACCCTCTCCCTGGACACAAAATTAGGGTGAATGCAAGATTCCAAAAATAAATCCCGAATATGACCCCTCTACCAAAATAAAGCCCATCGAAACACTTAAAATACTGATAGTCTCACTAAAACTGCTTAAGGTTTGCCCATTCCTCCTCCTTCATCCTACAAGCTTTGACGATCAATATCTATCACTCCTCACCCTATCTTGTATTTTTGTTCAGACCTTCTCAGAAGGGGATGCATGGAATTAACTACAGTTCTAGACTAGCTCCAAAATTTTGGGTTGAAATTGCCCTCATAAATGACTATTGACTTCGAGAAGTTCAACTGTATGTTCATAGAAGCCCGAAAGTGGTCCCGAGAATCAGATAAATGGGTTATGCCTATGGAAGAATTCATCCTAGATGAAATTGTACATATCATATTAGATGCGTTCCTTCAGAAAAGAGAGATATAAAGTGACTTCGAGTTGCTTATTATCTTGAAGCTTGAAAGGCGCTTAGTCCCTTTATTTCATCACTTCCACGCTGACTGAGAAGAGATATATGATGAAGTTATGGAAGTTGTTGAGTGTGCTGACTATTCTTGGAAATATGACATCATTGCCACCGGGTGGGGTGATGATTTCGATAGCTCGAACAGTGAATCAGAGGGTGAGGATTTCCCTAAACCACGGTATGACCCTGCTGACAAGAAGACAAAACCCATGCTAAAAAGTTTATTTGAAGATGACATCACCTAAGATGAAGAGAAGAAACATGAGGTGGAGCCTATGATAAATAAAACCATGAACACCATTAAAAATTTTGGGGACAATAATACTGATGAGTTGTTCAACCTGCACATATTGGGGCTAGACCTCTGCATGATCAGCTAGGAAGCCCCATTGTCTGAACCATCTGAGAATATCTTCGCTACTAAAGCATCCCTCCTCAATTGACATGCCATTCCAGTTCAACCCACCCAAGTCAACCAGACCCTACCATTGATTCTCTCCAAGAGATGTATATGCCCACTACTTTTTATCCCATCTGTGATATAATTATAAACGATACCTCCCTTGATGAGGTCCTCACTGCTGTATTTTATGTAAGCTATTTTAATGAAATAAAAGATAATTTTGAATATCTTATCGTGTCTTACATTAATTTCCTTGATTCGAATAAAACTTTTGATGAAGACGACTTAGTACATGAATAATTCTTAACTGATCTCAATAAGAAAAAAAATAAACAACATAATCCCATTCAAACTAATAATGATGAGACTATTGTTATTAATCTTGGTTCTAGTATCCATCTATGCAAGAATAGGATAAGGTCCACCCTCGATGAGCATGGGCGATCGAATTTTAAATATCTTCTCAAAGTGTTTGTGGAGGTCTTTGCATGGAACTATGATGACAGACTTGCATTGATCCAAAGATATCTCAGCATGAGATCTCTACCTTCCCAGAGAGAAAACATGTCAAGTAGAAACTGAGGAAGCTCTGAATAGAATGCTCCCTAAAGTTCAAAGAAGTAGTAGTGAAACAGTTAAACGTAGGCTTCATTCGCATAGTCGAATATCCTACATGGCTTGTAAACATCGTTCCCATGACAAAATCGGGAGGGAAAGTTTGCATGTGCATCAACAATTCAGATATGAACAAGGTATCCCGAAAAGATGATTATCTTTTGCCAAATATTGACATGATCATAAAAAACACAAACAATCATGCCCTTAAGTGTTTTGTTGAATGCGTTACCGGGTTCAATCAAATTAATATGTATCCTAACCACCAAGAAAAGAATGCCTTCATCATCCCACGGGGAACCTTTTGTTACACAATCATGACATTTGGATTCAAGAATGCTAAGTCTACCTACCAGAAGGCTGGTACAACCATCTTGCATGACCTTATACATAAAGAAGTTGAGATCCATATTAATGACATGATTATTAAGTCCAAGACTTGGGAAATTTGCATTCCTACCCTGAGTAAATTCTTCGAGCGGTTGCGACAGTACTAAATATGACTCAACCCATAGAAATGTGTTTTCAACGTCACCAAGGAAAACTCCTCGGGTTCATGGTCAGTGAAAAAGGGATTGAAGTAGACCCCTCCAAACTAAAATCGATACTAGAGATGCCACTTCCCCATATGGAAAAATAAGTGTGTGGATTCCTGGGTAAGCTATAATACATGTGTTGATTCATCAACTAACTGACCTCTATTTGTGAGCCCATATTCAAGATTCTTCGAAAGGATTTAACCAAGGTTTGGAATGAGGCGTGGAAAGAAGCCTTCGATCAGATCAAACAATACCTCACCCAACCTATGGTGCTCATGCCTCCATAGAAAGGTGTCCCCCTACTCTTATACTTAAATGTCACCAACATTATATCAAGGGCTTTACTGGCCTAATACATTAAGAAATCTCGTAAGAAGAGAGAAATATACTACGCTAATTGAAAGATAGTCGAATACAAGGTAAACTACATTGTATTGGAGAATGCATGTGTCTCTATGGTTTGGGTCACATAGAAACTACGACACTACATGCTTTCACTCCTCATTAAATTAGTGTCCCGAATATATCCCATGAAATACTTACTAGAGAAGCCTGCTCTGTCTTGCCACATGTCTCATTGGCTGATGTTACTGGTCGAGTTTGACATCGTTTATATCACATAGAAAGTAATGAAAGGGAGATATATATATATGATTACCTTTCCAACAATCCCATGGAGGTAACAGAAGTTTGGATCTTCATATTCATATATGGAGACATCCTCTTCACCTCTCACGAGGACCTCATGTGGAAGATGTTCTTTAACGGAGCTGCCAACGAGAAAGGGTATAGTATTGCGATACTCCTGATCACTCCTAATGAATATAACACCCCTATTTCCATTAAGTCGGGGTTCCCTTACACCAACAATATGATAGAATATGTGGCATGCACCGTAGTCTCAAGATCACCCTTGAGAAAAGAATCAAACAAATGGACATCTATAGAGACTCAACCTTCATTGTCGAGTAAATTCTTAAGGAATGGATAGTCAAAGACGAGAAGCTCCCACCCTTCTATGATTACTTAGAAGATCTCGCCGTACAATTCAAATATGTCACCTTTCATTACCTTCCTCTCTTAAGGAATAGCCTAGCTGATTCACTAGCAACCTTGGCATCTATGGTCGACATGCCCGAAGTAATAACAATGGCCCCCTTTCTGGTCCAGAAACTAGTTTTGCCCACTCACTTCTACCACATTGAGCTTGTTACATAAGAAGATTCGAACATAAAAGGATTGTGGTACTATGACATTTGGTTCCTCCTAAAATATGGTAGGTATCCCCGAGACAAGAATAAGAAAGATCGTGCAACTCTTTGCAAGCTATCAATCTACTATATCACGTGCGACAAAGCACTCTTCAAGAGGAACTTTGATAGAACCCAATTGAATTGCATAATAGGGGATGGGATCAAAGATATAATGTAGAAAATCCATATTGGAGAATATGAGAGTGTATGAACGATCACATGCTTACTAATAAAATACCCGCCAAGGGTACTATTGGACCACTATGGTTAAAGACTGAATTACTTATGTTCAAAGATGCCTCAAATGCCAGTGGTTTGCAAACCTCTAGCACTTGCATCCTCGAGAGTTGTACAACATGACCTCTCCCTGGACCGTATGTACTTAGGGTATAGACATCATAGGGAAGGTCACTCCCTAAGCTTCAAACGGGCACATTAATTACTTCATAAAATGGGTTGAAGATGAGTCATATGCATTATTGAATGTGAAGAAAGTAGGAAAGTTCATCATAAAGAACATCATCTACCGCTAAGGAGTTCTGATTGGACATAAATATTGTATATTTATTCCCCTAATTTTCGTGCATTTGTGAACCCTGTAGAAGGGTGCTATCAATAGAAAAAAAGCAAACAAAATAAAAAAATACTCTCTTATTAATGACACCCGAGAGGTACCCGCGAGGGTCACCAAGAAGCACAAAAGCCATTACGAAGTGTCAGCGCCGCAGCAAGTTTCTGCGCCACTGCAAGTGCCGGCGCCACTTCAAGGGTCAGCGTCACTGCAAGGCTCAGCGCCACTGCAAGGGTCACTGCAGAAATGTTATTCGAAAAGTGCTACTACGGGGTTTTTGATAGAAACTCATATTGAGGGAGTAGCTATCGCGAATAACTCCCCATCATAAAACATCAGTCTCTAAATGAACAACATCACTAACACTTTACTTTCTTTTACAAGTTGCCTAGTCGAGCAAGCAGGGCTCGAACAGGCGCGTTGGAACCTCCTGGAAGTTGTGGCTTGGCGGCTGAGGGACAAGGTATGTTGAGAAAGCTCAACCACTTAGCACTATAGGATTGAGAGAATACTAGTAGGAAGACCCAGAAGTTACTCGAGACTACGCACACTGCACACTTGGTCACAAGTGAAGTGAGCAGCCAAAGAACTGGCTACTCACAAGAAATAAACTCTTTACAAGAAAATGACTTTTCCAGAAGAGGGGGTCCTCGAGGTCCCTCTCAAGAAAAATAACACTTTTAGAGGAGATGAGTCCTTAAGGCCTCCTCTCTCAAGATTTGCAAAATTGCACCACAAGTTACCGTTTCAAAAGATAACTACCAAATCTGATATTTTGTCTCCATTAGGGGACATATGTGCTTTTTGAGTTTTGGTCGGAGCCAGGCGGCACCTGCAGAGGGGACAGGCAGGCTGCCTACAGGTAGGGACAAATGGTACACTTCAGACATTGTTCCCTACCAACTCTCTCAATTTTAGTGCCCAAAAATGCCAGCTCACCCCTAACGCCCGTGTATAAATAGACCTCTGGGCAAGGTCAATAGACAAACAATAGAAATTGCACTGTTACTCTGCTAAAATATCACTAGACCTACCTAGTATTCTCTCTCTGCTCATTCTCTTAGTGCTGAGTGCCTTATTCCTTCACTCCCCACTGACAGCCATCACTCTCAGGTGTTTCCCTTGAGAAAATTACTATTTTTGCTGTGAAAGTTCATCTTCTTGCAGGGAGTGAGTTGAAGCTTGAGTTCCATTGTTACCAGAAGGAGAAGTTTTCTTCAGAAGTTGCACCAGGAGACCTTGAAGACCTTGCAGGCAGCGTCCATTGGAGTGGGTCACGCCTCACCCTTTTCAGTTATTCATAGACCCCACTCTCACTACCCTCCTACATTTGGTGACTCCACTGGGGAGGTATCCTCATTTCCATGGACAAAGAAGGTTTCAATGTCTCTAAGCAGTTGGTTTTTGAGGACATTCCGTCTGGTAATAGAGCTTAAAGTGACCAGACTACTCAGGAAGAAGTGGTGGTGATTGGAGCCAAGGCGCCAGAGCCTCAGGGAGGTCAGACCAGTTCCCCGGCAGTGGCTCCAATGGCAGGTATGAACCTCATGGCAATGTTTTTTGACTTTTTAAAGCAAAATAACGTGGATCTATCAAACTTTGGTCAAGGTTGTGTGACACCTACTGCTGACCCTTCCGAAGGGGTAGCCACTCCTATTACGATTCCGGCAGAGACGATTCCGTCTCGGAAGGCGGCGCCGGAGCAGGTCCTGGCGCCAACAGGTTCTCCAGCTCCTAAAAGCACATGTTTGGAGGAGTCACCCTCTAAGACTGTTACTATGGAAGAAGTGAGGAAGATCCTCTCCTCCTCTCAAAGAGAGGGTTCCCACCTATACGAGGAGTTACAAGACCCCTATCCACAGGAAGTAAGTGAGAAGCCATACCCTGAGGGGTATATTCCACCAAAATTTATCAAGTTCGGCGGTAGGGGGAGAAGCCTAGAGAGCACGTGAAGAGGTTCGTCGAGTACCTGGGAGTACACGCTGACGACAAGAACCTGAGATTGAGGGAGTTCTCTAAAACTCTCACTGGGAAGGCTTATACATGGTATTCCCACTTGGCGCCTAACAACGTCCCTACTTGGGAAGATATGCACAGGCAGTTCCTTCAGAAGTTTTTTGTAGCGGAGGATGAATTTACACTGAGGCACCTGGCGCAAGAGGTCCAGAAGCCAGGAGAAGAGTTGATGCACTACATCAAGAGATTTCGCGAGAGGGCCTTAGATGTTCACGAGGACGTGGCGGAGGCCAAGTTGCTACAGATATGTGTGGAAGGACTCTTGGAAGAGTACAAGATGCACTTGATCAACGAAACTAGAGATGGAACTTTCTGAGAATTCACCAGGACCGCTAGCAACATAGCTATGATAATCAAACCGAGAGCCCCGTGTTGGAGGAAACAAGTTCCACTGACTCCCGGGAGGTTTCAAGTTGCGAGGAGGCAAGCGGTTAACTATGTGGACGGGAGTAACAAAGGGAAGAAGGGAGGCTCTGGGGCCAAGACTGACAGTCCCGGCAACAAGAGAAAATTTGGGGAAGATGCCCCGCCGCTACTAATGTGCAGCGTGGCGGAGGCTATGGATTGTTACCGCACCTTAGTGCGAGAAGGCGTAGTAGGACCTCCCCACCTAAAACGAGAAACCCCCACTGCAGCTGACAAAGCCAACCCAAAGTACTGTGAATTGCACCAACGAGTGCAGCACTCTACCAAGGATTGTTACTACTTGAGAAGGATCATTGGTGAGCAGATGGCCAGTGTTACCTTGCAGATACCCCCTGTGGACTTTAACGAGAACCCACTTCCTGCGCATCACTTTGGCACCGCCAACATGGTAGTTGCCTACGATGAAGAAGCTACAAGAAATCTTGTGAAGCGGGAGAGTGGCGAGCAGTTATGCGAGGAGTTAGAAAATCTATCACTGAGCAGACTTGAGCTAGAAAGAAAGCAAGAGGAGTGGTTCTTCACTCCGGAACATGAAAATGGATGTGGGGAAGTTGAGGAAGTCGCTCTCTCAGAAGGTGAGGTAGACGTCATCCTCGCTCTAGACGAGGGAGGGACCTCTGAAGCGGAGTATGTTTGCAGTGCCCAGACGTATGAGGTAGACTTAGATTCTGAATGTGAGGCCATAGCGAGGAGCCCCAAGTTCAAGTGGTTTTTCGACCAGATAGAGGTGAAGTACGACACGAGGGTGTCCATCACGAAGAAAGTCTTAGAGGCAGTGCAGCAGTAGGGAGACACTTTGCTAAATTGGCAGGGGCCAATCAGAAGGATGATTAAGAAGTATACCTTTGAAGTGGTGTTTTCAGAAGCGGATAGGGTGGTGCCCTACTTCCACAACCGCCCGTTGTACGTCACAGCCATAATTAATGGAGTCTCATTTCCCAGGGCGTTGATGGATGGAGGAGCATCCATTAACATCATGCCCATCAGTACATTGTATGAAACAGGAATTGACCAGGAGAAGGTGGTTCCGGTACCGCTAGTAATTTCCGGATTCGACAACGCCGGAATGCAGTCTATTGGATACGTGAATGTGGGAATTAAGTTGGGAAATTTCACCTCCCACATCAAATTTCATGTTATTAACGCTAACACCAGCTACCAATTACTCATTGGAAGGGTATGGATGCACACTCATGGCGTAGTGCCTTCCACCTACCATTAATGTGCGAAGGAAAATATTAGAGGTACAGAGATAGTGATCAAGGCCACGCAGAGACCCTTCGCCATTGAGGAGGCCCACCTGGTAGATGCTGCCTTTTACACCGAGTTGGACGAGGAAAGAAAGGTCTCTACAAGAAAGCTAGCAGGAATTAAGGTAGCTGAGGGAAGGGTCCCGCAGAAAAAATCCGTTCATGACCGTCTAGGGGAGAGGATAATCCCCCATATGGCAAAAAGCAAGAGGAAGGTAGAGGAGGTAGCTAGACCCCCTCGAACTTGCAAGAAAGTGGTCTTGCCCAATGGAAAAGTCATCTACCATTTATAACGGTCTGTGCAGGCGATGTTCTGGGATGAGAGCATCGACCCGACGCCCGAGTGTTTTATTGTCGATGAATCCCATATTGTTGACCATGTTGAAGAACCAGAAGAAGCGCCAGAGTGCATGCAAGACAGACCTAGAGAGCAGCTGCAGGAATTAGAGGAAATCAAGTTGGGGTTAGAAGAGGGCGAGAGTAGACCCATTCTAATTTCCAAGTGCCTGGAACCGAAGCAGAAGGAAGCGCTCATTGAGCTACTTAAGGAGTTCACGGATGTATTTGCTTGGAAGTACACGGAGATTCCAGGAATAGACGCAGAAGTGAGCTCTCATAGATTGAACATCCTTCCCAATGCCCTTACGGTAAGGCAATCCACACGCACATATAAAGCAGACCTTGATTTGAAAATAAAGGCTGAGGTGGAGAAGTTGTTAGCGGCAGGGTTCATCAAGCCTATTCAGCACCCCATATGGCTGTCCAGCATAGTGCCAGTGGCAAAGAAAGACAAGACCCAAATCAGAATCTGTGTAGATTTTCGTGACTTGAACAGGGCGTGTCCTAAGGATGAATTCCCACTACCCAGCATAGACAGCTTAGTGTATTCCACCGCGGGACATGAGATGTATAGCTTCATGGATGGGTATGTTGGCTATAACCAGATTAAAATGGAGCCCGCCGACGCAGAGAAGACTGCCTTCCGCACACCGTTAGGGAACTTTCACTATACAGTCATGCCCTTCGGATTGAAGAACGCTGGAGCCACATACCAGCGGACCATGATGGAAATTTTTCATGAATTATTTCATGATATACTAGAATTCTATGTGGATGATTTGGTGGTGAAGTCTAGGAAAGAAAACAAGCACATTCAGGATCTCAGGAGAGTATTCGAGAGGTGTCGTCGGTATAAGATGAGAATGAACCCCTCAAAGTGTGCCTTTGGGGTTACTGTAGGGAAATTCTTAGGTTTTGTGGTAAATGGACAAGGAGTGCAAGTGGATGCAGAGAAGATGAAAGCCATTGTGATGATGCCACCGCCCAAGAGTCAGAGACAACTTAAGAGCTTCCTGGGAAAGGTATCCTACCTGTGGAGGTTTATACATGCGTTGGCAGAAGTAACTCATCCGTTCGCACCTCTACTAAAAGACGAAGCCAAGTGGGTTTGGGGAGAGAGTCAAGAGAGTACGTTCGAGAAGATTAAAGAAATCCTAGCCTCTCCGTCCACGATGATTCCCCCTGAAGCCGGAGAGCCGTTGCTGCTCTACCTCACCTCTACAGAGAGGTCGATAGGGGCCCTCTTGGCGCAAGAGAAGGAAGGAGTGGAAAAGCCGGTCTACTACCTGTCAAGAGTAATATCCGGAACAGAATCGAGATACACCAGCGTTGAAAGGCACTGCCTGGCGCTGGTATTTATAGCCCAGAAGTTGAGACACTATCTTCTAGCCTTCACCGTTCACATAGTCACCAAGTGCGATCCCATCAAGTACCTCCTCATGCGGACTATACTCGTGGGACGAGCAGCAAGGTGGTTTTTGATCTTGTCAGAATATGATCTAAAATACATAGTGCCTAAAGCCATCAAGATCCAGGCGGTAGCAGATCTGCTGGCCCACTTCCCGAGTGGGGTTTTCGAACCACCTAGTGTAGAGCTACCCGGAGAAAGTTTCCAAGCATGTATGGCGGAGGAGGTGAAGAAGTGGTTTATGGAGTTTGACGGTTCCAGCGCTCAAGTAACAGGTGGGGCCGGCATCATACTGTCAGATAGGAAGGAGAAGATTACCCTCTCTTTCAAGTTAGATTTTAAATGCTCAAATAATGAAGCTGAGTATGAAGCCCTCATTCTAGGGATGTTGGAAGCACTCAGAAGAGGGATCAGGGTACTGTGTAAACGAGGGGACTCCAATCTGGTAGTAAGGCTGGTCAATGGAGAGTTTTCCCTTAAACACGCCAACTTAGCGCCGTATAGACACATCATCCAACGACTGCTGGGACAGTTCTTGGAAGTAACTGTGGAGAGGCAGGCGCGAACGATGAACAGGCACCCTGACGCGCTCGCCACCATAGCATAAAAGTTGGACATGGAGGAATCAGAAGCAACCATCACAGTGAGGCGGAGAACGGTACCTACTACCGTAAAGTCCATATTCCCAAGTAACGAGCCGGAAGATTGGAGGCGTCTAGTAGAGAAGCAACTTGAAACCAGGGAAGGGACAATGAAAATATTGGAGTTAGCCAACTATCATCTGCTGCAGGGAACTCTCTACTTCAAGAGTCCTGGAGGGTTTCTGTCAAGGTGCGTAGGGGAGCAAGAAGCCAAGGAGAGGTTAATAGAAATGCACCAGAAGCACTGTGGAGATACGGATATCCCCCTTTACAGACGACTGCAGCGAAGCGGGTATTTTTAGCCCGCCATGAGAGTAGAAGCGGACCGCTTGCAACAAAGTTGTTTAAAGTGCCAAGCTAATTTTGACCAGCTGACGGAGGCTAACTTTGTGGAAACCTTCGAAGATTGGAGACAGCCGTACCTAGCATATCTAAAAGATGGGGAGCTGCCCACCGAGAGAGCGGATGAAATTTACCTTAAAAAAAGGATAGCATGTTTCTACTTGGTCAAACGGGAGTTATATAGGAAAGGGTAAAATGAGAAGGCGCTAAGGTGCGTAGACAAAGAGGAAGTGGAAAGGGTACTGAAAGAAGCTCATGAGCCCTCCCACATGGGAGGCACCAAGCTGTATGATCAACTGATGACGCTGGGATACTACTGGCCGACCATGGAGGATGACTCCATTGGATATGTGAAAAAGTGTAGAGCATGCCAGGTGCATGGAAACATGGTGCACGCTCCCTCCGTCAGTCTACAAAGCTTGGCAGCCCCCTATCCCTTCCACACATGGGCGTTCGAACTGGTGGGAAAGATCGCCCCAGCATCTCACGGTAAGGCTTTTATCATTGTGGCTACATAATTGTACACCAAATGGGCGGAGGCCATTCCTTTAAGGAGAGTCACCGCCCAAGTGGTAACCCCGTTTATAAAGGAGTATATCATATGTAGATTCGGTATACCCAAAGTAATCCTAATGGATAATGGGAAGCAATTTGTATGCAAAGAGATGGCCCTTCTCACGGACAAGTATAAGATTGTGCATAATAGCTCAACCATATCCTACCCCAAGGGCAATGGCCAAGCAGAAGCTACTAATAAGACCCTGATAAATATTTTGAAGAAAATGCTAGAAGACATGCCGGGAGCATGGGATGAGAAGTTGCCTATGGTATTATGGGCCTATCGTACTTTGAAAAGAAAGCCAACAGGGTTCACTCCCTTCTCTCTAGTATATGGGACCGAAGCCGTCCTACCAGTGGAATTGGCGGTACCTTATGCCATAATTTCTCTTAGCAATGGGCTCATCCCAGACCCAAGGCATGTGCAACTGGAGGCGCTGGACGAGCACGGAGATAAGGCAAGAGAGAATTTCAAAGTCTACACTCAGCAGCTAACCAGGGCCTACGAAAACTTGGTTAAGCCTAGGGAATTCTAGGTGGGCGATCTAGTCCTGCGAGCATCAACTCACCATCTCCGTAGCATGTCGGCATCAAAATTCAAACCTAACTGGGAAGGCCCTTTTGTTGTCAGAGGAGTGGGGAAGTCGGGCTACTGCCAAATATCAGAACCAGAGAGTGATTGCCTCCAGTCCATCAACTGCAAGTGGCTGAAGAGGTACTATGCTTAGAAACAGCTAACAAGTTTTGTTTGTGTTTTGCATGTCTATAATGGATTTCGATGATTGTTCCTATACCAGAAATTTTTTTTTTGTAATTTTTTTTAAGAGCAATACTACACTGTAAACAGCACACAAAGGTAAAGAAATGAAATAGCAACACTTTTGATCATTGTTGACATTTGCTTTGCTTGCTCATTTATACATACATATACACTCCCTATTAAGTTAGAAGAGAGTACAAAAAAAAAAGATCAGGAACTTTGCTCACTACACTTGGGAGGTAAGTCCATCCTAAGAGAAAGTATACTGAGCAAAGTCCCCCAGACATAAATTTATACAGTTTTTTTTTAATAAAATTAGGTTTTCGAAAAGGGGCAGGGGTCACCCTCCTCTCCAACCTAGCCTCTATGACTATAAACAGCAATATGCAGGAATACCCCCACAGAACAAGAGGGGCAACCCAAGAGAGTCACATGCCAACACCTCACAGCTACAAGAGGTGCATTTTCAAAAAATATATACAATATGATAATACATAACTTTTCATACCAGTGCAAATACCCCGCAGTATATGGGGTAGCCACCAGTAGACTAAATGCTCACAAAGATTAGAGCAAGTCACGAAAAAAGAACACCCACAGCATAAAGGGAGAACAAAAGAAAAAGAAAGTGCAGAAGAAACAAAGTGTCTCATACAGGATTGATAAGTGATGTACACATAGAATTCTGAGCACTACAAAGCAAGAAGTAGCCTATCTGCTAGAAACCACAAAAAATAAATCATCACGCGCGATGGCGCCAGCATACGAAGGACCAGCCTCCCGCAGAAACTCTTCCTCCAACCTGATGAATTTAGCTTCATCCTCCTCATCACCAGACTCGAGTCTGGCAAGCTTCACCTGCAGTAGGGCGATCTGATTCCGGATCCTCGTAGCCTCAGCGTGCCGCTGCTCAACCCTAGACTGTCGGGAAGTGTGAAACCTCACTATCTTTCGAAAAGGAACACTCAGAAAGGGGCGAACCCCCGCGTCAATCCAATCCAAACGAAAGTGATAGAACTGCTGTAAGTTGCGGAGGGCATCCAAGAATAGCAAAATAGAAGAGCTAGTCAGCTTAGCAGGGGAGGTAGCCAAGAACTCATGAACATGGATGGCAAGAGCCCTTAGGTTGAAGGCTGTAAGACTGTCAACCTGAAGTATACTCTGAGAAGTAAACGTCTCGGGGTGGTGCTCCAAGATGAGATCCAAGAGCTGACGCTCATGTACCCTGAATCGGCCTGGTAACTCCTCACGCCATAGCCTACTAGAAATAGTCGCAGCATCCTCTGCTTCATCATCGCCATCGGAGTGACGAGACCCCGCCTCAGAAGGAAGGAAAGAAGACTCCCCACCAGAATCAGCATCACCGACCAAAGGAGTGAACTCAGAACTATGATCTCCCACCACAGTTCCCCACTACCAGTCTCCACAGTCATCGGAGTACCCTCATACACCTAGAAACAATGAGATAAGGGCGAAATGAGAATGCTTTCACAGTATACGCAAGAAGAAAATAGGGGAATAGTAAAAAGAGGGGGTATGCCAGTCTAATACCTCTCCCGCAGTAGCCCCACTGCCAGACTCCACAGTCACCGGAGTACTCTCATGCACCTGGAAATAATGAGACAAGGGTGAAATGGGAATGCTTGCATAGTATACGCAAGAAGAAAAGAGGGTAATAGTAAAAAGAGGGGGTATTCCAGTTTAATACCTCTCTTGCAGTTGCCCCACTGCCAGACTCCACAGTCACCGGAGTACTCTCAGGCACCTGGAAACAATGAGACAAGGGTGAAATATGAATGCTTACACAGTACACGCAAGAAGAAAAGAGGGGAATAGTAAAAAGAGGGGGTACGCCAGTCTAATACCTCTCTCGCAGTTGCCCCACTGCCAGACTCCACAGTCAACAGAGTACTCTCACGCACCTGGAAACAATGAGACAAGGGTGAAATGGGAATGCTTGCACAGTATACGCAAGAAGAAAAAATAGGGGAATAATAAAAAGAGGGGGTATGCTAGTTTAATACTTCTCTCGCAGTCGCCTCACCACCGGACTCCATGGTCATTGGAGCGCTTTCAGGCACCTGGAAACAGTAAGACAAAGGTGAAATGAGAATGCTAGCATAAGTATACCAAGAAGAAAAGAAGAGAAATAGTAAAAAAAGGGAGTATATTAGTTTAATACCTCTCTCGCAGCTATCCTACTCTCTGACTCCACGAATAGCGTAGCAACGTCATCAAGCTCCATAGTCATCGGAGCGGCCTTGCTCGTCTGAAGACAATGCAACAAAGGTGAAGATAGGAATGCCGGCGCAATCTAAACAAAATAATAAAGACATAAGATTGATGTGAGGAAAGTAGATTCTCTTATACGCCGTACCTGAATAACATCCTCCTCAACGGTCAGAGAAAGAGGAGCAGGGGCTCCCATAGGGGCAGCAACAGTGGTCGATGCTCTAGAAGGGGCTGTCTCAGCGACCAGTGCTTCCGAAGAAGCTACCTCAACCTCAGGCACTTCTGAAGGAACAACCTCAGCGACGAAGGGCGCAAGGGGTAGGCAAGGCTGCAAGTAACAAGAAAGGGCAAGAGGTAACAAATCACTTACCTCGTGTATGATAAAAAAAACCTCAATTAAAAAGAAGGAGAGGGAAGCTCCTCAAAAGGGCACCGTAGAGATAGCTACCTGAAGAGGCACGATAACAGGACAAACTGGCCCACGTATAAAGCCTGCTAAGAAGCAGTGGCAGGAGCCGCACTCGAAACAGTGCCAAGGGATAACTGCGACGAAGTAAAAGAGGGCTACGATAAGTACAGGCTAGATAGATAAGAAATATAGAACTAAGAAAATAAGAGAGTACCTGAACCCCATCCAAGGGGGAAGCGCGAAAAAAGACGGTCGGTGCAGTAGGGGCTGTGCTGATAGCCTGCAAAGAATGAAAGTATGTTATTCATCGCGTGATCGAGGAGTAAGAGATTCCATGCTTCAGCGAAAAGGCCTTGACCTGAAGCGTAGGCTCACTGGTCGAAGCCACAGTAAATATCGGGCCACGAGAGATCGCCTGAACCAAAGGTCTACCGTCCATAGATACACGGATCCTGGGGATAAAAATTCTCCCTGAAGAGGATAAACCCAAGGCGGTAACGCCAGGTAAGGAAGGAGCCCCTCCCTGAGAAGAAAGTCCAAGATCCATTAGGACTCCTATTAAAAAGAAACAAATATTCAAAAGTAAAAAATACGTACCCCAGGTGAAGAGGCCTCCAGGGGCTCAGCTGCAGAAATGCCCACCGTCGAGACAAGAGAAGATAGGGTGACAACGCCCGAAGACACAACTCTCTACGCAGGATAAATGGGCAAATAAAAGAAAGAAGTAAAAAAAGAAAATGGCACAATGAAAGTTTTGGAAATAGCGATGCATACCTGAGGAGAAGGGGAAGCCACGGGGGTGGTCCTGGTGACAGTAAAATGCACGAATGAAAGCTGCGGGGAAATGACAGTGTATGCAACCAGAAGGTAGTTAGAAGATAAATAAATTACAACAGATGGTAAAAGAATTAAGAAGACAACAAACCTCTCTAAACAGGCCTCGGGAAGAAATGAGCATGGAGTTCCTCTCCTGCTGAAAGGGCGTCGGTCGTAGTGGGGGAAGAGGAGAACTACTTGCCTCTACGGAAATGACCTGCACAAATAAGATAGAATGCTTTGATTGACAAATAAAAAAAATATATAATGAGGGGAAGAAAGAAAATCATATACAAGAAAAATATAGACAAGTAAAGGGGGGATGCTTACAGTAGCGAAATCTAGCTGTAAGGGAGATGGGTGGGGCTAACCCCCCCCGGGAGAATGGAATGCCTCATCATCGCTAGAAGACTCTCTCGAGACTGATAACAAAGCATAAGTGTCAGTAGTGCTTTCGCTATGGAAACCCAGGCTGCCCATATCACCCGAAGAAGAACTATGGTCGTCAAAGGAAGGGGTGCTTCCATAATCAACTAGTTCCTCTTCCAATGAAGGGGAAGGAGATGAAGAAACTCCATGAGAACTAGTTCCACTAAGTAAAGGATGTTGTGATATAGTACCTTTTGCAATAGGAATAGACGCGACCCACATCTCCTGGGAAGCAAGGCTCGGTGAGGAGTAACCTTTCCCTTTCACTACTCGGGAAGTCCCCCCTACACCAAGGTTGCCAATATTGGACTCTTGATCCACCATAGAGGAAGCAGCTATGCCAGCGCCATCTCCTTTATTTTTCTTCACAGCCTGGGTCCTCACAGGAGAAGAAGGATGAGAAGCAGTAGTAGTAGGAAAAAAATTGGATACATCGGCGTCAGGGTGTTTCCTTTTGCTGGTAGTAGAGGTGCCCGCTTTCCCTCTGCTTTTTGGTTGGCTCTTAGACTTCACAGGGGGAAGCTCAGTCGACGGAGGCGGAAGTGACTCGTCAATGAGAGGTTTCACTAAAATAGGGATGGCCTGCTCAAAGGGTGGCGTAGAGGTGGTGCTGAGAAACCAAGGATCTTTCTGCATCCGCCTGACCAAGAACTGAGCTCTGGTATATTTAATGGGGTTAGTCTCATGAGGAGGGCCAACTACACATTCTTTTATAAGACGAACCTGCTGCTGCCAAAGAAGGAACCAAGATGAAGTGAATGAAGGATGATAATCGGAGGGAGGCACATAGAGGCCACCCAAACCACTGACCCTGCGGAATAATCCCTGAAGAGTAAAGCTAGCACACGCCTCTGAGAATGCCTCAGAATGACTGCTGTAGGTAGGAAGAGGAGGAGTGTGAACGCCCTGATCATAACCAAACTGTCGTCTTGCCCTCTCGAAATGATAAGATTCAGCACGCGGACCTAACTCGGTCCAAGAAGGGAGGTGACATGGTAAAGGCATCGTCACCACATTAATATGATGACATGTGGAAACCGATCCCACCGCTGAAGGGGAATAGAAGGTCCCACCGTCGCTGGGGAAAGAAAGCCAGCTGAAAGTGCCCCCAGGGCTCCTGGTGTAAGGCCGAAACTGAAACTCCTTGATATCATCAATCAACATTCCCAGAGACTGCTTGGGAGTTTTCTTATGCCACCGAAGAAGTCTCGCAGCGTCGCTATGACAAGCGTGAGCCCCTGAAGTAAAGTGGGGGAAATGCTAAAAAAAAAGGCCATTAAGAGCGGGGCGTTGGCATGATTAGCAACATCATACCGACCGAAGGACCTCTCTACATGTATGTGTGCTCGGTCCATCAGGTGTAAAGAGAACCTAAGGTCAGGGCAGCCATGGGTACCGACCTACCGCGAGACAATCGTACAGCCAATCTAAAAAGAAGTTCGCGAGGATAGTCTTCAGGCTTTCTTGGTAGAAGGAACCGAGTCAGAAACGTAACGAGGAAACCGACTAAATATGTAGGAGAGTGGAGCTTAGGACCATCCTAGGATCTGGGGGCTGCACGAGAAGTCTCCCCCTTCTGCAACTGCTCGAAGTCTCTGAACCAATATCTTTGCCATTTGGCAAAGGAATGTTTGGAATGACCAGTTATATTTATGGCCACATACCTCGAGCACTCTCCGAGAGCTGACCGTAACTCCCCCACCATCTCCTGCACGAGGGAGTCCTCGCAGTCATCAGAAAAGACCTGCTTCTCAAAGAAAGGAAGGGCGTACAACTCACATATATCTTCTAGGGTAACGGTAAATTCCCCCCAGCCCGTGACAACGGTGTGAGACTCCATACTCCACCGAGACAATAAGAGATTGAGCGAAAAACCATGCTTAAATATGGTGCAGGACTTCAGGATGTTGACGGCGGTGAAGAGTCCCACCTCCCTAAGAATAGCCACATAATCAGGAACGCTCAGAACATAATCGACCCAGCTGGCCCACTCCTCTGTGGGTCCACCCGGGGTTTTAACTTCAACGTTGGAATAAGGAAAGTCACCACGGTCAACTCGGACTCAGAGAATAGAATCCGAAGAAATAGTAGGAAGATCAGCAGACTCAGTTAAGCCCACATGAGAACGTTCGAGAACAGCACCCGAATTTTTTTCCCCAAAATCAGAAAGTGAAATCATGAAACTGTCAGCAGGACCAAAAAAAGGAGCACGACGATAAATACCAAAGTCTCGCCCTTGCAGAATGTGCATATAGTCCTTCCGTGCCTGAGAAGAGCTTGGCGTAGCTGATGAACCACCCAGAGCCATTGGCTCAAGAAAAGAACTCACCCTAGTGGGGACTCCGAGCGAGGGACCCTCGGGGTCCCCTGTCGCAAAAAAAGAAGTGGAGGCAGAAACCCCAGCAAAATCATGTGAAGAGCCCCTGGTCAGTGGCATGCTCTCCGTAACACCAATAGTCGGCGAGACACCCTGGGTCACGGAACCCCCGAGGTGACAAAATGTCGAGATACCCGTGGACGCGAGGCTAAGTCTCGAGGCCCCCGACTGCTGACGAGAGGTCACCATGCTGCCATAAGCTGAAATACCCATTTCAGAAACAGTCAAAGGCATCGAGACACCCGAGGTCGAGATGCTAGCGTCAGCACTAATACCTGTCGAGACACCCCCGGGCACAGACGAGAGACCCGTAGGAACTAAATTAGGCGTCGAGACCCCCCTCTCGCTGCAAGGGTTCCCTCGCAAAAAAAGGGGTTGAGACCCCATCTGCTTCAGAAAAGTTCACGGGTGTCGAGACCCCCCTTCCTCCAAACTCATCTTTAATAGACAAAGAACTCCCCGCGCCTAGCTCAACGCGCGAGGAACCACTGTCGGTGCCAGAAAATTCCGAGATACCCTTATCCAATCCAACTGGATAAACTTCATAAATAGAGGTCGAGATACTCCTCCCAACGCAACTGATTTCCTTATAAGAATCCAAGGCGACAGGCGAGAGACCCTCGGACGAGAGGTCCACCCGCGGAGGGCCCTCGTCAATAACCATATCAAGGGAGTTGGGCAAAATACCTGCCTCTAACTGAGCGCCACTACACGAGATACCTAAAATTTGAACACCGTCCAGAAATCGCGAGGAACCCGGGGACGCGGACCCTAAGCGCGCGAGGTCTTGGAGGGAGCAAGACACCGAACGCTGGATGGTGGTAATGTCGCGACATCTGGAAGGAGGCGAGAGACCCTCCGATGGAGGATCTGTTGATGAGGAACCCTGGTCGGCATATTTCTCGATCAAAAAATTAAAACCCGTGCCCAGATCAGGCGAGACACCATGCTCCTTATGCATACTACAATCGAGCGCGAGACCCTCAGCCGTCAGAAGAGCCTCAGTCGAGACCCCCCTTATCATGGAGGAACCCAAGTAAAAAAACGCAGGAGCTAAGTGAGAGGGCGAGGAACCCACGAGGGTTCTCGACCCGAAATCCGAAAAAATGGGTATCGCGTGCGGGGCGTCATCGTCGCTGGTCGTATGGGACCAAACGTCACCGGCGGCAGGAATCTGGGCCACGAAAGTGGTTGGAATGAGCGAGGGAGAAGGCGTGGAGTTTAGAGCCTCGGGGGACTTAGGGGTGTTTACATTTGGAGAGGCATTCTTTGGTTTGGAATCCATGGATGAGAGGCTATGATATTTGGTAAAGTTAGAGCAAAAATGAGGAGATGGGTGGCTATGGTGTTTTAAAAATCCCTTTCTCACTCTCTCTCACTACAAACCCAAAAGTATCTTATGTTTTTTGAAGAAGATGAAAGAGACTAAGAAGAGGGGCTTATGTTTTTTTGCACCAAAATGGGAAAACGTGCAGGAAGGCAAAAAAGCGATGACCTTTTTTTTCCAAATGATGAGATGACAGTTCCCACACTGACGCGTGGGTTCTCAAATTTTTTTTTTTAAAAAAATCTCGGATAAAGGGACACAGAAGTTAATGATCCTAGGATCCCTCAGAAAATATATATATATATATAATTGTTGAAGCCAGATTTATAGCGTACAAAGTTTGTTTAGTCTACCCAACCAAAAAATCTTTGCACGAGGGGCTAATGTAGAAGGGTGCTATCAATAGAAAAAAGAAAACAAAATAAAAAAATACTCTCTTATTAATGACACCCGAGAGGTACACGCGAGGGTCACCAAGAAGCCCAAAAGCCATTGCGAAGTGTCAGCGCCGCAGCAAGTGTCTGCGCCACTGCAAGTGCCGGCGCCACTTCAAGGGTCAGCGTCACTGCAAGGCTCATCGCCACTGCAAGGGTCACTGCAGAAATGTTATTCGAAAAGTGCTACTACGGGGGTTTTGACAGAAACTCATATTGAGGGAGTAGCTATCGCGAACAACCCCCCATCATGAAACATCAGTCTCTAAATGAACAACAACACTAACACTTTACTTTCTTGTACAGGTTGCCTAGTCGAGCAAGCAGGGCTCGAACAGGCGCGTTGGGACCTCCTGGAAGTTGTGGCTTGGCGGCTGAGGGACAAGGTATGTTGAGAAAGCTCAACCACTTAGCACTATAGGATTGAGAGAATACTAGTAGGAAGACCCAGAAGTCACTCGAGACTACACACACTGCACACTTGGTCACAAGTGAAGTGAGCAGCCAAAGAGCTGGCTACTCATAAGAAATAAACTCTTTACAAGAAAATGACTTTTCCAGAAGAGGGGGTCCTCGAGGTCCCTCTCAAGAAAAATAACACTTTTAGAGGAGATGAGTCCTTAAGGTGTCCTCTCTCAAGATTTGCAAAATTGCACCACAAGTTACCGTTTCAAAAGATAACTAACAAATCTGATATTTTGTCTCCATTAGGGGACATATGTGCTTTTTGAGTTTTGGTCGGCGCCAGGTGGCGCCTGCAGAGGGGACAGGCAGGCTGCCTACAGGTAGGGACAAATGTTACACTTCAGACATTGTTCCCCACCAACTCTCTCAATTTTGGCGCCCAAAAATGCCAGCTCACCCCTAACGCCCATGTATAAATAGACCTCTGGACAAGGTCAATAGACAGACAATAGAAGTTGCACTGTTACTCTGCCAAAATATCACCAGACCTACCTAAGTATTCTCTCCCTGCTCATTCTCATAGTGCCGAGTGCCTTGTTCCTTCACTCCCCACTGACAGCCATCACTCTCAGGTGTTTCCCTTGAGAAAATTGTTATTTTTGCTGTGAAAGTTCATCTTCTTGCAGGGAGTGAGTTGAAGCTTGAGTTCCATTGTTACTAGAAGGAGAAGTTTTCTTCAGAAGTTGCACCAGGAGACCTTGAAGACCTTGCAGGCAGCGTCCATTGGAGTGGGTCACACCTCACCCTTTCCAGTTATTCATAAACCCCAGTCTCACTACCCTCCTATATGGATTTGATGCACATTCATGCTACTAATCTTATTTGGCAAGTATTTCGTGTTTCGTGCTTCTCTTATTGGTTTTACAGGTTAATTATGCAAGCAACGCAAAAGAGAAAGCGAGAGAATGATAAAAAAGCTAAGAAGGCAAGTTCAAGGGCATTTTGGTAATTTTGCAGCCAGATCCAGAAGGAGGAGTCAACTGTAAAGTTGAAGATCTTGGAACAACGAGAACACTGAAAGAAACGGCACCCAAATTCGAGCTACAGTTGATGATTTATGACCAGTTGAAGTTGGAGAAAAATCCAAGGAAGAAAGGAAAGAAAGCAAAAAAAATTCTAAGTGTTGAATAAGCACCCCAAACCAGCAAGCATTCGCGAACCCAAGGGCGAACCGGTTTGGGGGGGCGAACCGATTCGGGGTACCTGACGCGCGAAATTTCTCCTCCATTCTGATTGGCTCCTAAGAATCCTATTAGGTTAAAAACTCTAAAAATAGAGTAGGAAACGTAAGGAGGAAAGTAAGAACAGCCGTTTGAGATAATTTTGAGTAGTTTTTGATAGAGAAAAAGGGAGCAAAACATCTAGGAACATTACTTTGATTAATTGCTACAAGAACAAAACATTTCCGGGTTTGATTTCAAGTTATACTTCACGCTTTATTTTTATAATAATTAGTTATCTTGCATGGTAATTTTTCTATATGATTTCAATGAATTTCTGCGTTCATAGTACTTCGTTACGTATATTGATCTAGTGTTATCATGAGTTTGTTTGCATGCAACGTTTATATTTCATGCATCGTTTAGTTTAACATGTCCGGCTAGGTTTAAAAGGTTGGAATGCATGAACCCAACCTAATGTGTTAGTGCATGTGTATAACGTTAATCCGATGAATTTAACGATTGACTTTGATTGTATTGTGTAATTACATAATAATTGTGGATCTTTATATCTCGTTTACCTTGGGGTACTCGGGATGATTTAGAGTACAACTTGAGTGTCATTATCGCGATACCGATTTACTCATCCTCAGATTAGGTATGACGCGGGCTTGAACCTCGTATACATAATGCTTGGGAGTACTAAATTCCGGGTCTGATCAATCGGATAAATTTATGATTAACATTATCACCGCACTACACTAGGGTTGGGGGATTGTCTTTCCATCCTATTTTTCTCATTAGTTAAAATAAAAAGGTTTTGAAATCACCAGTCATTATCCATTTCGGTAGATTAATTTAGTTGCATCTTTACTCATTTGCATTATCGCATTTAGCTATAATCAATCTCAAAACCAACCATTTTTTCCTTTCCTTTCCTTTCTAGAGTCAAAGTTAGGATTTCTCCGTCTCGTCCCGTTGTCACAACTCCGTTGTCCTTCTTCCCTGTGGATTCGATACCCGACTTACCGGGATTATTACTTGATCGACAGGCTTACACTTGAGCCTAGAGTGAACGCACTTCTGAGACACATTTTCAGTCGCGTCAAGTTTTTGGCACCGTTGTTGGGGAATTAGGTAGACTTAGGATTAGATTGAGTCAATCCAAAGCTTTGAAAAAAAAAAATTCAAAAAAATCCAAAAAATAAAAAATAAAAAAATTCGAAAAGCACAAAAAAAAAATACTCACCATCATTTCTCCTAAACTTTAATGCAAAATTCTGAAACCACTCCCACACCCCATAATACTCCAACCAGCATTCACGAAAATCTACTTGTTGAGTATAATCCTGATAGTCCCCACACTCCAAACGCCCCACAGTTTTGAATCCCACCGCCCACACCGTCGCACTCAGTCTCTAGTAACACTCCATTCTCATTCGTAGGACACACCTCCGAGCACACTTCAAGCACACCCAGTGAGAGCGCCGAGTCGTTAAGTGAGAGAGAGATGTCGCAGCATAGTAATGCACCCACCGGTGAGGAGGATCCTCCGTACCGCCCGTTAAGAGAATTCTTATATCCCGAGCGCACTGTCACTCCGGGATGCATTATAATCCCGTATAATGCCGGGAAGTTCCGTTTCAAAAATGGAATGATCCAGATGCTACCGCATTACCACGGTATGGATTCTGAAAAGCCATACCTCCATATTAGGGAGTTTGAGGACGTGTGCGATACTCTTAACGATCAAACCTGCACACAAGAAGTAGTTTGCCTCAAACTTTTACCCTTCTCGCTCAATGATAAAGCTAAAGCCTGGTTATGGTCTCTACCTCCAAGATCGATTCCATCCTGGAATGTGCTACAGTCGAAATTTCTCAAGAAATTCTTCCCACCACATCGAACAATCTCTATAAAGGCTCAAATTCAAGCATTGAGGCAAACTGAAAATGAGCCATTCCATCGATGTTATGAACGTTTCAACGAGTTAGTTGCTTTATGCCCCCTTCATGGATTTGATCCATCGCAAATCATCTCCTTTATCTATAATGGGTTGAATCTTAACTCCAAACAACTTGTTGAAACTATGGGAAGCGGTACGTTTGTCGATCTAGATGCCCACGATGCTGATCTTCACATGAGGTATGTCGCCGAGACTACCCAATCCTGGGATACCTCCGACCCAAACGCTCAAAATCGAAATCGACAAGCGACCACTACTCCATCAGCATCCGGTCTATTCCATGTAGATAAGAATTCTATGACGGATAGCTGATTGGAGACTCTTGAGATAGGATTTCGAGACCTATGCGAGATATATGGAAAAGGACCAGCTGGACCCATTCCGAAGCCTGTCGTGAATGTGTGTGCGATTTGTGAGATGGGACATTCAACTGAGGAATGCCCGACGATACCCACCTACAAGGTAATGTTGCAGAAGCAAGTTAGTGGTATAGGAGGCTTTAAGGGTAATTTTGATGCCCTACACGGGAATTCATACAACCCTTCGTGGAAAAATCATCCCGGTTTTAGCTATGGGAACAACATGCCGCAATGAACCCTCCTTCGCATGTTGCCCCTCCTCCACCACAATAATTTCAACAAGATCCACACATGCAAGGACATGTGCAAGCACCACCACCTCACGAAAATTATATCCCGCCACAGTGGAGAACTCTCGAGGATACCATGAATCAATTCATCGCAAGCCAGACCGCAACCAATGTCAAATATGATCGTCTGATTGGCGACATAAATGCGAATCTGTCAAAAATACAATCCTCATTGAGTGTTCAAGAGAAAGGTAAATTTCCTGCCCAAGGCCAACGACCTCCCCAAGGTTAAACTAGTGTTAGCTCCGCCTCCACTGAACATCAGGAGCAATGTCAAGCCGTGACCACTCTTCGTAGTGGGAGAGTCGTTGATTTATCACCTCCTCCACACGATACAATAAAAGACAAGGAGATTTCTCCCGGAACGAAAGAGGCCGAAGATGTCCCCTTGAACGAGAGTGACAAGGAAGACGCTAGTGAGCCAGAGGTGGTAGTGAAATCACCCTCCACAGCACCATTTCCTCGAAGATTGATTCCCGCTCAAAAGGGGAATCCACGTGATGAAGTGCTAGAAGTACTTAAGCAAGTAAAGCTGAATTTACCCTTTCTTGATGCCATCAAACAAATTCCAGCTTATGGTAAAGTTATCAAAGATTTGTTGACGGTAAAAAGGAAGATGAAGGTAAAAAATAATGTCTTTCTAGCCCAGAACGTGAGCTCCATTCTACTAAATGATCTCCCGCCTAAATTCAAAGATCCCGGTGCACCCACTATATCATGCATCATTGGAGAAAATAGAATTCAGAAAGCCTTACTTGACTTGGGGGCAAGTGTAAACATACTCCCTTACTCCATTTATAGGCAACTTGATTTGGGTGACCTTAAGCCCACAAAGGTCACTCTCCAATTAGCGGATCGATCAGTGAAGATTCCACGAGGCATAGTCGAGGACGTGATTGTCCAAGTTGACACTTTCTACTTCCCGATAGATTTTGTCATTTGGGACACGGAGCCCTCCTTCAACTCGAGCAATCATGTTCCCATCATCCTTGGGTGCCCTTTCTTGGCTACGACTAATGCAATCATCAATACAAGGAATGGGCGAATGCAACTCACTTTTGGGAACATGACGTTGGATACTAACATCTTCCACATAGCCCAAAATGCAGGGGAGGAAGATGATCTTCACGCGGTGAGCCTCATCGACGAGGTAGTAGAAGAGTACTTTGAGGAAAATTTCTGTGGCGACGTTTTAGAGTCCTGTTTAATGACGAGATATGAGTGTGAGGGGACATACACCGCCTTCGAGAGGGAGGTTGAAGAATTGAGAGAATTGCTCGATGAGAGTACGTCGGACGAGGACGTGAGAGAGGTTAATTGGATTTCTAGATTCGAAGAATTACCTCCGAGGGATACACACATGGCTCCCTCCAGTGAAAAATTTCCAATCCTCGAATTAAAGAAACTCCCCTCCCATATTAAATATGCATATCTAGGAGAGGATGAGACATTTCCTGTTGTTATCTCCTCTAGCCTAGATGAAGGGCAGGAGGTCAAATTATTGAAACTTTTGAGGAAGCACCAAGGTGCCTTTGGTTGGTGCATCGTTGATTTGAAGGGGATAAGTCCTTTAATTTGCACTCACAAGATCAATCTCGAAGAGGATGTCGATCCCTCTAGAGAAATGAAAAGAAGACTGAACCCTAACATGAAAGAAGTTGTGAGAACCGAGATCATCAAATTATTGGATACCGGGATTATCTACCCAATCTCGGATAGCAAATGGGTGAGCCCTATTCAAGTCATCCCGAAGAAGTCGGGTATGACTGTGATTGAGAATGCTAAGGGAGAGCTTGTTCCCCAACGCACCACCACCGGATGGCGCGTTTGCATTGACTACCGGAAACTCAATGCGGGAACTAGGAAAGACCATTTCCCCTTACCATTCATTGATCAAATGCTTGAGAGAGTTGCGGGCCACCCTTATTATTGCTTCCTTGATGGTTATTTCGGATATAGCCAAATTGAGGTAGATGTACTTGATCAAGAGAAGACGACTTTCACTTGCCCTTTTGGTACGTTTTCCTACAAACGTATGCCATTTGGCTTGTGTAATGCACCCGCGACTTTTCAAAGGTGCATGTTGATCTTATTTAGCGACATGGTCGAGAGAGGACTCGAAGTGTTCATGGACGATTTCAGCGTTTTTGGCACCTCTTTCGATCATTGTTTAGACAAGCTGGAAAAAGTACTCACCTGATGCATGGAAAAGAACTTTGTGTTGAATTGGGAAAAGTGCCATTTCATGGTCACCGAGGAAATAGTTCTTGTCCACATTGTTTCATCCAATGGAATAGAGGTTGATAGGGCTAAGATAGATGTCATAGCTGATCTTCCCCCACAGAAATCGCTGAAAGACGTGCACTCCTTCTTGGTTCACGCGGGGTTTTATCGAAGGTTCATCAAGGACTTTAGCGCCATCGCTAGGCCCTTAAGTAACCTACTCATGAAGGACATCCCGTTTGAGTGGACAGAGGCATGCCAAAGCTCCTTTGATAAGTTGAAGAACATGCTCGTGTCCGCTCCCATCATGCAAGTTCCGAATTGGTCCTTACCATTCGAACTTATGTGTGACGTAAGCGATTACGCGATCGGGGATGTTTTGGGTCAACGTAAAGATAAGCAAGCTTATGTCATCTACTACGCTAGTCAGACTCTTACCGGACCTCAACTCAACTACTCTATCACGGAGAAGGAGTTGCTAGCGGTAGTCTTTGCCCTCGATAAGTTATGTTCCTATCTCATTGGTTCTCCTATTACTGTTTTCACCGACCACGCGGCTTTAAAGTATCTACTTGCGAAGAAAGACGCCAAGCCGTGCCTCATAAGGTGGATCCTACTCCTACAAGAGTTCAATCTCTCTATTAAAGATAAGAAAGGAGTAGAAAACGTCGTTGCCGACCATTTATCTCGGCTTTCGTCCGACGTACCTAGTGATCCCATACCCATAGACGAGCACTTTCCGGATGAGGAACTGTTTGCTACTTCTTCGTATCCCTGGTTTGCGGACATAGTGAACTATCTTTTCATGGGAGCCGTCCCTCCCGATTGGACACCGCAAGATAAGAAGAGGTTTCATAATTGGTCGCGCATGTTCTTTTACGATGATCCCTTCCTCTTTAAATATTACGCCGACCAAATCATTCGACGATGTGTACCGGATGAAGGGATCCCGAAAGTCATCCAGTTTTGTCATTCGAAAGCGTACGGGGGCCACTTCTCGATGATAAAGACGTCCGCTAAGATTATGTAATGCGGCCTATATTGGCCCACAATCTTCCGGGATGCGAATGACGCTTGCAAGTCATGCAACAGGTGTCAACGGATGGGAGCCATCACTCGACGAGACATGATGCCTCTTACCCCTATACTCATCATTGAGATATTCGACTGTTGGGGTATTGACTTCATGGGTCCTTTTCCCCCGTCCTTTGGTTTCCTATACATCCTAGTTGCGGTAGACTAAATTTCTAAATGGGTGGAAGCTATAGCTACCAAGACCAATGACAACAAAGTGGTGATAAAGTTCCTGCAAGAACACATACTTTCCCGCTTTGGTGCACTGAAAGCGATAATTAGTGATAATGGCACGCACTTTTGCAATAGGCCATTCGAGAAGCTCATGAGAAAGTATGGTGTCGTCCACAAGGTTGGGATGACATATCACCCACAAACGAATGGGCAGGCCGAGCTAGCAAATCGGGAGATCAAGAACATTCTTGAAAAGATCGTCAATCCAACCCGGAAAGATTGGTCCCTTAGATTGACCGATGTACTATGGGCCTATCATACTGCATTTAAGAACCAACTTGGCATGTCCCCTTTCCATTTTGTGTATGGTAAACCTTGCCATCTTCCCGTGGAGCTCGAACACAAAGCGTATTGGGCGATTAAGCAATTGAACTATGCCTTGGACAAGGCCGGTGAGGCCCGCAAGCTTCAATTGAATGAGTTAGAAGAACTATGCAATGATGCGTATGACAATGCCAAAATTTCAAAAGAGAGGATGAAACTCGCTCATGATAGCATCATTAGACGAAAAGAGTTTCTTTCCGGGCAAAAAGTTCTTCTCTACAACTCTCGGCTTCACCTCTTTTCGGGCAAGTTGCGGTCACGATGGTCTGGCCCGTTCGTCGTGAAGAACGTTTTCCCCCATGGAGCTGTTGAACTAGACGATTTAAAAGGGGAAAACATGTTCAAAGTAAATGGACAACGCTTAAAGCCATATCTAGAGGCGTGTAGAGAAGAGGTCGACACAATTTGGTTGTCGGATCCCGTTTACGGGGTCAATTGAGCTGAGAAAGTGAGGTCGTCGCACCCCCGACGCGTATGGGGTGAATTTGTGTGTATAGTAGTCATTTGTGAATAGGTTAGTTAGGAGTCAGGAGCATGAGTCACAAAAGAGATCGGTTAGCACGCACTTCGAGGGAGCTAGCACGCAATCCGAGGTTGAGTTCGAAGAATTTTTAGGGAGCCCGAGGGTCTAGAACGTTTTTAGGGGCCTTACGCACAAGTTAGAGTATGAAAGAACGCCTTGAATCGGAGAGAAGAGAGAATTCTATCATCCGGTCCAGCCTGCTACCCCGAACCCCATCCAGAACCGGTTCGGGGGGAGAACCGGTTCGCTGTACTTCCGAACCGGTCCGGAGACCTGGTAGGTTCATCTCCCCCCAATTCCAAATTCATTTACCTTCCCTCCATTCTTCCCCCTTCGTTTTTACTCCCTCCAAACTCTTTCCCCCTTCCTAATTTCATCCTAATTCACTCCCTCCCTTATTTCCTTCCCACCCATTCCCATTTCCCACCAAAAACCCACCCCTCCACACCTATAAATACCAACCCACCCCTCTTCCATTTCTAACACCCTCACTCTCTTCTCCACCATATCCTTTCCCCTCTCACTCTCTCTTTCCTTCAACATGCCGCGTCCTCGCCGCACCAATCTCCGCCCCAAGAAATATGATGATACCACCGTCCTTGATGACGAGGGTAAAGGGGTTTTTCGAAGCATTCAAGAACGTCATTGGGTCGAGCAATACTTCACGGCTATGTGCCCCATCCACATAGAACGTTTCGTTAATTGGGACCAACTTTCGGGCGATGTCACCGCCCTATTTGATCGCCGCGGGTGGTGCTCTTTCCTCGCCCCAACGAGCACTAACGTGTTTAACACCGCCATTCGCTAGTTTTATGCGACCTTGGTTCGCAAATCCTCTACGCTTCACGAGGCATACCTTGACGGTATCACCATTCCATTTTCGGCGGCTATCATAGCACGGAAAATGCGTGCTAAGGTGGTGATCCTCCCCGTGCCTTTCCAATATCCTAACAATGGCCCCCCCCACACCAAAGACGAATGCATTGCTCGCATGGCACCCGGGGAGGAATGGGTGCGCGAATCTTTTCCCATTGTTGGTTTGGCCGCTACGGTGCGCTTCACGCACCTCATTGCTTGTGGCGCCATTCACCAAACCACCAATGACTCGGTGGTCCGGTTACGTCACGCCAATTTCCTCTACTACTTTTTGGACCCCGAGAGCACCATCAATCTTGCCCAGCTTTTCTACGCCGACATCCTCCATGCCGCTTACGACTAATGGGGCAAAGGTCATAAGTGCGTATTTCTAAAACTTCACAAATTTTCAAAAATGCCCAAAAATTTCCAAAAAAACCATAAAATTTTGAAAAATCCAAAAATATTTTTGTTCAATATATGTAAAAATTGGAATTCAAATTTTTCAAAAATATCATCAAAAGTCGAAGTGGAATCTCAAATTGTAACCATCCAACATACACAAAGCCGAAATTGATCAAAGATGGAAATTGAGCGAAAATTGACGACTTAACGAACGAATGTGGAGATTAACAACCCCGGTGAGATTCGAGCCTATCACGTCTTGCGAGTTTTTAAATCAATCCGAGTTAATTGTTAACTCAAAGTTCTTTTTAGCGCTTAATAAGTTGTCAAGGATCTCAATCCTTTCATTTTGATCGGTTTTAAAAAAATAAAAATGTGTGCAATATTGCCTTAAAAAACGTGCCAAATTAGCCTCTAAACTGAAATTCACCTCGAAACGCATATGGTAACGCAATTGGCATTTTGGACAATGAAGTAGGCCCTCGTTTGTCACCCAAAATTTTGGCTAGAAAAAAAGTAGCGAAAAATCACCCTTTGCAACCCAAATTGAGCCGAATAATTTTTCCTTTCGTTTGATAACCCGAAAAACCCAAAATAGCCGAAATTGTGAAAAATGAAAAATTCAGATTTTAAGTCCAAAAAGTGCATATAAAGGGGCAAGAAACAAAATAGTATGCTCAACAAAAACAACAAGAAAAGAAATGAAAAAAATAGAAAAAAATAGAGAAAGAAGAAAAAATGAGCAATAGCCCGGGAAAAAGCACAATTGGACATCATTAATGACTTTTCCAAGTCCAACCTTCCATACCTCCTTCATTTTACCCAATGCAACCTTCAACCCGAAAAAGTCCTAACCGAGTCCAAATTGCGAAAATTGATTACCGTGTGGAGATTTAAGACACCAAAAGATAATATAAGAGGTTAAGTGCGCAAAATAGAGGCAATGTTCCCGTTTTTTTAAATTGTAATCCGTTGATGAGATCCTTTCACCATAAAGTTTCCGTCTTTCTAATTGCAGGCGTGAATTTGCTTCCATTACATTTACTCTTCATATCACGCATGCCGAAAGAATAGCCATAATCCGAGAGATTCATTTGTGAGAGCGTTCCGTGAGAAATTAAAATCAAAAAGAATTTTCGAATAAGTAACGTAATGATCAATCAGTGGAATTTGGCGATTATATTTTCGGCTTCGCACACACGCACTATGATTTGAGACTTGTACATATGACTTGATGATGACTATTTTTTGGAAAAGTTTGAATTGCTCAATTTTTGCATGTTTTGAAGTTTCTTTGTGTCAATAACGAATTTTGTGGGTATATTCACTGCAAACCCTCACGAGACACAACTCGTCCTACTAGGGTGACCTAGGGGTTTAAAAGCTTATTGCATACGCTAAATGAAATCGCTTGCCCGCGAAAAAGGCATTCTATCCCAATAAAATGTGATTTTCAATAGTTAAGCCTTACTAAGATTCTTTAACATTGCTCGGGACGCGCAAAGTTCTAAGTTAGGGGGGTTTGATTGGACATAAATATTGTATATTTATTCCCCTAATTTCTGTGCATTTGTGAACCCGAGTAATGTAACCTATATGTATTTGACGCACATTCATGGTACTAATATTCGTTGGCAAGTATTTCGTGTTTCGTGCTTCTCTTATTGGTTTTACAGGTTAATTATGCAATCAGCGCAAAAGAGAAAGCGAGACAATGATAGAAAAGCTAAGAAGGCAAGTTCAAGGGCATTTTGGTAATTTTGAAGCTAGATCTAGAAGGAGGAGTCAACTGGAAAGTTGAAGAGCTCGGACCAACGAGAACATTGGAAGAAACGACACCCATATCCGAGCTACGGTTGATGAGTTATGACCAGTTGAAGTTGGAGAAAAATCCAAGGAAGAAAGGAAAGAAAGCAAAAAAAATTCTAAGTGTTGAATAAGCACCCCAAACCAGCAAGCATTCGCGAACCCAAGGGCGAACCGGTTTGGGGGGAGAACCGGTTCGGGGTACAGGCGAACCGGTTCGGGGTACCTGAAGCGCGAAATTTCTCCTCCATTCTGATTGGCTCCCAAGAATCCTATTAGGTTAAAAACTCTAAAAATAGAGTAGGAAATGTAAGGAGGAAAGTAAGAACAGCCGTTTGAGATAATTTTGAGTAGTTTTTGATAGAGAAAAAGGGAGCAAAACATCTAGGAACATTACTTTGATTAATTTCTACAAGAACAAGACATTTTCGGGTTTGCTTTCAAGTTATACTTCACGCTTTCTTTCTATAATAATTAGTTATCTTGCATGGTAATTTTTCTGTATGATTTGAATGAATTTCTGCGTTCATAGTACTTCGTTACGTATATTGATCTAGTGTTATCATGAGTTTGTTTGCATGCAACGTTAATATTTCATGCATCGTTCAGTTTAACATGTCCGGCTAGGTTTAAAAGGTTGGAATGCATGAACCCAACCTAATGTGTTAGTGCATGTGTATAACGTTAATCCGATGAATTTAACGATTGACTTTGATCGTATTGTGTAACTACATAATAATTGTGGATCTTTATATCTCGTTTACCTTGGGGTACTCGTGATGATTTAGAGTACAACTTGAGTGTCATTATCGCGATACCGATTTACTCATCCTCAGATTAGGTATGACGCGGGCTTGAACCTCGTATACATAATGCTTGGGAGTACTAAATTCCGGGTCTGATCAATCGGATAAATTTATGATTAACATTATCACCGCACTACACTAGGGTTGGGGGATTGTCTTTCCATCCTATTTTTCTCATTAGTTAAAATAAAAAGTTTTTGAAATCATCAGTCATTCTCCATTTCGGTAGATTAATTTAGTTGCATCTTTACTCATTTGCATTATCGCATTTAGCTGTAATCAATCTCAAAACCAACCATTTTTTCCTTTCCTTTCTAGAGTCAAAGTTAGGATTTCTCCGTCTCGTCCCGTCGTCACAACTCCGTTGTCCTTCTTCCCTATGGATTCGATACCCGACTTACCGGGATTATTACTTGAGCGACAGGCTTACACTTGAGCCTAGAGTGAACGCACTTCTGAGACACATTTTCAGTCGCGCCAAGTTCCTCATGAGTTAGTGTCAGACAACGACCTCCACTTCGAGGCTGAGGTAACAGAGTGAGTTGACGAATATGAAATTCAAAGGCATAAGTCATCTCCTCATCAGTTATAAACTAATGTCGTTGTCGAAGGATCATCATCAACAAGATGAATGGAAACTATAGATACTGGGCTGACCCGATCCCATTTACCCATTGGGGCTACAATACCTCCATCAAGACACTCACTGGGGCTACTCCCTATTCTCTGGTATACGACATGGAAGCGGTTCTCCATGTCAAATTAGAAGTACCTTTCTCTACGGGTTATGCTTGAAAGTAAGGTTAATGAAGAAGACTGGTATCAAATCCACTATCATGAACTCTAACTCTTAGATGAATGGAGGACGAAAGATCTATACCACATACAAGGATACCATCGTCGGATTGTGTGATCATTCAAAAGAAAGGTCAAGGACCGCGGTGTTCAAACAAGAGAACTTCTCCTCATGAAAATTATAGAACCCATATGAGACCCGAGAGGAAAGTTCAAAACTAATTACAGTGTCCCCTACATTATGAAGAAAATCTTATCCGGTGGCGCTGCTATGTCACAACTTTGATGGAGAAGAAATGGTGCGTCAAGTCAACTTAGAATGTCTCAAAAAGTTTTACCCTTAGTCCAAACTGCCGTCGCTCTAAGACTCTTCTCACCCCCATTCTATTCTAAAAAAATCTTCCTTCCCCTTTACTCAGAACTACGTAGGACCTGATCCTCTCATAAATCCACTTTTTAAAAAAAATCACAAATTTTCAAACTCATAGAGGTATGTAGGCATCCCATAAGACACATATGGGAAAGATTATTTTCTCTCACAAAATTCTATTCTTTTTACCCTCCGTTAATGACGGTATCGCTTATCATTTAAATGAACAAACAGACTATTTATGCCTTAATGATCGGTATAGACACTTCAAATATAAAATTCATCAAAGACATAACAAAATATGTCAAAATCATTTTTCTTTTATTTAAAATCATGAATACAACTATTACATGTCGTATCAGTGATGGGAGTCAAACAAACCACTCCTTTATAAACCCCCATACAACATAAAAACCCACACCACTAATAACTTCACAAAAAAATCCAAACACCTACCCAAATCAAGCACATATTTCCCACAAATTTCCAAAAACCTACACAAACTTCTCATACCCTTAAGACCTTGCCTTCAACTACCTGATGACCCTGCTTCATCATCATTGCTTATCCTTGGAAGCCCCCAAGAATCCTATTCCTGGTTACGACTCTGAATGCTCTCCATGCGACGATAGGACTTTATAATCTTGGATGAAACCACGACACCCTCTTCCAAGGTGTTGTATATTAGGAACCATCTCTACCCAGTCCCTTCCACTAGAATCTTCTTAATTACCTGCTTCCACAACCACTTCAGGTAGTCCCCTGATATGGGCCCAACCTCCCCAATATATTATGACAGACGGGTAGATGGAAAACGATGTTGCGATAAGGGCCTCAATATCCTCCTCAAAGACTCAGTCAAGTCCTCCACAGGAAAGAAGTTGGTTATGTACAGAGCAATAATTTTCTCCCATCCTACATGGTGCAGAAACTTCCATGGAAAGTATAAAGAGGTCTAGTGAAGACCCACCAAATACACGTACCGGTGACCCCAACCTTCAAAATCGGATATAAGTTCCCCTACCGTGGTATATACCAGTGAAGACATTGGACCCCATGCTATACTATCCAGTATACCTAGTTATTCATTGAAGGTCCAAAGATGAAAAATGCCTAGAAATGAAGTTAGAAACACCCAACATAGAATAATCAGGAGGGGCCACCAGGCGTAGTCTCTCGGATAACCACATAAATAGCATGACAGGGCTCCTTTGTAAGATGCCATCCTGACCCTCCTTCTAGGCGTCTGTCCAGACCAGTCAGAGTCTCCGTTAATATCACATCAATTGTACTAAAATGGTAAGCATCCACAACACTATATTGGCTACCCGAGGGTCAGCCGTCAGATTTCCTATCACTACTAGAACCCTGACAGTCAAGACTAAGGCTACAATATCCAAAAAGCCATTATCAATAAAATCCCTTCAGCATACGGAATTCATAACCATCGTGAGGAAAATATTCCCTCCATGCACCAACAATCGGGTGGCTAAAGGGAAGACATTGAGTAACTTCATTAATAACACTCGAGGAGAATGGGAAAAATTCGGCATAGCTGTCGCCATACTTTAGTTGACACCCATCATAGAAGAAAACTCTTCGTAGGGGGGACACACCTCATCCTGGACAACGTGGCCTTCAAGGTACCAAAACTGTACATCCACTTCCAGAAGATTCCAATATATAGGGATTATGCCAGAAGGAGATATGGCTCAAGATGAAATCTTCATAATTAATGTTATAGAGGCACATGAACTCTAAGCCTTTGATCTAAGATAAGAATGTTTTAGACAGTGTAATTTCCATGGCATAAAAAGAAGAAAGATTTTACAGTAAATAAATTAAGGTATGATGATGAAAACCACCCCCAAAATCCCCCTTTTATACTACAAACATCCATAAAAGACAAGCCATTTGAGATCCTGCCAGAGTTTCTGATCCCATGTACTCATAATTATACGTGGGCCAAGGGGTAAATTCCTTACTTTCCTCTTTTGCGCATAACTTCCAAAGTAAAAAATTCTTTTACTTATAAATATCAACCTCCGACTCTCCCTTTTGTTTGTTTCATTTGTCTTATCTTTTCAATAAAATCTCAATAGTAGATTAAAATTCATGTAGAGTAAGCCACTAAATCAAGATAGTCAAATAAAATATGCATATTTCTTTCCTTTGTGAGTCTCTTTTTAAGAATAAAGAAAAGCCACTAAATCAAGCATAAAACATGATCGATGCCAAAAGGAAGAACTATAAATGGATGTCACATTATCTGCCTCATAACCCTTTCCCCCATATACCAGACGTACCCAAACTCGTACGTTAATAGCCTCCTTATCTAGGCATGTAAGACCGTAACCCCTGCGATTATCGAAGATAAGCGCTAATGGTATAAGGTCACTTGTTCCCCCGACAAGAGTTAATGAAGATGACTGGTATCAAAGCCGTTGTGATTAACTCTCACTCTAAGACAAAAAGAGGCTGAAAGATCTATACCATATATAAGGATACCATCGTCGGATTGCGTGATCAATTGATAGAAAGGACAAGGACCACGGTGTCTAAGAAGGAGAACTTATCCTTAAGAAAATTATAGAACCCGTCTGAGACCCGAGAGAAACGTTCAAACCTAATTGGAGTGGAACCACATTGTGAAGAAAATCATGTCCCGTGGCGCCGCTATGCTCACTAACCTTGATGGAAAGGAAATAGTGCATCCAGTCAACTTAGACCATCTCAGAAAGTTTTACCCTTATTCCAAACTCTAGTAGCGCTAAGACTCTTCTCACCCCTTTCTATTCTAAAAAATCCTCCTTTCCCTCTACTCAGAACTATGTAGGACCTGATCCTCTCATCAATCTATATTATAGAAAGACTAACAAATTTTCAAATTCATAGAGGTACGTAGGCATCACATAAGACACACATGGGAACAGTTCTTTTTTTTCTACAAAATGCCATTATTTTCTCCCTCCGCGAATGATGATCTCTCTTATCATTTAAACGAATAAAAGGACCATGTATGCCTTAGCGATCAGTATAGGGAGTTCAAATACGAAATTCATCAAAGACATAACAAAATATGTCAAAATCATTATCAATTTATTTAAAATCAGGAATACAAATATTCTATGTCATATCTGTGATGGGTGTCAAACAACCTACTCCCTTATAAACATCGTTACGACATAAAAACCCACACCAACAACAACTTCACAAAAATATCCAAACACCTACCCAAAACCAAACACAACTTTCCCACAAATTTCCAAAATACTACACAAATTTCTCATACTCCTAAGACCATGCCTTCAATTGCTTGATGCCCCCGCTTCATCATCATTGCCTATCCATGGAGGCTCCCAAGAATCCCATTCCTAGTTAAGGCTCCGAATGCTCTCCATGCGACGATAGGCCTTTATGAGCATGGATGAAACCATTACAACCTCTTCCAAGGTGTTGAACATTAGGAGCCATATATATTGAGTCCCCTCCAATAGAATCTTCTTAACCACTCACTTCCACAACCACTTCAGGTAGTCTCTTGATATGAACCCAACCTCCTAAACAGATTGTTATAGATTGGTAGACTACTTATGGCGCTACAATAAGGGCCCCAATATCATCCTCAAAGACTCAGTCAAGTCCTCCATAGGAAAGAAGTTGGTTATGCACAGAGGAACAATTTTCTCCCATCATACTTGGTGCAGAAGCCGCCATGGAAAGTAAAATGAGGTCTAGTGAAGACCCAGCGATCAAACGTACCAATAAGATCCCAACCTTCAAAACAGGATGTAAGTTCCCCTATCATAGTACATACCAGTGAAGACATTGGGCCCTATGCTCTACTAGCCAGTATAACCAGTTTTTCATTAAAGGTCCAAAGATGAAGAAAGTCCTAGAAAAGAAGTTGGGAACACCCGACAGACGATACTCAGGAGGGGTCGCCAGGTGTAGTCTCTCAGATAACCACATAAATAGCATGACACGGCTCCCTTGGAAGAAGCCATATTGACCTTCTTTCTAGGCGTCTAGACTATTCAGAGTCTTGCCAATATCATTGCAGTTGGACTACAATGTTAGGCCATCTATAACACTATTTTGGCTACCTGAGGGTTAGCCTTCAGATTGCCTATCATCACCAGAAGCCTGATAGTCAATTCCATGGCTATAAGACCCAAAAAGACATTATTAGAAAAATCCCATCGACATACAGAATTCATGACTACCGTGAGGATGATATTACCTCCATGCACCAACAATCAAGTGACTGAAGGGAAGACGCGGAGTAACTCCCCTAATAACACCCGAGGAGAACGGGATAAATTCGACATAGCTGTCGCACATGCTTGAGTTGACAACCAACATAGCTAAAAACTCTTCATAGGTGGGACACACCGCACATAAGCCAAATTAGAAGATGTGGCATTCTGGGTACCAGAACTGTATCGCCATTTCCAGAAGATTTCAATATATAGGGTGACTACACCATAAGGAGACATGGCTCAAGCTAAAAGCTTCATAATTAAAGTTATTGAGGCACATGGCCTTTAAGCCTTCGAGGTAAGCTGATAAAGTTTCAGACAGAGGAAGTACCATTACAAAAAAAATGAGAAATATTGCAAAGGAAATAAGTTAAGGTGTGATGACGAAAACTACCCCCCAATGCCCCCTTTTATACTACAAACATCCATGAAAGACAAGCCATATGAGATGCTAACAGACTTTCTGATTCCAAGTACCCATAAGTGCATAAGAAGTGCAATCAAAGATAATAAGTGATTTTTACTTTACCCTTATGTAGATAGGTAGGCTAAAGGAGCACCACTCCCATTTTTGGAAATTCCCTACTTTCCTCTTTTGTGCATAACTTCAAATATAAAAATTTCTTTTACTTATGAAATATCAACCTCCAATTCTCCTATTTATTTGTTTCGTTTTTATCTTATCTTTGTAATAAAATCTCAACAGTAGATTAAAGTGCATGCAGAGTAAGCCTCAAAATCAAGATAGTCAAATAAAATATGCATATTTCTTACCTTTTAAAGTCTCTTTTTAGGAATAAAGAAAAGACACTAAATCAAGCATACAACATGATCGATTCCAAAAGGAAGAACCATAAATGCATGTCACCTTATCTGCCTCATAACCCTTTCCCCCAGCTACCAGACGTACCCGAACTCGTACATTAATATCCTCCTCATCTAGGTATGTATGATCGTAACCCCTGCGATCATCGAAGATAAGCACAAAGGGTAGAATGCCACGTGTTCCCCCGACAAGAGTTAGTAATCTACTAAGTGAAAATGAAGTATTAAAACCACAGAAAAGATAAACATCGGTAGTGACTTTTCACCTCCTCCAAGAAGACAAGGAGTTCATACCCTATGCCGATAGGCACCTCCCCAGCCATGCCTATCGGCAGCCCCCTTAAAATTTCATCGTAAAAATGCAAAAAAAATGCTCAAAAAATTCACAAAAATTCTTGAAAAATCCCATGATGTCAAGAATGTCATTACTCTGAGAAAAACCCATGTAAGAGCACCAAACCATTAACAAAGTTATGGTTAATACCCAATAAGATCATAAGTAAATGCATCGTCATTCACTCTTGTCACCCACATACTCTCCATCGGAACCAAAATTCATAGTGCGCCTACACCTACGATAACCAACACCATCACCAGCAGAGCCATAATTAGAAAATGCTTCTCATGAAAAATTACCTAGATCTGCATAACTGAACTTGACCCTCTGAATCAGTTATATTCACTATTTTCGTCCTTAGAATTGACCTAGGTTTGCAAAATCGACCTTGACCCTTTAAATAGGTCATCTGAACTTTCTAGTTCATAGAATTGACCTTGACCTACGAAACTAGTCATTTCACTCCCTAGGTCCGTAGAATCCACCTTGACCCGTTGAATTGATAATTTTAATTCCATTTGTTCGCAAAACCGACCTCGACCCCTTTAATCACTCGTCTAAACTTTCCATGTCTACATAATTGACCTCGACCTATTACGTCGGTCATTTCAATCCTTAGGTCTGAAGAATAGACCTCAAACCACTGAATCTGTCATTTCATTCCCTAGGTCCACATAATAGATCTCGATCCTCTGAATCGATAATTTTAACTCCTTAGGTCCACAGAATTGAGCTTGGCCCACTTTTTTAGTTATTTTAATCCTTAGGTCTACAGACTCGACCTTGACCAACTGAATCAGTCATTTCAATCCTTAGGTTTACAGACTCAACCTCGACCCTATGAATATGTCATTTTAATCCTTAGGTTTATATAATTGACCGCGATCCTCTAAATCAGTCATTTTAATCCTTAGGTCCGCATAATAGACCTCGACCCACTAAATTGGTCATCTCCACCCTTTAGGTCCAAAGAACTGACCCAGGTCCACAGAAATAACCTCAACCCTTTGAATTGATCATCTCCACTTTTAGGTCCACGAAATTGACCAAGGTCCACAAAATCGACCTCGACCCTTTAAATTATTCATCTCAACTTTCCAAGTTCACTAAATTAACCTCGACTCACTGAATCGATCATTTTCATCTCTGGATCTGTAGAATTGACCTCGATTTATTGAATCGATCATTTTCCTTAGGTCTGCAGAATTGAACTCAACCCTCAGAATTGGTCATTTCAACTCCCTAGGTTTGCGTAATCAACATTGACCCTCTGAATCGGTCATTTCAACTCCCTAGGTATGTAAAATCAACCTCGACCCTTCGAATTGATCATTTCAATCCTTAGGTCCATAGAATAGATCTCGACCCTCTGAATCGATAATCTCAAATCTTTAAGTCTGTAGAATTGACCTTGACCCGTTGGATCGATTATGTCTACTCTTTAGGTCCTAAGAATCAACCTTAACCCTTTAATAAGCCACCTTCTAACTCCCAATAGGGTCCCCAACTGTTAGAATATTGACGAGATGTCTATCTTTCGATGACCTCCGCTTATTCCAAGCTTGCCCGTCGAGGATCTCTGTAGGCACCCCAACCCAGTATCCCTTTAATACATCATTAGGTCCCTAACTCTCCCCCTCTTACTCTAAGATCGTTTGTCTTACTTTGAGACCTAATCTAGAGGCCATTAGGCACTTACAAGACCCATTTAACCTCGACTAATTCTCCAAACTAAGTGAAGCTCAATGAAACCTCACAGGGATATGAATACACTTTTAATGGTCCTACAATGCACGAATTAGCATCATAGTTTTCACAAACATGCCTTTTTACTTCGATACCTGATCTTGAGACCATTGGGCACTTATAGGCCCCATTTGACCTCGATCAACTATCCAAATCAATAAAAGCTCAATAAAACCTCGTAGGGCTTTTAATACTCTTCCTAAGAGTCCATACCGTGGGTAAATTGACCTCATGATTTGCACGAATGTACCTTTTACTTCGAAAGGCCACTGGGTGCTTCCAGGCCCCGTTTAGCTTCAATTAACTCTCCAACCTGAGAAAAGATAAATGAAATCTCATAAGGCTCTGAATCCCCTTTCCAACGGTTCATACCGTGTGAAAATTGGCCTTCAGTTCGCACGAATGAACCTTTTTACTCCCAAACCCATTGTTTAGAGACCATCCAGTTCTTTCGAGCTTTATTTGACTTTGGTCAACTCTTAAACCGTTAGTGGTATAATGTTTCTTGTAGGGATCTGAATACCCTTTCCATCGGTTTTAGACGTGCATGATTCAGACTTATAGTTTGCATTTTATGCTCTTTTTTTGAAAAAGTTCGTTACGATCTGCCATATGCACCCCAAACCCCATACCTATTAGCAGTGTGTTCTTTCCTTGGATCGCAGGGTGGGGTCTATGAAGGTAGGCAGGTCAGGGGCCATACTGATCGGTACCCCCTAAAACCCTAAATTTTACTATTTAAAGAGACCATGACCTTATTCTCAAGGACCCCTTTATGAAATCAGAACATTCCCCTTGTAATGAGTGCACTGAAATTCCATTTTTGCATACATTCTCTCCATTTCCTTACATCATTCTCTTCTTCTTTATACTCTACTATTGTAAATAAGAATTAAAGTTCTTTAGAAGGTCCACCCATATTCATTTACAACTCACTTAATTAGTATTTGTTGTTTACTTTCCATTCCATTTTTATATATATATTTGTTTCATTATCCCACATCAAAATTAATCTCCTTTTTACTATTTAGTACACAAATTTAATTTTCATAAAATATAAAAAGGCTAAAAAGAGGGTTTTCATATAAACCCTAAATTGGGATTTCTTCCCTTTTCACATGTTCTAAACTTGTGCACAATTTCTAAGAAATAAATTAAAGGAAGTCCTAAATTAGGGATTGTGGGTTAAACCCCATCCTTGTATGCTATATAACTACATGGACTTTGATGCCCTTTGGGCTAAGTAGGCATCCCGGGCCAATCCTGGGATTCAAGTAATATTATCTCATTTTATGATTTCATGTATTTACTAGTATTTGTGAGTACATGAACTCCTATATATTCGTATTTTGGTCGATATACACATTCACTCATTCATAGTGACTTGTTATTTATTTTACACACTCCTTAGAATGATTCCACCCCGTCTTTCTCATGATGTGGATCAACTGATTTCTTTTTCCAATTATTCACACTATACACATGTCAAGACCCCGTCCCAAAATAGTAGTGGGGAACAAGTGTCTTGACATGCCACTAAGGCAACAAATATGTTGACTTAAATTGTTTCCTTAAATAAGTGCAACAGAAATACAATTACATGGTTATGAATCATAAAATACTAAAAGTAAAGGAATCACATCATCAGAGCTTTCTAAAGTAAACTTCATTTATTTTAAAAGTGACAATGAATTACAACTTAAGACAAAATTTAAAAACTTATTACAAGGGAGCCAAACAAGCTCTAAATGATAAAACAAACATAATAACAAAAAGAGCTCTAAAAGCTGAATCTTCCATATAGTCCTTTTTCCTTCCCTCCAAGCGTACTTATTTCCTAAAAAAATGGTGAGTTATACAACATCAGCTAAAAGGCGAGTGAAATTTAATCTCCAGACATTCCATAGTTTTTCAAAAAATTGATACCTATTCAATTTACAACAGAGTGCATATACATATATGGACATGAATTTGCAGTAAAATATATATATATATAGCAAACAGACAGTATATATTTTCAAAATAAATAGTTCAGAACAGAACAGATAAAACAATTTGAGCAGTATATCCATTATTAAATTTTCTTTTAATGTCCGTGTACACTCTAATACCCCGATAAACAGATATTGTCACCAGATGTTTCGACCTGGTAATAACATAGATTGAAAATCATGATATCTGAAACAACGCCTCGTTTAGGGCACACCAGCGATAAACCAGCTGGGAAGGTACCACCCAAATATTTCCACCCGGTAGTCAAGGACAACATAGTAAGAGAGTTTCCATAGGCCGAATCAATAATTTCATAATTCAAATCAGATGTATATATCGAGAGATATACACATATAACAAATGACGGAATCATCGGTATCAGATGTATTTGGTAATAAAATGATTTCACAAAATATATGTAGTTTTCATAATATCATATAATCAAAATACACAAGGAATGTCAGATTACTCACCTAGAACAGATGTATGAAGTTACAGATGTTGAGTCCTGAATCACTCGTTAATTCTTAAGACGAAACTTCTTCTTAAACTTTTTCGTATTTTCTCTCACTATTTGTCTCTAATCTTTGGAATGAATTTCGTGTAAGAACTGATCCTAAGTCCTTATTTATAGTTTCCCAACATTATTTGGGTGTTGACACGTGTCCCGATGACTAAGCGTCCAGTTTGGTGAGTCAACGTGTCCCGTGTCGCGTGTCGCGTAACAGAGCTGTCTTGCAGTCTCAATTCACCGAACGCCGACACGTGTATTGGATTTCTCTAATTGCACGATATGTGTTTTGTCCTTTCCTTTAAAGGAGACGTGTGTACGGTAGAGGTGTCAAAACCAAGCAGGAGGTGTAAAGTTATTAAGGGTATAAGGGTCATTTTATACGTGAAGGGTATTTTAGTAATTTTACACCTTAAATTTTCAATATTTCTTAGAGGTACTTGAAAATATTTTATTTACAAAGTGGTTCTTTTTATATTTTCATTTTCGTCCCTGAAACTTTCATTATTTCAAAATCAAGTCCCTAAAGTTTCTTAAAATTTCATTTTCCACGTCAAAACTTATCATTTAGCTTAGGATATGCTATGAGACTTTGATTTAATCCATTTTGATGAAAAAGGAGGTTATTTCAAAGTTTTTAAGTTGGCCAAACCAGCCTCCCCTTCAACCAATCAAAATATTAGACATGGTGTTGTAATAGGACAGAATACATCTTAAAGGATGGACAAATTTGCCCCTATTTAGTAATTTAGGCATAACTTCTTGCTCGGACCTCTATTTAATGCACCGTTTGTTGTGTTACAAATATAATTTATATATATACATGTTTATTATTTTTACCTCAAGTCAATTATTATATTATAATAGTCAAAACAAGTTTCTAATATGAATATTCGTACCAAAACTTTACAATTTTATGTTTGTAACTAATTTGATATTTCATGATTTATAAAGGGAGAATTAGACCAAAATAATAAATTAACATTATTCATATCACATATGAAATAATACAACATTTAAAACTGTATATGAACATATAAAAGTGGGGTCATTACATCCTACCCTCCTTATAAAAAGTTTGGTCCCCAAACTTAACTTACATTAATTCCCAAACAAGTATGGATATTTCTCCTTTATTTCATCTTGCCGCTCCCATGTTGCTTCTTCAATGAAATGATTATGCCATAACACTTTGACCAATGGAATTACCTTAGTTCTTAATATTTGATCTTTATGGTCCAAAATTTCTATTGGATGCTCAATATATGGCAAATTTTCTCTAACTTGAAGAGGTTCGTGACTTAGGATATGTATTGGATCGAGTATGTATTTCTTCATCATTAACACGTGGAACATATTGTGAACACTAGAGAGTTCAGGGGGTAAGGCTATTCTATACGCAACATCTCCTATCCTTTCAAGGATTTCAAAAGGTCATATGTATCTTGGACTCAATTTTCCTTTCTTCCCAAATCGGATTACTCCCTTTGCTCGTGATACTCGCAAGAACACATAATATCCTCTTTAGAATTCCAACTCTCGTCGAAGATTGTCAACATAACTCTTTTGACGGCTTTTAGCAATTCGAAGTCGGTCTTGTATCAATTTCACTTTCTCTGTTGTGATCTGGATCAATTCTGGTACTAATAATTTTCTTTCTCCAACTTCTACCCAACATGTAGGGGAATGACACCTTCTTCCATAGAGTGACTCATATGGAGCCATTTGAATACTTGCTTGATAGATATTATTATATGCAAATTCTACTAATGGTAAATGATCATCCCAATTCCCCTTCATATTAAGTACACATGCCCTAAGCATATCCTCTAAGGTTTTAATGGTTCTCTCATATTGTCCATCTGTTTGAGGATGAAAAGCGGTGCTAAAATTCAATTGTGTTTTCATGGCTGCCTGTAGGCTTTTCCAAAAGTGAGACATAAATATAGGGTCACGATCATAAATAATTTAAATTGGGGTTCCATGAAGCTTAATAATTTCCCGCACGTACAACTTAGCTAACTTTTCTAAATAATGGGTAATCTTAATGGCAAGAAAATGAGTAGATTTAGTTAACCTATCAATAATTACCCAAAGAGAATCATTACCATTTGAACTCCTTGGTAAACCTGTCATAAAATGTATAGTAATATGATACCATTTCCACTCAGGGATAGGTAGGGGTTGTAGTAATCCTGATGGTTTCTTATATTCATCTTTTACTCATTGACAAACCAAACACTGGGATACAAATTATTCTATCTCCCTTTTCATATTATTCCACCAAAACACTTCTCAAAGATCTTTATACATCTTGGTATTTTCGGGATGAAACATAAATCTTGAGCAATGATTTTCCTCCAAAATTTGCCTCTTTAGTTGGGCATCACATGGCACACACACTCTATTTTCGACCCTCAATATATCATCTCGTATCCCAAATTCAATCCTCTTCCCTTCAATAACTTCTTCTCTAATCTTCTTCAGTTGTGGGTCATTTACTTGTGTACTTTTTACCATCAACATGGGTTATACTTGTAAATTCGCAATTATTCCTTCTTTGCTATAAATACGTACATCTATTTCCATACTTCTTAAATCCTTCAATAGAGCTTCCTGGTTTGTAATAAGACATTCTAAATTTGGTGTGGAATTTCTACTTAAAGCGTCAACTACTACATTAGCTTTCCCCGGGTGATAGTGAATATTTACATCATAATCCTTCATCAATTTTAACCTCCTCCTTTGCCTCATGTTCAATTCTTTCTGAGTAAATATATACTTCAAACTCTTATGGTAGGTATAAATCTCACAAGTCTCACCATATAAATAGTGTCTCCAAATCTTAAGAGAAAAAATTACAGCTGCTAATTCTAGGTCATGGGTTGGATAATTCTGTTCATGTGGTTTTAACTGTCTCGAGGCATAAGCTACTACTTTTCCATTTTGCATTAGCACACATCCCAAACCATTTTTAGAAGCATCACTATAAATCACAAAGCCCCCTGTCTCGGAAGGAATAGTTAAAATTGGGGCAGTTATTAATCGATTCTTAAGTTGTTGAAAACTATTCTCAACTTCCTCAGACCATTCATATTTCACCTTCTTTTGGGTTAACCTAGATAGAGGTTTGGAAATACTAGAAAATTCTTGAACAAATCTTCGATAATATCTTGCTAATCCAAGAAAACTATGAATCTCCATCACATTAGTTGGTCTAGGCCAACCTAGATAGCCTCGATCTTTTGAGGGTCAACCGACACTCCATCCTTAGAAATGACATGTCCTAGAAAAGAGATGCTAGGCAACCAAAACTTACACTTCTTCAATTTTGCATATAATTTCTCCTTCCTAAGTATTTGTAACACTGTCTCTAAATGCTTTCCGTGTTCTTCAATACTTTTGGAATAAATAAGGATGTCATCAATTAAAACAACCACACACTGATCCAAATACTTCCTAAACACCCCGATCATCATATCCATAAAAGCGACTGGTGCATTAGTTAGTCCAAATGCATCACAAGAAATTCATAGTGACCATATCTAGTACAAAAAGCTAATTTCAAAATATCATCTTCCTTAATCTTCAACTGGTGATAGCCTAACCTAAGGTTAATCTTTGAAAATACTTGCGCACCTTGAAGTTGGTCAAACAAATCATCTATGCGAGGTAAGGGGTATTTATTCTTAATGGTCACCTTATTTAGTTCACGACAATCTATACATAACCTCATCGTACCATCCTTCTTTTTAACAAATAACACCGGAGCACCCCAAGAGGATACGCTTGGTCTAATAAAACCCTTGTCTAACAAATCTTATAATTGAACTTTTAATTCCCTCAATACTAAAGGTGCCATACGATAAGATGGTTTCGAGATTGGTATAGTTCTGAGAATAAGGTCAATCGTAAACTCTATTTCTCTACTAGGAGGAAGACTGGGTAAATTATCTGGAAAAACATCTGGAAAATGTTTAACTATAGGAATATCTTCTAAAATAGTCTCTTTTGTTTGCAAATCAATAACACTAACAAGGAATCATTGACATCCCTTCTTAAGAAAACTATCAGCTTGCATTGTAGAGATAATACGAATGGGAGATAAGATGCCTTTTCCTTCAAAATTGAATTCTGGTTGGTTAGGTATTTGGAAAGTAACTCTCTTCTCAAAACAATCTACCTTAGAATGATACGATGTTAACCAATCCATCCCCAAAATGACTTCAAAGTCTTTTTTGTCAAAAACTATCGAATCAGCGAATAGTTTATGACTACTAACATCTATAGGGCAAGACTTATATACTAAGGTTCCCATCAATAACTCACCCGAAGGAATAGAAACGTGCATACTATGATTCAAGGGTTCGGGCCTATTAGGAAAGAGATTAACAAAATGCACAGAAACAAATGAATGGGTAGAATTAGGATCTATTAAAACGTGAAAAGGTTATGCACATATTTAAAGTGTACCTGACACTACTACATTAGAAGCTTGGGTATCAGAAAGTGCAAAAACTCTACCTTGTTTTCCTTGGTCCTTCTTTTCAACTAAAGGATACATCGGAATCCTTGCTTGGGTTGGGCAGTCTTTGATTTGATGTCCTTTCTGTTCACACCTAAAACAAACTCCCGTGGTCATCCTCCATGCATCTTTCCACATTACTAACATATCTTATTATTATACCGTTTGTTATCACTTGATCCCCCAACATTGGATGTACTCCTAAAATTATTTCTATTATTTGGGCTCTTCCCTATTTGTTCCCCAAACTTCCTTTTACCATCTCTAATTCGATTGTACTCCTCGCCATCCCTTTCGGCTATCGTAGCCCTAGCTACAACGTCACTATACGATGTGAACTTTAGGATGGAAATTCTACTAAGAATACTCAACCTTAACCCACGTTTAAAATTTTTCGCTTTTAAAACATCAGTTATCACAACATAAGGTGCAAAACGAGATAACTTAGTAAACTTGCCCTTGTACTAACTAACCGTTATATTCCCTTGCACTAGACTCATGAACTCAGCTGCCATTTCATCCTTCACCATTTCAGGGAAATATTTCTCATAAAATATGACCAAGAAGTCCTTCCAACCTATTCAAGTATTCCTCTCCTCGTGTATTCTCTTAGTCATTCTCCACCAATGTTCGGCTTCATCTTCTAACATAAATGTTGCAAATGAAACCCTTTGTTCATCGGTACACTTAAGAACATCGAGCATCTTTTCCATCTGCATCACCTAACTTTCTGCTTCAGTGGGGTTAAGATTACCTTTAAAAGAAGGCGGGTTCAACTTCTTGAAATTCTCAATGGTACAACTAGTTGGTTCAAGATTCCTCTATGCTCCAATATTCACTTGATGCTCCACAATCTTTTCTAGACATTCAATCGCCTTGTATGCACCTTCCAGACCTTCCATACTTGAACCACTTGTTCTCATAGTTGATCTTGGCTTGGTCATTTTCTCAGTCATGGCCAGACATAAGACGTATTATACTAACTCAATATTGCAAATTAGAAGAACAATTATATGTAAACTATAAGACATATGGAGGATTATCACATAAGTCGGATATTTAATCTTATATCCTATGTATGGGGAATTAAAATTGATAACGTTCAAAACTTATGTTCAGTAGTCTACGGGTTCATAACCTATGCTCTGATACTACCTCTGTCACGACCCCGTCCAAAAATTGTAGTGGGGAGCAAGTGTCTTGACATGCCACCAAGGCAACAAATATGTTGACTTAAATTGTTTCCTTAAATAAGTGCAACGAACATACAATTACATGGTTATGGATCGTAAAACACTGAAAGTGAAGGAATTACATCATCAGAGTTCTAAAGGAAACTTCATTTATTTTAAAAGTGACAACAAATTACAACTTAAGACAAAATTTAAAAACTTATTACAAGGGAGCCAAACATGCTCTAAATGATAAAACAAACATAATAACAAAATGAGCTCTAAAAGATGAATCTTCCATATAGTCCTTTTTCCTTCCCTCCAAGCCCACTTATTTCCTGAAAAATGGTGAGTTATAGAACATCAGCTAAAAACCGAGTGATATTTAATCTCCAGACATTCCATGGTTTTTCAAAAAATTGATACATATTCAATTTACAACATAAGGCATATACATATATGGACATGAATTTGCAGTAAAATATATATATAGCAAACTGACAGTATATATTTTCAGAATAAACAGTTCAGAACAGAACAAATAAAACAATTTTAAAAGTATATCAGTTATTAAATTTTCTTTTAATGGCCATGTACACTCTAATACCCAGATAAATAGATAGTGTCACCAGATGTTTCCACCTGGTAACAACACAAACAGAAAATCATGATATATGAAACGACGCCTTATTTAGGGAACACCAGCGATAAACCAGCTAGGAAGGTACCACCCAAATATTTCCACCCGGTAGTCAAGGTTAACATAGTAAGAGAGTTTCCATAGGCCGAATCAATAATTTCAGAATTCAAATCAGATGTATATATCGAGAGATATACACATATAACAAATGACGGTATCATCGGTATCATATGTATTTAGGAATAAAATCATTTCACAAAATATATATAGTTTGCATAATATCATATAATTAAAAGACACATGGAACGTCAGACTACTCACCTAGAACAGATGTATGAAGTTAGAGGTGCTGAGTCTTGAATCACTCGTTAATTCTTAAGACAAAACTTCTTCTTAAACTTTCCTACATTTTCTCTCATTATTTCTCTCTAATCTTTGGAATGAATTTCGTGTAAGAACTAATCCTAAGGCCTTCTTTATAGTTTCCCAAAGTTAATTATGTGTTGACACGTGTCCCGATGACTAAGCGTTCAATTTCATGAGTTAGTGTGTCACGTAATGCATAACGGAGCTGTCTTGCAGTCTAAATTCACCGAATGATGACACGTGTATTGGATTTCTCTAATTTCAGGACATGTGTTTTGTCCTTTCCTTTAAAGGAGACATGTGTACGGTGGAGGTGTCAAAACCAAGCACGAGGTGTAAAGTTATTAAGGGTATAAGGGTCATTTTATACGTGAAGGGTATTTTAGTAATTTTACACCTTACATTTTCAATATTACTTAGAGGTAATTGAAAATATTTTATTTGCAAAATGGTTCTTTTTATATTTTCATTTTAGTCCCTAAAACTTTCATTATTTCAAAATCAAGTCCCTAAAGTTTATTAAAATTTCATTTTCTACCACAAAACTTATCATTTAGCTTAGGATATGTATAAGACTTTGATTTAATCCATTTTGATGAAGAAGGAGGTTATTTCAAAGTGTTTAAGTTGGCCAAACCAGCCTCCCCTGCAACCAATCAAAATATTACACATGGTGTGGTAATAGGACAAAATACATCTTAAAGGATGGACAAATTTGCCCCTATTTCATAATTTAAGCATAACTTCTTGCTTGGACCTCTGTTTAATGCACCATTTGTTGTGTTACAAACCTAATTTATATATATACAACTTTATTGTCTTTACCTCAAGTTAATTATTATATTATAATAGTCAAAACAAGTTTCTAATATGAATATTCCTACCGAAACTTTACAATTTTATGTTTGTAACTAATTTGACATTTCATGATTTATGAAGGGAGGATTAGACTAATATAATAAATTAACATTATTCATATGACATATGAAATAATAAAACATTTAAAACTATATATGAACTTATAAAAGTGGGGTCATTACAACACATGTACACACTTATCATATTTTGGAGAAAAGGAGAATATTATCATAGCCCATAGGATACTGAAAGGGAAAAATTGGTGCCTAACACCATCCCATTCTATAACGTAGTCCCCAAACCCTTGGTTTCATATGAATCAATATGTCTTTTAATTTCGTTCTTTTTGGATAGGTACATTTCTTTTGTCTGTTTGCAGCAAAATAGTCTGGAGACTTCATTTCTTTGTGTTTATCCCGTTTATTCGAGCCAGCCCATGAAGATATCAATGCGAGTGACAGAAAGAGGACTCTTATATCCTCGAATCACCCGCAAGTTTGGGAGAGAGGTATTTCTCCAGTTTTCCCTCCCATCTTAATTTTAGGGCTATCTCGCACGAGAGGAATACGATCCGGATGGCCATAGGTGATGTACCTTTACTCTTTTCATGTCATTTAGTTTTCTTTATTATTATGGTACACTATGTCACCTTTATGGATTTCCTCCCTTCACTGGTGCATTCTTAATTGGTATCTTGGTTCTTATTTGGTATCATATTCTTGTGCTTATGTTGATATATCCGGGTTTTATTTATCCGTGCTTTGTATATGGTCTCATTCTAGTTAAATTGTTTATATATCATATGTCCTACTTTTATGTTCATTTATTGATTGATGGCTAGTATATGTTTCTTTCATATTCCTTTGTTATATATATATGGTATTTCTCATGCCCTCCTATATCTTTCTTTGCTTATTTTCTATGTCACTGTGATCTTGGTTTATTACCATGTTGTATTCATTGTCTACGATATATTTTTCTCTTTGTCTTTCCGTGACTAAAAGGGCGAGAATGATTTTACCATGTCCCATGCACCAAAAAGGGGATTTTCTTTGTTAGGGGTAGATGTTATTTAGGAGGATCTATACTCATTGATATTAGATGACTTTATATTTCACATTCTTACATGATTTATTTAATCTATATCACTTTGATATTATCGAAGGATTCCTAAGAGGGAAAGCTTCTCTGTGTGCATGCTTTTGCCTGCGTGATGATGTTTGTTATTTTATGTGGTTCCAAGCTTAACATTGATGACTTCTACTCCATCCCATGTTTCAAACTCAAATTTTTCTTCGTCGTTGGTCTTATGAATTTTGTACATTGCCTTCATACTACTTTCACTATATGGGTAGTGAGGTGTGAGTATTGTTGGGGTAAAAAGATCATTTTGGGTTTTGGGGGTTTTGCCACGAAATAGTCAAAAGGGAAGATTGAAAGTGTAATTTTGTAATGAACATTAGTTTTCTTATTCTCGTGTTAAAAAATTGAGTCGTTGAGGTTTTCAAGTCACATAGACTTGATCCAATATAAGTGAGTCACGATTATTTAAGTTACAATGAACCTTTGCAGAATGAATATTTTTGAAGCTGCATATTGAATACTTTTGTTGCCATGCATTCACATTGAACCTAAGCCTATATACTTTTAGTAGATTGTGAATTATTTAAGTCTTAACACACATGAACGTGCATAAAAAGGTTTTGAAAATTTGTGAGAATGTTAAAATTTGATGGAACAAGTGTTTAAAATGTTTTAAAATTGTCTCATAGGACATTTCAAATAGATTTTGGTAGTTGGATTTTTTATTGGAACATGTTAAGGCTTTTGGAAAAAACAGTTTTTTCCTTAACCATTCGCACAACTCAATATTGGGCCCGTGCGCACGGAGGCATTCACACGGAATCAAAACATGCCCGTGCGCATGACCAAGGTTGAAATTTCACACTGCCTAGAATCATGTGCACGGTCTGATCTAACAATTCGCACGTCGAAATCAACTTTTGAAAAATCTCTATATATAAGCCACTTTCCCTCTCATTTGAAAACATTTAAAAACCTCGTAACTCAAATACATTTTTGAGATAATTTTCGAGGTTAAGAGAATATTTCTTTTGCTTCTCTTTCTAATTTCACTTTTTCCCTCCTATTTTGATAAAATTTAAATCTCTACTTGATATATGCTTTTGAGAAAGAATTAATAGTGTTTTAGTTATGATTTCACATAGCCTTTTTAGTTAAAATCAATGTATCTTTTAATTGTATGATCAACTACTATTAAATCTAAAAGAGGAGGCATTCCGAATCATTAAAGAATTTGGAGTGTGGTGTGATTCCAAGGAAGAGAATATAAGTCCTCATTCACGACGTGGAGCTCTTTGTGGATTATCATTAACTATGGGAAAAAGTTGAAAGGTTCATAACTAGCTACCCAATAGAGATTGTGTGAGAGGTACCTTTCTATTTTTTGTAAAATTTATTTTCAAGTAGAAATGAGAATTGGAGTGAGTCGACTTGGTAGGGTTTTCCCTCATAAACCTTTTCTTATGGTTTATTGTGAATTATTAATAATCATATGCACACAATTTATCACACACATCACTTACTTGAATCTAACGTGTTGAACTAAAATTGACTTAAGTGTGTTAGATCTAGTTTTGTTCATCTAGATTCAACTAATTACATTATCGTATAAGTTAATCAAATAAATTTGTTAAAACTTATGTTGAGTAACTTGAAATAAAACTTGTGTTTAGTATCTTGAAATAAAAATTGATCATATGATGTCTTCAAACCTATACACTACCCTCTAGGTTTATTGTAGATGTTTTACTCACGTATAATACATACTTCCTCACTATAATAATGTAGAATAAAGTCAAAGAGAAGAAAATAAGCGATAATCACATTATTTTTTGTTATAAGGAGGAATAGATAGATATATTAAGATAAGAACCTTTACGAATCTCACCTACACAATGCTATAACTTGAGATCTCTATGTTTCTCTCCTACACTGATGAAGGAACTCAGATATGAAACTGTATGAGAGGTTTGATATCATTTGGATCTCAAAAATTATAAGAGAACATCAATTAGGTGAAAAGGATTATATATATATATATATATATATATATATATATATATATATATATATATATATATATATATATATATATATATATGTATATATATATATGTATATATATATATATATATATATATATATATATAGAGAGAGAGAGAGAGAGAGAGAGAGAGAGAGAGGAGGTCAGGTGTGCATGAAGTTTTTTTTATGGTGTTCTTGAAACAAAATGTAATGACCCCATTTTCTTATGCCAATATATAATTGTCTTCTTTCAATTTCGTCACACTTACTGTCTAATAATGATATATTATTACATATATGATATTCCGAGTTCTTAATATGATAAAGCCCATTTTTAAATTTGAAGAATCAACGGTAAAATGGGTCAAACTGAGATTTTATGGCACATCCTAAGCTAAGTGATAAGTTTTGGGGTAGAAAATGTAATTTTATGAAACTTTAGGGACTTGGTTTTAATAAATAAAGTTTCAGGGACCAAAATGAAAAATAAAAGGGGCCTTTTCGTAAATAAAATATTTTCAGGGACCTATAAGAAATATTGAAAATATATGGTGTGAAATTACCAAAATGCCCTTCAGGTCCGAAATGACCCTTATACCCTTAATACCTATCCTCGACACCTCGTGCTCGGTTTTTGAACATATCCACTGCACACGTGTCACCTCTATAGGAAAGGATAAAACTTATGTAAATCCTCTAGAAAAAGGAAAAAACACGTGTCGCCGTTTGGTAAACCAAGACTGCAAGGCTGGTCTGTTGCACGACACATGAACGACGACTCATCAAAGTGAAACCTTATCACCCAGACACGTGTCAACACCTAAATATCTTTGAAAAACTATAAATAGGGCCTTTGGGTGATCATTTGAAACTCACACCAATTCCTGGAGAATTATAGAAAGAAATAGTGAGAGAAAGTGTGAGAAAGTTTAAGAAGAAGTTCTTAGGGATATTCATCTTAAGGTAATCTTAATGTTATAATGCATCTTTATAGTTTTAATTTATTGTTTTATAGCTTTACTTAGTAGTTATGCTGGTAAAATACAATAAAGAATTCACTAATAAAAACTTAAAATTTAGAACAAATCCAAGTTGATTTTATAAACTTGTTTGAAATTATACGCTTTTAAAAATGATTATTTTTAAAGAAATTGCTCGTTATTATGGAATCCGATTTAAGTAATTCCAAAGTCAGGCACAGTGAAGTTCTGTCTAGATGAGATGGTATTTAAGTGGTGCCCCTGTGACCCTCCATCTCTACTGGGAATGAATCCGGAAATGTTCTGTCTAGATGAGATGGTATTTAAGTGGTGCCCATGTGACCCTCCATCTCTACTGGGAACCGACTGATGAGGAAAGATAATGAATTGAATTCTTCAATTACGATCAATGAGTTTTAAAAGTTGAAAAATGGGGATTCAGTAATGCTTTAAAAGAGGAAGTTATTATCAAAGTATAGTATAAACTGGACCTTAGAACGTGTACTTAAATCTTTATCAGATTAACGTGTGATCGAAGACTCAATACCAGTAAATTTGACCTCCATTTTGGGTGAGTACTCTGACATTCCTTGTGCGTTTTGATTATATGATATTATGCAAACTATGTATATTTTGTGAACTGCTTTTATTCTCAAAATTCATGTGATACCGATGATTGATTCATCTGTTATATGTTTATATCTCTCCATATAAACATCTGATTTGAAATCTGAAATTATTGATTCGGCCTATGGAAACTCTCTTACTATGTTGGCCTTGACTACCGGGTGGAAATATTTGGGTGGTAACTTCCCAGCTGGTTTATCGCTGGTGTGCCCTAAATAAGGCGTTGTGACGAACTAGTTCGATTGACCCTCAACTATCGGGGTATAATACGGTAGAAGAATACGGTATTAGAATGTACTTGGCCATTAAAATGATATGATTGAAAGAAAAAGATATCACATTTGATTTGTTGCATTCTTCTTATTCTGAGCTATCCAATTGTGATATATATAATTTCATTTCAAAATTATATTTATTTACTGCAAGTTCCTCTCCATATATGTATATGCCTTCTCTTTTGACTTGAATAGGTATCTATTTTCCGAAAACCCTTGAATGTTTGGAGATTGAACCTCATTCGGCTTTTAGCTGATGTTGTATAAATAACCATTTTTTCGGAAACGTTTAGGCTCACAGACGGAATGAAAATGGACTATATTGAAGATTTAGCTTTTAGAGCTCTTTTTGTAAAATGTTTATTTAGAGCATGTATGGCTCTCTTGTAATAAGGTTAAAAATTTTCTCTTAAGTTGTAACCCGTTGTTACTTTTAATATATATGAAGTTTCCTTTAGAAAGATCTGATGACGTAATTCCTTTACTTTCAGTATTTTACGATTCATAACCATGTGATAATATATCCGCTGCATTTATTTAAGGAAACAATTAAATCGGAATATTTGTTGCCTTGGTGGCATGTCAAGACACTCGTTCCCTAATACTATTTTAGGTCGGGGTCGTGACACAAAATGCCCTTAATATCGCTATAGGTAACTATTAAAAAAATGTAGGTCCCAATTTTATAGTTTTTGGATTTCCTAGTCATGAGCAAAACTTTAGATAATTCACAATGATGAAACAACAACCTAATTGCGGGTTAGCTTAGAAAATTCTAGAATTTAGGATTTAACTCACACTTAGAAAATTTCACAAAGATGCCAAAACATAACGCAATAATGTTAAAAACACGAATCGTTATAGTATTGCCTTAGACATGTCAACAATGCACAAATAATGTGACATTGTATTTTGAAAATTAATCACATATATCTCCAAGAGATTTCTTCTTTAAATTCTTAGGATATTCAATAATAGTACAATTTTGAACATTTATGGTCAAGGTACATTTTATCAAGATATAAACGATAATTGGAAATTTAATAAATTCTCAAGACAAGGAAAAATCATGTCATCATATCATAAGTAAGTAAAAGTGTGATAATATCTAATTATAGAGTTTGAAACATGGATAACTAGTTCAAGAACCTCAAGTGGCGCTAAATTTGTGTGTGTGTGTGTGGGTGGGGGGGATTTTGTATGATTTTTATTAAAGGGAACCATTGTAGTTTCTAGGTGTCGTTATTATGAAAAGTCATTTATAGGAACTTTCACATGCAGAAGTGAATAAGGGTGCAAAATAATTTTCTTACTAAATTTGAGCTTGTTAGAGATGCTTTGGTTTGGTACAAGAAAAGACTTGTCATGGAGAGAATATGACTACGACCATTTGTCTCTTTTGTGTTAATTTCAATGATATGTATTTACACATGTTTCTATGGTAGATAAGAGGGAGCACATATACCACATGGTTATAGAGTAGGAACAGGAGTTCACAACTTCATGAGTTTGTCTCGTTTTACACTTGATAAGGTGAATACATAGAAGAAGTTAGGAATGATTACTAGAAGAAAAAAGTCTTTTTACAATGGCTAAAAAGTTTCATAAAAGATATTTACATCACTTTTAATCATAATCAAAAGCGTCTTAAAAACCACCGTCATAAAAAATTCAAAAAAAATGTCTTAAAAAATAGAGCCTTTTAAGGCGAGTTATTTATAAGAGTTGCGAAAAATAAAAATAAAAACTGTCTTAAAAATAAATTTTTTAAGACGCGCCCTCACTACCTACCACTTGCCCAAAAACATCCTAAATATGTTTTTCATAGGATGCTTCACTTGAATGCAGGTCCATATATTACATTCGAAAGGTGTCCTATGAAATAAAATCAATATAAATGTTCTTAAAATCAATTCTAACTAGTCATATCCATATATACATTCATAAGTTGTCATGCTAATATCTACATTTAAAAGTTTTCCTACTAATATATACATGTCATGCCAATATCCACATCCAAAAGTTGTCCTACCAATATATACATCCAAAAATTGCCCTGCCAAAGTTTTACATACATTCAATAGGTATTTGTTCCAATTACATTTTCACCCAAAATCAGTTAAAACTAAAAATTGCAATCTCAAATAGTGAAAATTAAACTAATATAAACCAAATATGTCCTCGACATTCCACCAAAAATGCCCACTCCATTCTTTCTTTACAAAACCACTTTTCATAAACCTACAAAAAAATAAAGGAAATATTATAATCACTTGCAACATTAAACCAATGTATAAAAATCCATAAAACCAAAATAACTACATAATAACAATTTGATTTAGCATAAGTAAAAAAATCCGACTGCTCCCCCCAAAACCCTGAAGCGACCCCCCAGTGCCTCTCCCCCCTCACCCCGACCACTCACCCACACAAAACAATAACAGCTCCCCAAACCTTGCCAACCCCCACTCTCACTGATCTCCATTACATGGACATCATATCACTTTTTGAATTTTAATAAATAATTTTGTATCACACAAACACATTATTATTTAATACTATGCATCGCACATGAATGGCGTGTGTACCATTAGCTAGTTCATATAAATATCACACATATGAGGGAGAGAGGGAGACTTACTATGCTTTGAGGTGCCTTAAAATGAATTGAATGCAATCAACTTGTACATCATCAATCTCATCATTTTTGTATGTTTCTTTCTTAAATAGCATGCCCATCTTAAACAATCCATTACTAAATGATGAGTTTTTAAGACATATATTAAGAGATGATGGAAATAAGTATAATTAATTACCTTTGAATCAATAAACTTAGAAGGACTATCTATTAATTATCTCATATATTTCATCACATAGTATCCGCACTCAACGTTCGTAGGTTATTTAGGGCACTAAAAGAGACAAACGCTAAAATGTTAGTAATAGAAAGTGAGGGTAGATGTAATACCCTGTCCCAATATTCAATTAAATTTTTATATAAATTGTGATGGAGTGGGGTTAATGATAATTATAGGAAAATGGTGGGTCAAAATTTAAAGAACTAAAATAAAAGGAAAAAATGGTCGTTCTAATGACATCCTTATATCGTCAGAAGAGAGATGACTTGTCAAGCGAAGGTTTTACAAAGAAGGGCTTAGAACGAGATGTCACTGCATTACAAGCCCAGGTCACACGAAGCCTAAGTTCAAACGATGTGGACATGTTGCTCGAACGACATAGGCATGCAGTTCGAACGACATGTCTCACAATTTTTTAATCATATTTTCCTTATGCATTATCACATTTCTAGCCCTTGACTTGGTGTGCTGTCAAGCCCAGATTGGGCAAAATGGGATTTTGGTATTTAGGAAGGTTTTTATAGGCTTGTTTGATTAATTTGTTAGGAGAAAAATGCAAGAAGAGAGCGAGAAAGAGGGAGAAGGCTGGTCTTCTACCATGTTTGGTTATTCTTCCATCTCTTCCCACCACAAACCACCACTCCTCCACCATACAACAACCATAAGCCACCATTTTATTAGTGTATTTCATGAGATTTTCACATTATACACCCATTTTCACCATGGATGAGGAGAGCTACGAGTTTTGGATAAGTGTTGGGGGATTTTTTTGGGATGAAGATGGAACTTTTAGGAAATTTAAAGTGAATTTTGAAAAAAAAAATTCTTGGAAGATTAAATAGATCATTTTGGGGGATGCATTTGGTAACCCCTTGAGGCCACCTTTTGGAGTGGGGGTTAATCCTCCAACACTAACTCTATTGCGTCCATTTAGAGACTTTATAGGTGGAAAAATCTCGCTTTTAGTATTAAAACTCTATTTGCATTATTTGTAGTCGTGTAGTTAGATTACACGAGTAGGGTGAATTTGATTAAATGATAAAAATCATTTGTAGTAAATAATAAATATTTTTATGGAATAAAGATGTTGGTAAAATGTTATCTTGTTGGAAATAAAAAATGAATAAATATTTCAAAGTCTTGAAATATTAAAAGTTGGTATCTTACGAAAATGGTGTATTTTCTAGAAAGATTGATGTTAAATATTTAAAAAAATAAAACGTCTGGAAATAATGATTTGTCTTGATAAACATTGGTGAAATAATGTTTTAAAGTTTCTTGCAAAAATGAAGATTTTATGAAAAATGGACACTTGTTGAGTTTGAACAAATTAAATGCCTTTTATGCCTTGAAAGTATATTTTTGCATGTATGATAAACTTCTATAAGGAAATGTATGTTTAACCCATTAATACGATTTTAGGATTTAAAATCCATTTTCTCATGCCTATAAACTTTTAGTATTTTGTCAATAAATGTATAAAAATATTTAAAGAAGATTTTTTTGGGTTTAAACATGGAATAAAGAATAGTAGAAATTCTTTTCTTCAAAGTGTGATAAGTACAAAGTTGCAAGACTACAGGTGTTAATAAAACTAAATAGTATTTTCTTATAAAAGTAGTCTTCAAGTGCAATTACATTTATTGAATAAAGAAAGTAAAGAAATGACTAGATTGAAAAATGGTTAATAAAGGGTTGAATAAGTGTTAATGGTTAAACATTGGAAAATTGGTGTGTATAACTTAATTATGTTGTAAGAGATTAACACTTATGAAATTGGAAAGAAAATAATTAGATAAAGATGTTTCTAATTAAGAATAATACAGCTCCAAGGTTAAAAGCGTGTTTAGGTGTTAAAACACTTAAGAAGTTAGTGCGGATAACTTAATAGTGTTTCAAAAAATTAACACTCGTGGAAATCTACAGCTCCAAGGTTAAAAGCGTGTTTAGGTGTTAAAAGGTGAGTTTGAAAATAAATGGATAAAATGGTAATTTTACTTAAAGTGGAATACTTTTATGGAATAAAAATGTTGGAAAAGGTGTGTAGGAGTGGCTCGAAGGTAATCTATGAATTAGAGAAAGCTTCATCAATTAATATAAGAGACTCAAGAGAAGGTAACAACTCAGCGAGGCAACTTAGTGAAGCAACCCACTGAGGCAGCTCAATGAGAAAGCCCAGTGATGCAGCACAGCGAGGAAACTGGCCGAGAAATATCCTCTTGATCTTCCTTTCTTACTTAGTCATATTGTATCTTTTAAATACATTGATTGAAATGCTGTAACGATTGTAATATTTTGTGTGAGGTCCAACGGTATTTGCGAGAGGCCAGACCTGACAGGGTTTGGGAGAGCTTATATGCTCTATTGAATGACCTCACCATGGTAACTTCATAGGGACTTGGCTAAGAGGATTGAGAAGTGAGGCAGTGTTAAGACTTGCCTTGACCATCTTACATACACTTGGTAAAACATTGAGAGACCTTTCACCATGGAAGCTTGTGTGGAGTGGCCTTGAGTTCCATCATATACTAAGTTTTGACCCAAACAACCCTCTATGAAATGTCACATCCAATTTAGGTGATGTCATTAGTTAGCTAAACACTGTCCAATTCAAACTTGAGTAAACCACTATGGCATTAGGTGCTGTTAGATAGTTAGTGAACCCCCTTTGTTAGGTCAATCCTTTGACGCACATTGGTTATGCAAAAGGCATGTCTTGGCTTTAATTTTTATGACTTATAACATACTGGCTTGGTATGAATTTAATGTTTGTGAAATAAAGTGTGAGGGGGAGGTCTTTCATAGATGTGAAGGACTAAGACGCCTCGGGAAAGGGTGTGGAGCTATTTATGGGCCTCAACCACTTCTAAGATGAGGGAGTTCTTTTCTAAAGATTTTATTACTAGAGAGAGAATTTATTAGAGATAAGTTACTGCAAACCAGAGAGTTTTCTCACCCTCCATTGTCACGTATTGTGAAGCTTTTGTGACACCCCGACTAATTAAATACCGCGTAACTACTCCTTTATTAAATTAATTCAAAATGCCAAGTTGCCTCAGCTAATAGCATCACTGTCGAAAACATTTTTATTATTACTAACCACCAAGTATTTAAAAAGTAAGTTGCCAAATTTTAATTAAAGTCTGATTAACATGCAACAAGTGAAATGAAGAATAATAACACCATTCACCATACCGAAGTAAATAGAATAACCATCACATAATATAAATAAAGTCTGGAGGAAAACTCCTCACTACAAATCCACAAACTGAAATAATTAAACTGAATACTGAATCAATACATGCCAAAGTCTGAATAACTGAAATGTAAATGTAACTCTAATGGAACTGGGCAACATGCCCTAAAACTGCGGAATACTGAACATGGAATCCAAATGATAGAAGCGTCTAAAAGCAAATCCCTGTAACTTCCACAAACAGCTACAGCTCGTCATCTGAATGAGTATCCTATGCATGGTGTCCTTGTGGCTGGGCACCTAAAATGGTTTTACAAGAAAAATAGATTTGAAAGCAAACGGGTCAAAGCCCGAATGTGGAGATATTTTAAAAACCTGCAAGTGCTTTAAAAACATTTAAAACATTAAATGCAAAGTACATGTTAGGACGTGCACTCACATGGAATTCTCACCTCTCGTCTAACTGTGCACTCCTAACGTAAGTACCCATCTAACCGCTAGCTAAGTGACATCATATCTAGCTAGACTGTCATAGGTTCTACCCTTATTACTCGGTTCCCATTAATATTATAACGTTCGCAATTAAGTAGGGGCTAAACGTAAATTCAGGTTCTCACGTAAAAGTAATACAACTCATCATAGATCATCCCTTTTTGTTATTCCATAGTTATACACACAATGCCATATTAAATTTCTCATTTTACTAAGCGTATATTTTCCACAACATAAATATACAATATAAGCACCCCGAGACTAAGCTGCGGTGCACACATACTCTGCTATCCATCCCGGTACATCACGTACATAAGGATCACATATTTCGAATCTCTCAGGAATAGTTCACAGATAACAACATCACAAATAATGGAGGCGAACACAGTCACGACACATGGGTCACGCACATACCTGCGCTCCCACGATCAGCAGACTTATTAACATCCCAATAAGTCCTTCTCTGACCTATGTTCATCGAGGTAACCAGTCTAAATCCGGGCAACACAAGGATTAGAGGGCCCTAAGCGAACGCAAACCTCCCGTGATAGCAAGTATGGTAGGTATGTCATACACACAATTCATATACCAATACTAAGTAAGCACACATCTTAGTAATCCCCGTATTTTAATTGTAGTACTTATCGCATTCTCGTACCAACTTAATATATATACAAGTTATATAATCCCGGTCCATATTTATACGCGTCGTAATTTATTCTCACGTCGTAGTAGGCACTCACGTCTCAACTCAAATGTCTATTTGATTTGATCCACACTTATAAAATTTACTCCTCATTATATCCCAAATGTCCCAAGTATACTAATACACCATCAAAGGAATGTTATCTCTATCCTCGAACAAGTGTACGGGACTCCCAAAATCAAAACACGCCAAAAGGCCTAAACTGCCAGCTCGTTAGAAGTCTCGTTCGAACGAGGCTGTTCGAACGAGAGTTCGTTCGAACGAACTGGGCTATCTAACGAGATCTCGTTCGAACGAGATTATCGAACGAACATCCCTCTCGTTAGAACCCCAAACTGTCAACTCGTTAGAAGCTCGTTCGAACGAGTTCGTTCGAACGACCTGGGTAGGTCTTCTAACGAGTGACCAGATTCAAGCCCAGAAATTTTATATACGTTTTTCACTAATTTCCACACTTCTAATCTCAATCAAAATTCATCCCAACAATGTTTTAAGGTTTCCAATCATCCTATAACATACTAAGGTCACATACTAACATCTTTTAAGGAATTAATACATCCTAAACATCATCAAATCACAAGTCTCTACTCTTTTCCCCAATTTTTCAAGAACATCAACCCTAGATTTTTATCATCATCAATTCCCAGAATTTAATCCTTTTTTACATCACATAAATTTGTAATTTCTGAATTCAATCTTCCAATAACGTTTCTACATGCAAACCTCTACACAAAATTAAACTAACAACTTCCAATTTCATGGGTTTTCCTTTATCTCTCAAACAAGAATGATTATTAAGATTTCTAACATGGAAGAAACATTTACTGCATAAAGAATGTAAATTAAATCACTTGCCTTGATTCGATCTCTGATTTTGATGACGATTTCCTCTCTCTTTCTGCAGAATTCCCTCTCTCTCTCTTTCTCCAAGCTTCTTCTCCAATGGCTATGGTGGCTAGGGTTTTCTTTTGGGAAAATATTGGAAACCTAATCTAATAACCTCCGTAGCTTATTGGGTCATTAAGGGTTGGTTAGTGGGTTTAGTGGTTCTATTCCCAATCAGATAAAGACTCCTAATTTTCGTCATTAATAATTCCCAAAAATACAAAATTACCAAAACGCCCTTTATATTGCCGGTATGGCCTAAAAATACCCCGGGACCCAAACTAAACCCCCAGCTAGTGTTTTCTGACTATCTCGACCCTTCCGGATGCGTTGACGCATTCAAAACGACCATACGGTTAATAGAATTTAAATTCACTTTTATAAATAAAATAATTATATCATGATGCGACTGTCACACGTGTCCCAATAAAATGACCAAATTGCCGTATATCAATCTCACGACAAATTTCATAATTCAATATTCATATAACATCATATATACTCAGTATAGTTAAATACCAACTCACATATCGCTAGTATTTTACCCGGATTAATTCCCAATTAATTCTCATTTAATTAATTAATCCCCAAAATAAATATAGCCAAAAATACGGGGTATTACATACTTCCCCCCTAATAACTGAATTTCGTCCCGAAATTCGGAACTAGAAAGTACCTGCTAAAAACAACTCTGGATAACGTTCGCGCATCTCATCCTCGCGCTCCCATGTGGACTCCTCGACATTGTGATGTCGCCACTGAACACGCACTAACGGAACTATCTTTGACCGCAACTTCCTCTCACTTCGGTCCAAAATGGCAATCGGCCCCTCCTCGTAGGAGCTATCCGGCTGGAGATCGATGTCCTCCACAGCAATGTGAGAATGAGCCAAATTATCTCTAAGGTATTTCCTTAACGAGGAAATATGGAACACATCGTGAATCCGATGCAAATGCTCCGGTAACCCAAGTCTATACGCAACCGGTCCGATCCGCTCAATAATAGGAAACGTCCCCACATACCTTGGTGCCAACTTCCCCTTCTTCCCAAAATGCATATTCCCCTTCATAGGAGATACTCTGAGCAAAACCTGGTCCCCCACTTGGAACTCACTGAAAAATCTCTTCGCATCAGCATAACTCTTCTGCCTGTCTTGAGCTACCCGAATGCGACTCCGAATCAACTCTATCCTTGCTGAAGTATCCTGAATCACTTCCGGCCCAAGTAGTTTGTTGTCCCCCACCTCTAACCAACATGCTGGGGAACGACAAGGCCTACCGTACAATGCTTCAAACGGAGCCATGCCAATAGTGAACTGATAGGAGTTGTTGTAAGCAAACTCCACCAGTGGAAGGTACTGCTCCCATCCACCCCCAAAGTCAATAATGCACATGCGTAGCATGTCCTCCAACATCTGATTTGTGCGCTCTGTCTGCCCATCGGTCTGTGGATGGTAAGCCGTACTCAATCGCAATTCCTTGCCCATGGCCTCCTGGAAACTCTCCCAAAATCGTGAAACAAATATCTTGTCTCTGTCAGACACGATATTTAGGGGCACACCGTGAAGTCTCACAACCTCTGAAATGAAGAGCTGGGCATACTGTCCCGTAGTGTAGTCAGTCCTTATGGGTAAAAAGTGAGCGACTTTGGAAAACCTGTCCACAATTACCCAAACGGAGTCGTGACCCCTCTGCGACGTAGGCAACCCCGTGATAAAGTCCATGGATATGCTCTCCCACATCCACATCGGGACCTCCAACGGCTGTAGAAGTCCTGTCGATCTCTGATGATCCACTTTTACTAGTTGGCAAGTGGCGCATTTCAAAACAAACTCAACAATATCTCTCTTCATACCGCTCCACCAATACTGCCGTCTCATGTCTTGGTACATTTTGTCCCCTCCGGGATGTACCGCGAACCGTGAGCCGTGCGTCTCTGCCATCACCTCGTGTCGTAATTTCTCCCCTTCCGAAACTACCAATCTCCCATTGAAGCGAAATCCCCCACCTGAGCTAACGGTATAGGACTCGGCTCCCTCTGCTAGTAATCGAACTATCTGCTCCTGACAGAACGAGTCATTAGCCTGTGCCCGTACTACTTTCGTGACAATCTGCGGTGTAACGGTCATCACAGACATGAAAGATCGGGCCACTGCATCCTGGTGTCCCAACTCCTTCCACTTTGCCTTCCACACCTCTGCCACCTCATCTGCTGGCCTATGACTCAACGCGTCTGCTACCACGTTAGCCTTACCTGGGTGATACTGGATATCGAACTGGTAGTCTTTCACAAATTCAAGCCACCTACGCTGCCGCATATTCAACTCTTTCTGCGTGAACAGGTATTGTAGGGACTTGTGGTCCGTGAACAGTTGGAACTTCTCCCCCAAAAGATAGTGCCTCCAAATCCGTAGGGCAAATACCACTGCTTCCAACTCCAAATCATGCGTGGGGTAGTTCTTCTCATGAGACTTAAGCTTACGGGAAGCATAAGCTATGGCCTGTCTCTCCTGCTGCAATACACCCCCAAGCCCTTGCAAAGACGCATCGGTGTAAACCAAATACTCAACTCCCGGTCTCGACAATGCTAACACAGGTGCTAAGGTCAATTTATCCTTCAATTCATCGAATGCCAACTGACAGGCATCACTCCAGATGAATGGCACACCCTTACGAGTCAGATGTGTCAAAGGACCTGCTATCTTCGAGAAACCCCGGATAAACCTCCTGTAGTATCCTGCTAGGCCCAAGAAACTATGAATCTCAGTCGGTGTCGTGGGCTGTCCCCACTCCCTCACCGCGGATACTTTCCCCGGATCAACATATATTCCCCGATCGGAAATAATATGTCCCAAAAACTGGACCTCTTTCAGCCAAAACCCGCATTTCTCATATTTTGCATACAGCTCGTTCTGACGCAGCGTCTGCAAAACCTGCCTTAAATGCTCGGCGTGCTCCTCCTCTGTCTGGGAGTAAACCATAATATCATCAATGAAGACAATGACAAACTGATCTAGGAAATCCCTGAACACTTTGTTCATCAAGTCCATAAACACTGCTGGAGCATTGGTTAAACCAAAAGGCATAACCCGAAACTTGTAAGAACCATATCTCGATAAGAACGCAGTCTTCGTGACATCCTCCTCCCTGATACGCAACTGATGGTATCTCGATCTCAAATCAATCTTTGAGAAGAAAGAAGCTCCTCTCAACTGGTCGAATAAGTCATCGATTCGAGGCAACGGATACTTATTCCGTATCGTGACCTTATTCAACTCCCGGTAGTCCACACACAATCTCAGTGAACCGTCCCTCTTCTTCACAAACAAAACTGGAGCGCCCCAAGGTGAGGTACTCCTGCGAATAAAGCCCTGACCTAACAGCTGCTCTATCTGATCTCGTAGCTCTCGCATCTCTGCCGGAGCCATACGGTACGGTGCCCGTGATATAGGCCTCATATCTGGCAATAGGTCTATAACAAATCCTATCTCTCGACTAGGGGGTAAGCCTGGTATCTCCTGAAACACATCCGAATACTCCCTGACAACCGGGATCGAATCTAAGGGAATTACAACCTCCTTAGAGGTATCCTCCTTTATGTAATACAGATGAGCGGTCGATCCTCCCTCTGGGCGAGGCATCGCCACTACGAACATCTCTTGCCCCGGAATGGCAAAAACAATGCTCCTGCTGAAGCAATCAATCATGGCTCTATAATCAGCGAGCCAATCCATACCGATAATCACATCGTGAACATGCATATCTAATACCAACATGTCTGCAGGTAATACCAAACCACCAATCTCTACCCCCACTCCCCAGCATATAAAGAATATAAGTGACCCATTCCCCAATGGTGAGTCGACACACGTCACTGTGCTCTCCGCCGTAGCTAACAATCCTAAGGCTTTCGCGAAATGTGTAGCTATAAAATAATATGTAGCCCCCGTATCAAATAATACCCGACCCATAGTGCCATGGATAGGAAACGTACCCTCAATCGCGGGCGGTGCCTGTGGAACTGCTGCCTGGTGGATGTTATAGACACGTCCATACTGTAGCTGCCCCTGCTGAATTGGGACTGCTGGAATGGGTGGCAATGCTGCCATCTGTGGCGGTGCGGGGAGAGCGGCGGGAAATATAGGCCTCTACGGCTCCTGGCAAGCACCCTGCTGCTGCTGTTGTGGGGCCCTGCCCCTATCAGGACAATCCTGTCGTTTATGGCCAGTCTTGCCACAAATAAAACACTTCCCTGGGAAGTTCCCTCCTCTCTGCCCCTGCGGTCCCCGGCCTTGGTGGCCGTTACCGTTTCTCCCTTGGCCCTGCTGAAATTGCTGCCCATTCTGCCCCTATTGGCCCTGATGGTCGTTTGGACCCTGATGTCCTTGACGGAAACCTCCCTGTCCGTGCCTGTAATTCCCTGATTTGAACCTCTTCTGATCCCCCTGCTGGGAACCTTGCTCACCCTGTCTCTCCCCCTGAACAGATTGTGCCCCACCGGCACCATGTCCTCCAGTCCTGCCCTGATGGCTAGACTCTCCCGATCTCTTGCTCTCAGTCATATGAAAGCGGTGATCCTGGCAGTGTAACAAAGAAGCATTAACCACATCAGAATACGTGGCCAATGAAAGGTTCCCTAACAGATGCTGACGGATCCTCCATGTTAACCCGTCGATGAATTTCTCAATCTTCTTCTTTTCTGTTGGTATCTCATCCGGAACGATATTCAACAGATTTGTGAACTCGGCCTCATACTCGGCCACGGTCTTACCCTCTTACCTCAGATTCATCAGTTTCCTCCTCATTTCCGTATGAACAGCGGACAAAAAGTACTTGCGGTCAAACCGCACCCAGAAGTCCTGAATAGTGAGAGTATCCCTCTCCTCCACGGTGGTAATAGACTCCCACCACTGCAGTGCAGATCCAACTAGCTTGAAAGTAACTAGCACCTGCTTCTGAACGTCCGTGCACTCATACATCCTCAAGTGCCTCTGCATATCCTTCCTCCACTGGCTCGAGACTACCACATCTGAGCTACCTGCAAACTCTGGCGGATGCGCTTTCTGAAAAGCATCACGTACACGCTCCCAAGAAGACGGGAATGCATTTGCCTGTACTGGCGCAGTAACCGGCGCCTGAGGTGGTGCCTGCTGGACTACGGCAAGTGCAGCATTTATCGCTTGGGCTACTATAGTTGCAACCTCAGCGGCGTTCATCATGCCCTGAACTGGAGCGGGCTGGGGTTCGGGCGTTGCATCCCTGGGAACTCGTCGTGCACGTCGTGGAGGCATCTGAAACAAGAATAAAGTTTATAAGTTCACTGTTTATAAACATAAAATAGCTGAAGAACGAAGCATACACAAAGAGAGTACAACAGTCCTAAAATGTAGGGCTCTATATCAAAGAAACTTAGCGGAAACATAATAGCCGTACAGATCCTAAAGGACACTAGAACCTGATGCTCTGATACCACATGTGACACCCCGACTAATTAAATACCGGGTAGCTACTCCTTTATTAAATTAATTCAAAATGCCAAGTTGCCTCAGCTAATAGCATCACTGTCGAAAACATTTTTATTATTACTAACCACCTAGTATTTAAAAAGTAAGTTGACAAATTTTAATTAAAGTCTGATTAACATGCAACAAGTGAAATGAAGAATAATAACACCATTCACCATACCGAAGTAAATAGAATAACCATCACATAATATAAATAAAGTCTGGAGGAAAACTCCTCACTACAAATCCACAAACTGAAATAATTAAACTGAATACTGAATCAATACATGCCAAAATCTGAATAACTGAAATGGAAATGTAACTCTAATGGAACTGGGCAACATGCCCTAAAACTGCGGAATACTGAACATGGAATCCAAATGATAGAAGCGTCTAAAAGAAAATCCCTGTAACTTCCACAAACAGCTAAAGCTCGTCATCTGAATGAGTATCCTATGCATGGTGTCCTTGTGGCTGGGCACCTAAAATGGTTTTACAAGAAAAATAGATTTGAAAGCAAACGGGTCAAAACCCGAATGTGGAGATATTTTAAAAACCTGTAAGTTCTTTAAAAACATTTAAAACATTAAATGCAAAGTACATGTTAGGACGTGCACTCACATGGAATTCTCACCTCTCGTCTAACTGTGCACTCCTAACGTAAGTACCCATCTAACCGCTAGCTAAGTGACATCATATCTAGCTAGACTGTCATAGGTTCTACCCTTATTACTCGGTTCCCATTAATATTATAACATTCGCAATTAAGTAGGGGCTTAACATAAATTCAGGTTCTCACGTAAAAGTAATACAACTCGTCATAGATCATCCCTTTTTGTTATTCCATAGTTATACACACAATGCCATATTAAAGTTCTCATTTTACCAAGCGTATATTTTCCACAACATAAATATACAATATAAGCACCCCGAGACTAAGCTGCGGTGCACACATACTCTGCTATCCATCCCGGTACATCACGTACATAAGGATCACATATTCTGAATCTCTCAGGAATAGTTCACAGATAACAACATCACAAATAATGGAGGCGAACACAGTCACATCACATGGGTCATGCACATACCTGCGCTCCCACGATCAGCGGACTTATTAACATCCCAATAAGTCCTTCTCTGACCTATGTTCATCGAGGTAACCAGTCTAAATCCGGGAAACACAAGGATTAGAGGGCCCTAAGCGAACGTAAACCTCCCGTGATAGCAAGTATGGTAGGTATGTCATACACACAATTCATATACCAATACTAAGTAAGCACACATCTTAGTAATCCCCGTAGTTTAATTGTAGTAATTATCGCATTCTCGTACCAACTTAATATATATACAAGTTATATAATCCCGGTCCATAGTTATACGCGCCGTAATTTATTCTCACGTCGTAGTAGGCACTCACGTCTCAACTCAAATGTCTATTTGATTTGATCCACACTTATATAATTTACTCCTCATTATATCCCAAATGTCCCAAGTATACTAATACACCATCAAAGGAATGTTATCTCTATCCTCGAACAAGTGTACGGGACTCCCAAAATCAAAACAGGCCAAAAGGCCTAAACTGCTAGCTCGTTAGAAGTCTCGTTCGAACGAGGCTGTTCGAACGAGAGTTCGTTCGAACGAACTGGGCTATCTAACGAGATCTCGTTCGAACGAGATTATCGAACGAACATCCCTCTCGTTAGAACCCCAAATTGTCAACTCGTTAGAAGCTCGTTCGAAACGAGTTCGTTCGAACGACCTGAGTAGGTCTTCCAACGAGTGACCAGATTCAAGCCCAGAAATTTTATATACGTTTTTCACTAATTTCCACACTTCTAATCTCAATCAAAATTCGTCCCAACAATGTTTTAAGGTCTCCAATCATCCTAAAACATACTAAAGTCACATACTAACATCTTTTAAGGAATTAATACATCCTAAACATCATCAAATCACAAGTCTCTACTCTTTTCCCCAATTTTTCAAGAACATCAAACCTAGATTTTTATCATCATCAATTCCCAGAATTTAATCCGTTTTTACATCTCATAAATTTGTAATTTCTGAATTCAATCTTCCAATAACGTTTCTACATGCAAACCTATACACAAAATTAAACTAACAACTTCCAATTTCATGGGTTTTCCTTTATCTCTCAAACAAGAATGATTATTAAGATTTCTAACATGGAAGAAACATTTACTGCATAAAGAATGTAAATTAAATCACTTGCGTTGATTCGATCTCTAATTTTGATGATGATTTCCTCTCTCTTTCTACAGAATTCCCTCTCTCTCTCTTTCTCCAAGCTTCTTCTCCAATGGCTATGGTGGCTAGGGTTTTCTTTTGGGAAAATATTGGAAACCTAATCTAATAACCTCCGTAGCTTATTGGGTCATTAAGGGTTGGTTAGTGGGTTTAGTGGGTCTATTCCCAATCAGATAAAGACTCCTAATTTTCGTCATTAATAATTCCCAAAAATACAAAATTACCGAAATGCCCTTTATATTGCCGGTATGGCCTAAAAATACCCCGGGACCCAAACTAAACCCCCGGCTAGTGTTTTCTGACTATCTCGACCCTTCCGGACGCATTGGCGCACTCAAAACGACCATACGGTTAATAGAATTTAAATTCACTTTTATAAATAAAATAATTATATCCTGACGCGACTGTCACACGTGTCCCAATAAAATGACCAAATTGCCGTATATCAATCTCACGACAAATTTCATAATTCAATATTCATATAACATCATATATACTCAGTATAGTCGAATACCAACTCACATCTCGCTAGTATTTTACCCGGATTAATTCCCAATTAATTCTCATTTAATTAATTAATCCCAAAAATAAATATAGCCAAAAATACGGGGTATTACAGCTTTTAATAGCTAACCAGAGATCCTTCAGAGGTTATTAGTGTGTTGGATGTCTGCCAAGGCGTATCTAGGGTTCTTACTTCTCTCTCCCTTTGAATGAGTTTCTTTTGAGTTTCATTCATTATTATTTGAGTTGTACACGAGAGACTTGTAAGTTCAATTTGAGTGTTGATTATATACAAGATTGCATGTTCATTTGAATTTATCAAAGAGTTATTGGGTTATCGTTAATCACCATATCTATAGGCGTTACACCTCAACTGGTATTACAATACTCCCAGACTTTAAAAGGACTACCCTCTTACATTTGGCGACTCTGCAGGGGAGGTATTCTTCTAAATATATGGCGTAAGATAATGTTACTCATACCATTGATTTTGATACCTATTAAACGTAATGAGGAACAAACGGTGAGGGAACTTGGGTGCAGGTTCCCCAAGTTCAAAAGGAAATGATAGCCCCAACAGTGACATAAGCTTACACTAGTTTTGTGTTGGGACATGCACAAATGGCCCTTATCATGGGCAAGTTCTTTGAGTTCTTGTAGACTCCCGTAACTGCAATGACTTTGGGAGGGGGATTTGACCCTAGCTCTTTCGTAACACTAATGGAGGCTCTGATAGCCCCATCAAATGAAGATCCAATGGGACCTACCCCCATGAACACTGTACCTACCCTTATCCCAACATTGAGTAACCCAGGTGTGGTGTGCTCACCACACCTGGGGCATTGATTCATTGTTGAGAACGTATTATGTTCCAAGCGTAGCTTCATAAGGTGTGGTGTATCCATATTCCAAGCGCAGCTTCGTAAGTGTTGATTTTTTGGTGAAAACGTATTGGGTTCCTTGGTTGAGTACTTGGGTCTAGTGTTACTTGATTATAATGTGGTATTAAGGAATAGGATCCCCCGTGGCATCCGTGGTGTAGGCTTTGGTATTTATAAGTGATACCCAATGTCCCATATCCTACCAAGATTTATATAGTCGTGTTAACTTTTAGATTACCACATGATCTTTACATAGTGGGGCAAGTTAATTATCATGGTTGATCTTTCATTGGGGATTAGGTGAGGCAGACCTTGAGGTTTATAGGTTACAGGCGATGTCTTGTGCCCTACCATAATCTGTAGTAGCGTTAGTTGTGGTTTGTTACATGGCCTCTTGTCATAATCATTTGAAAGAAGGATAAGATTATTATCTAAGTGTAGGGACTCATTTTATCCACCGAGGTAATCCCAGTATGAAAGTAGTTCATAGGCATTTTTAGGTTCATATAGGACAAATTGCGTGTGGCATCGTTGGGTATAGAGATCGAATATTGTGACGCCTTGAGGTGTTTGATGGTTAAGGAGAACTATAGGTAGAAGCTTGTAGATTAGTGCCTTTACGAGTACTGAGTAATTTCGATGTGGGTATTTAAAGGTTTGTATAATGAACCTACAATGGTAAAGGTATGGATGATGAAATCTTATGGGGTCTCGAGGATAGTTGCATAAAATGTGTTTGGTGTCCTTAGGAGGCTAGTTAAGTCCAGTATGAAGGAGAATTAGCATCCTAGTAATGATTGTGTTGACGGTGAGGTGATGACCCCAGATTTTTGGTCGTAAAGTGTACGAGCCGAGGGTGTTTTCCCAAATTTCCATTGACAAGTAATATAATCCCTAAGATAGGGTGATAACTTATGTTGTTATAGGAGTGATTCTCGGATGTCACAGAATGACTAGTATTGGTGTTGTAATATTCAGTTTCGAGGTGTAATAGGAAATGTATTCGCAATTTTGGTTGATGTTGTCGGGTGGAGATTTGAAATGGCAACCTAGGTGGGGTAACATCGAAACATGATTATAATGTCTATGTTATATGCTAGGGTTGCCTTAGCAATGTAGATACTAGTTCTTGGCACGTCTTACCAAGCTGGTTCGGATCACAATATATAACCCGTTTGATATTTAATACCCTTAGAATGCTAATGGCGGTGGGTGTGGTCTCCATGTAAATTCTATGTGGGTTGAACCCGAAAGTAAGTTGGTTGGCAATCTTATGTGGTCCAAGGACACGGTAAGATGAATGCCTCGCTTAAACTTAGTAATGCCTATGGAAGTTGGAATTTTAATCAAGATATAATAAAGCATGCAATAACCTAGGTGTAGTAGGTTGGTGACATCGTTACCACTAAATGGAAAAGGTCAATGTAGACAAGGGTGTGAGGCACCCACAAATTGGAATAGTTAATGTACATCAAGGATGTGAAGGGTAGGGACTTACTCCCAATGAGGGAAATTGGGCATTGATTTTCTATAGGACTACTAATTCGTAAAGTGCATTCGTGTTGTGAGAATGACTGGTTATGATTCGATTCATCACGGATAGTGATCCGAGCCAGAGTATGTGGCTAGGATTAGTTCTCTGTGAGAACTTTGGGGAAGAGTGACATGACTTCAAGAATATGGTATAGGTTCTCGTTTGTAAATCATAGTAGGATGCGTATGGGTGAAATTTCTTAGGATGGTTGCTTGTTCCTTCTGACTCTCGTGTGTCCCTTTCAGTTTTGATCATTTGGAATCAATATTCTTATATATGTGGTGATTCGAATTGGTGCCATGCCATGGTACGATGTGGTTGAGCCTGGTAGAGTGCGGTGGGTCAAGTATGGTCAATGCATCTCGGTAACTGGGTGCACCCCATCTGCGGTATCCTCACCATGGAATAAAGTTTTGCGTACGGGTGGCTGCTCTTGTGGCCACATAGTTTGCTCATAGTATTGAACTTTATTAGGAATGGCGACCTTTCTGACTGGCCGACATGGCAGTCAGCGACTTTGGTTACAAAGAGAAAAATGGTGACTCAAGGATATGGTATAGTGTAAAAAATTGAGGAAAATGTAGCATACGATGTTTCTTTACCACAGTGAATGGATTAGAGTGAGGCTCTAATGAGAACTCAAAGGTGAGACACCTAGAGTAGGACCAGGTTCATCAGAGTAATGCAATAGAAGGTGTAAGTTTGGCACATGGTGATGACTTGATAAGAATATTACTCCTTGGAGTGAGAAAATAACATAGTATGGTTATCGACAAGATCAGGCGAGTTATGTAGTCAGGATAGTCGTAAAATTTGTGGAACACAGGATGTATGGTTCAAAAATTAAATTTATTTGGTGATGAATACGATGATTAGTTGTATTATGGTTCACATTGGGTGAGTGTTGACAACTTGAAAGGATTTGTCCATGGGGGAGTCGGTATGCCTTAGGTACTAGCATAGCTGTTCTAGAAATGGTTTGGACATGATCATAAGGTGAGTGGAGACTCAGAGTCGATTATGTTGTATCATGGTTAGCGAGATGGTGAGCATTAGAGCCTGTCGCAGGTTGATTATTTGGTGACTAACCCAATGTGGAGGCACGTAGGGTGACCTTATTATTAAGAACTTTGAGGACCTTGTCTTGGAGGGTTTCTATGGCTTATAATAGAAGTTGGTCAACCCTGTAAGTTTAATGATTGTCGGATCGAGAATTTTTAGGATGAAATTCTCCAAGGAGGGAAGTTTGTAATACCCAGTCCAAATAATTCAATTAAATTTTTATATAAATTGTGATGGAATGGGGTTGATGATAATTATAGAAAAATTGTTGGTCAAAATTAAAGGAAATAAAGGAAAAGGAAAAAATGGTCATTATAATGACATCGTTATGTTGTTAGAAGCGAGATGAGATGTTACGCGAAGGTCGCGCGAAGCAGGGCTTTGAACGAGATGTCATTGCATTACATTCCCAGGTTGCACGAAGGTTGCACAAAGGCAGAGATTGAATGAGGTGGAAATATCGCTAGAACGAGATAGGCATGTCGTTCAAACGAAGTGTATCAATTTTTTTAATCATATTGTCCTTGTGCGCTGTCGCATTGCTGGCCCCTGATTTGGTGTGTTGTCAATCCCAGATTATCCCAGATTGGGAAAAATGGGATTTTGTTATTTAGGAAGGTTTTTATATGGCTTGTTTGAGTCATTTGTTAGGAGAAAAATGCAAGAAGAGAGAGGGAGAAGGGTGATCTTTCACCATGTTTGGTTTTTCTTCCATCTCTTCCCACCACAAGCCACCATTCATTCACCATACATCAACTATAATCCACCATTTTTATTATTGTATTTCATCATATTTGCACATTATATACCCATTTTCACTATGGATGAGGAGAGGTACGAATTTTGGAGAAGTGTTGGGGTATTTTTTTAGAGATAAAGATGGAACTTTCATGCAATTTGAAGTGAGTTTTGATGGGGATTTTGCTTGGAAGCTTAAATGGAGAATTTTGTGGGATTAATTTGGTAACCCCTTGAGTCCACATTTGGGGGTGGGTGTTGATCATCCTACAGCAACTCTTTTGCGACCATTTGGAGCCTTTAGAGGTGAAAAAATCTCACTCTTAGTATTAATACTTTATTTGCATTATTTTTAGTCTTGTAATTAGATTAAATGAGTAGGGTGCATTTGATTAAATGATAAAAATCATGTGTAGTAAATAATAAATATTTTTATGGAATAAAAATGCTGGTAATATGCTATCTTGTTAGAAATAAAAATTGAATAATATTTCAAAGTCTTGAAATTTTAAAAGTTGGTATTTTACAAAAACGGTGTATTTTCTAGAAAGATTGATGTTAAATATTTTAGAAAATAAAACGTCTAGAAATAATGATTTGTCTTGGTAAACGTTGGTGAAATAATGTTTTAAAGTTTCTTGCAAAAATGAAGATTTTATGTAAAATGGACACTTCTTGAGTTTGAACAAATTAAATGCCTTTTATGCCTTGAAAGTATATTTTTGCATGTATGATAAACTTCTAGAAGGAAATGTCTGTTTAACCCATTAATACGATTTAAGGATTAAAAATTCATTTTCTCATGCCTATAAACTTGTAGTATTATGGTAATAAATGTATAAAAATATTTAAAGAAGATTTTGTTGGGTTTAAACATAGAATAAATAATAGTATAAACTCTTGTCTTCAAAGTGAGATAAGTACAAAGTTGCAAGACTACATGTGTTGATAAAAAGAAATGGTATTTTCTTATAAAGTAGTCTTCAACTGTAATTAGATTTCTTGAATAAAGAAAGTAAATAAATGACTAGTTTGGAAAATGGTTGTTAATGGTTAAACATTGAAAAGTTCGTGTGTATAACTTAATAATATTGTAAAAGATTAACACTTATAAAATTGAAAAGAAAATAATGAGATGAAGATGTTTTCAATTAAGAAGAATATTACTCCAAGGTTAAAAGGGTGTTTAGGTGTTAAAACACTTAAGAAATTAGTGTGGGTAACTTAATAGTGTTTCAAAAAATTAACACTTGTGAAAATGGAGTAAAAGATGAGTTTGGAAATAAATGGGTAAAATGGTAATTTTACTTATAGTGGGACATTTTTATGGAATAAAAATGTTGAAAAAGGTGTTACACAAATTGGTCCTAAATGAATATAATTTTTGGAATTAAATCAAGGTTAAACTATAAAGGACATGAAATGATAATTTCAAGTGTAACATAAGTTGGGGTGAAACCTAGGGTTTTGTCTTTGGCAGGGTAAATGAGAAGGTGGAATAATGTGTACATCTGTAAAATATTAAAACACATGTAAAATAACTTGAGTGACACTGGGATAATTAAGGAGGGACCTGAGCCCTGGGGTGAAAGACCTAAAATAACTGGCCAGAGCATATGGTGTGCATAGCCATCGGTGTGGAGCCCGTTGAAGTATGCGGTTATTGGAAGATTCCGAGAAAAGATAAAAGGAATAAGGAACTCGTCAAGAAATGAGTTGTGTGGTGAAATGTTTTAAGAAAACCTAACTTGAATGAATTATTAAATGTTCCGATAAAGGTGAAATGGACAAGGAAATGTATAAATCGATTAATGTCCATAAGGTAAGGAAAACGACAAAGTTACTGGATAAATGGGTGGTTAAGTAACCTAAGTGGTTCAAACCATAATTTAACACAAGAATGTGTTGTAAAAGGTTTTAAAAAATTTAAGTAAGTATTTTCTAATACGGTGTCACGTGTGTTGAAAGGATGATTTGCAATGAAAATACTTATGTAGATTGATTAAAGTAAAAAGGCTAATTTCGATAAAGAAATTATTTTCGAATAATTCATGTGGAGTTGTTTGAATATTTAACCGTGTGTTAAATAAAGGGATGAATGTAAAAATGAGAATAAGGAAGTCTTTTACAAGATTAAGGTGAATTAATCAGGATAAATAAGGTTTTCGAAAGTAAAATTTTATCATGCATTATGTATATGCATATGTTATTTAAGCATACAAGGTAGTTGCATGTGATACGCTAAGGAATTCAAATTTTGAAATATCAAAACAACAAAAGCTAAGAAACAATGGCATCCGACATGAAGGGTTTCTTCAGGCAAAAGAAAAAAACCCTTGGCATAACAAAACCAACCACTAAATCAATAAAATCCACAAAATCTTCCAAAAAAACATCACCAAGTTTCGGCTCTGAAATTTCCCAACCATCCGCTCTCATCTCCCATGGATCTCCCGATCTTTAAGAAGATTACGACGCAAAAGAGGGCTTGTTGAGGGATTTCGACATGAACATGTCCTACGGGCCCTGCCTTGGAATGAGCAGACTGGCTCGTTGGGAACGTGCCACTTCTCTAGGTGTGAACCCTCCTAAAGACATCGAGCATATCTTACAGGCACCCAAGGTTCAATCTGAATTCTAGTGGGTAGGCCGTGTTTATTTTTTTTGTTCTGTTTGTTATCACCGTGACTATGTTTTATCTGTCGTCTTAGTTTAGTGAATGAATGCTTGTTCAGCTTTCGACTGAATATTGATGTCTATATTTCTTTGAACGTTGCCTATCTCTTATGTTTTATAGTATAACTGAGATTCTGTATCTACTGAAAGATGATTTTCTTAATCTTTTTGTATGTTTGTTATGACACACCTTTTCTTTTAAATGTTAAAAAAAAGGTAGTTGCATGTGCACGTAGGTATAACATGTTAATAGTGTTCTTTCTTTTGTTCATTTATATACTATATTTTCATATTTCACATTGGGCATTCGACTCACACCCTCGTCTTTGTTACGTAAGGTTAGGTGTGGGTCCGTATTTTTAGAGCGTTACACAAGTAAGTATTTTATTTAATTTTACGTTAGTAGATATGTATGCTTGGAATTCGGGGTGCTCCCCATGGGTACCTCATGTAGTTTAATTTGAAACTGGAATCACATGTTGAACAAGTGAAACGTTAATAAAATAAAACTAGATTACTAACATTAAATACCTTGTTTCATTGCACTTACACACCTAAATTTCGAGTTGGTACGGGTTGACTACGGGTAACCCATCAATCCGGGCTGGGGTGTTACAGAATAGATATCAAAATATTACTAATATTTATTGACCTTTACATCCTTCCAATGTGGTATTGCGGGTCATTTTCTTCCATCAAGAGCCAATGGAATGAGTCCATTACAAGATAAGAATTTTATGATTAATTATGAATGATTAATTACAGTCGACTAAAGTAGAGATAAAATTTTGCTCACACATTGAAATATAACTTAGGTTCTTCATCGCTTGGGTTCCGCAAAGGGTCCAACCAATAAACATTTATCAAAGAGAAACCAATGATAATAAAAACCCAATGAAAACTACAAAAGAATAAGTATAACACGAATACATTATGTATAAATAATTAATAGTCAAAATATTAAAATGTAACAAAATTAAATAAGAATCACATTTCTCGAAGGTTATAAGGAACAAAATATAAATGATTTTTCTTGCATATTCCAATATTTTAGTGAGAAATTGAGATAGATTTACATCTGACGTAGCACTAATGGATGAAGGATTGATAAATTTAATGTTTTCTCGAAAGCTTGAAAACTTATCATATAAGTGCCTACATAAGAAAATAAGTAAATATTATGAAAAAATTAGTGAGTGATTGAAAAGAATTTTAATCTCATACCTCATGTATGTAACAATAATTGTGACATCTATGGGTTTCATCACACAAAACTCAAACTAGTCATTCTTGAAGAAAAATTTCTCTGGATTATTATCTCCAAATATATCCTTCATAAGTGGAATCGTAATCTGATTTGCCTTCATATTTTTAATGTTTGAGTGAAGGCAATAACCATAACATGACCACTGCCAGAATTCTCACTTTCTTGTTCTCACCACCATGATTGTTCTTTTTTTCTTCCTATTTTGGATAATAAACAAAAACAACATCAGTTAATTCCATATTTAATACAATACATACTTAATGCTCAAAAATATTTTACCTCGACACCAAGTAGCACAAAATCCTTCGGCCGAGCAACAAGTGAATTGATTGTATCTCTAATGAAAATCAATTCATTGAGAACTGGTACAGGTAGATAGGCCTCTGGAGAAATATTTTTTTGATGGGCACACGAACATTATGTTCGCCAAGAGGAGTGTTGTGAATTTTCTCATTTGCACCTTCCTTCTTAAAAACCAATCCTTCTGCAACAATATTGGTTTTCGTTTCAATTTCCAATCTACATTTTGTTCCCTACACAGTCAAATTATATAATGGTTAAAATAAAAAAAACATTATATAATAATAAGAGTACTTTTATGATATATATTTTTGGAACATAAGAAAGTATCGAGTCATGAGTGATACATTTCCAATATTAGATGTCGAATGTGGCCATGTTGTTTGAGTGTTTCCATTAGCTTTGAGATATGATAATCAATGATATAATGATAGGAAGAACACATTATCAAAACCAGAGTATTTTACTCAAATATATATTTAAAGCACATAAAATTGATCCATGATGATACATTTTCAATATTAGATGTGGTATGTGGCTTTATTGATTGAATCGTTTGGTTTCCATGAGCTTTGAGCTATGATCATCAATGATAGAAAAAACATTTTTTAATAACTAAAAGTTTTCTAATATAAATTTTTTAAGCAAAATAATGAGTCATAGTTAATACCTTCATAATATTAGATGTGGGACATGACCCTGGTGTTGGAATATTTAGATTGCCATTAGCTTTAAGCTATGATAATCAATGATGAAAAATAAAACTTATAATGAATGGAGTATTGTCTTACAAAATTGATGTGTAAAAGACTGAGCCTTGGATGATACCTTTTCAATATTAGATTTACGATGCAACCCTATTGTCTGCTTCTTTGAATCACCATTAACTTGGAGCTATGGAGAATATAAATTAGGCAAAATATTTACAAATGTAAATTTATTTTATAAACATGGTAAAAATTTCCATTTTTTGCAATTACCTTTGAATGAAGTGATGCACTTTCATCTACATTTGAGGCAATATCATCTGATGAGGGAGTTGTATTTTTCTCCAAATCTTTCAACCTTTGCTCAGGTTCTTTATTTCTTTTGCACCGCTCTTTATATTTTTTTCTATAATTCATTTGTATATATTTTTTATCCACGCCTCAGGAGCTTAAAATATGTTATCGGGGTAACCCCCAAACCTACACCTCTAGCCCGACCAGAGTGGTCGGTATTACCTAGCGCCATTATAAGGATGTCAAAACTTCCTTCGATAAATAGGTTTCCATACTTAGCTTTCTCTTGTAATGTAATCTGAAAAAATCATACAATAAATCAAAGTTAGTCATGAAAACATAGTAATTATTTATGGGGTTTACATATGCAAACTCACAATTTGTTCATCCACTGCTTTCGTGTCATCATATAGATAATGATTATCCTTTTTCTCATGATCTTTCACATAGAAGATAGAGAAGGACCCATTTATTTTTCTATAAATAGAAATCACACAAAAAATTATGTTAATTCTAATTTCTTACTATGTCTTATCGTAATAAGAAATAATTAAATTCATTTACTAAAACATACAAGCTCCACAATAAGACCATCATATCTTTTTTTTGCGCTTAAGCGATGGTTAAACTTGTACTTCCCTCGCCTTTTGCTTTGAACCTTGCTTATTATCTATAATTATAAACATAAAAAGTTAACTATTGGATTCAACTCAATGAGAAATGATTTTTTGTTGGCATTACCCAACATCCTCAAAAGTTGAATGAAATGCGACCAATAAGTTTATGTAAATTTTTCAATAAAACTTTTACTATGATTTTGTTGAAACATATAAGCAGTACTGATATGAAATAGTATGGATAGGAAACATAAAAGCAGTGGGATAGGGATAAGTTTATTTATCTTTTTCTCTCATATTTTTCATGCTATTATGGAAACTTAAATTCGCAAAGTGGGTTACTCATATGAGATGGTATGGACAAGAATTGCTAAAGGAAATTTCACTGTGTGTTCAGCTTGGAATCTAGTGAGGGGGAATTCTATTAGAAATTGGTCTTCATCGTATGCTTGGACTATTCCACACATATAAAACTTCTAAGAGATCAATTTCATCATTTTCACATCTTACTGACTATCAAAATAAAGCATCAAGGTAATAAATCATCAAAATTGTATAAAAACTAATAAATGACTAATGTGTGAACCCCGCCTAATAAAATACCGGGCAATCACTCCTATATCAAATTAAAACAGGAGTCGCATATGGATCATTCTTAGCATCACTGTCGAAAACCAATTTAATTACTAATAACCTATTAGGTTGGCGTCAAAATTCAACTTAACTACTCTTTTTAAATGACTAAAATTCATATATATATATATATATATATATATATATATATATATATATATATATATATATATATATATATATATATATATATAGAGAGAGAGAGAGAGAGGCAGGCTCCTGTGCACACTAAGTTTGCACACTAAGTTTGCACATTAGCTTTTTAAAGTAGTAAAAAAATATTTTTTAGTTGATTTTTTTTGTGATATTTAAACATTTCAAGGAACCCATATAAAAAAAATCAGCTCCAAAAAACTTTTTTTGCTAGTTTTAAAAAATCGGTCAAACTTTCTATGCTTTTACGCCCTTTAAAAACTGCAAAAGTTTGACCGAGTTTTTAAAAATAGCAAAAAAAGTTTTTTTGAGCTAATTTTTTTAATATGAGTCCGTTGAAATGTTAAAATATCACATAAAAAATTGGTGTGCACCAGCACTCAAAAATATTTTTTTTACTACTTTAAAAACTTAATGTGTAAACTTAGTGTGCAAACTTAGTGTGCACAGGAGCCTGCCTCTATATATATATATATATATATATAGCAAGAGAGGAAAAGTAGATAAATTGGTCAGAGCGCGAGTTTGAAAATATTTTGCAAGTGCATAAATGCTTTGTTTTTAGAAAAAGGTTTTATCTCAGATTTAAATTGGTATCGCACTCCCTTGAGATACCCCTCACCCCTCTTCTAATAGTGCACACCTAACGCACTTAACATTCTAGTTAAGCTACCCTGCCAAACTAATCTAATAATCGTCTACTAGGAATCTCTACAACCCGAGTACTAAGGCCTAAACTTCTCTCCATTCTCAACACTGTGCTAAGTTCGTGTGTGGGGTCTCTCGCGAAGAGAAATCCAAACAAGGAACCCCCCGATACACTACTACTTGGAAGGGTTAATGGTACAGATCCATTAGGCCCGTAGTACTAAAATAATGTATAAATACATACTTATATATTAATATACATATCTTATTCATTCATATATACATCTTACCATATACATCCGGATAATATCTCCCGGACTGAGGTTTACTTCACTTTCATCTTTATAATATACATCCGGAGCTATCTCCCGGACTCAGGATTCATTTACAAAATGTTTACTAATTCAATTTCATTTCAAAACTTTCTATTTCCCTTCTTCTATCCGGGAAATATATTTAAAGCAAGTTTTATTATCATTAAAATGCTTTTCTATTTCATAACATCCCATTTCCCTTCTTCCATCCAGGAAATGTATTAATCTTCCCATTTCCCTTCTTCCATCCAGGAAATGTATTTAAAGCCATTTTATTATCATAAAATTCTTTAACATCAATAATGGCCCACATTATTGAGAATAGTTATATTTCATATCATATAACGATTCTAAGACCGCCCCTCTGGGTTTCCCCACTGGGCGCGCCCCTAAATGGCTATCATCTTCCAGGGCCAATCAATCAAGACAACCTGGGATCCAACAACGTCGGAAAATAGACATATGCCCGTGGGAGAGTCATAACCACACGCGGAATTACCTCACCAGTGCAGTAAAACATATAATAATCGCTCATATGGCCTAGGACTATATCCACCCTGCATTCATTAGCCAGGGGGCTTCACCTTTCGCGCACAACTTCCCTTATGATAGAGATTTAGTGAGGTGTGTATACATAAATTATCATTTATGAAAATCATTTCTTTTTTCATTTTGAAAACATTCATATTGTTCATTTTCAAAAGTCATTCATAGCATATCATATATATACTTTAATCACATAGTATATATATACCATATATTCCTCCTCGAATATATATATATATATATATATATATATATATATATATATATATGGCAATAATTTCCAATCTCATCTAGCGATGACCAATAATCCCAAATATTCTCTGAAAGAATCATAATCACGCATTCTCATACGCATGATACTATACCCAAAGTATTTCCTCACTTTGATAAATAATACTTACCTTATTCTCATCTAAGGATTTAGTAGGTATCTCCAATTCATCCTATTAATCTCATAGGATTTACCCCACCATAATCAACTTAAGTATGTCATCCCGCATGTATAATCATATAGGCCAAAATGGCCACTAAAACTATCCCAACTGATATTCGTCCCCGAATACCCTAAAATTTAATAGGTTGTGGATTTCCTCCCCACAAACCTAAGGACTACATCTCGTACAATTAATCATTTAGAGGTCCCCACCCTATATTAGGAAACCCCAACATTCTAGTTCCTCAACTTATCCATTTTCCTCAAAAATGTGATTTAAGGGTTACACATTTAAAAACCCTCACCTTGCCCTCCTAAATATCCTCGATCGGAGGACCATATACTCCTAAAAGATCCATTATATTATCACATAATTAACCTCGAATCCATTAGAATTGGAATTCATCCCATCCAATTCACCCTAGGAAAATCCCCTAACTTTCAAAAGGGGTCGATCAATCGACCCATGGACCTCGATCGATCGATGGTTCGATCGATTGATCCCCCATGATCGATCATGATGAGGAGGTTCTTCTCCGAGAGGTTGTTTCAGCCGTTAAAGCTTCTCCAAAGCTTTTGTCGCCTCTCCCGACATCCTACTACCTCAACCAACTACAAATACACATACAATAAGGGTTCTAAACGTCCTAGAATCCGAAATCACCAATTAATTTTAATTAATTTCTAAGTTTCTCCAATTAGAAAAATATTGGGGTTTATTTGTTTTAACTCCCGAAAACCTATTTTATCCATGACAACCCAACCCAAAATCTTTAGGGTTAGTTAATACCAAGAATGATATGAGATATTTATGCTCAAAAATAAATAAAGCAAGTAAACACTTGCCTCATGGATATAATCCGACAATCCCGAGTCGAATCCCGCGGAGTTTGGCCAGAATCTCTCCTTTTCTCCTCTTTTCTCTCCTCCTCTCTCTTTTCTCTTCTCTCCTTTCCTTCTCTTCTCTCCCCCTTTCCCTCTTTATATAGGGAGAAATAGGGTTTTAACCCTTAAAACTAAAAAATGACTCGTTTACTCAATTACGAGCCCTTTTAACTCTAAAATTCCCCGAAACTCAATTTCGACAATCAGACACTCTTTTCCGACTATCTCGGACATTCTGAGACTCACGGCGCTGTCAAAATTCCCATCCGAGGTACTTGACCGCAACCCCCTATTTAACCCAATATCTTTCAATGTGGGTTTTCCAATTACAATCTTAACTTTTGTCTCTTTACACAACGGCGACATATTATTAAAATACTCCGACATATTTACTTAACACCAAAAGTAAATCTACCATCCCTCAAAAATCATCAAATCCTCGAAAATCCCAAAAATTACTATTCCGGGAAAATTCTCCAAATTTCCAAGTTACATTCAATTATGGAATTTAATTATCCCCAAAGGTACGGGTTGTTACATACTTCCCCCCTTACAATGGAATTTCGTCCTCAAAATTCGGATATAACCTGCACGACCAAACTACGATCACCAATTCCACTACGTCTTAGTACCCCCAAAACCAAAAGGTGCTAACACGATAGTCCCTTCCCATATTCCACCTACGTCAAGGTGTACTCAACCATAATAGCTTCACCACAATCTCATCTGAATTTCTCCCCATTAATGCATAATAGCGACGCGTTACTCTGATGGCTTCACTTGCTGCCAAAAAGAGAAACGAGTCTATAACTACTGCTCTAACATCTCGCAAAGCTAATACTCTTGCTAACAAGTGTTCGCTCATCCATAGCAGGACAACTGATTTCTTTTAAAAAGGAAACTCTACTAAGACTTGACTATTTCCAATAGTCTCGTCACTTATCTTGGGCACGTTACCTCTTATTGCCCCATATACAATTGGAATATCGCATACCTCTCACGACATTCCATTAAACACACTCCAAAACTATTCGTGACTGCCTCACAGCATAATCTTCAACTTTATATACCACGCCCCTTCTATTTCAGGCGGTATATAAACCAACTTACTAAGGTGCCCATACACCTTTTTAACCCATGCACATCTGCACATCCATTGTGGACGCTCGACATGTAACACTCTCTCTAACTGAGGACCTCCTTTCCTCGGTGTAATACTCACACATGGGGCCTCCCAACCCGCGAAATTCAAATCTCCTTACATCAACGCCACTAACTCCACTGAACTTACTCTCTAATAAACCTAAGACCTAGGCTTTGCCCCACCTACGTGAAATGAGTACAATCCTAAGTATGTCCCTAGTGCCCAAGGCCTCTCTCAACTTCCGACATTTGCTTGGTTTCATGTCTGGGACGTCTCGCAGAGCAAAATCCAGATAAGGAACCCTCCCGTTACACTGTTCCCTCGCGTTGTCGGTCATCGAGATATAGCGACATAATGCACACTAGCGGGACGCCCTAAATCCTACCTCGCTAACCTACGAACGCATTTCTACTACTCTATCCTATCAATCGGGCGCCTATTCTCTATCGAGATGTTACGATTATCATACCCAAAATATACTTCCTCAAAATTTTCCTTTTTATTAAGGCCTGACTATAATACTCAAATCAATTTCTCTAAGTCCTACTTCACCCACCCACTTATGGCGAGAGGACCACTTTAGTGCTTTTCCCTAGCACAATATTTTCATAAACATGCCATCATCACATGGCTCATAGTCTATAGTATTTCATCCACACTATATGACTTTTACACAAAACCTACATCCTTGCATCCTATAAAATCTCTCCACTCCCGATGCCGTTAAGGTTCATGCGTGGAGCATCTCGCAAAGAGAAATCCAAACAAGGAACCCCTCCACACACTACTACTTAACTTTGTCAGTCATGGATGTCCGTTATCTTCAAATATGCAATCGGGATAACCCTATCCCCTCTTTCAACAAAATGTGGTCTGAACTACCGACTCTATCTAGGATTCACACCACTAAGCGCATCGCACTACACTTAGTCTCTGCGTAATTAATAATGAGCTTAAACTCACAGCCCAATAATTAGCCCGGCACACCTCAAATCACATCTATAAGGTCGCTACACTCTCAAATCACGATAATGAAACCTCTACTCATCGAAGTTCCATCTACTCATAATAATAAAGGCGAACTCAACTTGTATCCAGGTGAGATATCGCAACAACAACCCGTTCCACCCTGGAACTGTGGACACGATAGTCTTGCCATCCTTAGCCTCCTATCGCTCCGATAATAGCATAATGTATTATACTCACCATATTACCATACTCGTATAAACATATAAGACGAGTATCATAAGATAGATATATATATTTATAATATCAACACCCGCCTTTATGGCGAATGAAGGGAAATAAAACTCCGCTATCGCGGAAAACACATAGGCCTACATTATATAATGTTATTGAGATCGCCACAAAACTCAAATTACACACACGAGTCTAGGGCTAGCGAACACCATAACTTTATCTAGCCATGCCAATTATACCTCTTCCTTCTGAGATGAAACTCAAAACAACAATTTTGCCTTACATCATTACCTCATTTCGGGTCACCCTGACCCTTTCAAGGTTATCAGTATCTTGGAATCCATCGTCGTGATCTTGACAATCACTTTACCAATTCCCCCTAACTTCTTCTTTGTTAGAAGGATATTCCACTATCGACCTCAACAACCCCATTTTAACAAATTCCCCAGGTGGATGTCCACCAATGGGGTTCTCGAACATACACATTCTCCATAATACTCTTTATTCTCTGTCGGCCTCTGGTCGATCCTTATGTGAATAATCCAAAACAACATTCTTTTCAATCCTGCTAAATCATGGGGACTCACTATTAAAACTACCCGTAAGATCCCTTTCGAACCCTTATTGTCACTGGGAAATTCAACTTTAGTACTACTCTCTACTACGGAGGTACTACGGTACTCATGACTACTATACTTTAGTAGTTGTTGCGAAAAAATACTTAGCAATTGCCACAAGGAGAGTGACCTCTACTAAGGTCCTAGTCTCCAGCTTCTACCAGTTGCTCCAGCTAAGCCCCGCCTCCTTCCGCCTTCCTTGATCAGCACACGAATCTCGAACGAGAGCGCAAAAGATTACTATAATCTTATAACATGGCAGGAGAACGAAATCTCACAAGAGAAATCAACAATCCTAATCCTGAGGCTCTATAACAAATCGAGAGCAACGCTGAAAGCGTAGTACGTCCGCACAGATTCCTGAGGACACTAGAACCTGATGCTCTGATACTATCTGTGATACCCCGCCTAATAAAATACCGGGAATTCACTCCTATATCAAATTAAAACAGGAGTCGCATATGGATAATTCTTAACATCACTGTCAAAAACCAATTTAATTACTAATAACCTATTAGGCTGGCGTCAAAATTTTACTTAACTACTCTTTTTAAACGACTAAAATTAAAACATTCACACAGTTTATGTAAATGAAATTGAAATGAAATAAAATTACCGAACACTCGATCAAAATTATACAACCATATCGAATGCCACATTAAAAGACGGTAAAAGAATAAATAAATGATGTTGGGTTATTAACCCAAATGTGTACACAATACCTCCTATTTAGATTACAAGAATAGAAGCGTCCATCGAGAACCTGCATGCATCCACAGCTACTGCAGCAGACGTCTGACTCGAAAGAAGTGTCATCCAGGTGTCTCTGTGTCTGGAAATATATATATATATATATATATATATATATATATATATATATATATATATATATATATATATATATATATATATATATATATATATATATAGAGAGAGAGAGAGAGAGAGAGAGAGAGGGAGCAAGAGAGGAAAAGCAGATAAATGGGTCAGAGCCCGAGTTTGAAAATATTTTGCAAGTGCATAAATGCTTTGTTTTTAGAAAAAGGTTTTATCTTATATTTAAATTGGTATCACACTCCCTTGAGATACCCCTCACCCATCTTCTAATAGTGCACACGTAAAGCACTTAACATTCTAGTTAAGCTACCATACCTAACTAATCTAATACCCGTCTACTAGGAATCTCTATAATCCGAGTACTAAGGCCTAAACTTCTCTCCATTCTCAACACTGCGCTAAGTTCGTGCGTGGGGTGTCTCGCGAAGCGAAATCCAAACAAGGAACCCCCCGATACACTACTACTTGGCAGGGTTAATGGTAGAGATCCATTAGGCCTGTAGCACTAAACTAATGTATAAATACATACTTATATATTAATATACATATCTTATTCATTCATATATACATCTTACCTTATACATCCGGATAATATCTCCCGGACTGAGGTTTACTTTACTTTCATCTTTATAATACACATCCGGATCTATCCCCCGGACTGAGGATTCATTTACAAAATGTTTACTAATTCAATTTCATTTCAAAACTTTCTATTTCCCTTCTTCTATCCGGGAAATATATTTAAAGCAAGTTTTATTATCATAAAAATGCTTTTCCGTTTCATAACATCCCATTTCCCTTCTTCCATCCAGGAAATGTATTAATCTTCCCATTTCCCTTCTTCCATCCAGGAAATGTATTTAAAGCCATTTTATTATCATAAAATGCTTTAACATCAATAATGTCCCACAATATTGAGAATAGTTATATTTCATATCATATAACGATTCTAAGACCACCCCTCCGGGTTTCCCCACTGGGCGTGCCCCTAAATGGCTATCATCTTCCAGGGCCTATCAATCAAGACAACCTGGGATCCAACAACGTTGGGAAGCGGCCATATGCCTGCGGGAGAGTCATAACCACACCCGGAATTACCTCACCAGCGCAGGAAAACATATAGTAATCACTCATATGGCCTAGGACTATATCCACCCTGCATTCATTAGCCATGGGGCTTCACCTTACGCGCGCAACTTACCTTATGATAGCGATTTAGAGAAGTGTGTGTACGTAAATTATCATTTATGAAAATCATTTCTTTTTCCATTTTGAAGACATTCATATTGTTCATTTTCAAAAGTCAATCATAGCATATCATATATATATACTTTAATCACATAGTATATATATATCATATATTCCTCCTCGAATATATATATATATATATATATATATATATATATATGGCCATAATTTCCAATCTCATCTAGCGATGACCAATAATCCTAAAGATTCTCTCAAAAAATCATTATCATGCATTCTCATACGCATGATACTATACCAAAAGTATTTCCTCACTCTGATAAATAATACTTACCTTATTCTCATCTAAGGGTTTAGTAGGTATGTCCAATTCATCCTATTAATCTCATAGGATTTACCCCACCATAATCAACATAAGTATGTCATCCCGCATGTATAATCATATAGGCTAAAATGGCCACTAAAACTATCCCAACTGATATTCGTCCCCGAGTACCCTATAATTTAATAGGTTGTGGATTTCATCCCCACAAACATAAGGACTACATCTCGTCCAATTAATCATTTAGAGGTTCCCACCCTATATTAAGAAACCCCAACATTCTAGTTCCTTAACTTATCCATTTTCCTTGAAAATGTGATTTAAGGGTTACACATTTATAAGCCCTCACCTTGCCCTCATAAATCTCCTCGATCGGAGGACCATATACTCCTAAAAGATCCATTATGTTATCACATAATTAACCTCGAATCCATTAGAATTGGAATTCATCCCATCCAATTCACCCTAGGAAAATTGCCTAACTTTCAAAAGGGGTCGATCGATTGACCCATGGCTCTCGATCGATCGATGGTTCGATTGATCGATCCCCTATGATCGATCGATCGATCATGACGGGCAAATTCTTTTTCGAGAAGCTGTTTCGTCCATTAAAGCTTCTCCCAATATTTTGTCGCCTCTCCCGACATCCTACAACCTCAACCAACTACAAATACACATACAATAAGGGTTCTAAATGTCCTAGAACGCGAAATCACCAATTAATTTCTAAGTTTCTCCAATTAGAAAAATATTGGTGTTTATTCGTTTTAACTCCCGAAAAGCCGTTTTATCCACGACAACCCAACCCAAAATCTTTAGGGTTAGTTAATACCAACAATGATATGAGATATTTATGCACAAAAATAAATAAAGCAAGTAAACACTTGCCTCATGGATATAATCCAACGATTCCGACTCGAATTCCGCAGAGTTTGGCCGGAATCTCCCCTTTTCTCCTCTTTTCTCTCCTCCTCTCTCTCTTCTCTCCTTTCCTCCTCTTCTCTCTCCCTTTCCCTCTTTATATAGGGAGAAAAGGGTTTTAACCCTTAAAACCCAAAAACGACTCGTTTACTCAATTAGGAGCCCTTTTAACTCTAAAATTCCCCGAAACTCAATTTTGATAATCGGACACTGTTTTTCGACTATCTCGGCCATTCCGAGACTCACGGCGCAGGCGAAATTCCCATCCGAGGTACTTGACCCCAACCCCCTATTTTAACCCAATATCTTTCAATGCGAGTTCTCCAATTAAAATCTTAACTTTTGTCGCTTTACACAACGATGACATATTATTAAAATACTCCGACATATTTACTTAACACCAAAAGTAACTATACCATCCATCGAAAATCGTCAAATCCTCAAAAATCCCAAAAATTACTATTCCGGGAAAATTCTCCAAATTTCCAAGTTACACTCAATTATGGAATTTAATTATCCCCAAAGGTACGGGTTGTTACATAATGTTACAGAAATCAATATCCATAAAACGAAGTTTCCATTAAAATATTTAGCCAAAACAAAGAGAAGCTACAGATTCCTATTTTTAGATTAATTTCTTCATTTTTCACATCTTACCGAAGATTAAACAAAGAATCAAGATCACAAATTATAAATAGAGCTTTTACCAAGTTGGCAGATATCTTTTCCAACGAAAAGGTACTCTATACTTGGATAGAAAAGGTATATGTGATGGAACCATATCCTTAGAAAAATGGTAGAAATTATACGATCATGTCATAGAACCATAATTGATCATATATATGTACTCAGTTTGTGACACGTGGATGAAAATTTATATAGTCGAGCTAATAAGTTGAATTAGACCACTCTTCCAAATAAAGCTATATATATATATATATATATATATAGTTCATGCCCGTGGTTGAAGGCAGGCGAAAATCCCAAAGTACATAATTAAAAATGGTAAAAAATTTCAAAGTATGTAATTACAAAACGGCGAAAATTTTCAAAGCACGTAATTGCAAAATGGTGAAAATTTCATTCCTTAACAAAACAAAGTGTAATTTAAAAAAAATAATGGTCTTTAAAAATTTGGGCAAAATATCATTTATTTATAAGACTATACACTCCATTTAAAAAATAAAAAATAAATAAACAAAACTAATATTACTTAATAAGATAAACATAACCTATTTAACTTCAAAAACAAACAAAAGAACATAATGTTTTATAAAATATTTAAGAAGATATTTTTTTAATAAATAAACTCTAAATAAATATACAATTTTGGGATATAACAAAAATAAAAATAGTTTTGAAGATGGAATTTTTATGAAATCAGCCAGAGCCGCATGCCATACTATGTGCTTTCAATTTATCATTAATTTATTAGAAAGATGTTGTTTAATATTAATTTTTTAAATATTCTATCAAGGTCCCTTTGAATTTAAGACATGTGATCATTCCTTTTGGAGACAACTTTAGCCGCATTATCTTCATCCAACAAATTGATTGGCATGTGATGAATTCATTGGCTCACATAGTAAAAGGTAGAAAAGAGAGGTTCATATTGAAAAAAAACAATTTAGTTTTTAAAAATCAGTTATATAAAAAAAATTAACAATGATCTCATTTCAAAATTCTTTAAGAGATATTGTTAGCTAAACTATTTGTAAGTCTACTTTTTGTTAAAAAAAATAACAAACAAAATTTGGTTCCTTTATTAAATAAAAATTATCATTTCAATTGAAATAAAGTATATCAAACTTTTACTTTTAGTCTTGTGCCTTCATGTGCCCAGTAATGCATCAAAAGAACTTCACCTACTCCTACTTACTTTGGGTCTTGTGCCCAATCTTGTAGCTTTTATAATGAGAGATGATCGTAAAAAAAAATGATAAATAACAGCCACATTCAATACAGAAGCATCCAACGAATATAATATAAGCCATTCAACATATATAAGTGTGCATTTACAATAAAAGTTATAATACATTTATTAATAAGTGTGGTCCTTGTATATACAACTTCGTTTAGTGGCACAAGCTTACTAAATCTGCAAAAGCCATTAAAACAAAACACAAACTGATAAGTGAAGTGGAGACTAAAACATAGTTTGGATGAAATTAAAATCAATAATGGAGTGATTATACAGACAAAACATTATAAGGCTCACCGGGTGAATTTTTTTGCGTGAAAGTTTGACAGATGCTATTTTAGTTGAAGAATTGTTTTTCCAGTTATTTTTAGAAGTAAAGATTATAAAAAAGAGGAGATAATATAGATAAAGTTATTTTTACATTGATAACATGCACAAATCAAAGAAACCAAGAATCTTAACACTTTTAAAGCTCCAACAAACTTAAACCAAGAATCGAGATTTTAACCATAAAAATCCACCCCAAAAAGCTGAAACTATAGTGATAATTTCTACAAACACAAAAGCATCAAAATTTAAATGCATAAACATAATATTACTCATATTTCTAACTATGAAATATCTAAAACATAATGAAAGAAAAACCAAAATTAGAAAAAGGAAAATTTAAAGTAACCTACAAAAATACAAAAATTGGTAGAGAAAAGCATAAAATGTGCAAATAAAAATCGCTAGTGGTACCCACGATAGACCTAAAAATAAAAATCTTAAGAAAAACATATCCACTATAGACCTTAAAATATTAATAAAAGCGTACCCACACATGTGATATCCTTGCTCATCCCTCTCGTCTTCGTGGTCTTGAACTGGGGCTAGTAGGGATACTCTAGATTTCCACCTTTTTATTTTGTTTGCTAAGGGTTTATGGCAGATCTGGTGCCTGAGATATTGTAAATCATTGGTGGTTTATTTGGTTCCATCTACTTTTTTTGTTGGTTCACACTTCTGCAACGATTGGCATGTGATTTCCTTTATGTCCGATGTGGTTTACGGCATGTCCCTGTTCTGGGGATGCTATGCTCTGTTTAAGCTTGGTTGGTGTTTGGTCTCGGTAATCAAAATGGTTATTTTCTCAACCTCCCAAAAACACGGAGAAATCTTCTAAGAGTGCACGTTTTATCTGTAAAAAAGAGCATTAAAATAATATACAAAGAACGTGTCTGAAGGAAAATACCTCCATAAGATCTTGGATCCACAATCGGCCTCGTTGGAATCTAAACCTCAACCATTGTCACAATCAACCGTCGTCCATAAGATCTCATATGCTAACTGAGATATAGGAGGCCATTAGAAGGGACATTTTGTTATGAGTGAGAGGGAGGGGGGGGGGGGGGAGGGGTTGAATATTAAATGAGGTTGCGTGCATTCTTTACTTTATTAGAGTTGGGTGGTAAGTTTCCTATCAGACGGGTGAACTGCATTGTGTTTTTTGAGACCAGTGAAGTGTCCTTATCCTGTAATTTTATGACAATAAAAATCTTTAGTAGATATTATTTGACATATCAGAGATTCGATAGAGATTGTTCAATCTCTACCCTCCATTTAGTGCCTTGTTAGTGTTAATCTCAATCGTGAATTATGTTAGCATCTTATTGAAAAGTAAAAATACTATTGCTCCTTATTTTATATATATATATATATATATATATATATATATATATATATATATATGTGTGTGTGTGTGTGTGTGTGTGTGTGTGTGTGTGTACTGGAGATTATTGAGCCCAAGGTGGCATCTTGTCATGACTTCTTCGTTAATGCTTGTACATATGTTCTTTCTTTCTCACTCACTCTCACATTCATGAATTCTTACATGAATGCATCTAGGTAGTTTGATACTAGAACTCATATTTTTTGGTTCATTTTTGTAACAACCCTCACTTTTGGGAACCCATTTAATAATTATTTTCTATATTGTGTAGTTGCATATATAAAATGCCGGATGTGAGTAAGTATTAATTTGATGAAATAAGTTAATATTTACTAATAGGTTGCATAATTCCCATGTGAGTAAGTGATTGTTACCATGTGGTGTTCTATTTTGTCATGAAATTAAAATGGTAATTTGAATTAAAATGAAACCGAAACTTAAAATGGCTTATAAAATCTCCAAATGATAATTTAGAGGGTGTAGTTAGTTCCGGGAGGTGCGAGACAGTCGAAATGTGTGCCATATTGTATTTTGAGATTTTGGGCACTTTTGACTGGTTTTTGGCATATTGCGTATTAGAAATTAACTATTGCGGTATTATTACTTAAAGGTTGGAGACTTTTAATCTAAAGCAACATTTTAGTCTTTCCCCAAGTCTTTCATTTCCTCTAATTTGCCCTAAGTGTTCTATCCCTAAGAGTGAGAGTGAGAGTGGAAGATTGGAGAGAAAAAGAGAGATCTTGAAGATTTGTGGGTTGATCTTGCATTCTTCTTCAACCAAGTCTGAAATTGAAGCCCCAAGGCAAGTTTTCTACTTTCTATTATATGGTTTAAGATGAATAATTAGTATGGATAGTTATGTATAGTTTTGATGTAATATAATTGTGGTTTTTGGTTGGATTTATGGGTATCAACATCTTTGATAGAGATAGATTGTTGATTGAGGTAGAAAAATGTTAATGCGAGCATTTATGATATTTTAGTATCACTAAATGTGGTTGGATGATTTTGTTTGGTTATTGATTTTGGGTTTAGAAGGAAATAGGAGAAATAGGTCTAGGTCTGCAATGACCGGTCGACCGCATATTGCAGACCGGTCGACCGGGACTTCGGAGGAGGGCACATTGCTTTCTTTCAAAGGCATGAGATTAAGGGCGCGGTCGATCGCGATCCCCCTACCAGTCGATCAGCTCGTCCGAAATGAGTTTTCTTCTTTCCAGTATAGGCTAAATTTTGAGACGTGGTCGACCGCAGTCTTGGGACCGGTCGACCGGTCCCCTGTTTTTCTTACCCAATTTCCTACTTTTATTTTTAATTCTTTTATTCCCCTAGGAACTTAGGACTCTTCTTGAATGAAGTAAACCTTGGATTTTAGAGTCCTAGTTGAGTTGGTTGTCACCCTAGTGTTGAATGGGTTTCACTTGGGGTTAAGTCCGGGGGAGGGGTTGTCCTAAGTGATGTTGAGGCATCGCTTTTCTTTGTGCATCCTAATAATATGGATGGGAATTGTAGGCCCATACTCGGAGACTTTCGAGGCTTGAATTGAGGCACATAAGACCTTAAGCTTGGGAAACGAAAATAACCTCCTTGGAGTTTTATTCGAGGTATAACCTAGGATGATAATAAATGAAATATCCTATGATAACGGTTTCAAACAAATGAAACATGTAAATGTAATGAAAAGGAAAAGTATGGTTTTTATAGTAAATGCTAATTTACTAAAACACACCTCTCTAAATGCTATCATAAGGGAAGCTCGCGCATGAGGTGATGTTCCTTGACTAGTGAATGCAGGGAGACTATAGTCCTCGGCCATATGCGGGTTTATTATATGTATTTTTTTTCTGCGCTAGTGAGGTAATTTCGGGTGTGGTTATGACTCACTCGCAGGTATATGTCCACTTCCCGATGTGCGTTAGGTACCCAGGCTGCCTTGTTTGATGGGCCCCTGGAAGATGATAGTCATTTAGGGGCGCGCCCAGTGGGGAAACTCGGAGGGGCGGTCTTAGAATCGTTATATGTATAAGAATATAACTTTTCTAAACTCAAGTGGGACTTGAGGATTGTATTATTTCCACTGAATTGTATTATAAAAATTACATTCCTGCTAAGGAATGAGACTTGGAAAGAAATAAGAAAACGATGATATTGTATTCCTGTTAAGGAATTAAAACTAGATTAAAGTGGAAATCGGTGAATATAAGCTTTTAATTTAATCAATGCATCATCTCATTTTCTTGCAAAGTTTATTTTAGGCATGTCATTTTAGTTGTCTTATATAAAAATTCATGCTTAGGTTGTTAGATCTCTGATTTCCATTTTCATGATTTACTGTTCATATCTAGCATGCTTTTTGTTCATCTGGGAACTATATAAAAAACCGGGTCCTAACCCGTTCATTTTCTTCTATGTTGTGCATATTATTGTATCCGCCCAGGTGCTCCTCCGCAAGGACGCCCGTGTTGATATTTCTACTCTTTTGCTTTCAAGGAGCTGTATGAAATTGCGGATATTACAGGATGTTTTGCTAGACGCTATCATTCTTTTTTATATCTATTTATGATCGGGTCTATCACTCGGGTGAGTGGACAAACTTGTAATTGTTTAATGAATGTAGTACATAACATCTAACGGTTGTAATTACTTTTGTGTAGCTGTGGACCGACAGCATATTCGGTTCTCCCCTTGTATATAGTTGTTTTAGTCGTATGTTAATTATGTTTCTTTGAATTCCATTATTGTTCTAGAATGGGTTGTTTAAATTGTTTTCTTAACTTAACTTTTAAATTACATAAATTGTTTTGACAACCCGTTTTTTGAATTAATGGGTGGTTTTCTCGGTTACTCTTACTATATTTGTGGTGCTGAGAATGATTTCCGTCCATGATTACTGTATATGTCGGAGTATCGGGCTGGCCACCCCTTATTTCGGAGTGCGGGTTGTCACATATGGTATCAGAGCACTGGGTTCTAGAGTACTAGGATCTATGTGGACTTATCACGATCTACCGTAGCGTTCTTTGATATAGAGCCTAATGATAAGACTGCTTTGTTGCTTAATATTTGCAATATTCTGTGATATAGATTGTTGTGAATAGTATTCTAACACTATTGTCCCTTCACCTCAGATGCCGCCCAAGAGAGGTCGCCCTGCGAGACGTAATAGAGTTGTAGAAGAGGATGTTGGTCCTCCACCGCCCCAAGGAACTTTTAATGCTACGGATGTAGCCAACATTGTGGCTCATGCAGTAAATGCTTCCATGACCGCAGTAGCTCAACAGATGCCAACAGCTCAACAACGGGCACAAGATGCTCAAGCACCTACGGGACCTTCTCCGTGGGAAAGAGTAAGGGAGTCCTTTTTAAAGGGACATCCCCCAGAGTTTGATGGAAGCTCTGATGTTGTTCGAGCAAATCAATGGAAGAAGGATATGCAACGCCATTTGCGAATGGTGGATTGTAGTGAGGAAAAGAAGAAAGTCCTTGCTACTTTCAAGTTGGTTGGGGAAGCGTTACATTGGTGGGAGTCGATGACTACGCCAGAACAGAGGGATACTATGTCTATTACTGATTTATGGGTCTTGTACGACCGGAAATATTTTCCTCCCGCGATTCAGAGGGAGATGAGGAGGAAACTTCAAGATCTAGTTCAGGGAGAACGATCGATTGCCGAATATGAGGAGGACCGACTAGATAGTTTTGTGCCGGAGGAGGTGACTCCAGAGGAAAGAAAAGTCTCAAAATTCATGGGAGGTCTAAACTGGATAATCCGGCAGCATTTGCTGGGTAATCTAGCTTTACAAACTTTTGGTGAAGTGATGAATGCGGCATTGCTTCATTGTCAGGATCATCGGTTGTTTATATAGAATAGCAAGAAAGCTACAGGAATGGGGCAAGTAGGGAAGCCAGGGGTGAGTGGGAATAGAGGAGGAGCCTTTCCTTCATCCCAACCTGCGGGTAATAAGCAACGAGAAAGGGATCCCGAGCAAGGGGATGGGTCGAAAAGGCAACGCTCTGGCGGATTTAATGTTAGTGGAAATGCTAACAGGCAAGGTCAGGGTCCCGTACCACAGCAAGCGGGTCGGGGTTGCCAGGGAGGTAGGGGCCATCCGGGCCAAGGTTTCGGGCAGTTCAGAAATAACAGAGGTCGAGGTCAGGAGAATATGGTGGGGAAATGTTTCCAATGTGGAGAAGCTGGTTATTTTAAGAGAGATTGTCCTCAAGTGATCGGGGGACAACCTCCACGAGTTCCTCAGCAGCCTTATGTGCAGTTCCCTCCACAAGCACCGAATCCAGTTGTCCCTCTGCAGCAGGGTCAACTACAGTATGGGAGAGTCTACCACATTCAGGATGCTATGCTTCCTCCTATTCAGCCAGTGCCGCCAGCGATAGAGGGTAAGTTCCTTATTCAGGGACACATGGGTCGCGTTCTGTTTGATACGGGTGCGACACATTCTTTTATTTCCAGAAGTTTTGCTCAGTCCACAGAGTTGATAAAATCTGCGAAGAGTACCTTTACTAGTGTGGAGTCCTCTATGGGTGACGGTTCCCTTATTTTCTTTGTTTGCAAACGCATAGGGATCACTTTTGGAAATTTGTGTTTTGAGGCCGACTTACTCGTACTAGACATGGGCGGGTATGATGTTATTTTGGGCATGGATTGGCTTGTTAAGTATCATGCTATGGTTAATTGTTACGGGAAGAGTATAATCTTTGTCGTTCCAGGAGAAGATATGTTCCTGGTGTTTATGCCTCGTTGAGAGGGAGATTCTGGTACTTATTTATATTGTATTGCGAAAGAGAGTTCTCGGGGTGTAGTTGTTCCCTTAGATTCTATTCCTGTTTTTCGAGACTTTGAGGACGTTTTTCGGGAGATACCGGGTTTGCCTCCTAGTCGAGAGATTGAATTTGTGATTGACTTAGCGCCGGGAACTCGACCGATTGCGCGAACTCCTTATCGTATGGCTCCTGTGGAAATGAGGGAGCTAAGAGATCAAATTCAGCAATTGTTGGAACAGGGGTTTATCAGGCGTGGCACGTCGCCGTGGGGTGCTCCTGTGTTATTCGTGAAGAAAAGAGATGGTTCTCTCCGGTTGTGTGTTGACTATAGAGAGTTGAATAAGGTCACCATCCGGAATAAATACCCTTTGCCTAGCATAGATGACTTGTTTCATCATCTCAGGGGAGCGACCTACTTCTCTAAGATAGATTTGAGAACGGGGTATCACCAGTTGAGGATACGGGAGCAAGATGTATCCAAGACTGCTTTTCTGACGAGGTACGGATCTTATGAGTTTTTGGTTATGCCTTTTGGGCTAACCAATGCCCCTGCGGTATTCATGGATCTTGTGAATAGGGTATTTCGGGACTTCCTGGACCAATTTGTTATCATGTTTATTGATGACATCCTTGTGTATTCTCAAACGGAAGATGGCCATGCTATTCATTTGGGGTTGGTCCTGCAAAGGTTAAGGGATCACCAATTGTACGCTAAGTTTGAGAAGTGTGGTTTTTGGTTACGGGAAGTGCAATTTTTGGGTCATGTTGTGACTTCGCAAGGTATATCGGTGCACCCAAGTAAGGTTGTTGCGGTGAGGGAGTGGGGTCAGCCCACGACACGTACCGAGGTACGCAGTTTTCTTGGTTTGGCGGGTTATTACCGTCGATTTATCAAGGGATTTTCTAAGATTGCTAGTCCTTTGATAAATTTTATCCGAAAAGGGGTTAGGTTTGTTTGGGATGACTCCTGTCAAGCTGCATTCGATGAGCTTAAGGATAGATTGACTTCAGCTCCAGTCCTTGCTTTACCCAAGGCGGGGTTGGAATATTTGGTCTTCACCGATGCATCTCTACAAGGTTTGGGAGGTGTGCTTCAGAAGGAGCGACAATCTATTGCATATGCTTCCAGGAAACTCAAGCCTCATGAAAGAAATTACCCGGTGCATGACTTAGAATTAGCCGCAGTTGTCTTTGCCTTAAAGATTTGGAGGCACTATCTTCTTGGGGAGAGGTTTAGTCTTTTCACGAACCATAAGTCGTTGCAATATTTATTTTCTCAAAAAGATTTGAATATGCGGCAGCGAAGATGGTTGGAGTTCGTGAAAGATTATCAATTTGATATTCATTATCATACGGGGAAGGCGAACGTGGTGGCGGATGCCTTGAGTAGGAAACCCGAGGGAGAATTAGCAGATGTGTGGAAATCTAAATGGAAGGAACTCAGTTATGAGGATGCGGTTGCTAGGGCGTTTATGTCCGTGATGACCGTTACTCCGACGATTGTGACAAGGGTTGTGGAAGCCCAAGGCAGAGATAAAGAATGTCAAGACCACATTCGCCAATTACTGACTGGGGGAGCGGAGTCCTACTCGGTAAGTTCTGAGGGTGGATTGCGCTTTCATAGAAGGCTTATTGTCCCGGGGGATGGGGATTTGCGATGGGCTGTGATGGCGGAATCTCACGGCTCTAAATTTTCAGTACATCCGGGAAATGATAAAATGTATAAAGATATGCGCCGTCAATATTGGTGGCCGGGTATGAAACGAGATATTTCGGAGTTTGTATCTCGATGCACTACTTGTCAGTTAGTTAAGGTTGATCATCAGCTACCGGCAGGTTTGTTGCAACCGTTGGAAATTCCTGTTTGGAAATGGGAGAGTATTTCAATGGATTTTATCACCGGCTTACCAACGTCACAAAAGGGTCACGATTCTATATGGGTTATCGTAGTTCGCTTGACAAAGTCGGCGCACTTCCTTCCCGTCCGTACTGATTATAATACCGCTCGTTACGCTCGGTTGTTCATTGAAGAGATTGTTAGATTTCATGGGGTGCCTTTGAATATTGTTTCCGACAGAGACAAGATCTTTGTTTCCCACTTTTGGCAAAGTTTCCAAGAGGCCATGGGAACCGAATTAAAATTAATTACTTCTTATCATCCTCAAACAGATGGCCTGACCGAAAGGGTTAACCAAATGTTGGAGGATATGCTTCGTATGTGCATGCTTGATTTTAAGGGTAGTTGGGAACAATATCTCCCTTTGGTTAAATTTGCTTATAATAACTCATACCAATTCACTATTGGGATGGCGCCCTATGAAGCCTTGTATGGTAGGCCTTATAGATCCCCCACGTGTTGGTTAGAGGTGGGAGATAACAAGTTTCTCGGACCTAAAATGATTCGGGATACTTCCTCTAATATCGAGCTTATTCGAGATCGTATTCGGATAGCCCAAGACAGACAAAAGAGCTATGCCGATGCGGGAAGAAGACATGTGGAGTTGGAAGTTGGAGACCAAGTGTTGGTTCGAGTGTCGCCTATGAAAGGCATTAAGAGTTTAGGAAAGAAAGGGAAGCTTGCACCACGTTTCGTCGGACCTTTTCCCATAATCACTAAGGTAGGTCCAGTGGCGTATCAACTTGCCCTGCCGGAACCTTTGCAATAAATTCATGATGTATTCCACATCTCCTCTTTGAAGAAGTATAAGAGGTGTGATGGTGCCCTTTGGCACATTCCTTTCGAGGATATAGAGTTACAACCCGATGTTTCGTATGAAGAGCAACCGGTGGCCATTTTGGAACATGGGGAACGTAGATTGAGATCTCGAGTGGTGCCCTTGGTTAGAGTACAATGAGAGTCATCACAGCGTCGAGGAATCTACTTGGGAACGTGAGGATGATATGAGGGAAAAGTATCCGCATCTTTTTATCCAAGGTATGCTTGAATTTTAGGGGGAAAAATTCCCTCATAAGGGGGGGAGTATGTAACAACCGTCACTTTTGGGAACCCATTTTATAATTATTTTCTATATTGTGTAGTTGCATATATAAAATGCTGGATGTGAGTAAGTATTAATTTGATGAAATAAGTTCATATTTACTAATAGTTTGCATAATTCCCATGTGGGTAAGTGATTGTTACCATGTGGTGTTCTATTTTCTCATGAAATTAAAATGGCAATTTGAATTAAAATGAAACCGGAACTTAAAATGGCTTATAAAATCTCCAAATGATAATTTGGAGGGTGTAGTTAGTTCCGGGAGGTGCGAGACAGTCGAAATGTGTGCCATATTGTATTTTGAGATTTTGGGCACTTTTGACTGGTTTTGGCATATTGCGTATTAGAAATTAACTATTGTGGTATTATTACATAAAGGTTGGAGACTTTTAATCTAAAGCCACGTTTTAGTCTTTCCCCAAGTCTTTCATTTCCTCTAATTTTCCCTAAGTGTTCTAGCTCTAAGAGTGAGAGTGAGAGTGGAAGATTGGAGAGAAAAAGAGAGATCTTGAAGATTTGTGGGTTGATCTTGCATTCTTCTTCAACCAAGTCTGAAATTGAAGCCCCAAGGGAAGTTTTCTACTTGATATTATATGGTTTAAGATGAATAATTAGTATGGGTAGTTATGTATAGTTTTGATGTAATATAATTGTGGTTTTTGGTTGGATTTATGGGTATCAACATCTTTGATAGAGATAGATTGTTGATTGAGGTAGAAAAATGTTAATGGGAGCATTTATGATCTTTTAGTATCATTAAATGTGGTTGGATGATTTTGGTTGGTTATTGATTTTGGGTTTAGAAGGAAATAGGAGAAATAGGTCTAGGTCTGCAATGACCGGTCGACCGCATATTGCAGACCGGTCGACCGGGACTTCGGAGGAGGGCACATTGCTTTCTTTCAAAGGCATGAGATTAAGGGCGCGGTCGACCGCGATCCCCCTACCAGTCGATCAGCTCGTTCGAAATGAGTTTTCTGCTTTCCAGTATAGGCTAAATTTTGAGACGTGGTCGACCGCAGTCTTGGGACCGGTCGACCGGTCCCCTGTTTTTCTTACCCAATTTCCTACTTTTGTTTTTAATTCTTTTCTTCCCCTAGGAACTTAGGACTCTTCTTGAATGAAGTAAACCTTGGCTTTTAGAGTCCTAGTTGAGTTGGTTGTCACCCTAGTGTTGAATGGGTTTCACTTGGGGTTAAGTCCGGGGGAGGGGTTGTCCTAAGTGATGTTAAGGCATCGCTTTTCTTTGTGCATCCTAATAATATGGATGGGAATTGTAGGCCCATACTTGGAGACTTTCGGGGATTGAATTGAGGCACATAAGACCTTAAGCTTGGGAAACGAAAATAACCTCCTTGGAGTTTTATTCGAGGTACAACCTATGATGATAATAAATGAAATATCCTATGATAACGGTTTCAAACAAATGAAACATGTAAATGTAATGAAAAGGAAAAGTATGGTTTTTATAGTAAATGCTAATTTACTTAAACACACCTCTCTAAATGCTATCATAAGGGAAGCTCGCGCATGAGGTGATGTTCCTTGACTAGTGAATGCAGGGAGACAATAGTCCTCGGCCATATGCGGGTTTATTATATGTATTTTTTTCTGCGCTAGTGAGGTAATTCCGGGTGTGGTTATGACTCACTCGCAGGTATATGGCCACTTCCCGATGTGCGTTAGGTACCCAGGCTGCCTTGTTTGATGGCCCCCTGGAAGATGATAGTCATTTAGGGGCGCGCCCAGTGGGGAAACTCGGAGGGGCGGTCTTAGAATCGTTATATGTATAAGAATATAACTTTTCTTAACTCAAGTGGGACTTGAGGATTGTATTATTTCCACTGAATTGTATTATGAAAATTACATTCCTGCTAAGGAATGAGACTTGGAAAGAAATAAGAAAACGATGATATTGTATTCCTGTTAAGGAATTAAAACTAGATTAAAGTGGAAATCGGTGAATAGAAGCTTTTAATTTAATCAATGCATCATCTCATTTTCTTGCATAGTTTATTTTAGGCATGTCATTTTAGTTTTCTTATATAAAAATTCATGCTTAGGTTGTTAGATCTCTGATTTCCATTTCCATGATTTAATGTTCATATCTAGCTTGCTTTTTGTTCATCTGGGAACTATATAAAAAAACCGGGTCCTGACCCGTTCATTTTCTTCTATGTTATGCATATTATTGTATCCGCCTAGGTGCTCCTCCGCAAGGACGCCCGTGTTGATATTTCTACTCTTTTGCTTTCAAGGAGCTGTATGAAATTGCGGATATTACAGGATGTTTTGCTAGACGGTATCATTCTTTTTGATATCTAGTTATGATCGGGTCTATCACTCGGGCGAGTGGCCCAACTTGTAATTGTTTAATGAATGTAGTACATAACATCTAACGGTTGTAATTACTTTTGTGTAGCTATGGACCGACAGCATATTCGGTTCTCCCCTTGTATATAGTTGTTTTAGTCGTATGTTAATTATGTTTCTTTGAATTCCACTATTGTTCTAGAATGGGTTGTTTAAATTGTTTTCTTAACTTAACTTTTAAATTACATAAATTTTTTTGACAACCCGTTTTCTGAATTAATGGGTGGTTTTCTCGGTTACTCTTACTATATTTGTGGTGCTGAGAATGATTTCCGTCCATGATTACCGTATATGTCGGAGTATCGGGCTGGCCACCCCTTATTTCGGAGTGCAGGTTGTCACAATTTTATAGAAACCAACTTAAAAGATAAGATTGATGAGCATGAGATGCAATTTGAATAGGGATTTGATGCATCTGTGCTGTTAGATGACACTGCAACATTGACGGGGGAGAAGTTAGTAGGTGCAAATGCAGATTCACTAAGGGGTTTTGATGTTATTATCCATGAAGTCCCAACTCGAAACTCTCTATCATGGAGTTACCTCTATTGTGGATATTCTCTTTGTTGTTGCTTGCAATTCTTTTGTTACTATAAGCCCACCACATTTTATCCAAATCTCCTCTATTCTGCCTTTTTTTTCATTGAAAGAAAATAACCATGAAAACTAAGGCACAATTAACAAGTTTACTAAGTAAGATGAAAAATCAACACTTAAAAGAGTTTTAAAAAAAATCAATGACTTATAGTTTTAGTTCCGCTAGTTTCTTTGATATATTCATTTTTTCTTTATTTCTTTATTATTATTTTTTTTAGCTAGGTGGGCCAACATGGATAGTTCAAGTAGGAAGAAGAGATTCAACCATAGAAAGTTTGAGTGACGTAATTAGAGACATTTCATCCTTCACCATGGATCTTAGTGACATGACATCTGCCTTCTCAAACAAAGTCCTCAATGCTAAAGACATGGTTTCTCTCTCGGGTAATTAGGATAACTTTTAAAATAATTTTATTACACGTTGTAATTCTAAAACAAGTTTTGAAAATCGCTATTAAATATAACTTAAGATTACTACATGAAACTTGTTTCTCTATTATGATCTACTTCGAGCATCAAAATTTTGTAAGCCATGTTAGAGGTTACAACTTTTTCCATCATAAATGGTTTTTTTACTACGTGTATTTCATTGCAAGTGTATTTTATGAGAAAGAGATAGATTTAACTTTGACACATGTTTCATCTTTACTTTATTTTAAGTACAAAATCTTCTTATTCACCTACCCAAAAATTAGATTAGCTTCTCAGCAATCCACTCCTCTCTATTTACTTTTTTTCTAACAGTTCAATTATATGTAAGTTTTACTCTAATCAAACAAACCTAATATTCAAATTTCTTGAATAGGAGAACAAACAAGAGGCCTAGCCAAATTCATAACATTTAGAGAACGTATGTACAACGAGACCGATACCATCAGCTCATCCTTCGTGACATTTTTGAAATTTAACTGCTCAGCCACAGGGGACGGCAGCAACCTTACGAAATTATATACCCCTAGTCCTCTTATTTTTTGCAATGCTTATTTCAAGAAACTAGTTGATAACAAAGGCCTCCTCCACACCGACCAATAACTCTTCATGGGAGGTTCTACCGACTCTCAAGTCACCGCTTATAACACTAGACTAGGTACATTCTATGTATATTTTTCCAGTGACATGTTTAAGATGGGGAACATCAGCCCCCTCACCAAAACAAGTGGTCAGATTAGAACAAACTGACACAAAATCAACCAATATGGTGGAGATGAAATAATTGTTATGTTATGATAAATGTTTATCGTAGTTTTAATTTTGAAATTATATGGAATAAAGTGATAAATATATGACACAAAATGTTGTACTTGCCTTTACTTGGCCATTTTTTTATAATAAGTTTGGGTTGAAGAATATTTTGTTGTGTGTGAAGTCAAGAGGATGGTTTCAACCGTTTTATTTATAATAGTTCTAAAAAATTGACCCGCTTAAAAAGTGAAGAGTTTTCTTCCTTAAAGTTTTATCTGCATTTGAGTTGGTCATTTTTCTCTTTCTTACTCAGTTGTTCCGCATGCTTATGTCGGCATAAGGGACTGGCTTTACACACACACACATACACACACACACACACACACACACACACACACACACACATACACATATGCACATATATATTATACTCAAAATACATGCAAGTGATGGAACGCGACTGCGCCATTAACTTTTAATCTAACCAGTAATTATATGGTAAAATAGGTCTTCTCTTCATATATTCAAGAAAAGATTATGTGAATGGAAACTTGTAACACTAAAGGAATATATTCACAAATCTTCTCATTGCAAGTCCCCGTATCTATAAATTGTAGGCTTATAGAACATCAAAGAGAAGGAGAGGACATAATGCAGGTAAAATGATGGTAAGGTCAATTGCAATGAGGAAGGTAATAAAGAGGATCTAGATACTACTAACCTAAAAACCATTCAAGATAAAGAGGATCAGATATACATATAGGAAGGTTAAATAAAAGGACTGTAAAAGGTTCAAAAGGTGGAAGGTAAATAAAAAAAAATTCCTAGGCATATAACATACCGCATCTAGACATTTTTTTTTTTTTTTAAAAAAAAAATAGGAATTTTATTGCAACTGTAGAGAGAAAAGCCCTCTCACATGGCTTACAATCAAATCAAACAAAGACCTTTACTGAAACTACTAAAAAGGAAGCTCTAATCTCTCTAGGGAGATCACAATAATTTTGAAAGCTAATAGAACTTTGATGATAGGATCCATGATTGGCAAGTAACACTGCAGTTTTATTGGCTTCTGAAGAACATAACTTTATGACGCAATGATTAGTTTGGAGAAATTCATAGATCTCAGAAATTTCAGTCCTTATACGCCACTGAGCTGTAGAAGAAGAAATAAAACATTGAAGAATATTTTCTGACTCTACTTCTATGTCAATATTAGAAATACCCTTCTCCTTGCAGAACTTGATCCCAACCAAAATAGCTTGAACTTGAGCTTCAATCAATGAATCTGTAGATAAAACATTTGAGAAAGCCCAAATGAATTGACCCGAATCATTTCGAATAATAGAGCCACAACCCATATTGTTCCCTGCCTTGGCAGCACAGTTGAGTTTGAATCTACCTTTTGGAGGACATTTCCAAGGCATAAATATAAAAGAAGACTTGGACATCATGAAATTAAGAGAGAAGACATTGATAACCTCCGTGCATACATCATTTCTCCCACCTTTGATTTTGGAATGTTGGAATATCTCTGCAATTCTAGATATCACTCTAGAAGAAATCATGTTAGCTTTCATAGTTATACCTTCAAAAAGAGCTTTATTTCTGGCAAGCCAAATTTCCCAGATAATAGTGACTGGAATGATCTTATGAAGCCACTGAGATATATGAGAATTTCCTGCATGTAACCACCATTGAATTATCGAGCTATGAATAGTGGATGGCCTAGGAATAACTCCCAATAAGCAGCAAAAATGATTCCAAACTTCTGCAGCTATAGGACCTGATATAAAGAGATGGTTCAAAGATTCCCCATCCTTATGGCAGCATTGACATCTTGATGCTAATTTCACTCCCACCTTTTGAATAAGATCTTCAACAGGAACACATTTAGATAAAGTTTTCCACGTAAAAGTAGATATGTTAGGAGGAATATTAGGATCCCATATATAGTTAAAAGCTAAAGATGACAATTTATGCTTTCTTATAATCTCATAGGCTGATGAAAATGTGAACTTTCCAGAAGAAGAAGGTTGCCAAATCAGCTCATTGTCTAGCCATAAAGAATTAGCCTCCATTATATTCCAAGCAGACCTGATTCTTCTAAAAGTCATTGATCCACTTCCAGAGGGAACATTAGAGTATTTAGCATTCATAAACTTATCCCATAAGCTAGTATTCTTCTTCATATTCCAGGCCAATTTGATGTTAGAAGCTTCTTTGATATATTCCAAATTTTTTATGCCTAATCCACCTTCTTTAAATGGGAAACAAATAGAATCCCACTTGATCCAATGAAATTTTTTCCCATAATCTTTATTTATTCCCCAAAAGAATGAACTAATCAATTGAATAATTGATTTGATCACCAATTTAGGAGGTTGTAAAGCAAATAAAGTAAAGATAGGGATAGAATTTAAGACAGATTGGATCAGAGTAACTCTACCAGCTAAAGAAAGAAATTTAGACTTCCAACTCTGAATTTTGGTTGCAATAGACTGAATTAGAGATTCAAAGTAAATAGCTTTCATTATTCCTTTGAACAAAGGGCAGCCAAGATATGTCATATAGCCATTAGAAACTTTGAAACCTGTGCAGGATGCAATACTGGATCTGACAGTCACAGAAGCTTTAGAGCTTAGAGAGAAGCAACATTTCTCTTTATTAAAGAGTTGACCTGATTCCTTCTCATAACAATCAATGAATGCCATAAGGTTTTTAAGACTTTGCTTTGTTCCTCTAGAGAAAATAATTAGATCATCAGCATAACCAAGATGACTAATTAATGGACTTCCTCTAGGATGAGAAAAAGGAGCAATCAAACCTGCCAACATCTGCTTATTCAATCCTCTACTAAAAGCTTCTGCCATGATAATGAATAGGCTTGGGGAAATAGGATCCCCTTGCCTAATTCCTCTGGAATGTTGAAAGAATCCCATAGGCTGCCCATTGATAATTATAGAAAACCAGGTGGAAGAAATGCATCTCCAAATTAGATCAATAAAAGTCTCTGAGAATCCAAAAGCTCTTAGAGATTTAATTAAGAAAAGCCATGAAGTTCTATCATATGCTTTAGCCAAGTCAAGTTTCAAAACCACATTACCTCTAGTAGCTTTTCTATCAATAAATTGCATCATCTCTTGAGCTAATAGAATATTATCAATAATGTTTCTCCCTTGCACAAAACCTGATTGATTACAGGAAATAATAGATGGAAGCAGAGGACTAAGTCTGGAATTAAGAATCTTGGTGATTATTTTGTAACTAAAGTTACAGAGACTTATAGGTCTGTAGTCCTTGCAGAACATAGGTCTATGAACTTTAGGAATAAGACAAATCATAGTAGAACCCCATGATTTGGGAATATCAGCTCCTAAGAAAAAAGCTTGGATAGCATTCACAAGATCCTGCTTGATTATATCCCAACACTGCACATAGAAAAAACCATTATAGCCATCACATCCAGCAGAGCTATTTTGATTCATACTTTTAATGGCATTCAAAATTTCTGCTTCTTCTGGGATAGAAATAAGAGCACTATTCATCTCCTCTGTCAATATCTTTGGGATAACTTCCAGAATACCATTTTCTTCAAGAGGACCTGCAGAAAACAAATTTGAAAAATAAGAAATAAACTGGTTAGCAATGTCTTCTTTAGTCTCTTTAATGCTTCCCTCCTCATCTTTAATAGCATGTATGCTTTGTCTCCTTCTATAGTTTTGCACCTGAGCATGATAGAATTTTGTATTCCTATCTCCATTACTTATCCAATCACCCCTTGATTTCTGAAACCAGAACATTTCTTCTTTGGCCATCGCAGCATTAAGGTCTGCCTTTGCTTTAGAATAGCTCTGCCTTTGTTCTCCACTATTATCAGATTCTAACTTTAGCTCTTCTTGGATTAACTTGTCCTCCATAATTGAAATTTCTTCAAAAACATTTTTAAAAACCTCTCTATTCCAGCTTTTCAAATCTGATTTCAGTCTTTTAAGCTTGAATGAAAATACCTCCATATGTCTTCCTATAGCAGCTACTGCCCACGAGCTTTGGACTAAATTGGTAAAACCATCATGAGAGCTCCACATATTTAGAAATCTAAATGGTTTAAATGAGGAATCAAACTGATTTTGAATAGAAAGTAATAAGGGACTATGATCAGAACAATTCCTATGCAAATGAGTAATGGATGAATTAGGGAAATAATCCAACCAAGAAGGGTTAACCAAGCCTCTATCAAGTCTCTCATACATCATATTCCCATTTACACTTTTAGCCCAAGTGAATTTAGATCCAGTATAGCTCAAATCCTGCAATGAACAGCTAATCAAGCAAGAATTAAACTCAGAAGCACCACCAATATCAATATCAGCACCCCCAGCCCTTTCAGAACTTGTACTAACTATATTGAAGTCCCCCATGACAATGAGAGGGTAATCAGTACACAGAGAAGAACTATATTCTAAAGAATCCCAGAGATCTCTCCTTTCCAGTCTAGTACATTTGGCATAAACTAAATTGACTCCTATCTGACTTTTTAAGTTTGGATGATCTAGCTTAAGCAGCAAATTTTGATCCCCATCTACCAAAACCTCACATTGAATACCATGTCTCTAGAAGCACCAAATTTTATTTAACCTATTAAAGCAACAGCCCTCAAAACTTATAAGTCTCCTGATATCTTCTATTTTAGAACTAACAACTAAGGTTCAAGAATGGCTAAAAAGGAAAGGTTATTATTCTTACAAAGTTTTTTAATCCTTCTCTTTGTTGGCTTATTCCCTACTCCTCGAGCATTCCATACTATTCCTTGAATCATTGAGATTGATTATGGCACACTGACTTGGAACCTCTAGTAGCAGATCTGGTAACCCTTCTTTTGGCAGTAATCACCTTTTTATTTCCTTTAGCTTTAGCCTTCTTTCGAAAAATCACCATAGGCTTCACTGTATGAATTTCCTTTCTCTCCTTACTATCCAATTTTTCTGTCAACAAAGCTGAGAACATATTCAAATCCTCCCAGTCAGACTTTTCCTGGAAATCAGACTTTTCATTATCTGAGTGGTATCCCCTTTTGGACTGCTGCACTTTATACTTCACCTTATCCATTTTGGTTCCTGTACTGTAATACTTTTCTTCACATAAATTGATCCCATTCTCTGATATTAAATTTCCAATTTTCAATTCCTCCATGCTGTCTTCATTCCATTCACCTTCCTCTTCTTCAGTATCCTCACTGCTATCATCATTTACTTCAGCAATTGTCACAATACCATTCTGAACAGGAGACTTTACTTGGTTGTCAATATCTTCAACTTGCATTCTTATGATTGGTTCTTCAATATCTTTGGTAAGATTCTTGGTTAAACTGGTAGAGGCTTCTGATTGGAACTTCAAGATATGATGCTTCTCGGACTCCTTTGCTATAGGTCTATACTTCCAAACTGATTCTTGAAATTTGGCTGAATTCTTTAAAGGTTGCATATCTTGTTCAACAACTTTCTTGCCATTCTTATCAGGTTTAATTATGATCTCCTTCTTAAACATACAATTATCTTCTTGATGCCCAAGTTTGAGACAATGAGAACAATAAGAAGGCATGTTTTCATATTCGATAGATTGCCAATAACCAACATCACCACACCCTATCCAAATTCTATAGGGTCTTGACTTTAGAAGATCCAATTCTACACAAACCCTTGCCACACTAGGTCTGTGAATATTTTCAGTGGATTGATCAATCTTAAGGGGATTTCCAACGGCCTGAGCCAACGAGAACAAAGGTTCTTTGGCAAAAAGATGAATAGGTAAACCTGGGAACTGTAACCATATGGGAACAAGGGGACTCTCTTGATCAGATCTAAATAAAGGGGACCATTTAAAAGTTCTCATAGGGAACTTACCAATATACCATTGATCTTTCATCCATAGCCTCATGAAATCTTCTTGGCAGTTTACTCTGATAAGGATGTGTTTATGATCTATAAGACCAATATTATATGCAGCTTTTAAACCAAAAGATTCAAAGTTTTTACGAATAAACTCCATTGATGGCTTTCCATGTGAAAACTTTCCAACTAGGGCATGCTTGAAAGGCGCAGATAGAGTGTCAACTTCTTCTTTGGAGAAAATAATTGCAGGTTCACCTTTATATTTTGAGAGAGGTTTGATATTAACTGCATGGGAAGGATATTGTTCTTTCAAAATACTAGCAAAGGATTTTTGCCAAGGATTAGGTGGGTCAGGAGGTTTAGGAGTTATGGACGAAGAAGGAAAGGGGTGAATGGATGCCATCCAACCCTAATTAGGGTTATGGCGGCTAGAGAGAGGAGAGGAGAGTATGGCTTCCCATCTAGACATTGAAGAGGTCTTCACATAATTCTAACACACGAAAAAAAAATAACAAAACAAAGTGGAGAAATGCGTATTCTAAGATTTAACACAAAATCTCCAGACCATCAATTATCTGAACAATTGTCTATGAGGAATGATTCGACATAAAAGATTCAACATAAGTCATTTTTTCCAAGTGATCATAGCAGAGCTTTGTATGATATGAGATATATATAATATTTATTTGTATACCTTAGAATGTTCTGAAAGAATTTATTTAACGAAGAAATCCCAAGCTGATTGATTAGCGAATGGACCATACTTCTTTGATTGACGTTTAGGAATCACTCATCTATCTTCAAATCTTCGAATCCATGATGTGCAATGTAATACTTCGCCCCAAATATTTTATTTGATCCATGTATAAATTTATGATAATACAAAAACATGGAGACTTGGACGATTATGACTAGATTATATCCCTAATTAATTGGATATGGTGGATTGATGATAATTATTGGAAAATTTGCAGGTAAAAGATGCAATTAAGTTTAGAGGATTATTAGTTATAAAACTCCTATTATTTTGTTTGAACAATTTATCATCTTTTTATGACATTTCAGAAGCTAGTCGGGGAAAATCTGCGAACTGAGAAAGTTGGTCATTCGAATAAGAAGGGAATCTCATTTAAACGATGGGAGAAGTCATTCGAATGATGCTAAAAAAGATCAGACTACCACCTTTGCTGTCAAGATTACAACCGTTAATCTCATTTCAGTAAACTCTTAGACCTGACTTTCTAACAAAGGAAAATATAACACGGGATAAACTTGTGGGTTCTTTTGTTTTGTGTATAAAAGATAAAAATGAAGGATTTGCAAACCCACTTGCCACAAACATTGTTAACCTTCTTACCATCGACCATGGCTCTGTGTCAGCTCTTGGAGCTTGCTAACTTAGGGTGTAGCAGATATCATATATTTATATGTGTTTTAAAGACTTTAGTGTGAGTATAAGAGAAGCGTTTATGGGTAGTAAACCCACACAATATTATTATCTCATACTCTCAAAGTACACTGCCTCCCCTCCCATTCCTGAATCTGCCGACCACCATTGGTTGTGAGTGTAGGGACTGCACTCACGCCATAAAATACATATTTCCTCCATTGTTAAGTTAGAGCTATAAAAATTGGCAAGGTGATTGTTCAGGGTTTTGAAGAAGATAAATATGAGTGTTTATGGAGTTTGTAGAGGTAACTTTGAGGATGAAGAAGAAATTCTTGGAGAACTCTTAGAGTAACAATGGAGTCAAACTTTGCAAAGGGCTTTTAGAGACCCCCTTGAGGCCACCTTTGGAGGTGGGGGGGGGGGGGGGTCCTCCATCTTCATCACCATCTCCACCATCTTAGAGCTCATTCAGGTGGGAAAAGCTAACTTTTATCCAAGTTTAATGTATAGTATAAATTCGGCATGCTATTTGCATATATTAAATTAAATATATGTAGGAAGGATATTAGCTTGCATCCTAGTATTGATTATTAATCATCATAGCATTTGTATGAAATGGGTATTAAATAGGATGATTTAAAATGAGTCTTGAAAACATAAAAAATTTCAGAAGATAAATAACCAACATCTTTATGGAATAACAATGCATCAAAAATATTATGTTAGTATATTTCTAGTAAAAAGAAATAATGGACATTTTTATGGAATAAAAATGTGAAAATATTATTTTTGTGTATTTCTAGTAAAAGAAATTAATAAACATTTTTATGGAATAAAAGTGTGAGACATATTATTTTAGTGTGTTTCTAGTAAGGAGGACATAATGAATATTTTGTGGAATAAATTGTGTAATGATGTTAATTTTGTCGAAAATATTTATGAAATAAATATTTCGAAGTTTCTTGCAAAATGGAGACTTTATGAATAAATGGACATTTGTGGAATTTAAAGAAACTAATAAAATGTCTTTATTACTTGAAAAGTATGTTTGTTGTAAATAACATAAAACTCTAGAATGGAATATATGTTTAATCCATTCGATAGGATTTAAGTATTTAAAGTACACTTTCTATGCATATAAACTTGTAGTATTTTAATAATAAATATGTGAGCAAGTTTAAAGAAAATCTTGTTGGGTTTAACATGAAATATGACAAAGGAAATTTTAGTTTTCAAATTATGTGAAAAGGGGATATTAAAAGTATGAATAGGGTAAGGTAGAAGACTACAGGTGTTAATACAAAGAAATAGTAATTTCTAATAAAAAGTAGTCTTATGTAAAGGATGCTATATCATGTACTCAAGGTGTTAAAGTGACAAGTGTTAAATTGGCTAAAGTATTTTAAATATTAATTTGGTAACTTAACAACCATTTTGAAAAATAACACTTTTTAAATGACTAAATTGCAAGTTTGGTAAATAAAGGGTAAACTGGTAATTTACTTAAAGTGGAACATTTTTATGGAATAAAAATATCAAAGAATGTCTTTACACTAGTATGGGTGAGATAAATTAAGTCCTAAAGCATGAATGATTTCAATGTAAATCACGTGTGAGTGAATAAGTGACTTAAACGAGAAAGAAACGATTTTCCAAAGTTTTGATGGAAAACGGGTGGTTAAGTCCGAGTTTTAGGCTTCGGCCGGGTAAAAGTAAAGAAGTGGAATAATGTGGACATGTATAAAATGTTAATCACATTAATAAGGACTCGGATGCAATCGGGAAATAAGCAAGAAGGGCCCGGAGCCTTTGGGTGCCCTTGGGTGAAAAGCCCTAATCCATTGGCCAGAGCATATGGTGCGCATATCCGATGGTGTGGAGCCCGTGGAAGTATACGGTATAGAAAGATTCCGAGAAAAGATAAAGAAAAATTGGAACATGTCAAGAAATGAGTAGTGTGGTAAAACGTGTTAAAATAACCTAACTTGAATGAATAAATAAATGTTCTGGTAAATGTGAAATGGACAAGTAAATGCGTAAATCTATTAATATCCATAAGATATGGAAAGAGTAAAGAAAGTGTCAAAATGAACGATTAAGCAACTGAAATGGTTAAACCCATATTTAACACAAGAAGGTGTTGTAAAAGGGAATTTCAAAGATAAAATGAGTATTTTCCAACGTGGTGAACAGTTGTGTTGAAATGGCGCTTTTTAATGAAAATACCAGATTATATATCACACGAATAAAAAGGGTGATTTCAGTAAAGGAACGAGTTTGGATAAATTAAGTGTAGTGGTTTCAAGTGTTGAACCGGGTGTATTAATTAAAGTAAGAAATGATAGATATGAATAAAGCAAGGTTTTATAAGGTTAAGGTAAATTAACCTGGACAAGTAATGTTTTTGAAAGTTAACGGTTAATGCATTGGAATATGTATATTTCAATGGTGTATATATATATATATATATATATATATATATATATATATATTCTTCCGTTCATTTCTATACTGCTTTGTAAATCCCACTCGGCATAAGCTCACACCCTCACTTTATTACGGCAGGTTGGGAACGGTTTCATATTTTGAGGGCATTATACAGGTAAGTATATTTTATTTACATTTATGTTAGTAGCTCTATTTCCTCGAACTTAGAGGTGCTTTCCATGGGCCCCTCACGTAGTTTATCTTGAAACTGGAATCGCATGCTAACAAGTGAAATGTTAACTAAAACAAAAATGGACTAGCAATATTATATAGTTTGTTCCATTGCACTGTACACCTAATGCTCGGGTCGGACCGGGTTGATATTTTTCTTCTCGGATCAATATCAAACTTGACCTAAAGCTAAATAAATTAAACCCCAGTTAAAATGCAACTACATATATGTTAAATATGAACAATTGATAATTAATCGATATTTACCAGTATCGCACTCCATAACTTCTTTTTATATATACTTGACACCTCATGCCATATTTATGATTGATTGGAACAGTGGACTTAACTAACAATCCACAATAACTCGCTACCTGGCCTTTTTCGTTGAACAAAACCCTCACTCGTGCTTCAGTAGTTTGAATTTTGATAAATTGTTTGAGCTTTTATGTCCCTTTACCCTTAAAATTGTCATAATTTTCTTCAATATATTCGTTTCAGAAATCACATTATGAGCATTGTTTGAGTCTACATAAAGTTGATTTTCTTCATTTTTTGGGATCCATGTAAGAACCAAAATCTGAATTAGAAACCAAAAAAAGGAATGATATTTTGATCATTTTATTTTCTTTTGGAATTCCTTTCACATTTATTCTTTCATGCTCATTATAAATTAATTGGAGGAGAGAAGAGGGGACTATGATTTCATTGGGGCCAATTTGTTTCTTTTTAACAACATCAAGAAGTTCAAGTATTTAAAGCATAAATGAAAGTAAACTGGGATACAAATAGGGGGAGAGGATAAAAAGAATACCTAAATAGAAATGTCAGATATGAACTCAAGTATTGGTCGGATTGTACATGAAATTACCTGATATAAAGTTATAATAACATCTTAAATAATCTTCTTTTAACTTCTGCTCTCCTTAAGATTTTATATCCATCAAATGGTTGATAGGCTTACCATCTACAAAAAAAATAGTAGATTACCTTGGTATCTCTGATAACACAAATGATTACTAGCCCAATGTCCGATTGAATACCAATGCATTATGGACCAGTTATTTGGAAAAGATTCGAGTGTCACTATATACCTATAGATGTATATATATATAGTTGGTAGATGCCAATTTTGTTTATATTGATACCATGATTGATGATGCTGGGATTTAGCACCACCAGGTAAGTGATAGTGAGCTCAAGCAGTAGCAGCCATGGCAGCCATGGAGATGTATTAGTGTATAAGTATGTAAGTGTATAGAAGGGGATGAGTATAAGAGGAAATAAGACTGATGTATAGTGGTTCAGCCAAATTGGCCTACATCCACTGTGAGTGTGTGATCCACTAAGTATGGGCACTAATGGCCTTGGATACAATGCACATAACCCTCTCTCCCTCTCTCTACTGTGTGTGCAAGCAGAGTTTTATCTAGGGCTACTGTTCAAGGATCGATCCCCTGTAGGGTTAGGGGTGACAAGTATATATAGGTCTTGGGGGGTGTAGTGTACCCCCCAGGTAAGCATGGTGCATGTGAAGAATGATCTAGCCAATCCCCTGTTGACACCTGTAGATGCCAAATGATGACATAATATTCTCTCACGTGAGGGGGTGATTCGGTTGTAACGGTCTTCCACGTGTCATATGAGCCTCACGCGCACTGTTCCACGCGTCTCCCAAACCACGCGCTGTCATGATATCACCCTCGGCCTATGAGCCGAGGCCGAGGGCAAAGTTTCTTCCGGTAGTGAGTCTGGCTTGATTCTGCCCTCGTACTGTCGTACCCTCGTAGGGTCGGCCGGAGCCTGGCGAGGGGTCGGCCCCTCGTAGGGTCGTCTGGAGCCTGGTGAAGGGTCGGCCCCTCGCAGGGTCGTCTGGAGCCTGGTGAAGGGTCGGCCCCTCGTAGGGTCGTCTGGGTCTGGTGAAGGCCAGTTGGGGCCTGGTGAAGGGTCGGCCCCTCTTAGGGTCGTCCGTTGTGGAGGCGACCCTCCTAGAATATAAACGGGTATATCAATCACCCCCCAGCCCTTAGCCATAGGTGCCGTTGAGATGGCTGAGGGATAATGCTGAAATTGAGATGCGTGTATGATCAGTTAGGTGAGTGACACTTGGGCAGGTACTCATTGTTGTTCCGGTTTCCAAGGCAGGGCGGCTGCATACTTGCACGGGGCTTTGTGCCCTGATTGCACCCTTCTTGGCAAATGTGCTCATTTACTGCTAAGGTATTTAAGGATTTTTAAACTCTCTCTCTCCATCTTCTTCTTCTTCGCGCCTAACCATTTTCTCTCTCTAGAACCAGTCGCCATTTGCAGCCTTCAGCTTTTCTGGCCCTACTGCGCTCTTGCTCTCTCGTCATCAGGTAACCTTTTTCTCTTCGTGCCTTCTTTTGTCTTCATTTTCGTATATTTTTTAGGGTCGTAGGTCAATACTTTCTTAGAGTTCCCCCATTGCATTTTCCGGTGTCTTCTCCGGTTGGTAGTTCTTGAACATTCTTGACGAAAAACGTTTTAGTTCTTTAGTTTGATCCAAAAGTCAAACCTGGTCAATCCCTCAAGTGTTTGTAGTTGAATTAACCAAGTCCAGTGTAATTCTTCAAGTGTAGGGTCTTCCCCTTAATGCTTAGAAGGCTTTACAACTTAGTGTCTGAATTCCCATCTCTGAGTGAGAAACTATTTACCGAGATCAGACGAATAGAGGAAGAGGAAGAGAGGAGACGAGGGGCCGACCCTAATTGGGTACGACCCATCTTTGCCATCCCTCTTGCCACTATAAGACCGTCTGAACCCTCTGAGTCTTGTGGGTCGTCGTCTCGTCCGTCCGACACTCCCAAACCAAGTGAAATGGACGAGAGAACCTCCTCTCCTACTGGTGCTGGAACGTCTGGTAGGAGGGACTCTCCTGACCTTAGCCCTCCCCGAGAGGCCGAGGGTACGATCCCCTCTGAGGCTGTCCCTGTGACAACCCTATCCCCCAACGCCTTTCAAGTAGCATTTCCTCAGGGTCCTCCTGCAGGTGATGAGGGGGATGAGGACGATGATACAGATGATGAGGTTGATACCTCCCATGCCTCGTCTTTTATCTCCTCTGTCAGGGATAGGGATCTTCTGATATGGAGGCATATTTATGGAGTGCCACCTGGGGTGACTATGAGGGTTCCCTCCGAGGACGAGAGGGTCTTTGAGGGTGAAGAGGGAGAAGTTGCAGTCTACGAGCAAATGTTCAAAGTAGGTGTCAGACTTCCCTTTCACCCTGCCATTATAGATATTCTGTCGGCTCTGGGCGTCTCCCCCTCGCAACTTCCACCCAATTCTTGGAGGACGATTCTGGGGTACATCTCTCTGTGGAAAAACGCTTTCACTGATGAGCCCTCGTCCGACGTGTTCTTGGCCTGCTACAATATCACCTCTTCATCTAAACAGCCCGGATACTATCATCTGGGAGCGAGAAGGTCTGAGAAGAAGCTGCTCCACGTGGCTCAAACTTCCAATCATGATTGGAAAAAAAGGTTCTTCTTCATATCTGGGGCATGGGAGAGCTCCACCGAGGCGTCCCCTTCTGCCGATGCTCCGAGGGTTCCCAACAGATGGTCTAACCCTTCCATGAAAGCTAGGTCAGACCCCGGACTTAGCTTGGAGGAGAGGGATATTGTTGAGTATCTGAGGGGACGAGGGAGAGAGGGTGAGATCCCAAAGTTCGAAGATTTGATGACCCCTCGCTTCCTTAAAGAAGCTGGTCTGAGGGTCGGCCCTCTGACAGAACTATGTGAGTTATACTGAACATTTTCCCATCTTTACTTTTTTTTTGAAGTGTTCTCTCTTTATCTCTGAACTTTTCTGATTCATCGCATCCTTTTCAGGTCGTCCTGCAGGCGTGTCAGATTATCTTTGGGATATGACTGCTCCAAGCCTTCTTGCTGGTCTGTCAAAGAAGAAGGGGAAGGAGCCTCAGCAAGCTCCTAAGAAGACAAGGGCCTCAGGGCCGACAGTTGTTGAGCCGACAGCTGTTAGTCACAAAAGGAAGGAGCCTGAGGCTCCTGTCGAGCCTCGTCCTGACCCTAAGACGAGGGCCAGGGCCGAGGCCTCTGAAGGAGCAACCTCTTCATCAAGCATGGGGGCCTTCTGGTCTCAAAATCTGTCCCATCTGAGGGCCGACCCCTCATCTCTCATTGCCAACTTGAGGGCAGCAAAGGCTTCAATGTTCTCTGCACCATCGGCCTCCGACTTCGAGTTCTTGGCGCAGATGCCTCCGGCCAAAGTGTATGACTACGGTCTGCACTCCCTTGCTCAGGTATTGGTCCTGACCTTTAATTTCATTGTGTTTCCTCGGCTCCCCTTGACGCATCTTCATTTTTCTTGCAGTCTGTCTGTGCCTTCACCTCTGCCACCAAGTGGATGGCTGAGAACCAACAGAAATTCCATGAAGCTGAGAGGGCCATTCAACAAGAGGCTGACCTACGGACAGAGTTGGACACTGCTAGGGCCGAGCTGGAGAGCACAAGGACTGAGCATGCTAGAGTCCTTGATGAGCTGACGAGGCAGCATGATGCCGATATGCAGGCCAAGGACTTGTTGCTCAAAGACAAGGACTTGTTGATCAAGGACAAGGATGAGGCTCTGATCAACCTGGAGGCCCGTCATAAGACTGATCTGGAGGCGGCCATCAAGAAAGCTGAGACCGACGCTGTGGAGGCATACAAGATTTCAGACGAATTTCAGGGCTTCGGCCTTGAATATCTTGAAAGGGGGATTAGGACGGCCTGCCGGTGGGTCGTCCTCAGATTTGGTGATGTCGTCTCCTCTGTTCGCCCATCATTGGAGGGTGTTCAACTGGACGACCCCCTAATTGCCGAGGCCCTCAATCAAGTGGAGGCCCAAGTCCAGATCGAGGGGGTCGGCACATCTGAAGATGATCCGGTGCTGGTAACTGAGGAGGCCATTCCCATTGATGTTGAGGCTCTGCCCTCTGATGTCGTCCCCTAGGGTGGCTGCCTGTAGCCCATACCCTTGTTTTTGTATTTTTGTTCTGTATATTGTAAAACACTTGACGCTCTATATTAATACCATCGTCTCTTCCTTTCACAACTGTCTCCCATATTTAATTCTGTTATGGTTTGTTCCTTGCAAATTTGCTTCTTCGTTGATGATGATGATACTATCCCTTCCCTCGTCTTTTTGAGGACCAATGTGGGGTCGTCCCCTCATCAGGCCTCATTATAGCCGAGGGATCAAATGATCAAATTAACGATTTTTAAATAAAGTCTACCCTCATCTTTCTTGAGAACAGTGGTGGGGTCGTCCCCTCCACTGGTCCTCATTATAGCCGAGGGTTCAATGAACCAAATTAATGATTTTTATGTAGTCTTCCCTCGTCTTTCTTGAGAACAGTGGTGGGGTCTTCCCCTCCACTGGTCCTCATTATAGCCGAGGGATCAACTTTCCAATTTAATGGATTTTAAAGTCTTCCCTCGTCTTTCTTGAGGACAGTGGTGGGGTCGTCCCCTCCACTGGTTCCCATTATAGCCGAGGGATCAACTTTCCAATTTAATGGTTTTTAAAGTCTTCCCTCGTCTTTCTTGAGGACAGTTGTGGGGTCGTCCCCTCCACTGGTCCCCATTATAGCCGAGGGATCAACTTTCCAATTTAATGGATTTTGAAGTCTTCCCTCGTCTTTCTTGAGGACTGTGGTGGGGTCATCCCCTCCACTGGTCCCCATTATAGCCGAGGGATCAACTTTCCAATTTAATGGATTTTGAAGTCTTCCCTCGTCTTTCTTGAGGACAGTGGTGGGGTCGTCCCCTCCACTGGTCCTCATTATAGCCGAGGGATCAACTTTCCAATTTAATGGTTTTTTAAGTCTTCCCTCGTCTTTTTTGAGGACAGTGGTGGGGTCGTCCCCTCCACTGGTCCTCATTATAGCCGAGGGATCAACTTACCAAATTAATGGTTTTTAACAAAGTCTTCCCTCGTCTTTCTTGAGGACTGTGGTGGGGTCGTCCCCTCCACTGGTCCCCATTATAGCCGAGGGATCAACTTTCCAATTTAATGGATTTTGAAGTCTTCCCTCGTCTTTCTTGAGGACTGTGGTGGGGTCGTCCCCTCCACTGGTCCCCATTATAGCCGAGGGATCAACTTACCAAATTAATGGTTTTTAACAAAGTCTTCCCTCGTCTTTCTTGAGGACTGTGGTGGGGTCGTCCCCTCCACTGGTCCCCATTATAGCCGAGGGATCAACTTTCCAATTTAATGGATAACAAAGTCTTCCCTCGTCTTTCTTGAGGACTGTGGTGGGGTCGTCCCCTCCACTGGTCCCCATTATAGCCGAGGGATCAACTTTCCAATTTAATGGATTTTGAAGTCTTCCCTCGTCTTTCTTGAGGACTGTGGTGGGGTCGTCCCCTCCACTGGTCCCCATTATAGCCGAGGGATCAACTTACCAAATTAATGGTTTTTAACAAAGTCTTCCCTCGTCTTTCTTGAGGACTGTGGTGGGGTCGTCCCCTCCACTGGTCCCCATTATAGCCGAGGGATCAACTTTCCAATTTAATGGATTTTGAAGTCTTCCCTCGTCTTTCTTGAGGACAGTGGTGGGGTCGTCCCCTCCACTGGTCCTCATTATAGCCGAGGGATCAACTTACCAAATCAATGGTTTTTAACAAAGTCTTCCCTCGTCTTTCTTGAGGACTGTGGTGGGGTCGTCCCCTCCACTGGTCCCCATTATAGCCGAGGGATCAACTTTCCAATTTAATGGATTTTAATGTAGTCTTCCCTCGTCTTTTTTGAGGAGAGTGGAGGGGTCGTCCCCTCCACTGGTCCCCATTATAGCCGAGGGATCAACTTCCTTGCATGTATACTAGAACTGATAACCACTGGATGAGGGAAACACTGATACTTCTCATTAATCTTCAATGTGTTCTGTCGAAACAATGCTTATTACAACTATGGCTTATCAAGACCTTACAACACTACTGGTAGTATTTTTTCAAATGATCTGCATTCCAGGGGTTTGAGAAAGGTTCCCCCTCCAGGTTCTCTAGCCTGTAGGTCCCCGGGACAACTTCATCGATGACCCTATATGGGCCATGCCAATTAGGATGGAGCTTGTTGGGTTTCTGCCAAGTCTTTTTAAGAACCAAGTCTCCCACTGCGATAGGCCTCTGTTTCACCCTTTGGTTGTAAAACTTTGCGGTCCTCTGCTGGTAGGAAGCTTGCCTTATCTCAGCATCCTCCCTTCTTTCCTCAATCAGGTCTAGGTCAAGTCTTCTCTCTTCTGTATTTCCCTGGGGGTCATACATTTGGACCCTATGAGTGGGAAACTCGACTTCGGTGGGGATGACTGCTTCTGACCCATAAGCCAACATGAATGGGGTCTCCCCAGTAGAGGTCCTTACTGTCGTCCTGTACGCCCACAACACTGCATATAACTCCTCGACCCATCTTCCTTTTGCCTCCTCAAGCCTCTTCTTAATCCCATCTAGGATTGTCCTGTTCGTAACTTCGGTTTGCCCATTGGCCTGAGGTCGGCCTGGGGTGGAGAAAAATTGTTTGATACTTACCCTCTCACAGTACTTCTGCAGAGAGGCATTCTTGAACTGAGTCCCGTTATCCGAGATGAGGGTGTTGGGTAGACCATATCTGCATATTACATTTTTCCAAATGAACTGAAAGGTCTTCTGCTCTGTGATCGTGACCATTGGCTCAGCCTCTACCCACTTTGAAAAGTAGTCAATTGCTACGATGAGAAACCGATAGTTATTGACTGCCCTCGGTAAGGGTCCTACAAGGTCAATCCCCCACACTGCAAATGGCCATGGGGATGTAATGGAGGTGAGAGGCTGATGGGGCTGGTGAGGGATGGTGGAAAATCTCTGGCATTTGTCACACTTTTTAACGTATGCGGCAGCATCTTTTCCTAAGGTCGGCCACCAGTAGCCTTGGGTGATCACCCTCTTTGCCAAGGATCTACCCCCAATATGGCTTGAGCACGACCCTTCATGCACGTCTTGCAAAATGGAAGGGACCTCTGAGGGATGCACACACCTAAGTAAGGGGAGCAGAAACCCCTTTTTGTACAGCGTGTCTCCGATGACAGCGAACTTTGCAGCCCTGTATCTCAGCTTCTTCCTCTCTTGGCTTGCTTCTGGCATCTCTCCCCCTCTAATGTATCTGATCAGGGGGTCCATCCATGAAGGTTCTTGAGAAACATTCATGCAAATGCCAAGTGTTCCCTCGTTGTCTTCGATAGTTGGTCGAAGCAAAATTTCTACCGGGACTGTCCTCCTTATGTCTGTCCTAGTAGCTGAGGCCAACCTTGCAAGTGCGTCAGCACGGCCATTGTCGAGCCTAGGTATCCTCTTGAATTTCACTTCTTTGAAGTTTTTTAGCAATGACCTCACCTTATCAAGATACCTAGCCATCCTCTCGTCTTTGGCCTCATAGGCTCCTAGTATCTGATTCACCACCAGCCTCGAATCACTGTGAACCAAAATTTGGCTGACACTAAGGGATTTGGCTAAGGAGAGGCCAGCTATCAAGGCCTCATACTCAGCCTCATTGTTGGAGGCTTTGAAATTGAACCTCAGGGCGTACTCGACGTCTGTGCCATCGGGTGCTGATAGTATCAGTCCAGCACCACTTCCGCTATCACAGGAGGACCCGTCAACGAAGAGGCTCCACGGAGTCTTTCCTTCAGAAAAATTTCCCTCAGAGAGGGACCCCTGTCTAAAGATGTATCTTCCCTCTTCGTTTTCAGTCACTTTCCTTCCAGCGGTGCTCGTCTCAGCCATTTCTGCGGGTGTGTCTTCTGTATCTGCCTTCCCGAGGGTCTCACCCTCGGCCTCATCTTCTTCCCATGTGAACTCAGCCACGAAGTCTGCCAAAGCTTGCCCCTTAATGGCTGTCTTAGGCTGATACACAATGTCAAATTCCCCCAACTCTATAGCCCAGGTCATTAGCCTTCCTGATTTTTCAGGCTTGTGTAGGACCTGCCTAAGAGGAGAGTCAGTAAGGATGACCATAGTATGGGACTGGAAGTATGGTTTCATCTTCCTTGAGGCATGGATCAAGGCATAGGCCAACTTCTCCATCCTCGGGTATCTCTGCTCTGCCCCCTGGAGTGCCTTGCTGTTGAAATATACGGGCTTCTGTATCCCATCTTCGTCTCTTACGATTGCTGCACTGATAGCGGATTCTGAGACAGCAAGGTACACGTACAGTCGTTCACCCTCCACGGGTCGTGACAGCAGCAAGGGAGACCCTAAGTATGATTTCAGCTGCTTGAAAGCCTCATCACACTCTTCGCTCCATTCAAAGGCTTTCCTGAGGATCTTGAAGAATGGTAGACACCTGTCTGTAGCCCTTGACACAAATCTGTTCAAGGCAGCCACTCTCCCTGTGAGCCTCTGAACGTCTTTAATGGACTTGGGGGTCTTCATCTCAATAAGGGCCTTTATCTTTTCAGGATTGGCCTCGATGCCTCTTTGATTGACAATGAATCCCAAGAACTTCCCCGCTCCGACCCCGAAGACACACTTGGCCGGATTGAGCTTCATTTTGTATTTGTCCATTGTATTAAAGGTCCTTTCCAGGTCTGCCACATGATCCTCTGCCTTCAGACTCTTAGTCAGCATGTCATCTACGTAAACCTCCATAGACTTCCCAATTTGGTCTTCGAACATTTTGTTTACGAGGCGCTGGTACGTTGCCCCCGCATTTTTTAGGCCAAAGGGCATTACCCTGTAACAGTATGTCCCCTTGTCAGTGATGAAGGCGGTCATCTCTGAGTCCTCGGGGTTCATGAAAATCTGGTTATACCCTGAGTAGGCATCCATGAAACTCATGAGCTCATGGCCTGCGGTAGCGTCTACCATCTGGTCGATGCGGGGGAGAGGGAAGCTGTCTTTGGGACAATGCTTGTTGAGGTCTGTGAAGTCCACGCACATTCTCCACTTGCCGTTGGCCTTTGGGACGATGACTGCATTGGACAGCCACTCAGGGTAGATGACCTCTCTGATAAATTCAGCGTCTTCTAATTTTTTAACCTCATCCCTGATGACCTCATACTTTTCTCTAGAGTAAATCCTCCTCTTCTGCTTTACCGGCTTCACTCCCTCTACCACATTGAGTTTGTGGCACATGATTTCAGGGTCGATCCCTGGCATATCTACATGACTCCACGCGAAGACGCTTCGCCTTCTCCTCAACAGTTTGATGAGGTCTTCCTTGATACTGGGCTTCAGAGATTTGCCAACTTGGACGGTTTTTCCCGGGTCATCCTCATCGAGGATGATGGGTTCTACCTCCTCAGCGGCCTCTCCTTTTTTGAGCTTCGTCTCGTCCCTGGGGTCTAGGGTATCAATGTTGTAAGTGGCTGTAGCCCTCTTGTGTGCCTCCCTTTCTTCAGCGGAGTTGTAGTAGCACTCTCTCGCTGTCGTCTGGTCTCCCTGAACTTCCCCCACCCCATAAGGGGTAGGGAACTTAACCATCTGGTGGACCGTGGACGGCACAGCTTCAAACCCCTTGAGGGCCACACGTCCCAGTATGATGTTGTATGCCGAAAACACATGCTCATCCAGCACAAAGAAACTGACCCTCTTGGTGAGCCATCTCGGCCACTCGTCCCCCATCCTGACATCAGTCTCATATATTCCTAGGGGGTGAACCTTCTCCCCACTGAACCCAATCAATGGATGATGGTATGGGACAAGTCTGGCACGACTGAGGCCCAGGGCCTTGAAGCATGGCCAAAACATCACATCTGCGGATGAGCCCCCATCCACCAGGATCCTCGGCACTTCGCACCCGTGCACCCTGGTGGTGATGACGAGAGGGTCATCATGCGGGGCCAATAGGCCCTTGAAGTCCATTCTTGAAAATCCCACAATCAAAGTGTCCATATCAACCTTCTTCCTTTTTTCTGACTTGACCTCTACGGAGGTTGAGTGCACCGTCTTCATCACTGCCTTAGCCTCAGCGACATGGGCCTTCCTGTCGGCGACCTCAGACCCTCCTCCTGCAAGTCCCCCGGAGATCATTCCCACCCCGAGCGAGATCATATTGAGCCTCTTGACAGGGCCGTGGTCGTCTCTCGGCGGGAGGTCGGGGTCGTCCTCATCATCAGAGGGGTCGTCCCCTCTTTTTTGAGGACCTTCTCTGCAGGCATCGACTCGCTTCTTTTTGGGGTCGTCACCTCGGCCCCTCTTGAAGTCGGCTTTGTCGACGTACTTTCTGAGCTTCCCTTCCTTCAGCATCTTCTCAATCTCATCTTTCAGAGCAAAGCATTTGTCTGTTACGTGGCCGTGGTCTTGGTGAAATTCACACCACAGGTTCCTATTTCTCTTGCCGGGGGCTGCCCTCAGCTTCTCAGGCCACTTCAGTGTCCGGTCACTCTTTATCTCATTGAGGATCTGTTCACAGCTGACCGTCAGAGGGGTGTACCCCGCGAACTTATCATCCATGGTCCTCTTCTTCCCCTCTTTGTTCTTCTTGGGGTATTTATTCCCACTTGCACCTCCTTTTTCGTCTTCATGTTTTGCGGCCATCGCCTCTTCGGCGTTCATCACCTTCCCTGCTGTTGACAACAGCTCAGCCATCGTCCTCGGAGGGTCTTCGGCAAGCTTCCATAATAGCTTCCCCTTCTGGAGCCCTCCAATCAGGGCTGTCATAGCTATGCTCTCCTCATAGTCTTCCACCTCCAGCTTCTCTTTATTGAATCTGGCTATGTAGTCTCTCAGAGTCTCGTTCTTTCCCTGCTTAACATAGAGCAGGTGTGTGGTCTTCTTCTGTGGCCTCACCCCAAAGCAGAAATTATGGATGAACAGGTCTGCCAACTGCTTAAAGTTTCCAATAGAATTTTTCGGAAGAGACGTGTACCAAACATGCGCAGCCCCTGTCAAGGTACCAGAGAAGGCACGACACCTCATCTCATCTGAGATAGAGTATATGTCTGCCGCCGACTGATACATTTCCACGTGGTGGACAGGGTTGGTGCTCCCATCGTATCTTGGGGTGACCACGGGAGGCTTGAACTTCGATGGCGTGGGGAAGTTGACTATCTTTGCCACAAAGGGTGAGCCCATGGTGTATCCCCTCTGAAGAGGGTCCCGGCTCTTCAGTATGTCGCCAATCTTATCCTCTAACCTCCGGATTGAGTCATTCCAAGGCCTCACAGGGTCGGCCTGGCCGATGTTATCCCCTGCTGCCTCTCGGAGGTGGATGGAGGGCTCCGCCATGGCAGGCCTGTGTCGGCTATTTACTTCCCTTTGGCCGTCATCCCGTCTTTGGGGTCGGCCTTCTGCTTCTTTCCTAGATCTCGCTGCGCTTCTTGACTTGGACAACTTGTCTCGCAGGTCATTCACTGGGCCCAGCCTCTCGAAAGCCGACCCCCTGCTCAGGCGGTCAAAAGCAGAGCCTCTTAGGCGATCATCAGGGTTTGGTCTCCCGCACTTTCCTCTACTGTCCTGGAGGGGTCGTACTGTATTGTTGGAGACCTCATATGGCTCCCAGCATTCTACTGGAGCCTCTTCTTCCTCCAGATCATCATACCTGTCCTCAGGGCAAGGGTTTCCTTGCCTCCCCAGGCGTAAACGCCGGGGGTCAGCAACATCCCTACGCCGCTGAGGGGGTGGCAGGTCTTTATGTGGTGCCTGGGGTGGTCCCCTGGCCTCATGATGTCCTGGAGCTGCTGCCGGAGTAATCATCTCAGGTGAGACCCCTGGTGGTCTCAGTATGTTCTGACTTAGGGCTGTGAACTGCTCCTGCATCATCCGCTGGCTGGCTGCCAGAGACTTTAGGGCTGCTGCCACATCTGCCATCTCAGACTGAGGCGGCGGTTGAATGGAACTGGGTCTTCCCCCCTCATCCGGTGGGGGAAGAGGTGGTGGTGGCATCTCAGGTGCCATGTGCTTGAGCTATGAAAAGTTGAACTGAAGAAAATACTAGTGAGCTTGGGAACCTTAGTGGGTCTCTTTCAATGGTGAAACACCTCCTCTCAGGGGGAGTGTTGGTTCACCACCAGAGTGCCCAGTGAGGTCAAGCTGTACAAAGGAAGAGATGTCTTCTCGTTCCCACAGACGGCGCCAAACTGATGATGCTGGGATTTTGCACCACCAGATAAGTGTTAGTGAGCTCAAACAGTGGTAACCATGGCAGCCATAGAGATGTATAAGTGTATAAGTATGTAAGTGTATAGAAGGGGATGAGTATAAGAGGAAATAAGACTGATGTATAGTGGTTCAGCCAAATTGGCCTACATCCACTGTGAGTGTGTGATCCACTAAGTATGGGCACTAATGGCCTTGGATACAATGCACATAACCCTCTCTCCCTCTCTCTACTGTGTGTGCAAGCAGAGTTTTATCTAGGGCTACTGTTCAAGGATCGATCCCCTGTAGGGTTAGGGGTGACAAGTATATATAGGTCTTGGGGGGTACACTACACCCCCCAAGACCTATATATACTTGTCACCCCTAACCCTACAGGGGATCGATCCTTGAACAGTAGCCCTAGATAAAACTCTGCTTGCACACACAGTAGAGAGAGGGAGAGAGGGTTATGTGCATTGTATCCAAGGCCATTAGTGCCCATACTTAGTGGATCACACACTCACAGTGGATGTAGGCCAATTTGGCTGAACCACTATACATCAGTCTTATTTCCTCTTATACTCATCCCCTTCTATACACTTACATACTTATACACTTATACATCTCTATGGCTGCCATGGTTACCACTGTTTGAGCTCACTAACACTTATCTGGTGGTGCAAAATCCCAGCATCATCAATGATGTGTGGAAATAATATTTCATGTATTGATAAATAATCAAATATGTGTATGTCAGTGTTCCAACAATGACATTCTTCATAGTGGAAGCTGATAACAACCACTCATATTCATCTGCACATCAAAAACAAAGTCAGCAACGTGTCCACAATTCAAGGTAAAACACAATAATCTCAATAATTCAAAGGAGGCTAAATGGTTCAGTTATATCCATGATTATATGCAACCAATGTAGCTAGAACACGATTATCTTTAGAAGACAAAGGAGACTAAATGGTCCAGTCATCTCCATGATTATAGGTAGCCAACATTAATATTATGCAAGAATATAAAAGAATTTTGGTATCCAACATTAATATCTCTCTGTATAAATACTGCCTAATGAGTTATTATAAGGCATAGAATGGAAATATAATCATTCCAATATTTTAATAACGGAATTACTGTAGATGGAATGATCCTTATAATAACTCGTTAGGCAGTATTTATACACAAAGATATTAACTTTGTATGCCAAATTGTCTTCTATTTTCATGCATAATATTAACCTTGACTGCCTATAATCATGGAGTTGACTGGACCGTTTAGCCATCTTTGACTGCTTGAGATAATTGTGTTCTAGCTACGTTGGCTACCTATAATCATGGAGATGGCTTGATCATTTATCCTCCTTTGATTGTTTGAGATACTCTTGTATTAGATTGAACTGTGGATAGGTTGCTAACTTGGTTTTTGATGTGCAGATGAATAGGAATGGTTGTTATCAGAAGCAACTAAATGATCATCTATGGAACCTAAAGATTCAAAATTTAGAGAATAGCATGAATCTACTTAATTAATCGATAAGTCATTCAAAGGACAAGCATATAAAACACAAATAGATGGAAAATTCAGTTACTAGTAAGCACAAAGAAATAAAAACAAAATATAGTGAATTTAAATAAACGATAAGAAATTGATTAACTTCCAATTTAATGTTCGAACACAATAAACACAAAACCAAATAAAAAATATGTTACCTAGTAACATCCAATCAAATAGAAGACTTCAAATTCATATAAAATGATAGATATTTAAGAAGATGATATTTGATTGTCAATCCAAGTCCCCTCACAATATTCCCATGCATAATTTGATGAACTTTCATCAATGACATCAAAAGATTCAACATTGAGCAATACACTGGTTTGAATATCATTTCCAGTGCAATCGACTTATGCATCACCATTGACCTCATCATAATATTTTTTTCGAGGAACTGATAGTGAAATTTACCATTTAGTATCCAATTGATCAAGTTCGTAAAAGACTTTCTTATCCAGAGAAGCTAGATAAAAGAGTCCGATTTATGACGAACTTTACCATGTTCGATTAAAATGAATCCAAGTTCATCTATCCTGATGCTATTTTTGTTTGTAACCCAATTGCACTTATATACTGGAATATTAAATGTAAAATAGTCTAACAACCATATCTATTTAATCACACCGTAAAAATCGTATCTCTAACAACATGTTTACTGTCCTTTGCGCTAGCAACTTGCATCGTTTTGGCCACTATGCTCACTCCACTATTCTGGTTAACTCAAACATCATCACGATCCTTCGTTTGATAACGACATCTGTTAATGACATAACCATGATATTTTAATACATCTTGTAGGATTTTACTCAAACATGTACTTTAAGGATGATGAAAGCAATTTTTCTTCAAAAAAAAATTCTAATTTTCAACACGCACCAAGTTTGTGAAATAAATTCAATTAAGCCCAATTTTATCTTGTTTTATCCTAAACATGCATATGAGTGATTAAAGTAAGTAAAATAAAATAAGTTCACAATGTCGTATGTACGAGGAAACCATAAAGAGAAAAAAAACCCGAACATCCCAAGCCAGACAATCACTATGATGTGGTATTACAAAGTACAAACAATAGACTTACTCAATGACTAGATCCCCCATAAGTCTTGACACACTTCTGATATTCAACCACTCCTTCATAGTGACCACACAGAAGTCCTTTTACGATACCTGTCAACAGCACACGTGTCCACGAATGTCTCGATGTCCACCGATACAGCTTGGCAACGTCTACGATTTCGAACACGGACTCCTCCATTTCTTCATCGAAAAACCCCACGATCAATGTTTAAAATGATGAACAACCCCAAATGGTCCAAACAAGATCTCTATCATAATTGTAAATGAAATCTTGGATCTTGAAAACTCTAAGGATGATTTTTTTTAAACCTTAGAAAATAATGTGCAGAAAACGTATTGTTTGTAAACTGAATTTTGATTATGCACTCCTCGAAATCTTGAGCGAACACTGCCTTAAATATAAAACTTAAGTCGGCATGTCGTTCTAACTAGATGCCCAAGTCATTCTAATGACTTTGTAATGTCGTTCGAATGACACCAAATATCGTTTGAACCACCAAAACTAAATATGGTGTTTCATACGACTCTAAACTGTATTTATCTCAAAATAAACGAGTATAAAAGATTTTAAAATCATTTTAAAAATTTTAAAATAAAGTTCCATCCTTTAAAACATTTTTTGAGTATCATAAATACTTCGCATTCATAATTGAGAGATCATAATGCAATGAAGACGTGAAACGTGAACCAATAAAACTCGGGATGATAAATCTTTGAAGCTTAGTCGCAACATCTTTAATAAACAGCATACGTCATAGATTGTGTGGGATCAGAACAATATAAAATTTATCTATGACTTAAAAACATGTTTTGTTCTAAGAATAATTCAAATACTTACAAATGGATTCAATTGGAAATTTTGTCCTTATAAATCTCCCCCTTTGACTATTCCAAGACAAAACCTAAACAGTGAAATGCTTAAGTCGGGTCGTCAAGCCGTATGATGCCTAAATCATATCCCATAAAATCCAAAATTAAAAATACATGACAAGAACTAGTATATGCAGGTCCGACAAGCATGAGCTATTTGAATGTGATGTAGTCTTGATATATCAAATCTCTTAAGCATACTTACACACATGAAACAAACAAATGCCCAATGAAGTATCTAGGAAAAACTGATATAAAATATTATGATACCAATATGAAATATCAATACCAAATTGTAAAATCAAATCATTTATTAAAGATGTGAGCAAATTATGATACCATTTTGTGTACACTAATAAATATATAAGCATGAAAGCATATGATCCCAAATATGATACCAATTTGTAATGCAATATATGTTCTCATCAAACAAACTATCCCTGTACATCACATACATCTCCCTACCTTTTTTTTCGAATGACAATAAGTGAAAAAGATAAACAAATATCCACATATCTATAATGAAATAGTCAATGAAGCATATCTAGATAAACATGAAATGCCAGCTAATAAAAATCATACAATACCAACTCGTAGCTAGCAAGCAATCACAAAATTAAATCATCAATATCAGCAACGATGTGATTAAATGAATCAATGTAGTATCAGAATCAAAGCATGAATAATCAATGTAAATTGTATGTAAACTGTCCAAATTAACCTAGAAGTACCAACACAGTATGAAATCAGCATATAAAAGCAGTAGTACTACAATAGGATACGGGCTCAAAAATCTAGGCAGGTTGTTCGAACGCCTATGCCATGTCGTTTGAACGACATAGCATGTCGTTTGAAGTGTGCATCAAATGACTTAAAATGGTAAGGTATCGTTTGAAGCATCCTTCTAATGACCCTAAAAACGACCATCTAACGACCATATCTGACAAGATTAGTGCCTCAAAAAACATGTCGTTAGAAGCAGACTTCGAACGACTTGGACATGTTGTTCGAACAAAATCCAGAATTTATTTGAGTGACTTCATCAATCACTGTATTTCAGTTCCAAAAAATGCAAAGTTTTAACCAGTGATAAAATTTTCATGAAAATAAGTATTGGAAATACGTAACAGTAGCAAAACGTACTCAAAATTGAAAAATAAATAAGTAAAAATAATGTGAGTTTCATGCTAACATAATATCAATGTGCTCAAACATGGATATGGAGTGAATGGGCGTGAACAACAACAAATGAATGAAAACTGCAACACATTGAAAAGATCAAGAAGCTCTAATTGATAGCTAAATATTATCAAACTTTGTTTTAGCCAAATGTGACAATTAGTATATTGATCTTAATGAACTAAACAAACATCATGCACACAAATCCGTAATTTTGATGGTTCTACAACTAATAGCGTCATTAAATAATTTTTTAACATTAGGATTCGTGGTACAAACCCGTTTATATATCCACCCATACTCTCACATATTATCATATTTATTTTAAATGAACATATCTAAACTAATTGGTCCATTTTTGGCATATGATTCTTTTTATTGCCTTAATTTTTTTGGGCTCTTTTAAAATGGTGACTTTCGTGACGAAGTTTTTACCTTCTAGTAGTCCTTTTCCGTAAACACTCATCATTTTTTCAATTTAAACAAATTCCTCACGGTAAATGGTTCTTACATGCACACCTCCTCTTAAGTCTAATTATGCATAGATGACAAAATTGAGACAATAACGTCGCACCGAACTCAAATATGCATGAGATGTCAAACATTGATATAAACTCGTGCATGCATATATACAAAGTCGAATCCAAATGCATATCAACATCGAAACACCCCCATTAGGCCATGGTTAAGATCATTCAACGCATCATCAATTATGACCAAATGTCAAATAATGGGGGTCGTAGCACACCAATATGCCATACCAAATATGAAAAATCAAGACACAAAAAATAAACCGAAAATCTTTTTGAGTTTTTTAAAAAATATTTTTGATCCAAAAATAACATTTTTTTGTATTTTCTCAAAAATATATGAAACCAAAAATATTTTTGTATTTTTTTCAATAAGACTCAAACAAATGAAAAATATAATACAAAGAGATACACATGGCATAACACTAGCAAAGTATCTATCATGAAGCAAAGACCAACGTATGACAAACATGACAACACAATCATTCTTTAGATTTAACATGGGAAGAATACAGTGCAACCAAACAAGAACCATGAAGCTTAATTCCTAAAGTCTCTAAGTCCAATTTCCTAATCCAAGTAGGTGTGAAATGATGCATGGGGGTTTTGGCAATCGAAATGACTTTATTCCTAAACTTTCTAAGAGTTTAAGTCGTAACAATAACGCCTAAGGTGACCCTTCCTACCTCAATGAGAACAAGTGTAAACACGGCAAGTAATGTGACCTAAATGTGGGCCTCTCCTAACATTCCTAGTCGTCTCGGTCACATGAATGGTATTGGCTTTGGGAATGGGAACAACACGATCATAGAGTATACCCCTATCTCCCTTGATTTGGACGGATTCAAACATCCTATCCAACTTTTTTTACCCTCCAAATCAAACTTCACCTTACTTGAGTCTCTCAATCTCTCCTCTAAATCACAAATCCTAGACTGAAGCAAATGCCTAGACTCCTCAAACTCAAGAACCCCTTTCTTTAAAGCCTCCATCAAACCACGAAGATTATCTATCTCCCCCTCAACATAATCTAGTTTCTCTCGAAGAGTCTTATCCCAGGCCCTGAGATCCTCAATCAAAGCATCCTTATTTTCTACGGTATGCTCATTTACCTTAGCTTGCAACTTCAAGTTTGACTTTTTCTCCTTTACCACTTCCTTATACAAATTATTAAAGGCAACTTGCAACTCTCCCACATTAATCTCCTCATCCTCACTATATTCACTCTCACTCACTTGCGATTCACACTCAATGACCTCGAAAGTGTCATTCACATGAGAGTCTTCATGAGAAGATTTGTCATAATCGCTCACATGACATGCCATGAACGCTACAAAGTTTCGTTCAATGGGGGAACTCTCTCCCTATTTCGGTTCACTATCACTTAAGGTAGCATTGTATGCTATATGTTTCTTGACATCCTTCTTAAGTCTAGTGGGACACTCCGCTACCTTGTGACCATAACCCTCACAACAAAAACACCTATTTGAATTATCCCTCTTAAAATTCTTACTCTTATTCTTAGGGGTGGGATCAACCTTATTATTATTGAATTTCTCAAGTCTTTTGGCATCTTTCGATTCCTTTTGGAACTTAATAATTTTTTTAAACTTCTTTGCCAACAAGGCTACATACTCAAAATCGAAATAGGAATCATCATCCGAAACTTTAGTCTCCTCCTTCCGGGATTTCAAAGCAATGCCCTTTTCTTTCTTTGGCACTTGCTTGAAGGTAAACATGTCAAGATCATACGTTTGTAAGTCATCTACAAGCTCTTCTAGTTTCATCGACTCAAGCATACCCAAGGAGTTTAAAATAGTCACTTTGGGATCAAATCTACTAGGAAAAGACCTTAAGATTTTATTTATGACTCGGTTGTGAGTATTTTTTTTCCCAAGTTAAACAACGAGTTGACTATGTTGGACAATCTAGCATAAAACTCATCAAACTACTCACTTTCTAACATCTTAATCGTCTCAAACTCTGTAGTGAGGTTTTAAAGATTAGACTCACTAACCGTGCTAGTGCCCTTGTGAGTAAGTACAAGAATATCCCAAGACTCTTTTAAAGTTTCACACGTCATGATTTGATTATACTCAACTGGTGTGACATGCAAGGAAATAAGATAAAGACCTTTAAAATTGTATAGTGCAAGTGTATGTTCAGCTTTAGTTCATGACTCAACAGGTTTTAAATTAGTGACCTCTCCATATCTCGCGACCGGTGGTGACTACCCTTTTTCAACTGCTAACCACACACACTCATCAATTGATTTTAAAGCACTTCTCATTCTCATTTTACAATATACATAGTTTATGCCATAAAAATAAGAGTTATATAACTTTTAAAACTTTAGAAATTCATCCTCAAAAACACAAGGGATCAACACACACAAAAAACTGATTTTAGCTATGATACCACTTTATATTCCCCTTTTTACTCAAACAAGTACTTTAAAATTGGGAGTATGGTAATACTAGTTGAGGTGTAACCCATATATGTATGGTAATGAGTGATAACCTAAGAGTTCTTCAATAAATACAAGTGACCACACAATATTACATATAATCAACAATCAGATTGAACGTATAAGTCTCTCGTGTATAACCCAAATAATAATAAAGAAAACTTAGAAGAAACTCATTCAAAGGGAGAGAGAAGTAAGAACCCTTGATACACCTTGACAGGAAGTGAACGCACCAACAACCTCTGAAAGATCGTTGGTTATCTATTCAAAGCTTCACAATAAATGACAATGGTTGTTGGGTCAGAACTCAAGTTTGTAATAACGCCTCTCTAATGTATTTTTTTCTCTAGAAATAATCATTAGAAATAACTCCTTCATCTCAGAAGTGGTTGCGACCTATAAATTTCCCCCCACCCTTTCTCGAGATGTCTCAATTTCTCTGCACGTGAAATACTTCCCTATCAAACTTTACATCACAAACATTAAATGCATAATGGGCCAGCCCATCTTACATCATAAACATTGAAAACGAGAGGCTTTCTCAATCAATGCTCTGATGCCACTTGTTGAAACATGAGGCCCCCAATTTTGAAAACTCTTACTAAAAGATAGTTTTCAATTGCCTTTTAAATATGCGGAATCAAGATGGTTCAATAAAACATACACACACACCAAATTTTATTTTATTTTCAAATTAAAATTAAACAAATGAAATAATATTAAATCCACGCACATTTTAATTTCACTTAAACTAACTTAATTCAACCCAGGTCCTAGAAATTTTCCTAAGTCATATTTTTAATATTACCAAAATAGGCCAAACCAAATTTAACAAATTAAATGATGACTTGAATTAAATTAACATTTACTCAAATTTAATTTGTACCAAATTAAACAAGTAGTGATTTAAACTAATTTTATCTTTTTACCTAAGCATGCGTTCTAGGTGAATTTGTAAAAGATAAAATAAACAAATAACATTACGCCACGATGTACAAGGAATAACCCACAACGGGAAAAAAACCTCGGACGACCCTAGCCTTAAGTCCACTAAGTATGGTTTTACAATTACAAGACAGATGACTTACTTCCTCGACTCGATCCCTTTCAAGCCTTGATGCGTCTTCTTGTAAACACCTCCGCCTAGTTGACAATCCTGGAGCTCCACTGGAACCTTGGACTTCACCAATGAGACTTTAGGTACACCGTCAACCACACATGGTTCCTTTCACCATGTGATAATGCCACAGTAAAACAACAAACTTCTTCTTTGAGGGATGTAGAAGTAAACCTAAACTTCTCTACTTCAAGGTGTAGAGATAAACCGGCGCCAAACACTCCAAGCAAGATATTTATATGGAAACTTGGAATAACCAAACTATGGGTATAAAACAAAAGTGTTTTAAGGATTTTTCTTTGAAAAATAAACACTCAAACATGAACTTTTTCTTCTTTTAATTTTGCTCTCAAACTCTCTCTTAGAGATGGAAGGATATGAAAAAGTTAACTCAAAATAGTTGGTTCCCGCACTTGAAAAGTTTGTCAAATGTTAGTTGGGAAAAGTAGTGGAAAAAGTGAGAAAAACTTCTTAAAACTGCCAAATAAACAGTTCCCGTCAAATCTCGTTCGAACGAGATTTTCGTTCGAACGAAGTCTCATTCGAATGACCCTTCTAACGATGTTCCAGTGTATAAAATGTAATTTCGTTAGTAAACTCGTCAGAATTCTCGTTCGAATGACAATTCGAACGATGTTCATGTGGCCAAACAGGGAACTTGTTGGCAAACCTCGTTCAAACGAAAAACTTGTTTGAACGATAATTTTGAACGAACTTCCAGAAAGTTGAAAATTCTATTTTTAGCCCAGAAACTTTATTTTTAAGTTTTAAAGAAACCTACTGAAAATAAACAACAGATTAAACAAAACTTACACCAATCCTAATTGTTCCAAGCTCCTATATAAATATGTAATGCATTCATACCTTAGGAGTAAACGGAACAAAGATTGTGTACGTAGAAACGAGGCATAACAAACTCGGCATTTGATGAAGCTTTAATCTTAGCCGCTACGTCTTCAACTTTAGTATGTCATAGGCTTGGAGGATGGCCAAGTATTTTATCCTATAACTCAAACATTTTTGTCCCGCATTGAGCCAAAACTACAAAGGACTCAATTGAAAATTTGTGTCCTTACAAATCTCCCCCTTTGGCTATTCCGGGACAAAAGCAAAACAAAAATCCGTCAAGCTCTACTAGACTTAAAACAAATTCAACCCAAAATAAAAGATACATAACTTGACTCAAAACAGCCCAAGGATCAATATCTTTGCCAACTTAGAAGAATTCATGCACACTTAAGCAAACTATCAAACGCATAGGGAATATTAAGAATATTAAATGCATAAAATAAATACTCCCCCTAAATTAATTCTCCCCTTTATCAAACAAAATGACCTACTTAGAAAGACGTCTCCCCCAAAGATAAATCTCCTCCAAGCTAAGATATGATTATAATAGGAATATATACCATTTCTCCCCCTATTATTCTCCCCCTTTTTGTTCAGGAATAGACAAAGGAAAAAACCAATTTAAACACAATAAAGCTTAGAGTGATAAGAACATGAAAGCATATGGGCAACAAAAGCAAAACTAATCCATGCAATTAATAACGAATACTAACTAAGATGCAAAAAAATGATACAAATATGATACATAAAGTATTAAGCATGTGATATCAACAAAGAATGCAACAAGATAGATACCAATCATGAAGTAGAAGCATAGATGGACTAGAAAGAAAGGCAAAGGCTAAAAAATATATCACATATATATATATATATATATATATATATACTCTTAATATACCAAAGATGCACATGCACACACACACACACACACACACACACACAGATATATATATATATATATATATATATATATATATATAAACACAAATGACACAAAATAAGATAATCTTTTCACACTCGTATGGCGAAGATGTGTCATATGGAAACCAAAGTGTTGGGGTGTAAACTAGAAACAATTAAATTTAGACCCAATCACTTAAAACATGTTCACGGAGTTCTCAATTGATTGCAAACTTCATCACATTTGAATATAACCTCATGTGACAATATAGATTGAACTCAATGAACAAACATATACAATGCATAGAAGCCTCGAATTTTGATGATTCTATAAACCAATAGAGTCATGACATTGAAAGTACAACTAGGATAAACGGATATTGTGCAAACTGTTGATATACTATCCAATCTCCCTCAATAAGCATATATATTTTTGGATGAATATATCAATTAAACATAGGCCTTGGCAATTATTTTTCTTTTGAATGCCATATTTTATTTTTAGGCCTTTGGACCATGTATTTCTTTTAGGTCCAAGCAAATGGTGGCTTACTATTCACAAAGGATAATAATTCCTTTCTAAGCCCTTCCCCGTGAACATTTACATATAATAATTTTTATTTCTCACAAATCTCATGTGAAACGGATTATGTACTAGTCCTCTTAGGTCACAAGTATGTAGATGACAATATTGGTAGGAGAACACCGCACAAAGCTCAAATATAATATGTGGCGATTAAATTTCAAAAGAGCTCGTGCATGTTTGAATTGAGGCATATAAACATAGAATCAATTTAAGCAACACAAAATCCAACTACTCCATGTAAGCATGGTAAAGAACATTTTAAGGTTTGACAATATTAACCAATAGTTCTATCCACATGGGAGTGTAAAAGATGGGATTCAAATACAAGTATATGCCACAGAATGTGTGTCAAACTAAAATACACACAAAAATAAAAATCTTTTCGAATTTTTGAAAATTTTTAACAAAAATATTTACTCAAAAGACAAACAAAATCATTTGTATTTTTCATAAAGCCTAAATTACTAAACAAATAAAAACACAAATGATAAACAAAAATCTTTTTGTATTTTTCATTTAATGCAAACTAAAATGAAAGAAGTATAATACAATAGAGACACAAAAATTATTATTCTAGCATGTGATTAAACATGGAACATAGACTAGAAAATGATTAAAAATGAGCATACATTTAGCATGATAATATAACATGTAGTACAAAAGCTAAAGTATGCAAATAAAACTAACACATTCAACCTTTAGATTTTGCAAGGGAGGAAGCATGTGAAAGTAAATGAGAATAAAAAACCCTATCTTGTAAAGCTACCAAGTCGGATTTCCTAACCCAAACTAATGACGAATGACCATCTCGGGGTGTAGGAATCTTGGCTACCTCGATTTCCTTAAGTAGGGATTTTTTAGAACATCGTTTAAGATCAAAACAAAAATTCCTAAGATGAACTTTTCGACCACATTGTGAACACTTAAAGTCACGGCGAAAAGATTTACCTAAGGAGTGATCTCTAAAGGCTTCCCGAGGTGATTCTCCTAAAACATTGGTTTTGCCTTTATGAGTTGATTCATTACAAGTATGAAGCCTAAACCACAAGTGTCATTTTTTATTTGGACCGTACCTAAGATTTTATCTAGTTTTTCGGACCTACACTCCAAATCAAATTTGACTTTACTAGAGTCTTTTAATTTATTTTCTAATTCTAAAATGTTAGACTCTAATAAAACATTTCTCTCTTCAAACTTGAGAAGCTCCTTTTTCATTGACTCCATTAAACCTCTAAGGCTATATCTCTTGCCTTTTATATATTCAAGCTTCTCATGGAGAGCTCTCTCTCGTGTCCTAAGGTCTTCAAGCAACACACTATCATCAACGACCTTGACACTCTCTCTTAAACTCGCTTGTAACTTCAAATTAGCTTTTTTAATTTAATAGATTCTTCATAAAGTTCTTGAAAAGCATTTTGAAGTTCACTCACATCAACTTCTTCTTCATTTTCACTCTCTCTTTCTTCTCCACTCTCACTACCATAAAAAATAAGGGAATCATAAACTTTCACCTTGTAAGTGTCATGTGTTAAAATTTCAACAATAGAAGAATGCTCTCTATCACTCACATGACTATCCATAAAGCCACAATGTTGGGGCTTAGTGGAGGAATTGGGTCCCTCTTCATTGTCACTATCACTAAGGGTTGTATTAAAAGAAATTGGTTGCTTAACCTCTCTCCTTAGTTTAATGGGACACTCTTTTGCCCTATGGTCATACCCTTCACAACCATAACACCTATTTGACTCGTCCCTATTTAAATTTTCATTAATAGTTTTAGGGATTTTCTCGGCTTTGTCATGCATAGATTTTTCAAATTTCTTAAAATCATTTTATAATTTATCTTTGTTCAATTTAATAAATTTTTTAAATTTCCTAGTAAACAAGGCCATATCTTCCGAGTCACTCTCACTATCACTCTCTACTACTTATTTTTCCTCCTTTTGGTCTTTCAAAGCAACGCCCTTATCTATTTTCTTTTCAATTTTAGATGGAAACATGTATAGTTCATAGGTTTGTAAATAACCTACGAGCTCTTCTAATTTGGTAGAGGCTAAAGAGGGTAAAGAATTTAAAACGGTCACTTTTGGAATAAATCTATTGGGTAGGGACCTTAAAAGTTTCTTTACTACTCAGTTTTCGGGTATTTTATCTCCCAAATTAAAAGATGAATTAACAGTATGGCCTTTTTTCTTCATCAAAAGTTTCTTTTTCATTCATTTTGATGGTTTCAAATTGAGTGGTGAGGTTTTGGAGTTTCGAATCTTTAACGACACTAGTACCCTCATGAGTGAGTTATAAAATATCCCAAGCTTCTTTAGTGGTTTCACACGTCATAATGCGACGGAATTCATCTGGTGTGATTGCGCCAAACAAGGCATTTAAACCACGAGAATTAAAATTTGAAAGTTTAAATTCATTCTCACTCCAACTATCGGCGGGTTTGGGAACACGCTCATTATCTACTAAATGCATACGTGGGGACCACCCGTTAACGACAGATAACCAAACTCTCTCATCGATAGATTTTAGTACCGATTTCATCTGCACTTTCCAATCGTAATTATAACCATCGAAAATAGGAAATTTGAAAAATGGGGAAAATTCCATTTTAACCAAAAAATATTTAAAGGATCTTAAACACGATAATTTAGCTATCCCTCTCTGATACCAATTTGAAAACGAGAGGCTTTCTCAATCAATGCTCTGATAACACTTGTTGAAACACGAGGCCCCCAATTTTAAAAAATCTTACTAAAAGATAGTTTTCAATTTCCTTTTAAATATGCGAAAGAAAGATGGTTCAATAAAACATACACACACATCAAATTTTATTTTATTTTCAAATTAAAATTAAACAAGTGAAATAAGATTAAATCCACACACATTTTAATTTCACTTAAACCAACTTAATTCAACCCAAGTCCTAGAAATTTGGCTAAGTCATATTTTTAATATTACCAAAATGGGCCAAACCAAATTTAACAAATTAAATGATGACTTGAATTAAATTAACATTTACTCAAATTTAATTTGCACCAAATAAAACAAGTAGTGATTTAAACCAATTTTATCTTTTTACCTAAGCATGCGTTCTAGGTGAATTTGCAAAAGATAAAATAAACAAATAACACTATGCTGCGATGTACGAGGAAAAACCCACAACGGGAAAAAAACCTCGGACGGCCTTAGCCTTAAGTCCACTAAGTATGGTTTTACAATTACAATATAGATGACTTACTTCCTCGACTCGACCCCTTTCAAGCCTTGACGCGTCTTCTTGTAAACACCTCCTCCTAGATGACAATCTCGTAGCTCCACTGGAACCTTGGACTTCACTAATGAGACTTTAGGTATACCGTCAACCACACATGGTTCCTTTCACCATGTGAGAATGCCGCAGAAAAACAACGAAACTCTTCTTTGAGGGATGTAGAAGTAAACCCAAACTTCTCTTCTTCAAGGTGTAGAGATAAACCGGTGCTAAACACTCCAACAAAGATATTTATATTGAAGCTTGGAATAAACAAACTATGGGTGTAAAACATAAGTGTTGTAAGGATTTTTCTTTGAAAAATAAACACTCAAACATGAACTTTTTCTTCTTTTAATTTTGATTGATATGCCCTAAATGTACCTAACAGCTCAAATATACCAACCTCGGCCCAGAAGATAGCCGAGGTAACAAGGGGGCCCTGGACTGGCAACCAGCAATCTCATCCAAAGCAAGGTCGACTATGGCTGACGTTACTAGTTTCCTCACGGTCAGGCAACAACTAAGATATTCATGATCCATGGGGGTATTTACCCATCAGGTCATTCGGAGCCGACATCACGCCTACTTCATACATCAACCTCAGTTGGGTATAAGTCGAGGAAGCAAGGATTACACCATCATAGTAATCAACCTCGGCTTGGAATCAACTGACGTTCCAACTACTCCCACATAACCCCGGCCCAGGCTAACGTTATAACCTCATCTGCCTTGCCTCAGATTGCTGGTGAGCCGAGACCATCACAAATAACCTTGGATGGGGCAGTAGCCAGATTTCACCAACCTCGTACTCTTCCAGGCCAAGGTTGGTACCAATTAAAGACAACAGAGCCATTACTCGCATTTGTGTGGCTGGAAACACGTGTGCTAAATCATTTGTAACAAATCAATCCCCTCACGTGGGGGAATATTTCATCATCATTCTCTACATGTGACAGTAATAGATGTCTTCATTAGATTGGCTGCATCAACACACATATGCTCATTGCATGCATGGGGATACATTACACCCTCCACACACTATATATGCTTGCCTTCTCCTATATGGAGGGGGATCCTGGATCAATAAGCCTAGCTGAAACTCTGTCCAGTTATACAGTAGAGAGAGAGAGCTTGAGAGATTGTATCCATGGCCATTAGTACCTCATTTTAGTGACCTTACTCACTCATTTGCATAGTGGATGTAGGCCTAATTGGCTGAACCACTTACATCCAAGTGTTCATCCTCTTCTCCTCACCTTAATCTCTTATATTTAGTATAATCTTGTGCTGCCATTATTATCACAAGTTTGAGCTTACAAACACCTTAATTGGTGGTGCTATTTCCAGCATCATCATTGATATCAAACTCTCTCTTGGAGATGGAAGGATATGAAAAAGTTAACTCAAAATAATTGGTTCCCTCACTTGATAAGTCTGTCAAAAGTTAGTAGGGAAAAGTAGTGGGAAAAGTGGGAAAAACTGCTTAAAACTGCCAAATGAACTGTTCCTGCCAAATCTCCTTCAAACGAGATTTTCGTTCGAACGAAGTCTCGTTTGAACGACCCTTCTACTGATGTTCCAGTGTATAAAATGTAAAGTCATTAGTAAACTCGTCAGAATTCTCGTTTGAACAGTATTCTCATTTGAACAACAATTCAAACGATGTTCCAGTGGCCAAATAGGGAACTCGTTGACAAACCAACGAAAAACTCGTTCGAATGACAATTTTGAACAAACTTCCAGAAAGTTGAAAATTTTATTTTTAGCCCAGAAACTTTATTTTAAAGTTTTAAAGAAACCTTCTGAAAATAAACCACAGTTTAAATAAAACTTACACCCAATCCTAATTATTCCAAGCTCCTATATAAATATGTAATGCATTCATACTTTAGGAGTAAACGGAATAAAGATTGTTGACGTATAAATGAGGCACAACAAACTCGGCATTTGATGAAGGTTTAATCTTGGCCTCTACATATTCAACTTTAGTATGTCATAGGCTTGAAGGATGGTGAAGTATTCTATCCTATGACTCAAATGTTTTTATTCAAAATTAAGCCAAAACTACAAAGGACTCAATTGAAAATTTGTATCCTTATAAACATTAAATGCTAAGACATGCCTTTTTCCTAACCAATATGCATCAGAGGACTGTCACCACATAGGTGGCTCACCAAACTATCTGACAGCTCCAATAGCATAGTGGTATACTCAAGTTTGTGTTGGAAGGTATTTATCTAGCTTGTGGCATTCCCTAAAGTAGATGTAACATTTGGTAGGGGACTATTTAGCTTAAGGCTCAATAAGTAATGGAACTCAAGGTTACTCTACATGAGCTTCCAGGGTGAAAAAGTCACTTCATATTTCACCAGGTGTATCTAAGATGGTCAAGACAAGCCCTAACACTATATCACTTCTCAATCCTTCAAACCAAGTCCATCTGAAGTTTCCAAAGTGAGGTCATTCGATAGAGCATGTAAGATCTCCCATGGCCTTCCAGGCCTAGTATCTCTCGAGTACCGTTTGACCTAACACTGAATATTACAATTATTATAACATTACAATTAATGTCACTTAAGGGTATAATTTAACTAAGTAAGAAAAAGAAGATAAATGATGAGCTCTCTCGTCCAATCCCTTCGTTAGGCTGTGCCACTGGGCTTTCTCGCTAAGCTGCCATTCTGAGCTGCCTTGCTGAGCTATCTCACTACCTTCATGTTTCTTCCTTCCCTTAAGTTTTTCTATTAACTGGGACGCTTTCTCTAATTTAGAGATTGTCTTCAAGCCACCCCTACATTTTCCCCTTCATTTAGAGATTTGTAGTGATAACAATAAATGTCTGCACGAAATACTTCTTAATCCGATGAAACATTGAGCTGTGAGCAAAAAAAATATTCCATCTCAGTCTTCATTGCAACTTTTGTCGTTGTCGCTGCTAGAAAAGAGTTAAATTCTCCCCGATGTACCTGAACCAAAGCTTTGTAAATTCTTAGCAAATGGAGAGGGGACATGATAACTTTTTTCTGTTATATCCCAGTCGTTCTGTCTTCTTCACTAGTGGTTGGAATTCTCCCAAAGTATCTGAGGAAACTATCAATCATTCATTTTGATAGTTAAAAAGTTTAACTTCTCTCCTATCTACGTTATTTTGTTCTGATATGTAGTGAACTTGTAATATGTGGGCATTTTTGTTAGGAATGTTCCCAGTAGTATGAATCCTCGTGGCTAAAAATTTCTAGAATTTGGGTTTGTAAAATTCTCCCAAAGTAATTGTTGAACTTTAAATTCTCCCCAATATTTTCATTCCATTCCCCGAATGAGTGAAACTTTAATGAGGTAAACTTATCGTTAGGACTGCCTCTAGTAGAAAGAGTTCTCATCATTTTCGCTTATTTGTTATTTAACCATACTTCAAGTTGTTCAAAAAGTAAAATTCTCCCCGATGTACCTGAGCTAAAAGTAACTCCGATCGGGCTTATGGCGAGGGGATATTGTGAATTTTTTTAACTATGGTGCAAGGAGCCTTTCCTCTAAAGTTGATATTCTCCCAATGCCTCGTCAACCTGTTTTATCTTAGTTTGGGTTTTTCGCATAAGGGATCTGTATGATTCAAAAAATTTAGCGCCAAAACTCAACTTATCTTAAAAGAAACACTATTGAAATGCCTAAATGTCACCTCATTAATGACACGAGCCTGTCTTTTCAATTGTCAAAGCATGCCTCGAAGCGCCATGTGTCCACTTGCAATCATTTTGATGGCTTGGCACTTGCCTTCGTGGGAAACTCAAATTTCCACTTAATTTTGAAACGCCTTATTATCAACACTTAGCCATTTTCCTTGTTCGTCTCTTTGTTTTCCTCCACACTTATAGAGCTTTTAGAGAGAGAAAGTGATACCCGCCATTATTGCTCAAGCTTTTCTTTTGGTTATTTCTTCCTTTTTCATCTTCAACCTCTATTACTCCATCATTTCCAGTCCACTCTCTCCTCTTTCAAGATTTTTCCCCATTTCTCCCATGGCGTCTTCTTCTAGTTCCCCAGAAGTACCAAGCATTCCCATTGCCACTACTCCACCTGCCATCACCACCACTCCTGCCTCTATTTTGGATGCCACCTCCCTGATGGAGGCTCTTTAAGAGCAACTGCACTTCTACTCCCATTCTCTTATTTTTGGTAAAGGTGATGATTACTTAGGCATGTGCTAAACTATTGTTCTCAATGCTAAGTGTGACTCTTTAACACTTGGTGATGAAGATGACAATGCTGACGATTGGGGTTCCCCCCCCCCCCCCCGAAGGGGACTATGCGTTTCCATCTTAATTTTAGCGACTTCTTCTATTCTCAGATCGATCTTGAAGGGACAGGAGGTTCTGCAGTAAACTCTGTTGTTTGGAACATATACATGCAAAAAACTTACACTGATGCCCTCGCCAAGATTGGGCTTCATCAGGTAAGGTGGTTTGGTGATATGACTCTTTCTAGACATAACTCTGCACTCCAAGTCTTGGTCTCTCTCTGGAACATTACCACCCACACTTTTATGGCTGCGTGGGATGAACTTTCCATAATGATGGAGGATGTTTGTGAACTATTGGGGCTTGAGCCCACGGGTTCCATGACTTATTCTGATGAGGCCCTAGATGCTGAAGAAGCTTCTTGTCGTGCTGAATTAGATAAGATATGTTAAAGGTGCATAGGTACTTCGAAAAAAGCTACCTTTACCCCTCTAATAAAATATTTCTTCTAAGACCCTCTAAGAAGGATGATTCTTCTCCTGCTGGTAAGGGCCAAGGTACATCTCTAGAACTGCCATCTTACATACTTATCGTTCTTTCTCATTTTGTGCTTCCTGGGAAACCAAATGATCAACCCTGAAAGGACCTCATCAACATTTCCATCCATTTGGCCAAAGGTTTCAAGATTCTTCTAACAACAATAGCCTTGGGATCCCTCTACACCTGGTTGGAGAGGACCCATCTAGACATATAACGGTCCTTTGGCCATTATAACCTAGATAACTTCGCCAACACCATACTCCTAACAAGTTTCGTTTATACCCATCTTCCTGCGATAATAACCAACTCCATCTATCTTCCCACTGGGGAATCCATCAATCCCCATTTCTTATACCTCCATCACAAAAAATAAATCCATAAGGACATACTACCCATTTTTTACAAGCTTGGCAGTTGTGTCATAAGCCCTTATTGTGAAGAAATTTTCCTCCACACTTGGGGTTTTTTCCAACATGAAGTAAGAATGGTCCAACTTACTACTGTGGACATTATCGTTACAGATCCCTCTCTAGATGTTGTTCTTTTGTTCTATCCAGGGTATTTACCTTCTTACACTGAGTGGGGATATACTTCAGAGCATTACAACACCAATCGGTGTAATCATCAATTTATTTTCGACCAAGGGATCATTGCCCAATTTTTCATACATCCCATCCCAAGGTCACCTTTGCTAAGGCTTGTTCTTTCTATACCTCTTCTGTCGTTTGATCAATTAGCTTAACAATCTCTAGGCAAATCACCATACCAAGTATTAGAAGGAAGGGTGATGTGACTTCTCAATTTGCAACCAAGTACTGGCTGATGCAGCTGGCCAAAGTTGTTGAGTTTGTTTAAGGCTCACTAGGGTATCCCCCAGTTTTATCTTTCCCTACTTCGAAACTGGGGTCTCAAAGGTAATTATGTTCTTAGTGTTGTGTTCCCTCTGAGCAGCACTCCCAAGGATATCCCGAGCGAGCTATCCACTATTTCCCCATGATCCCCATTGCCACACCCAAGGCCAAGAAATCTCCCACGCCCAAACAAACTATCATTTCCAAAGGTACTTGTAGTGAGGGGCCTTCAAAACCTCCTTCCAAGAAAACCAATACTTCTAAGTGTGGAACTTCTTCAAAATCTAAGTCCCAGTCTAAGTCTTAAACCCCTATGGATGCATTTCCATTTGCCTCCATTCCCCCCGATATGTTTACAGACTTGAGTGGGGAGATAAGAGCCAAGTGCCAAGCTGAGTTGGAATGGGTACAATGAATGTTTGAATAACACACTCCCTCCGTTACTCCTGCTATTATATTTTACACAATCATAGTATACCTAACTGACGGAGTATCAAAAAGAAAAAGTTCCAGAGTCCTCTCTGGTGCTAGTTTCTCTGGTGCCAGAAAGAAGACTGTGGGTACAAAAACCCAGCAAAAACGTGATTATGAGGTGCAACTAACACTTGTTGCTTCTGTTCCTAGGGCTCTCCGTGTCTAGTGTGACACCCCGCCTAATTAAATACCGGGTGATCAATCCTTTATTAAATTAAAATCAAGGTGAACGGTTGGTTCATTCTTAGCATCATTGTCGCAAAATAATTATTTCCAATTTAAACACCCTAAATAATTAAGTTAAATGTCAAAACAATTTAAAGTCTTCATTTATATAATTCCATTGTAAAAATCTTTTTAAACATAAACTAATTTGAATAATATAAATGATAAAGATACCGATCATTCAACAAACCATGCCAACTAGATTATCAAATCCAAATAATTAACTTCAAACCACAGATAATGTGAGAGATAAAATAATCCAAAATGAAAAAAGAGTACTGAAACGATAGAATTATGAAATCCCTATAAATTCTAAACAAGTCTGGAAATGGGAGACACATGCCCTAACTAAAAGAGATAAACAGAAGTCTGAGGAACCAAAGGAGGAAGCATCTACTATAATGACCTACAACTCCCACACAAGTTGCAGCATGCCCAGTCAAGTGATTCTACACCTGACGCCCCTGTGGCTGAGAACCCGTAATATATATATATATATATATATATATATATATATATATATATATATATATATATATATATATATATATATATATATCTATATAATAAAGTAAGAAAGTTATGTATGTCATAAGATCAAAACATGATGTCATCTTAATGAGTTTTTCTTGCACTTCCTATTTTACCCTTGACAATTTTGGTTTCCCCCTCTTTTGACACACACTAATTTGTTTCTACCTTTTCTTCAAAAATTCAAATTGAGGGTTATGTTTGTAAACACACAAACCCTACGATACACTCTCACAATCACAACAAACCCTCACCAACTTCTCATTCCCTCACAACTTCGGTCAATTTCTATATCCCTTTCTATCCAGGACTAATTATATTTCCTCTCTGTTGTTTTAATTGATTTCTATTTTACAGATTTTGATGGATCTTTACACCTCGAATCCCAGGTATACTCTTCATTTATATCTCTGAGCTGAACCACCACCCACCGCCACACTTAGACCCATTCTCTCACTCATCATTCTTACATTATGATTTTACAGGTCTAACTATGTTTTTAGTTTCTAATTTACAGTTGCTAGGAAAAATCAGGGTATCCATTCAGCACATAGATCTACAAGAGGCGTTCAACATATCTATCTTATAAAAACATAGGTCAGTCTTTGGGCGATGTATCTTATTTTGTATCTGTTGTGGTCAACAGATCTAAAACCCATCCGATTCTAGGCTATTAATTTCTCAATGATAACGTGTAACATCAATATCTCATTGATTTCGGGCTTTAAATCAACCAAGTGTGTGGGAGGGAAGGCAACTAGGCCCGTAAAAATGCCTTAGTGGTCTGATTAGCAACCAATCTGATTTAGACCACATCAGATGATTCCAAACATTCTTATCACCACGTAAATCAGTTCTCGAGTTGCAGTTTTTATTAATCTAAGGTTGTTATTACAAACATTGGGTTCTACACTATGGGATTTTACTTTCTATTCCTTCTACAGTCATTTTCCCTTTCATAGAGAAGATCCCATCATATTAGCTATAAGGACGACACCATCATATCAGCTCCCATCATAGATCCAAGAAATGTGGTGTATGTTCGTTCTTATTTTATTCTAATTTGTCTTATTTTGGTTTCAGAGTTTGTTTTGTTTAGGGTTTCACTCTTTTCGGATTGTTAGAGTTTTAGAAATGGTTCAGATCATTCCTGAACAGAGACAGCGCCGTTCAAATTGCTTCGGATCGTTCCGGCTTTAGTAACAGTTCAAGTCGAATATGAGGTAATTAACAATTTTTTAAAATCTCTTAATATTGTTTTGCTTTGAAAGTGATTTTTTTTTTTTGGTTTTAGGTTCATCGCTTGGTTGTGAATAGAGATCCAAGTTCACAAAGTTTGTTGAGGTGGGTGGGTTCAAAACAAACTTTGTTTTTCTTTGAGCTTAACATTCTACATATGTGTGTTTCTAGATCTGAAGAGTTAGCATTCTACATATGTGTGATTTACATAAACTTTGACAAGATTGAATTAAAATCCTAATGATATTTTATGAGACTATGGATTTATAATTGTAGTACATTACAACGCAAGATACAAATACAAATTTTTTTGCTGAAGAATGTTTTGCAACTTTCCAATTCCTGATTTCTGTTTGCTATTTGCCTTTTCTTTTCAGTCCGTTTGTTTTCCAATTGCTATTTGCTGTTCTATTTGCGGTTTGCTGTTTGCATTTTCTTTTCAGTCTCAGGTTATTTTTTATTTCCATTTGCTTCAATTTAAGCACCAATGAGAACCATCATCAGTCTAATCTATGTCCAACGCCAATTCAAACCATACAAAAACTTATCCTTTAATTTTTATTTTGTTTTCATTTTGTTGATTATTTGATTCTGTTCGAGCATGACCTAGAGGCGTTAAATCATTCAATTTGAATGTGTTGAGTGATTTATGTGTTTATGACTCAATCACAAGTGTTGTGTTATATAGAGAAAATCTGTCATTCTCATGTATTCCAGGTGTAGCTCCAATGAGTTATGGAGATTGATTCAAATCAGTATTTACTACGAGTCTTCATAATATTTACGAGTGTTCAAATCAGTTATAATGTGTAACCTAATTTATTCTAACTTTTTTTTTTGGAATTTGACAGGTATAGTCTCTGTTTTTGCAGGTGCTTATTTTGGTTCAAACCAAGTTCAAGAATGGCCCATCTGTGAGTTTTAGAGTTGTTGTTAGGTACTTACCAACTTCAGGAATGGCCCATATTATCAAGTGAGTTTTGTCCTACCTATAACAATCATTTAATGCCCTATTCTTACCTACTTCGAATAATTACAAATCCTTGGTACATTATCTAACTTCAGTTATTATTGAGTGTCCTGAATTAACAGAAACACGATAGTGATGTACTTATATAAATTTTAGTTGTGGGTACATCATTTGTTCAATCGGGTCTCTTCCCGGAAATGCCTCTGGCATGTTACTATATATCCCTTTTGTTCTTATGATCAAGCTTATTTGACCTATATTTATAAATCTACCATGTAAACCATGCTTTCATGCTTCTTGATGTATATCGTTTTTTAATTTGGCAACAGGAACCATATTAACACTTACTGTTTTGGTAAGGAATCAATGAACATTATAGAATATGAGAGGCCTACATATATGGTATTGAGAGTATCTCAATTTTCAAGTGAGTCGTGGAATTATATTTCAATTCTCTGATTCAAATTTTCCCACTTTTTATCTGTAGTTTGTGCTTTGACTTTTATATGTGTAATTTTCTATTTAAAGTTGTTTGTTTGGATTTAAGTATGTTATGCTTATATTCATGTGTTTGTTTCTCGAGAAGGAGGCAAAGTAAAAAATTAGCATCGTGCCTTCTATTTTTTGGAGCATATGTTGTGGGAAGTAGGATACTTTCTCTTTGATACATGATTGGCCTTTTTTCTTCAATTTTTTTTACCGTGGATCATTCATGGATTTTTTTTCAAATTTCTTCAAATTGTGAAGCATATGTTGTGGATCATTCAATTTTTTTTTTTGTTGATACATGTCTTTTTTCATTCTAAATTTGATTTTGATTTCTCACATGAATGGATGTTCCAAATGATTTATGGGAATGTGGACAATAAGTAATTTATGTCCTTTAGGATTGTCTGATTTCTCACACGACTGGACTGTTTGATTTTGATTTCAAGGGTTCAACTCTTTATGTACTTTTAGGACTGGTTGTACATATCTCAAGATCTCATTTTCCTCGGGTTCTATTTGGTTGAGGAAAGAACATAATGTAAAGCAAATGATTTCACATTCCTTTTAATGGAATTTTTGACATTAAATGTAATTTAGAACGTGCTTAGTTCTGTTTGGGACTCCTCTGGCCTATGGGAGGCTTTAGTGTAGCCCATTTAGGTATCAGCAGTCAGCTGCTTATATGATAGTTTTATTCAACTTTTACCTAATTTAGAGATACGGGATGCATGCATCTTCTTTTAAAATTATTTCAACAATAGTAATTTCTGAAACAACAGGTTCAGTAATTTTTTTCTAATTTATCTCCGAGCGTTTTACTACGCAAAAAAAAATGGAGGGAAGGTTTTGTGAATTTTTAAAGTTCAAGGAGAAAACCAATTATAATAATGCTAAGAAAAATTACTTGGTAAGATTATAATTAAGACCTCGGCCCATGAACTTAATTAGTGATATATTCAGTTCCATCAGGTCGAGGATGCAACGCATGAGAATATTTTCTGTAAAATTGACACTGAACCTGAAACAGTTTAATCATTTTGGGCAAGAATAAACCACTTTTTTGGTATTTCAACACTAATATTTCACTGAGTCTTATTTCATTGAGTCCTAAGCTTTCAAATGCACACTTTCTTTAGTGCAACACATTTAGGTTTAAGCACTCCGTTGCAAATCGAGCAGCACAGCTCCTTGCCCAAAATTGTTATACAATACGCCTAAGTTTGCTTTTATGTTTTATGTTCAAAGGTAACTAACTATGTTTGGTGAAAGCTAAGTTTGTGTAAAGGATGGATGTCTACGAGCTAACTGAAGACGCTATGAAGCTAATGTAAAATATGAGTTTTTTCAACGAGAGGCAGGGGGATATGAGAGGTTAGCTCGGGAAGGGGGAGAGGGTACTTCTATAAATTCAAGACATGAGAAATAACAGTCTTTCATAGTAGAAGTTTCGGTTAATATTATGATCCATATATAGAAAATATATTACTATTCAACATCCTGCAATCTATTACGTATGACTAGGTATAGTGAACTGCATCCAAAGTAATATTGATCTCTTAACCTCTTCAATCATCTGATCATCTATTAAGTTTCAATAACTGTTTTATAGACATGTATGATGAGGTAGAGTTAACTTCTATGGGTTGCTTTGTTATTATATATTCAATAACTTTTTTATTTGTTCTTTTGTCTCCATGTATGTAGAATTCACACAGAACTGTTCAAGAAGATCAACTATGAAGGCAGAAGGCAAACCAACTGGACAAGACTGTATTGGACCGAGCTGCAAGCGATGTTCCATCCCAAGGTATATTTATCCACTCTCCACTATATAATTCTCCACTCCTCCATCAAGTACTTTCCCACGTTTAAGTCACCTTTACAAAATTTCAAGCAAAACTCAATTACTGCTATAGAATTTTCAAACAAAACTCGGTATTAGCTTAACTTTTTTGGTCCACGCGTGTTGACAGCTATATAATTTAAATCATAACTGCCTTGGGTAGTGTTTAACTCATATAAGCTCTACTTCTTTGGTATCACAAGTTTTGGATTTACAACTAATGAATTCCTTGAATATGTTTTTGCAAGTGTGGTTATTTAGTGAATAATAGGCATCCTACTTATTTTAGTATGCTTGAAAGTTGAGTTAGAATTTTGTTACCAATATTGCACCTTTAAATAACAAGTTTTTGGGACAAGTTATAAAGGAGTGTTTGGAGCTCAATATTTCTCCCGGCGATGGAAATAGGAAGAACTGAACTGAAATGGGCAAATTCCTGTGAGAGGGTGTAAACCTGAACTCCGTCATGTAGATGAGGCTAAGGCCAATATGTTTCATAGCGCCCCATCGCTGGAACTCCACCATGTAGCGGAGCATAATGCGTTTTATTTGACACACTTTTTTTGTAGATTTTATTTACAACTCTGGGGATGGAGTTCATAACCCAATAGAGCTGATTTTACAACTTGGTATTTTTTTGTACATATTCATCCTTTACTATGGTGTCAATACTATATATCTCATATGAGTATGATTTGTAGCAATTAAGACTCTTAGATATTGGATTGAAAGGTATGCTCAACTTTTAGGACAAAATTAGTATTCTTTCAAATCACCGTGGTTGTCATTTATATATAATCTGATTTAAAATTTTCACACATTTCACAAAAAATGGAGATATATTTTTGGTACAAGCGGAATGGTGTAATTGTGGTCTCCCTTGGAAATATGCTTTTGGTTGTGATGATATTTTTTTATCGTCTTAACATGAATTGTCGGTTTAATGACCGGGTGTTCATAGAATTTTCTTCTAAATTTTGAATTTTTTATTGTGCTACATGATATTTTCTGAGTTAAATAGTTGATATATGTGAGGTCCAACATGGACTATTATTATTGTTGTGGTATTTCTTATTGTCTAAACTAGGTGGATACCATATAAACAAAGAAAATTATGACCAATTTTTATAAAATATTTGCATTATGTATGGAACTTGGGCAAAGTTTTACGGATAGTTATATAGTATAGTTGGTGTTTTTATTCTTAAACAAGGTGGATTGTCTCATAATTAAGGAATCATTGCCCATTTTTTTTTAAACTAATAGGTTCGTTCCATTGGATATTTTAAAAGTTATTTATCTCTTGCAAAATAAATATGAAGTATAGTCCTATCATCGTGCCTTCAGGTACGGGCATACCCTCTATATATATATATATATATATATATATATATATATATATATATATATATATATATATATATATATATATATATATATATAATAATAAAATAGAAAACTTATGTATGTCACAAGTTGAAACTATGATGTCATCAGATGAATTTTTTCTTTCATTTCCTCTTTTACCCCTTAAATTTTGACTTTCCCCTCATTTTGCCCCATAAAAATTCACTATAATTCAAATATAAAGGGTATATTTATAATCTTCATAAAGTTGAAGATTCAAAAACGAAATCAAGGGCTCAGATAAGTTTTTAACATGAGGATATCTTTTCTAATCTCAGCATTCAATGCGTACTATTATCCACTCACCCGTCTCTTTCTCCCTATCTCCTCCAACTCTCACTCTGAACTCAAACCTCATCTCTCAGATTTGACACATTTTTTTGTCTTCCTCTTCTACTTTAGATATGTGGGAAGGTTTGCTTCTAAATATTTTAGATCTAAAATATCCCCTGTAACATTTTTTTGTGTTTTCAATTTAGGTGCCATCTACCATATATGCTTTCTCTTTCTTACTGTTTCTACTCACCACCACCAGAATCGTTTAAAATGTTTAATCACATGGAAAGTTTTATTTCTATTTCTACTGATTATTTTTTATTGATTTAGTCTTTTGATTTTTAGAAATTATGAAAATGATGGAACGCCTTTGAAAAAGATGATGATGGGTATGGGTTGGAGGGTTGTTGCGGTTAGGTGTGGGTTCAACTCGGTGGTTGAGGTGAGAAGATCTCAGCCCAACATGAGGTATGTGATGATTTGCACATATTTTTTTTAGATCTATACATAAAATTGGTTCTGGCAGGGCTACAGGTTTATAGAACATTTATATATGTTCTCCCTATTAACAACTCTACCGTAAATCTCTCTAATTTGTTTATGGTAGGTTCGTAGCAAATAGTGTGAGGAATTTGAAAAGCACAACTTTTTTAAAGCAGAACCAACCGTGAGTGTCTTAAGCACAACTTTGTTTATGGTAGGTTCGTAGCAAACAGTGTGAGGTGGAAGTCTCGAAGAAGAAGGCCGTCTTCTTAGTGAGCATGACAAGTTGAAACTTGAGAGGTGGAAGTTTTGAAGAAGAAGGCAGTCAATGAGGTATAAATTGCCATTATTTATAATTAATGGAGTGTGGTTTATTTTCTGTAATTTGACTGATTATGAAGTTGCAATACCAAATCGATTTAGCGAAAATGGAAGCGGCGAAAGCTGGAATGCCGATTGATATGCAACACTACAACCGAGGTTGCTTCCTCCACCTCCCCCACTTGCATTTGCAAAACCGGGACTCATCATTCGTACCCACCGCAAAACGGGGAGTCATCATTCGCACAACTGGGTTTCATCATTAAAGTGCGTTTTATGCTGATATTTTGTTGTGATTTTGATTAACGTTTTTTGTGGGTTTTATCTTTAACTTTTTTTTTGTATTTTTTTAATAGTAGTTGAGAATTTACAGGTTCAAAGATGAGAATAGGGATCTGTTTTTTTTTTTTTTTTTTTTTTTTTTTGGTTTTGATTAATATTTTTTGTGGGTTTCGTCATTAACAGGTTTTTGGAGTTTATATGATAGTTGAGAATTTTCAGGGTTCAAAATGTAGATATGGATCTTAATTTTGAATTTATTGAGCACCGCCCATTGTTTGTGATAGTTGTTGGTTGGGGTCAATGCCCATTGTTAGCTGTTTTGAATATGGATTACCAATTTTGAAGTCCGTCTCAAGTTGAGAAGTTGGGGTCAATTACCATATGTTTTTTTTATTATGCTTACCCATTTTGAGAAGAGGTTATATCGGTGTTATGTTAAAATGGGCTTAAAAGTATTTCGATTTTAATAATTTTTTATGGTGGGTATTATTATTTTTCTCCTTGAGCCTCATATAAGAATGAGGTATCTAATTCAATGGGTTACTAATAATGAGATATCAAAACTGCTGTTGAGTCCTGACAATTTTTCTCATTTATCAAATTTGATGGATCTTAATGGTAATGAACAATTGAAGTGAGTCAATAAACCCTATCCATTTGTGTCGTATTATATTGATTTGTTGTTAATATGATTTGAAAGTATTAAGGGTTCACATATCAACTTATAACGCCGTGTCAATTCATATTATGTTATCGTGTGTTTTATTTTATGTGACCTAATCATTATTACAAATTCAAGGTAAAAATGCAATCAGGGATTTTTAGATGCTCTCGATCTTTCTCTCTATATACGAATTCAAGATACGGTCTCTCACTATTATTTTAAAACGTAATCGATAATTTGAAACGTAAAACGTAAACCAATCGCAACTTGCTACATCAATCGATAATTTGAAAATAGGGACTAAAAATGAAAACGAAATGTTTGTTGTCCTATATCCATAATCAATATTATTTTAAATCCTAAAAGTGCATAAACTATTAAAATAAATTGGGCCCATCGTTATTTTGTTGTGACTATGTTAGGTTTTACTAATATCATCGTGCCTTCAGGCACGGGCATATCCTAGTATATATATATATATATATATATATATATATATATATATATATATATATATACACACACAAGAGAGAGAAAATAACAGAAGACGGGTCAGAGCCCAAGCGTAAAACAGTTCTGAAAATATCTCAGCAAGTATTTAAAATGCTTACCAGCTAATATAACCACCATGTTAATCCGCGACACTCTCTTTAGAATTCTCACCTCTCATCTAGTGTGCACACCTACCGTACTACTAAATGCCTCATAAGTCTATCTAACTTATCTACCAATGATTTTATTTCAAGGAGTCACAAGGCTCTGATATTTAGCTTAGAGATCAATCTCTTCATGATTATTTACGTTACTTAATATATCTCAGTACAGTTATAAAGTTCCCGATTATTTACCATACAATTTGGAGCATTTATTCAATACTTAACTACTTATACGCACAGTAGAAGATTTCCCTATATAAGTATATATATTAATCACTCATGTAATATATATACTATCGGCACCCCACATAAAATCTATGGTGCTGGAATACTCTGCTATCAAGTCCCTGTATCACTCGTACTAAGGGAAATACTGGTTCGGAATCACTCTCGAACTGTATTAACACAATACACACAAAATGGAGGCGAAGCATAGTTCCAAGTCATTAAGAGGTCAGCACATACCCCTCACGTCCCTTAGGACCGTCCGACTATCATTCTCAGATAGCCTGTAAAAAGGAATCCTATGTTCTAGTGTACAAGTAAATATCCCCCATAAAGGTCCCATCGAGATAAGACTGTCCCGACGCGACAACCTCTATGATAGCAAGTAGCGCGGGTATGATTATTCACAAATATAGTATTTAGTATATGCACACAGTCATGCTACCATAAATATTTACAATTTCAATTTGGTTCGCCCACGACCCATAATAATATTAATTAACCCTACTGAATAAAATTTTACCCAATCTTTACACATAAATAACTCATCTCATTTATTCTTAATTATAATCATTTCGTAATTACTTCTCGTCCCTCAAAGTATTATCTCTTCCTAAAGATCAATTCAGTAGGTACACCCTCTCTAACATATTGGTTTAAGTCAATCATGAATCTCTTAATTCCATAGTTAACGTACGCACAATTTCCAATATGTCTCAAACCCCCGTTAACCCACTGTTACATCCCATATAGCATTTCCTTCAACGAAGTCTAATCAAGCCCTACTGGTCCTCTTAATAACCAATTACGCTATTTAAATAATACCCATGGGTTCCTACGCATTTTATCTGAATTAAACAAAGAGAGGAAAAACATGCAATTTTCAAGAGGGGTCGATCCATCGAGTAAATGGGTTTATCGATCGATCAGTCGATCGATGACATTCTTAGGTCGATCGATCGATCAAGCAGTTCTTGCCCAGAAAACTGTTAATGAAACCTACGGGTTTCATCCAAGAAAATTCTCCAAAACACCATTAATGATTTCCAAACTCCCAAACAAGTTTACTACTGATTAAATACACATGTATACATGATTTTCTATGTGAAGCATGTACGAATTCATCAAAGGTATCGAATTAAATGGCTAATTCATCATAATTATCAAGAACCCTAGTTTCATTAAAATTTCCAATCTTCTAATTCTTTTTTCCAGATTTCTCACTTCTAAACCATTATAATTTCGTGGGTAATACTCTACATATATTTAGATTTCCAAAATATACATATTTCCTCTAAAGCATGTGATTTAAATTCCCTAAATCATCAAATTCTTCCATAAAACATATATTTATCAATCATATTCTAACATGGGAGAAATATTAACTAGAAAAGTAGCAAGATAGATACTTGCCTCAGATATGAAGGTCTGATTCTCAAGAGTTGAAGGGTATGGTTGCGTCCCTCATTTCCCGATCTACATGTTGGTGATGAAAGATGGCAACAGTAGTGTAGGTAGGGTGGTTCTCCCCTTTAGAGTTCTCTCCTTTCTCCCTCCCTTAGCCTCTCTGCAACTCTACCAATTTTAATCCTCGAAGACTCTAACTCCCATCAGATATATCCCTTTAATTTTCGTCCAAAATTAATTCTTAAAAAGGGAAATACCAAAATGCCCTCCCGGGTTACCGGTTAGGCAAAACGTCCCGAGACCCTGACTAAATCACCGGGTACACTTTTGTTACTATCTCGAGCCTTCCGGACATGTTGGCGTACTCAAAATGACCATACAGGTGACTTATAATTAAGTCATGACATGACACGGGCGCATCCCGACTAAATTTCCATAATTTCCATATTATTCACTTGTGACAATTTTAATAAATTCAATCTCAAATATTACCTTTCTCATTTATTGATGTTCAACATAATTATCACCAATAATTACTAACTCTTGTCACGCTAGTAAATATTCAATTTAAAATCCAAATTAATTTATTCCAATTAAATTTAAGTAATCCCATAATTAAAGGTCATAAAAATACGGGGCATTACATACTTCCCCCCTAATAACAGAATTTCATCCCGAAATTCAGAAAAGAAGGCCTACCTAGTAAAACAATTCTAGATACTTTATCTGTACTAAAAACTAACTTCAAGATAAGGCGTTCAATTACTATAGCCCCCGCCTCACAGTAAGCTTATTTAACACTCTCAACATTAACAGTTATAGAGTCACACCATAATAACGACACTTCACATTGTGCTCCAATCCGTCGCTATTCGAATAAGATGAGCCTATGCATCAGTGGCCCCCATTGTCTCAATACTATTAGGAGGCCGCACCTCACTACGTATCAATTAATCGTATTTATCTAAACACAAAACTCCCATTCTGAGAGAAACCATGCCAGCATTTGACCACTTTTATCAGTTCTTCGAATCTCGATTTTCGGCGACGTAATTCTTACGACAGTCAAAAGTCACCTAAAACAACTGTGGTAATTCCACCATAGTCATCAGACTCTAACTCGGCCGATCAAAAATTCTGATTATCCACTCACCTCTAAACAACCAGAGGGAGAATAGTTAAGGTTTTTCCACACAAAGTTTCAATAAGCAGTTTGTCCACAATAAACAAGTACGAGTGTTTACACACTACATTACCATTAGGTAACATCTCCTTCTAATTATCGTAATATACTTCACTTACTAACTATAATTGTTGCGGATATGAAATGACCACAATGAGTCCAAAATTACACTCGTACTGCTCCACTAGTGGTTTATCACCTTTCGCCTACTCCTCGGGCTATAGGTGATGCAACCTGCTCAAAACGAAACGTCATCCCCACTGCTTCCTGAAATCCTGTATTGAAGGTGGGGTTCAATGAACTCATTCTAGTTCATAACAATGCCGGGAAGGACCATTTACCGACGCGATTCTTATTTTCAAAGAAAGATTGGGTCATACTGTGTGTAGGTGCAAAAAATATCACCCGTAGGAGGGTGTCAATTCATCACAATACAAGTATAAAAATAAATATGAGAGAGACAAAGATTTATGTGGTTCGACCATGAATGGCCTACATCCACGGGGTTGCTGGTGTGTTTCATTAGAATGATCGGAGAGTTTTACATGAGAGTGTTTCTCTAACTTCTAAGCCCCCTTTCACAATGGGGGGTGTCACCTTTATATAGATTTAGGGGTTACATTAGGGTTACAAATATGGATGAGTCCTATCTTTGTGGAGTTTTATTTCAATCCGTTAGTGCTCCTCGGTCTTTTAGTTTATCAAGGGCTCCAGTCGTCCCTATCTTGTTGGAGCGTCTGTTGCTCGCCAGCTTGACCGGGGTGCTCACCATGTGTCATGCTATTATGTAGGCATATTTATTGCCCCCACAATAGCCCCACAGGTCGCAGTTCAGCTAAGTTGATTCTGAGATGAGCTGGGAGCTAGTCCATAATCTCTTGCAATTATCGATGTGAACTGGACTAGCGTTATTTGAGCTGTCGTTCAACTTTTAAGCCTTTTTTGGTTGATCTTCTTGCCTTTATAGGTTCTTAGATGAATACTTAGCTTGAGTTGAGAGACTTTTAATTGATATGGGAACCGGACTCAAGAGTGTCGAGCTGCCTACGTACCCTCTTGGGATCAGGTCGAACGTAGTTCATTGTTCTGTTTTATTACATGGACCAATTCGTGAGGATGACCATAGGCCTGTTTAGAATTCGTTTACTGAGGATTTCTTGAGCGTGCATCAAGTTTAGGGCATTTACCTGTATTTTGATCGTGTATGGTCCATTTGTCGAGGCCGACCACATGACTATGTGTCGAGCCTTGCTCGAGCATGTACCTAGTCGGGGTAAGACCCTGCGTTAGGATTTTCATATTGTCCAATTGGGGAGGTTGACTAAAATCTTAAGCGTCGAGCCTTGCTCGAGAATGTACCTAATAGGGGTAAGACCCTGCCTTAGGCTTTTTATATCGTCCAATTGGAGAGGCCGACCAGAAGCCTATGCGCCGAGCCTTTCTCAAGCATGTACTTAGTAGGGATAAGATCCTGCCTTAGGTTTTTCATATGGTCTAATTGGAGAGGCCGACCAGAAGCCTGTGCGTCGAGCCTTGCTCGAGCATGTACCTAGTAAGGGTAAGATCCTTCCTTAGGTTTTTCATATGGTCCAATTGGAGAGGCTGACCAGAAGCCTATGTGTCGAGCCTTGCTCGAGCATGTACCTAGTAGGGATAAGATCCTGCCTTAGGTTTTTCATATGGTCCAATTAGAGAGGCCGACCAGAAGCCTATGCGTCGAGCCTTGCTCGAGCATGTACCTAGTAGGGATAAGATCATGCCTTAGGTTTTTCATATGATCCAATTGGAGAGGCCGACCAGAAGCCTATGGGTCAAGCCTTGCTTGAGAATGTACCTAGTAGGGATAAGATCCTGCCTTAGGTTTTCATATGGTCCAATTGGAGAGGCTGACTAGAAGCCTATACATCGAGCCTTGCTCGATCATGTACCTAGTTAGGATAAGATCCTGCCTTAGGTTTTCATATGGTTAAATTGGAGAGGCCAACCAGAAGCCTATGCGTCGAGCCTTGCTCGAGCATGTACCTAGTAGGGATAAGATCCTGCCTTAGGTTTTTCATATGGTCTAATTGGAGAGGCAGACCAGAAGCCTATGCATCGAGACTAGCTCGAGCATGTACCTAGTAGGGGTTAGACCCTGCATTAGGTTTTATAACATATGATATGTTTGCATTTTTCCATTTTCTAGTGAGTCGCATGTAATTATCCGCCTATTTTACCTTGTAGGTTGTGCCGTCACACTTCCTTAGGCCTAAAAGGCGATGGCAAAAATGCACTTGGTTTAAGGGTCGTCCATCCATTTAGGATTTTAACCGACCAACATTGTTGGCGACTAATCTGAGTTGGCTTTTTGCCTAGGGATCCCCCGTAGGGCTTTTATTATTGTCGGGGCAACTCGTAAGGCCATTTGTGTTTGGAGATGGCAAAGGCCTGTGGATGTATTCAATTTAATGGGAACAAATAAGAAGGCTATTTTAATTAAATTAAGCTTATTCTTGATCATCATTTGAAAGACTAATTTCGGTGTTAACCATGTTGGCATCCAACCTGAGCATACCTTTTCTATTTTGCTTTAAATGTTGCAGTGAATCTATTCACGTGTCATCATTGCCATGAAGCCCCCAATCGGGCTGTGAAGAGAAAACTGTCCGACCGTCCATCGAGTCATTTGATCTGTATAACCGAGATGATAAGTGTGCTAGATTATTCCTCGGGGCTTTGTTATGTTGAAGAGTGTCACGTTGATTGTTCATCGAGCTGGATATAATTAAGGAATATCCTGCTCATATAGCTCCATGTAATGTATCGTTCCTCGGGGTGCACTTATTCGTCGACCATGCATGGAGGTTCCGAGAGGCTGTGGAAGACTCCATATAGCTCGTGCACCTAAAGAAATTGATATGAGTTCAAAGCGTCCTTATGCAGAAATGCGTTGATCTAATATGATGTTCAAGAAATGCTGTTCCTCTGGAGTGGATATCTTAGTGTTGATGACGCGTTAATTCGTTTCTTGGTGATTGTCGATCACCGTGGGTTGTCTGAAGATGTTGCTCGACACATTAAGGGTGGTCTAGTGTTGTTATCAACATGTTTTGCTCGTTGACTGTGATTTTGCTGGATATGTGACTTCTTACTGGTTGGATTCGGCCTTGTTGATAAATATAGTTGATCGTTGCTCTTCATGCTGCTTTGTACGTTATTGGACCTTTGTTCTACAGATCGCCCAACTTCTCATTCGTCGAGTTGAATTAAATAAGAATTCTATTTCCCAACTGTCCGCTGGAGCTTGAGACATGATCACATAATGTCGACTATCCATCGAAGACGAGGCTCCGTCGAGGCAAAATTACAAAGGATCTAGTAGATGTTGTGAACGATCCATGTTCGAGCATCAGTTTGCGCATTGATAAGATAAATGATGCATGAATGCCTATCAAGGCAAAAATTGTAGATAAAATTATAGAGGATCTAGTAGATATTGTGAGTGATCCATGCTCGAACGTCCGTCTAGGCAAAAAGGACCGATCAAGTATTACGAACGATCCTGAGTGTTAGTGAAAACAAAATTTCCAAACCATTTGTTACTGTTGAATAACAATAATAAATGTGGCATTGATCATTAATCGATTATGCCAACCATTTATCGGGACTGATTATAAGAATTATCCTGATCAACCATTTGTTGGGGATAAAGTGCGATGTGTGTGGCAAATATCTTCGGGACTAAATATATAGAAATATTTTTCCGATCATTAGCCGAGATGAACCTTCAATATGCCTGATCATCCTTTAGGTCAAGAATCATAGGGCTATGTCATCAATATCGAAATTGAAGAAATATCAACGTCCGAGCATCCGTCGATTATCATAAATAATATTGCCCAAGTATTTGTTGGGTCCAAAGTGATGTAAAGTGATCGAGCATCCGTCGGAGCATTAACAAAATAAGTGGTGCCAGGCTAGTCTGCCAGGGCAAAGTTGTATAGGTCCGAGTAGATATAGAGAGTGATTCGTGCTCGAGAATCTATCGGTGCATTATAATAAGATTTCCAAGAGCTTAAGATTGTGGCCGAGCATTCGTCAGGACTGAATCTTGTACCTGTGGAAGTTAATACGTTGCTTGACCATTTGTCGAGGCTAAATAAAATAGAAGACGACAATATTGAAAATTAAATGATCGAATAAATGACCTGAGTGCTCTATAAGTAACCCCGAATATTTATGTGAACAAAATAATTGTAATAAAGTCGAATAGGAGATGCAAAATTTGTCAAATATACCCAGATGTATAACATAGGAGTTAATTTGGAATTTCTGCAAATAGATCTAAGCAAATACTTAATATTAAGATGGTTTCAAAAAAATTGTTTTCACAGAAAATTTGTGCGTTGACAATTGTGAAGCATGCAGTATAGATAGATCCTTGCTAACAAATTTACGATGTTACAAATTGTGAGCAAATAAGATATTATGAGTTAGAAATGAACAATGCACAAATAAATGTGGGTATTCATCAACTGGGGTTGTGCTAAATATAAGAATTATCCTGACCAACCATCCGTTGGGGATAAAGTGCGACATGTGTTGCGAATATCTTCGGGACTAAATATATAGAAATATTTTGCCGATTATCTGTTGATATGAATCTTGAATGTGCATGACTATCCTTCAGGTTAAGAATCATAGAATTCGAGCTTTAGTCGGAGTAACAATAATTTTTCCCAAGCACTTCTTTGGGTCTAAAGTGTTATAGTGTGCTCAAATCTTCGATCAGAGTATTAATAAAATGAATGGTGCTTGGATAGTCGGCCGGGGAAAAGTTGTACAATACCGAGTAGACATAGCGAGTAATTCGTGCTCGAGCATCTATCGAAACATCGATGAGATTTCCAAGGACTTAAGATTCTTGCCGAGCATCCGTCGGGACTAAATCTTGTACCTGTGGAAGTTAGTAAATTCCCCGACCATTTGTTGAAGCTAAATCAGATAGAAGTTATCATAAAAATGATATGTTCAACAAAGTATATAAGATATGCATCCGCTTGGACATTTGTCGGGGAAAAAATTCATAGTAGCGTATGAATGTAAAAAAATTCATAGTAGCGTATGAATGTAATAAATGATCCAATGATCGTTATCAATAAAAACCCCACTGAGATAATCGCGCCAGAGCATCTGTCGAGGCTGAGCGAAATAACCAATAATCTCCTTACGGTGAGATTAAATATTGAAAATTGTTTTATGATAAATTGTTGTAGCTGAACGACAATATTGAAAATTAAAATGTTCGAATAAATGACATGAGTGTTGTATAAGTGCGCCCCACTTATTTATGTGAGCAAAAAAATTATTAATTAGGTCGCATAAAAAAGTGCCAATAAAAATCGTTGTAACAATTGTAATTTAGTCACATGGTCCCTTAAAATTTTTTTTAGAGAGAACCGAGCAATGCAAAAAATTAGTCAAATATGTCTCAAACGTGAGACGTAGATTTGATTTAGAATTTTTGCAGAATTATTTGAAGTCCAAAGTGAATACTCAAATATAAGTTTGGTTTCAAAATTTTATTTTCTCAAGTTTTCTTCAAAGCATGAAAGTATAGGGAGGTATACTAAAATCCTCTAAATTGTAAGTTGGGCTTTAATGAGGTTAAATAGATCTGGGAACCTAAGCCCCAGAGGCACTGGGTTCGTGTTTATCCACACACATTGAGTGTACTGAGCTGATGCCGCGCTCGTTGCTGCTTATCACTACTCGCCGACCAACTGATGTGCTCGCCCCAAAGAAATTTTCCTCTGCCGAACTGTGATGATGGTAGTCGCAAGGGTGTCACCGATCAAGCATCCATCGAGGCTGCTAGGCAATCATAGAATATGTCTTCTTCTTCGCATAGATAGTTGGTACTTTGCATGGGGGTGAGCTCACCACTGATGGTCCTCATCGCCGACCAGCTGTGTTGCGTTCGTCCTTGCTCGTCCTCGCCGCCGACCAGCTGATGGTAGTCGCCAACTGGTCGCCGACTACCAGGGGATCCGGTAAATTCCTCGCTGGTTCTCTATTCCTGCGTTTATCCTCAATATGTGGAATACTTCGTACAGTGGTCGCAAATTTCTGGCGACGTTGATGTCGATTAGGATCAAGAAATTTGTAGTCGCAAACTTTCGAAACCTTTGTGCCCAAGGCAGGTGGGTTTTGTTTTTTGTTTTAACTCATGAAAGATGCTTCCTCCTAGCTCGTCGTTGTGGCAAAATGGGCACCAACCATGAAGAATGGTCTGGCAACGTCGTAGAGTAGCTGCCGACCACCAGGGGTGGTCCGGTGACGTTGCTGAGTCTCTCTCCGTAACACGGTGGTTACGTAGTGGTAATCGATCGTCAAGGGTGCTCTGATGTATTGTGTTCATCGCATAGGAACGCTGATTAGCAGGGGGAGCCTATTTGAGCTGATTGACTAGGAGGTTTACAGGCCGGAGAGTAATTGGAGTGGAGATCAGAGGATTTGTTGGTGCTCGATCGAACAGATGACCATGCTAATCAAAGTGCGTCGATTCTACCCAGAGATAAATCCCCTATTGGTGTTGTATGAATTGTTCCGAGGGCTTCTAACAAAGACCTGACATTGGATGGTCTAATCTCTCATCTCGTGTCCCGGAAATTACAGATATGGGAGTCATCTGATGTAACCCAGTCAATTGCGTACATACCCGGACAGATCTCAAAAGAGTCCGTGTTCTTCAGGATTCATACAAAACTTCTTGAATATGAAACTCTGTGTTATGCAGATTCATAAAAGAGAATTCAACAAAATATTTATGAACATAAAACCATGAGAATCATGATTGAACAAAAAGTTGCCTGCATACAATTTAATCATTTATATGTAAAGAAAGAAAAACTTAGCTCTTGATTATGTGCATGTAAACCATTGCGTCGCAACATAAATCTTCGTCTTGACAACAAGAAGGAAAGACTTTTTTTGTCGCTTCCCACAGACGGCGCCAATTATAAGTGCAAAAAATCTCACCCGTATGAGGGTGTCAATTCATTACAATACAAGTATAAAAATAAATACAAGAGAGACAAAGATTTACATGGTTCAACCATGAATGGCCTACGTCCACGGGGCTGCTGGTGTGTTTCATTAGAATGATCAGAGAGTTTTACATGAGAGTGTTTCTCTAACTTCTAAGCCCCCTTTCACAATGGGGGGTGTCCCCTTTATATAGAGTTAGGGGTTACATTAGGGTTACAAATATGGATGAGTCCTATCTCCGTGGAGTTTTATTCCAATCCGTTAGTGCTCCTCGGTCTTCTAGTTTATCAAGGACTCCAGTCGTCCTATCTTATTTGGAGCGTCTGTTGCTCACCATCTTGACCGGGGTGCTTTCCATGTGTCATGCTATTATGTAGGGATATTTATTGCCCCCACAATAGACCCTCTGTCAAAACATCGATGAGATTTCCAAGGACTTAAGATTATTGTCGAGCATCTATCGGGACTGAATCTTGTACCTGTGTAAGTTAATAAATTCCCCGAACATCTGGTGAGGCTAAATCAGATAGAAGTTATCATAAGAATGATATGTTCAACAAAGTATATAAGATATGCATCTGCTCGGCCATTTGTCGGGGAAAAAATTCATAGTAGCGCATGAATGTAAAAAATTCATAGTAGGCTATGAATGTAATAAATGATCCAATGATTTTTATCAATAAAAATCGCACTGAGATAATCTCGCCCGAGCATCCGTCGGAGCTGAGCGAAATAACCAATAATCTCCCTACAGTGAGATTAAATATTGAAAATTGCTTTATGATAAATTGTTGTAGCTGAACAAAAATATTGAAAACTAAAATGTTCGAATGAATGGCATGAGTGTTGTATAAGTGCAATTGGCATTGTCTGTGGGAATAATTTGTGCGTTGACAATTGTGAAACATGCAGTATAGATAGCCCCCTACTAACAAATTTATGATGATACAAATCGTGAGCATAATTTATGAGAAAATAAGATATTATGAGTCAGAAATGAACAGTGCACAAATAAATGTGGGTATTCATCAATTGGGGTTGTGCTAAATATAAGAATTATCCTGACCAATCATCCGTTGGGTCTAAAGTGCGACATGCGTTGAGAATATCTTCGGGACTAAATATATAGAAATATTTTGCCGGTTATCTATCGAGAGAAGTAACGGATTGGAATAAAACTCCACGAAGATAGGACTCATCCATATTTGTAACCCTAATGTAACCCCTATGTCACACCCCGCCTAATTCTGGCGTCGGTCGCCACCAAAACTAAGCCGAGCGTGAGTAAATAAAATACCATTCTTAGCATGAGACAAATATGAGACATAAATAAAACATTCCATAAGATACCTAAATGAATCAATCTCAAATGATCATAAACAACTAAGCGATAAAATATCCATCACATGCTAACTCCAAAAAAAATCCATACTCCAATAATGATTAAATAAAATCTGAATAATCCCAACAGAAATCCTCTAAACAACTTTGGAACCGAATGGACCAATAAAACTCAAATGAAGTCTCATAATTAAATACGACTGAAAAAGAAAGTATAACTAAACTATGCCATAAAATTAATAAATCCAGCTGCACCTCCAAATGATAACTCCGATAAACTTATGCAGCTTCTCCAATTCTAATCCTGAAAAATATTAGTCAACGCATGGGTCAGAGCCAAAGCCCCGAGCAAGAATACACACTACTCCCCTCAAATAGGATCCTTGAATCCAGACAGTAGCATTATACGCAATAAATTTCACAATAGAGTATTTTAAATTAAACGGGATAATTAAACGCGATAAATATAAATCGCTAACTACTCGCAGAAATCCCCATTTATAAAGGCACACCAATATGATTTTAAATTCCTGAGTCCCGCGGAGTTAATCTTTTATTAATTAAAATAAATTATCAAATTTCTCAATTATTTATGTTCTAACTTCAATAATTATTAGGTATGGCGGTCCTCACGCCTCGGGTGATAATTCACCAAAATTCATTATAGCGGTCCTCCCGCCTCTCGTGATTTCTCCACCAAAAATACACATCCCCTTGTCAAAACGCCGGCTAGCCCGTTTAAACTGTCGTCCCTCACTGATTGACAAGCTTCCACACACGACACGACATAAAACGTCGGTCGGCCCGTTTAAACTGTCGGCCCTCGCTGATTATGTCGCCAATATATTTTAATACCCGTCTTATTATCTTAGGTATTAGTTCACAATTTCTCAATTCACAATTTATAAACACCCCTACCTTTAATCGATGTGAGATCCTCAAAATACCCCTTAGTCCCATACCTAAGGGTCCCCAAGTTATCAATACGTCCTAACCTATGTATAGGTGGATTTTCTAACATAAATCATAACCTAGTCTCATACCTAGACTAGCGTAACGACGATAACGTAATAAAAATCATCCCACCCCCAACACAATAAAACCGTGATAATTTTCCCTCACTAGTCCCATTCCTAGAAGGCATTCTAAAATATAGGGAGAGTAATAATACCCAACAACCCTTCGTCACAATGATATTTAATAATACCAGTAAGTCATACCAACAAGAATAATTAGTCAACGTATAAAACTGTGCATGATAGTCCAATTCAATTAAATCTTTAATTTAATTATCACAACGTCATCAATACCCAAATAATCTCATTTAATTTTTTTAAATTAAATATACCAAGTTTTCATCATATATACATCAAAAACCAAATTTTATTATCTCTACATGTATTACATGAGTTATACGCACCCAAAAGTCAATTATTTTAAAGCTAGGATTTTTCTACATGCAACCTACACCAATAAAACCCAAAATCAGTCATGAATCCTACGTACCCAAAGTGTTATGAATATTATTCAGATTAAAAGATTTTATAAAAACAGCCCCATAATTAGTATCCACTTTTTCTAATTAAGTTACTAATTATTTTTTAGAAAACATGCAATTAAGTGTTTAGGCGACACTTAAAACGCATAATACTAAAGGAAAAGAATAGAGTATTCATGCATGTGAAGATCGTGTGGAAAATCTGATTAAAAATCTGGATTCCTCTCAAAAATTTAGCAAAAGAGTGTTCTTGAACGATCTTGATTAAACCCCAATTAAGCCTTCAAAAACTTGTGCCAAAACTTGATTTTGTTGAAGGTTGATGATTATCAGTGAGAGGAAAAATATTTGGAAGTGTTCTCTGGTGAAAAACTGGAGAAAAAGTGATTATGAGAAGTCCCCCTACGGACTAACAAGGTTATAGAGTGATTAGGAGTCCTAATCCTACTCAAACTCTAAAAACAGCTTACTGCCCACGTTTTCTGGGAGGGTCGATCGATCTACCCCCGGGCAGCGATCGATCGATCATGCCTAAAATCTGGCAGTTTGCCCAACAAATTATAATGGACAAAAATTGTAAAATCAATATGAAATCCATTTTAACTCCGATTTTAATTCCGCTTGAAGTTTTATTTTTCTAAAATCATAACCAACATATTTAGCCAATAAAAATTATTAAATTCAAAATTTTATTTTTCTCAAAAATTCCAATTAATTAATAAAATTAGTTAATAAAAACACGGGGTGTTACATACTTCCCCACTAGCAAATAATTTCGTCCTCGAAATTTGCAGAATACCTAACTCTCAAAAATCAGGCCAACAATCTCCAAAAATAATCTCGTCACCAAAAAAATGATTTCCTCACATCTAATCCAAATGCCTAACATAAAACGATTCTTTAAAAATTTCTATCTCCAAATCCGCGCCACAAAAACGCAACAGACCCAAAAACCAAGACCCGAGGGCTGTCGTATACCTAAGCTCTGATACCATCTGTCACACCCCGCCTAAGTCTAGCGTCGGCCGCTACCAAAACTAAGTCGGGCATGAGTAAATAAAATACCATTCTTAGCATGAGACATAAATAAACCAGTACATAAGATACATAATTGAATCAATCTTAAATGAACATAAACAACTAAGCGATAAAAGATCCATCACATCCTAACTCCAAAAAAAATCCATACTCCAATAATGATTAAATAAAATCTGAATAATCCCAACAGAAATCCTCTAAACAACTTTGGAACCGAATGTCCCAATAAAACTCAAATGAAGTCTCATGATTAAATATGACTGAAAAGGAAAGTCTAACTAAACTATGCCATAAAATGAATAACTCCAGCTGCACCTCCAAATGATAACTCCGATAAACTTATGCAGCTTCTCCAATTATACTCCTGAAAAATATTAGTCAACGCATGGGTTAGAGCCAAAGCCCCGAGCAAGAATACGAACTACTCCCCTCAAATAGGATCCTTGAATCCAGACAGTAGCATTATACGCAATAAATATCACAATAGAGTATTTTATATTAAACGGGATAATTAAACGCGATAAATATAAATCGCTAACTACCCACATAAATCCCCATTTATAAAGGCACACCAATATGATTTTAAATTTCCGAGTCCCGCGGAGTTAATCTTTTATTAATTAACCCAAATTATCAAATTTCTCAATTATTTATGTTCTTACTTCAATAATGATTAGGTATGGCGGTCCTCCCGCCTCGAGTGATAATTCACCAAAATTCATTATAGCGGTCCTCCTGCCTTGGGTGATTTCTCCACCAAAAATACACATCCCCTTGTCAAAACGCCGGCTGGCCCGTTTAAACTATCAGCCCTCGCTGATTGACAAGGTTCCACACACGGCACGACATAAAACGCCGGCTGGCCCATTTAAACTGTCGGCCCTCACTGATTATGTCGCCAATATATTTTAATACCCGTCTTATTATCTTAGGTATTAGTTCTCAATTTCTCAATTCATAATTTATAAACACCCCACACTTTAATCGATGTGAGATCCTCAAAACAACCCTTAGTCCCATACCTAAGCGTCCCCAAGTTATCAATACGTCCTAACCTATGTATAGGAGGATTTTCTATCATAAATCATAACCTAGTCTCATACCTAGACTAGCGTAACGATGATAAAGTAATAAAAATCATCCCACCCCCAACACAATAAAACCGTGATAATTTTCCATCACTAGTCCCATTCCCAGAAGGCATTCTAAAATATAGGGAGAGTAATAATACCCAACAAACCGTCGTCCCAATGATATTTAATAATACCAACAAGAATAATTAGTCAACGTATAAAACTGTGCATGATAGTCCAATTCAATTAAATCTTTAATTTAATTATCACAACGTCATCAATACCCAAATAATCTCATTTAATTATTTTAAACTAAATATACCAAGTTTTCATCATATATACATCAAAAACCAAATTTTATTATCTCTACATGTATTACATGAGTTGTATGCACCCAAAAGTCAATTACTTTAAAGCTAGGATTTTTCTACATGCAACCTACACCAATAATACCCAAAATCACTCATGAATCCTACGTACCCAAAGGGTTATGAATATTATTCAGATTAAAAGATTTTATAAAAATAGCCCCATAATTAGTATCCCTTTTTTCTGATTAAGTTACTAATTATTTTTTAGAAAACATGCAATTAAGTGTTTAGGCGAAACTTAAAACGAATAATACTAAAGGAAAAGAATAGAGTATTCATGCCTGTGAAGATCGTGTGGAAAATCTGATTAGAAATATGGATTGCTCTCGAAAAATTAGCAAAAGAGTGTTCTTGAATGATCTTGATTAAACCCCAATAAAGCCTTCAAAAACTGGTGCCAAAACTTGATTTTGTTGAAGGTTGATGATTATGAGTGAGGGGAAAAATATTTGGAAGTGTTCTTTGGTGAAAAACTGGAGAAAAAATGATTATGAGAAGTCCCCCTATGGACTAACAAGGTTATAGAGTGATCAGAGTCCTAATCCTGCACAAACTCTAAAAACAGCTTACTGCTCACGTTTTCTGGGAGGGTCGATCGATCTACCCCCAGGCATTGATCGATCGATAATGCTTAAAATCTGGCAGTTCGCCCAAAAAATTATAAGGGACAAAAATTGTAAAATCAATATAAAATCCATTTTAACTCCGATTTTAATTACGCTTGAAGTTTTATTCTTCTAAAATCACAACCAACATATTTAGCCAATAAAAATTATTAAATTAAAAAATTTATTTTTCTCAAAAATTCCAATTAATTAATAAAAATAGTTAATAAAAACACGGGGTGCTACATGCTTCCCCACTAGCAAAGAATTTCGTCCTCGAAATTCGCCGAATACCTAACTCTCAAAAATCAGGCCAACAATCTCCAAAAATAATCTCCTCACCAAAAAAATAATTTTCTCACATCTAATCTAGATGCCTAACGCAAAACGATTCTCTAAAAATTTCTATCTCCAAAACCACGCCAAAAAAAGCAACAGACCCAAAACCCAAGACCCGAGGGTTGTCGTATACCTAAGCTCTGATACCATCTGTCACACCCCGCCTAATTCTAGCGTCGGCCGCTACCAAAACTAAGCCGGGCGTGAGTAAATAAAATACCATTCTTAGCATGAGACAGATATAAACCAGTCCATAAGATACATAATTGAATCAATCTCAAATGATCATAAGCAACTAAGCGATCAAAGATCCATCACATCCTAACTCCAACAAAAATCCATTCTCCAATAATGATTAAATAAAATCTGAATAATCCCAATAGAAATCCTCTATACAACTTTGGAACCGAATGGCCCAATAAAACTCAAATGAAGTCTCATAATTAAATACGACTGGAAAGGAAAGTCTAACTAAACTATGCCATAAAATGAATAACTCCAGCTTCACCTCCAAATGATAACTTCGATAAACTTATGCAGCTTCTCCAATTCTAATCCTGAAAAATATTAGTCAACGCATGGGTCAGAGCCAAAGCCCCGAGCAAGAATACGCACTACTCCCCTCAAATAAGATCCTTGAATCCAGACAGTAGCATTATACGCAATAAATATCACAATAGAGTATTTTAAGTTAAACGGGATAATTAAACGCGATAAATATAAATCAATAACTACCCGCAGAAATCCCCATTTATAAAGGCACGCCAATATGATTTTAAATTCTCGAGTCCCGTGGAGTTAATATTTTATTAATTAACCCAAATTATCAAATTTCTCATTTATTTATGTTCTTACTTCAATATTTATTAGGTATGGCTGTCCTTCCGCCTCGGGTGATAATTCACCAAAATTTATTATAGCGGTCCTCCCGCATCGGGTGATTTCTCCACCAAAAATACACATCCCCTTGTCAAAATGTCGGCTGGCCCATTTAAACTGTCGTCCCTCGCTGATTGACAAGGTTCCACACACGACATGACATAAAACGTCGGCTGGCCCATTTAAAATGTCGGCCCTCGCTGATTATGTCGCCAATATATTTTAATACCCGTCTTATTATCTTAGGTATTAGTTCTAAATTTCTTCATTCACAATTTATAAACACCCCACCCTTTAATCGATGTGAGATCCTCAAAATACCCCTTAGTCCCATATCTAAGGGTCCCCAAGTTATCAATACGTCCTAACCTATGTATAGGAGAATTTTCTAACATAAATCATAACCTAGTCTCGTACCTAGACTAGCGTAACGACGATAAAGTAATAAAAATCATCCCACCCCAACACAATAAAACCGTGATAATTTTCCCTCACTAGCCCCCTTCCTAGAAGGCATTCTAAAATATCGGGAGAGTAATAATACCCAACAACCCGTCATCACAATGATATTTAATAATACCAACAAGTCATACCAACAAGAATAATTAGTGAACGTATAAAACTATGCATGATAGTCTAATTCAATTAAATCTTTGTTGAATTGTTGGTATTATTAAATATCATTTAACTTCCAACTTCCAGTTATAATTACTTGTTCCTATAACGATCGAGGTACAAGACTCATGGACTAATGATCAAACATCTCCCTACTTCTAACCTTATGCTAAGTTTCATGTGTGGGATGTCTCGCAAAGCAAAATCCAAATAAGGAACCCCCCGATACACTACTACCTAGCATTGTCAGGTATCGAAATTCGTTGGGCCCTCCATCCATAACATGTACCCCTATATTCTGTCGTTTGACAGAAAAGCTACATCTCATCCCGCAATTGTACTAAAACAAAGAACTTTTCACCAATTGCACTATCGTTCAATATTGGTGGTAATCACATTCCATAAACCTCGTACGTATACAATCGGGACTCTTGAAATCCTACCCCAAACATACGAATATAAATATTAATTTCCACCTCTTTAAAGCATGAAGCACCTTATACTCTTGACTCACTTGAGTCTACATTGTATAAGTGCTCATCCAGTTTGGAAATAGTGACAAAATTGTGTCCTTTCCTTAGATACCAAAAAGCCTCAAACACTTCAATTCAATTCATTCCTCTTGTTTGGATGTTCAAAGCTATATTCACAAGCACTTACACACATTAGGACTGCATTCATGGGTCATATATTGCTAAATTGTTTGTATGAGTGTTTGTGTGTGTTAATTTCCCTTAAACACCTTTTTAATATTTTTTTGGGGAATTTTTAATGTTTTTTAAAACAATTTTCTCTTAATTAAAATTGGAATTAAAAACTTCTGGGGTCATTCTCTAATTTTCGGTTGTTGGTTTTATCCCTGAAAAGTTCACTTGGGTAGAAACCAAAAGCGCTAGAGACATTAGTGTGTGTTTGTAATTAGTTTGGGAAGCGCATTTGTGGTCCGTTGTTTGCCCTACACTTGTTTACCTCCTATTGGTTAGTTGTGTGTTTCTTTCAAGAGACAAAATCGGTGTTTATTAATAGCCCTTGGATTCAGCTTATCAATGCCCTGCATGCGTCCTTGTCCCAATCCCTGTGAACCTCTCTTAGCCAATCAGAAAGCATTTAACCAACCACTTATCTTTAACCGTTGGATATAAGTCAATATGGCAAGACTTAATTTAGCCATTGATTTTGAACCCCCTTCTCGATCCTTCTCAGCCCTGTATTTAAGGAGGCCAACCGTCAGCCTTTGAGAAGTTTTTGTCACTTCGTCATTCCAAGTGAGAAGATAGAAGAGAGAGTAGAGAGAGAAGAGAGAAGAGAGAGAAACCAAAAAGTTAGAAACCTTAACCCTAAATCGTCCAAACACCTCTTCAAACCCTAACCCCTTTACCAAAAACAAGCATACACCAAACACAACCTTGAGTGTTTGAGAGTTTCTAAGTGTTGGTTTGAAATTTGTTTCGTGCTGTAACCTCTTCGCTTTAAGATCTTGTGTCCAACTTAAACATTAGGGTAGATCTGTATTTTTGCTTTATAGAAATCGTAGATCTAGTCTTTTTATGTTATATTACACCTAGATCTTCATTTATAGTTTCTCATCTTGAGAAATCTTTTGTTGATTATTTTCTGTAAATGTTTTCATCTTCAAAATCAACAAAATCATTTTATGTTTCTAGTTCTTTTGAAACAAGACCTTTGTCCTATTTGGAATCACACTTGGCGGTTTTCAATTTCAAAAACATTTTTAAAACCCTGAAATTAATTAAGATCTTGAAACGTCTTCTGAGCAAGATAGTCGTGGATTCTGGGTTCTTTTTAAAGGTCAAATAAGGTTTAAGTTTCCTAAGAAGAGAGAAACTGAAAATCACAGCATATAAATCTAATTTGTAATTTGCTAGGACTGTTTGTAAAAATAAGCGTGAGTGTGTGAATAAATGTGTTAGATCACCATCACAAACACTTACACACTACAAAACTTAAATTGTTGGTAATAAGATCTTGAAACAAGAGTCGATGTAATGACTGGAACAAAGTGGAAGTTAGAAAACTTGGAGAACCACATCAGCAATCAGAACTGCAGAAAAGTTACAAGGACACCAGTGGGTACATTCCTAAACTTGTATAGGACTCATTTGTGTGCATGTGTGTTATATAGTTTTTAATTTATATATTTTGTTTTAGTGGATTTTTTTGGTTTGTGACTTAGAAGTCACCGTGAATGTTTCCTCATTTGGGTGAGGTCTTACCATGTTAAAAATCTCTTGTCATTAATCTTTCTACATCTCCTCATCTCATTCTTGCTGATGTGCTGTTTTAATCTTTTAAGTTTTGTTTTTTTCAAAACGTGTTACAAATCTTAAACTGATCTCGTGTATATTTTATTAAACACTTCTTGTGATTAAAACGCATTTGATTTAAAGAAAAGAGTTTCTTCAAAAAATAGTTTGGAGTTACTTAAATAGTTTAATCTTATATTAAACGGCTTTAGTAATAGTTTTTCAATTGGTATCAGAGCTTTGGAAATATTTTTAAAAGATCTTGTGTTTCTGAAATTGTTTTCTTAAAATCAAAACAATGGACGAGAAAAATGAAAGATGTGGTAACTTGACCAGACCCCCACTCTTTGATGGAAACAACTTTACTTACTGGAAGGTAAGAATGATTGCTTTCATACAAAGAACCTTGGGAGATGATGTCTGGGATATTTTTGAAAATGGATACACTTATCCTACTAAACCAGCCACTGATGGAAGTAATGAAAGGATTAAGAAAGCATTAAGTGAATTCACTCAAGAAGAGAAGCAAACTTCTTGAAACAGTAACAAAGGCAAGAACGCCATCTTTATGTCCATAAATGAACATGAGTTCAAAAGGATCTCATCTTGTACCACTTATAAGGAAGCTTGGGATACACTGATCACTGCACATGAAGGTGACACTAGAGTTAAGGCTGCTAAAACTCAAATGCTTGTCCAGCAGTATAACTCCTTAATTATGTCAGATTCTGAATCCTTTGATGATTTTTACATGAAATTAACTGACATTGTGACCAAAATGCATGCTAATGGGATAACATATGACAGACATGAAATTTTATCTAAAATTCTAAAATCATTGCCACAGAAATTTGATAACAAAAGATATGCTATTGAGGAAATGTGTGATCAAAATCTCACTCCTGAATTACTCAGTTGTAAACTACGAATTGTGGAAATGGAATTAGAATTTAAGAAACAAATTACCCAGCCCCATAGTAAAGAGACTAGTTCCAACTTGAGTTTTTCCTCTAAGTTGATGAAACCTGAGATCACTATTCCCACTAATGATTCTGATGAGGAATGTGATATAGATAGTTTGGATAATCAAATTGCCTTGACATCAAAACAGTTTAAGAAGATTGTCAAATTTGGAAATAAATTGGCAAATAGACAAGGCAAGCCAAATTATCCAACTCAGTTTAACTACAAACCTCATGAGAAAGGTCAAGACAAACATCACAAGGACATGAGATCGAAAAAATACTTCAAGAACATTGAATGTTTTAGATGTGGAAAACTAGGACACATAGCACAAGACTGTAGAGTGAAACTGAACACTTCCAATAAACATACTAGGGACAACATTTGCAAAACATGGGATGATTCAAATGATTCTGAAAATGAGGAACCTGAATCTTCTAATGTTTTTTATCCTTGCATGTCTTTCTTTGATAAGATAATCTACAATGATGATATGCCTATGTATGAGAATGATGATAATAGCTCTACTTCTATTGTTATGAATCATGCTTCTACTGATTTAGATGCTTTAATTTCTGAGAATGTTTCTAATTTTGCCACGGGGTGTGTGAGTTAAAGGGAATGCAATAATGACGATGTCAATGGGTGCATGAGTTTAACAATTGAATCCTTAGGGGTCACTTCACACACTACACTTAGTGACTCAGACGCTGAAAACCTCCCTGATATTCACACACTTTATGCGAAAACACTTAAGAAAAGCACTAGACTAGAGAAGATAGTGAAAGATCTCACTAAGAAATTGGAAGACTTAAGTCTGATGGTTAAACTTAACGCTGAAGAGTATACTACCCAATGTCTAACTCATGAAAATGAAGTAAAAATTTTTGATCAAAAATTGAAAAATTTGATTGAAGAAAATGAAACTCTGGAGAAAAAATATAAAGGGAAATTATTAGAATTGGAACAATCCAAAGATAAGACAACAACAGTTTTAAAAAAAAATTCTAAATTTGAAAATAATTCAAATTGTTTTGATGGTTTTGTTGCTGATTCTAAAACCAATTCTGATGATCGAACTGGAATAGGGTTTTGTCCCAATTTGAAAACTCAAACTAAAATTTTTGAACCAATTAAGTTTGTGTCATGAGGCAAAAGACCTATAGAAACTTTCCACACTTTCATTCTCTGAAAAATGAGTTTGATAAAAAACAATCAAAGTTTGATATTGGGGAATCAAGTTACTCTAAGTGTGAAAGTCCACTTAAGACTAAATATGTCTGCCCCGCGATTAGGAAAAGTGATTTTTCCTTTCAAACTGTATTTCCTAGGAATAAGGTTCAACCCCAAAATTCCATGAAGCCTGTAACACCCCGCATTTTTCATGCATTAAATATGTAATTAATTTGGGAATTAAAAATTACTTGTGAGACATAATTTTAATTGAATTAATTAGGGAAATTTTATTTAAATATTAATCGGGGAGTGAATGGTTAATATTTACGGGAATTTATTTACTAAGAGAATAGTAATCAATTATTTAAGTCATTTCGAGTATTAATGACAGGGTATGCACTTATCTCAATCGGGAGAAGGGGGTGGGGGGATAAGTATTTTTATAAATTAATTCAGATGCCAATTCTGAGTGTACGGTTGAGTTCGGATGGGCCGAGATAGTCGGAAAAGTGTACCCGGGGGTAGTAAACGGGTCACGGGGCATTTTTAGACATAGTTGGGCCCACACGGGGGCAATTGGGTCATTTAGGCTTGGCCCATTAGGCAAAAAACGGGATTTAGGTTAATTGTTAAGTTAGGAGAAGAAAGGAAACGACTGATAGAGTTTTAGAAAAAGGCTAAGTGAATTAAGGAACCCTAATAGAGTTAAAGGCAGTTTTGGGATCACTAGAGAGCCAACAAGGATCATCTTCAACCTTAGAATTCATCTCTGATTCAAACACTACGAAACCTAAGGCAAGTGGATAACTTGCAATAGTATTGAATCTGTTTTTCAATTCATATTCATGTGATGTGTTTGATCAAAATTCGTTTTGGGTGTTCATGGCATAAACATGAGGTTTTGAAAATAATAATCTGATTTACGAATTTGAATGAGGATTATTGTAGATATCTGATATTATAAATTGATACATATCTGGTAGGATGATATCTGGATAATTAGAAACGAATTTGGTGAAGGGATTTGGGATGTAAATGGGTAAGGAATTAAAGATGAATATTTCCCCAAATTCAGAAATTGTAGTTAATGGACGAATTAATAACGTTGGAGGGCATTCTGGAGGTCCATAATAAGGTTCCTAACTTGTATTATTGTTAAGAAGGCTTGAGATTGCTGGTAAAAGGAGTTAGGGTTTTATGAAACTCGTCCATGGCAGAATCTGTCTTCGTGAAGAAGACGAAGACCTGCTCGATCGATCGCTTGAAGGTCTGGGGTCGATCGATCGATGGTCGGCAGATTTTGACAGTTCACCCAGTATTCTTTTATATGAAGAAAATTTTAATTTAATCTTTTTCATGAATTAATTTGGTGAGAAATTTATACATGGGTTTTAAATCTAATTAATGGTGAATAAAGTTAATTTAGAATTTGGAGACGACTTAGTGTGACATCATAATTTAAATTTGTTGGGTTTGGGAGAAATTAGGTGTGACACACTAAGGTTGAATTTTTGGGAAGGTGTTCGAAAGGATTAAATATAGATGTAGTGAACAAGTCCGGGGATAACGGTTGAGGAATACCGAGAGATAAATCATATTTAGGTAAAGGCTAAATAATTCGGGAGTCTGGAATTTAGACTCGGGTGAGGTTAATTCGGACTACGACAGTAAGTTAAATTTTATGGTGGGGGCGACACCAAAGGTGACTTAATTAATTAATGTGCGAATTAATTAATAATTAGAGTTGGACCATAAACTCTTAATAAATTAAATAGGCTTATGTTACGGATTTTGTACATGGTGTTGCCGGGACATTTTATATATATATATATATATACGGAGTGTGATAGTATATATATATATATATAGTGTGTGTGTGTGTGCATTAATATCAGTGATTGAATAGTATTAGTATATACTCTAGTGCTATAGGGGGAGGTTGCGCGTAGTGGATGAATTCCCTAGCTTGAGGAGTAGGGCAAGTATAATCCCAGGTCATAGCGTTCGTTATATGGGTGAGGGGCATCTCACTTTCAGGGAAGGAATATGACCGCCTGCAATTCGTATGTTAAACTAAGTTAGTGAGCGAATATAACTTGGATAACTAGGTTGTGTGAATACACCTAGTGGGATAGCACTTGGGAAAATTTATATTTTGTGAGTATTTTTACTGGGTCGAAAGTTTGTATTAAATGTTATTTCAGTATGTTTGTGAATACTGTAATATGATTAAATGTATAATTAGGTAAATAGTTATATATTGGATAATTAATACATAGTGAAAAACGTATTATGTGCATAACAGGTGTGAATGTTATATGAAATTAAAAAGGGTAATAATTTAATTAAGTTTGACGTTTATAATAACTTAAAATCATGAATTAAGGCATACTCGGTTAGAGTAGGTAAATTTCAAGGGTTAAAATAAGTATTGGGTCAGGAGCGTAGGACCTAGTAAATTAAATGGAAGCGTTAGTAGTGCACATTAGAGGAGGGGTGAGGAAGTCCTCAAGAGAGTGCGACACTAACTAAAATATGAAGAGCATACATATTTATTTATTACTGCAAGTTAATCATTTGTTAAATGTTTTCAAATGTTTTTGGGTACTAACCCTTGCTATAAAAAAATTTAAAAACCTTTTAGGTGTCCAGCCATAGGGACGCCAGGCTTGACTCTATTCCAGGTATCTTTTGCTGCAGCACATGTGGATGTTGCGGGGTTTTTGATAGATGCCTCCTTCTTTCATTCGTGTAGAGACTCTCTAGTAGTTATCTGAGCTTGTCGCTCACAGTTCATTTATCAGTATTAGACTTGTTGAGATTTTCTTCTTATCTTTACTTGTATTGGATATTTGGACCGATGGTTTATTCGATTAAGTATTTTATTTGTGGATGGTTATTTTAGTTAACCGTGATTGTGTATTATTTTATGTTCCTCATGAGTTTTATTTAATTAATTGAAAGATAAAAATTGGCACCAGTCTACTTTTCTCACTTAGGTGGTTAGTAATTAAAAAGACGACAGTGATGCTAAGAATGGACCAACTGAGAAACCTTTTCTAACTTGATTTAGGACTGATCACCCGGGATTAATTAGGTGGGGTGTCACAGATGGTATCAGAGCATCAGATTTTAGTGTCCTTAGGATCTGTGCGGCTTTCTGCGTTTCAGCGTAGCACTCGTTTGTTGTAGAGCCCTATTATTAGGACTGTTGATTCATTTTCCGCTTGTGAGATATCGTATTTCTGCTGTGAATATTTTTGTGTAAATTGTGTACTTATGCGATTTAATCTATTTCAGATGCCACCGAGGAGACTGAGAGCGGAGAGGGTTGAGGCTAGGGATGAAATCAGGGAGGTTCACCAGGAGCCACATGTACCGCCACCACCACCCCCGCCCGAGTTGATTTCCACTACTCAGGTGGCAGTGATAGTGGCCCAGGTGGTCTAAACAACAATGAGAGCTATGGCAGCTCACTTTCCACAGCCCCAGGCGCCACCTCCAGTGGCACTAGCAGTTCAGGCTCCAGTGGGGCCACCATATTGGCAGAGAGTTAGGGAGACCTTTCAGAAGGGTCACCCACCCGAGTTCCAGGGTAGCATAGATGTGATAGAGGCTTGTGACTGGAATAAGAACATTCAGCGCCATCTGCACATGCTAGAGTGTACCGAGGTACAGAAATAGATGATTGCTACCTTTCGTCTGTCGGGGGCAGCCTTACAGTGGTGGGAGTCAGTTACCACCGCCGAGGAGCGAGACTTGATGCCAATAGAAGAGTTTTGGGTGCGGTTCGACCGCAAATACTTTCCACCAGCAGTAGAGACTGAGATGAGAAAGAAATTCAGTGATTTAGTTCAGGGTGACCGATCAGTGGCAGACTACGAGGAAGAGTTCACCCGTTTGTTAAACTTTATGCCAAATGAGGTGAGCGATGTGGAACGGAAGAAATTGAGGTTTATGGACGGTTTAGCCTGGAGAATCAGGCAACACTTGATTGGGAATCCGATGTTAGTGATGTATACAGACGTAGTTAATGTCGCACTTGTACACTGCTAGGATCATCGCTTCCATACGAAGGGGAGCAAGAGAACAGGGGAGCCGAGTCAACAGGGCAAGGCCATTACTAGTAGTGACACAAGTGGTGCTCAGCAGCAGGCAGGCAGTCACCAAGGGAATCAGGCTAAGAAGTTTAAACCTAGTGGGTTCCGACCGGGTGGACAGGGGTTCAGGTAGGGGCAGCCGAGCCCGAATTAGCAGCAGCAGGTTCCTCAGGGCCAAGGGAACAATGGGGGAGGCCAGCAGGGCCAGAGTCAGCCGCGTCAGGGCCAACGATAGTGGGATGGTCAGAAACGTTGTTTTGTCTGTGGCCAACCAGGGAATTTTAAGAGGGAGTGACCACAGAGGGGTAGAGGTCAACAGCAGGAGGCCCAACAGGGTCAACAGGGACAATTACCGCCAGCAGTAATAGCAGCCCCACCTGCCCCACCTCAGCAGGGGCAGATGCACTACGGACGTGTGTATAACGTCCAGGATGTTCCCAATCCCCCGGCGCAGCAAGCACCGCCAGAAGTTGAGGGTATGTTTCTCATTCATGGTTATGAGGGTAGTATTCTTTTTGATATGGGAGCATCACATTCATTCATTAAATTAAATTTTGCTAAACGGGCCGGACTACTAGAGACCGCGGGTAGTCTTCAGATGTGTGTAGAGTTTCCAGTAGGCAGCGGGGATACGATTCACTCGATTTGTCGGGGTGTGGACATTTTGATTGGGAGACTTAGTTTAGCTGTGGACCTCTTAGTGTTGGATATGGAAGGGTACGATGTCATTTTAGGTATGGATTGGTTGACAGGTTATCGGGCGACGGTGGATTGCTATGAGAGGACCATCGTGTTCTCCATTCCAGGGCAGGAAATGTTTTTGATAGCAATGCCGCTACCTGAGGGAGGGTCACGCACACACTTGTATTACATTTAGGAGGAAACCTCACAGGAGGTGGCTATTCCATTGGACTCAATCCCTGTGGTGAGAGACTTTAAGGATGTGTTTCAGGAGATACCAGGATTGCCACCTAGTAGGGAAATCGAATTTGTGATCGATTTAGCACCGGGGACGAGGCCGATTGCTCGGGACCCATACCGTATGGCCCCTTCAGAGATGCGTGAGTTGAGGGAGCAAATTCAGCAGCTGCTGGGGCAGGGTTTTATTCGACGAAGTACATCATCGTGGGGTGCACCGGTGTTGTTTGTGAAAAAGCGAGATGGCTCACTATGGTTATGCGTGGACTATAGAGAGATGAATAAGGCCACGATACGGAATAAGTATCTGTTGCCTAGGATTGACGACCTATTTGACCAGTTGAGAGGGGCGTATTATTTCTTTAAGGTTGACTTGAGGTCAGGGTATCATCAACTACGTATCCGAGAGGAGGATGTTCCGAAGATCGCTTTCCTGTCACGGTATGGATCTTACGAGTTCAGGGTAATGCCATTCAGGCTCACAAATGCACCAGCAGTGTTCATGGACCTCATGAACAGTGTCTTTAGGGAGTTTCTCGATCAGTTTTTTATCGTGTTCATTGATGACATCCTGATCTACTCGCGTATCGAAGAGGAGGTTGCAGACATTACGGTATCACCAGCTCTATGCCAAATTCGATAAGTGTGGATTTTGGCTATGGGAGGTTCAGTTTCTTGGCCACGTGGTGTCAGACCGGGGTATTGCGGTGGATCCAAGTAAAGTATTGGCGATGATGGAGTGGGGACAACCCACGACACCGACAGAAGTGCGCAGTTTTTTGGGGTTGGCCGATTATTACAGACGGTTCATCAAAGGATTCTTAAAGATTGCGGTCCCTTTGACGAATCTTACTCGAAAAGGGGTACCTTTCACTTGGAATGATCATTGTCAATTAGCCTTCGATGAGTTAAAGGACAAGTTGCCATCTGCACCCATGCTTGCATTGCCGAAAGGAGGATTAGAGTATCGGGTGTACACTGGCGCATCCTTACAGGGACTTGGGGGTGTGCTTCAGAAGGAGGAAAGGGCTATAGCTTATGCGTCCAGGAAGCTAAAGCCCCACGAGAGGAATTACCCCACTCACGACTGGAGTTAGCATCATTCATTTTTGCTTTGAGGATATGGAGACATTATCTCCTGCGGGAGCAGTTCACGCTATTCACGGATCAAAAATCACTTCAGTATCTCTTCACTCAGAAGGATCTGAATATGAGACAGAGGCGATGGCTAGAATTCATGAAAGACTATCAGTTTGATATTCAGTATCATCCTGGTAAGGCTAATGTGGTGGCAGATGCATTGAGTCGGAGACCGACTGGGGAAATATCAGAAGTCTGGAAAGCGAAGTGGAGAGAACATCGATACGAGGATGATGTAGCCAGGGCTTGCATGTCAGCATTATCCATCACACCCGAGATCATTATACGGGTTGTGAGGGCCCAGGCAGAGGATCAGACCTGCCGGGATAGGGTGAGCCAGTTGCTAGCAGAGGGAGCAAAGGTTTACTCGATCAACTCGGAGGGAGGCTTACGCCATAATGGGAGATTGATTGTGCTAGAGGATGCGGAGTTGAGGCACGTTGTTATGACGGAGTCTCATGGGTCGAGAATCACGGTACATTCCGGTGGGGATAAGATGTATCAAGATATGAGGAGGCAGTATTGGTGGGCAGGGATGAAACGGGACATAGCAGAGTTTGTTTCGAAATGTGCCACATGTTAGCTTGTGAAAGTTGACCATCAGAGACCATCAGGGATGCTACAGCCACTTGAAATTCCTATGTGGAAGTGGGAGAGCATCTCTATGGACTTCATTACAGGGTTACCGACATCGCAGAAGGGTCACGATTCCATATGGGTCATTGTGGATCGGTTGACCAAAGTGGCCCACTTCCTGCCGGTTCGCACAGACTTTGAGACAATGCGTTATGCGCAGCTATTCATAGCAGAGATTGTTAAGCTGCATGATGTACCGATAAATATTGTGTCGGATAGGGACAAGATCTTTGTGGCCCACTTTTGGCAGAGTTTTCAGGAGGCCATGGGCACGGAGTTACGTTTGAGTACAGCCTATCACCCATAGACTGACGGATAGACCGAGAGAGTCAACCAGATGCTGGAAGATATGCTCAGAATGTGCATATTAGACTGTGGGGGAGGTTGGGAGAAGTATCTTCCTCTGTTAGAGTTTGCGTATAACAACTCTTACCAATTCACGATCGGCATGGCACCATTTGAGGCACTATACAGGAGACCTTATCGTTCACCTGCTTGTTGGTTAGAGGTGGGGGATAATAAACTATTGGGTCCAGAGATTGTGCAGGAGACATCTTCCAAGATAGAACTGATCCGAGGGAGGATTCGGATAGCTCAGGATAGGCAGAAAAGTTACGCTGATGCTTCACGGAGACATGTGGAGTTAGAGGTTGGGGATCAGGTATTGGTCCAGGTGTCCCCTATGAAAGGGGTGATGAGGTTCGGCAAGAAGGGTAAGCTAGCACCGAGGTACGTGGGACCTTTTCCTATTATCGAGAGGGTGGGGCCTGTAGCCTACAGGCTGGGATTGCCGGAGCACCTTCAGCGAATACACGACGTGTTCCATGTGGCATCGCTGAAGAAATATCGTAGGAGCGAGAGGGCCTTCTATCACATTCCACTCGAAGAAATTGATTTACAGCCAGACATATCATATGAGGAGAGGCCGGTGGCTATTCTAGACCGTAGCGAACGGAAATTACGATCCAAGGTTGTTCCATTGGTTAGAGTACAGTGGGGCCATCACAACATTGATGAGTCTACCTGGGAGCGGGAGCAGGATATGAGGGAGCAATATCCAGAGCTTTTCAACACAGGTATGACCTAATTTCGGGGATGAAATTCCTTTGTAAGGGGGTGAGTATGTAACACCCCGCATTTTTCAGGCATTAAATATGTAATTAATTCGGGAAATGAAAATTACTTGTGAGACATAATTTTAATTGAATTAATTAGGGAAATTTTATTTAAATATTAATCGGGGAGTGAATGGTTAATATTTACTGGAATTTATTTACTAAGTTAATTGTAATCAATTATTAAAGTCATTTCGAGTATTAATGACAGGGTATGCACTTATCTCAACCGGGAGTCGGTATAGACTAAAGGGGTGGGGGATAAGTATTTTTATAAATTAATTCGGATGCCAATTCTGAGTGTACGGTTGAGTCCGGATGGGCCGAGATAGTCGAAAAAGTGTACCCGGGGGTAGTAAACAGGTCACGGGGCATTTTTAGACATAGTCGGGTCTACACGGGGGCAATTGGGTCATTTGGGCTTGGCCCATTAGGCAAAAAATGGGATTTAGGTTAATTGTTAAGTTAGGAGAAGAAAGGAAATGGCTGATAGATTTTTGAAAAAGGCTAAGTGTATTAAGGAACCCTAATAGCAGTTAAAGGCAGTTTTGGGATCACTAGAGAGCCAACAAGGATCATCTTCATCCTTGGAATTCATCTCCGAATCAGACACTACGAAACTTAAGGCAAGTGGATAACTTGCAATAGTATTGAATCTGTTTTTCAATTCATATTCATGTGATGTGTTTGATCAAAATTCATTTTGGGTGTTCATGGCATAAACATGAGGTTTTGAAAATAATAATTTGATTTACGAATTTAAATGAGGATTCTTGAAGAAATCTGATATTATAAATTGATACATATCTGGTAAGATGATATCTGGATAATTAGAAACGAATTTGGTGAAGGGATTTGGGATGTAAATGGGTAAAGAATTAAAGATGAATATTCCCCAAATTCAGAAATTGTAGTTAATGGACGAATTAATAACGTTAGAGGGCATTCTGGAGGTCCCTAATAAGGTTCCTAACTTGTATTATTGTTAAGAAGGCTTGAGATTGCTGGTAGAAGGAGTTAGGGTTTTATGAAACTCGTCCATGGAAAAATCTGTCTTCGCGAAGAAGACGAAGACCTGCTCGATCGATCGATCGAAGGTCTGGGGTCGATCGATCGATGGTCGGCAGATTTTGACAGTTCGCCCAGTTTCCTTTTATATGTAGAAAATTTTAATTTAATCTTTTTCCATGAATTAATTTGGTGAGAAATTTATACATGGGTTTTAAATCTAATTAATGGTGAATAAAGTTAATTTAGAATTTGGAGACGACTTAGTGTGACATCATAATTTAAATTTGTTGGGTTTTGTAGAAATTAGGTGTGACACACTAAGGTTGAATTTTTGGGAAGGTGTTCGAAAGGATTAAATATATATGTATTGAACAAGTCCGGGGATAACGGTTGAGGAATACCGAGAGATAAATCTTATTTAGGTAAAGGCTAAGTAATTTGGGAGTCGGGAATTTAAGCTCGGGTGAGGTTAATTCAAACTACGAGAGTAAGTCCAATTTTATGGTGGGGGCGACACCAAAGGTGACTTAATTAATTAATGTGCGAATTAATTAATAATTAGAGTTGGACCATAAACTCTTAATAAATTAAATAGGCTTATGTTACGGATTTTGTACATAGTGTAGCCGGGACATTTTATATATATATATATATATATAGTGTGTGTGTGCATTAATATCAGTGATTGAATATTATTAGTATATACTCTGTTGCTATAGGGGGAGGTTGCGCGTAGTGGATGAATCCCTTAGCTTGAGGAGTAGGGCGAGTATAATCCCTATAATCCCAGGTCATAGCGTCCATTATATGGGTGAGGGGCATCTCACTTTCAGGGAAGGAATATGACCGCCTCCAATTCGTAAGTTAAACTAAGTTAGTGAGCGAATCTAGCTTGGATAACTAGGTTATGTGAATACACCTAGTGGGATAGCACTTGGAAAATTTTATATTTTGTGAGTATTTTTACTCGGTCGAAAGTTTGTATTAAATGTTATTTCAGTATGTTTGTGAATACTGTAATATGATTAAATACATAATTAGGTAAATAACTATATATGGGATAATTAATACATAGTGAAAAACGTATTATGTGCATAACAGGGGTGAATGTTATATGAAATTAAAAAGGGTAATGATTTAATTAAGTTTGACGTTAATAATAACTTAAAAATCATGAATTAAGGCATACTCGGTTAGAGTAGGTAAATTTCAAGGGTTAAAATAAGTATTGGGTCAGGAGCGTAGGACCTAGTAAATTAAATGGAAGCGTTAGTAGTGCACATTAGAGGAGAGGTGAGGAAGTCCTCAAGAGAGTGCGGCACTAACTAAAATATGAAGAGCATGCATATTTATTTATTACTGCAAGTTAATCATTTGTTAAATGTTTTCAAATGTTTTTGGGTTCTAACCCTTGCTATAAAAAAATTTAAAAACCTTTTAGGTGTCCCGCCACAGGGACGCCAGGCTTGACTCTATTCCAGGTATCTTTTGCTGCAGCACATGTGGATGTTGCGAGGTTTTTGATAGACGCCTCCTTCTTTCATTCATGTAGATACTATCTAGTAGTTATCTCAGCTTGTCGCTCACAGTTCATTTATCACTATTAGACTTGTTGAGATTTTCTTCTTATCTTTACTTGTCTTGGATATTTGGACCGATGGTTTATTCGGTTAAGTATTTTATTTGTGGATGGTTATTTTAGTTAATTGTGATTGTGTATTATTTTATGTTCCGCATGAGTTTTATTTAATTAATTGAAAGATAAAAATTGGCACCAGTCTACTTTTCTCACTTAGGTGGTTAGTAATTAAAAAGACGACAATGATGCTAAGAATGGACCAACTGAGAAACCTTTTCTAACTTGATTTAGGACTGATCACCCGGGATTAATTAGGCAGGGTGTCACAAAGCCTATGTTTAGAGACTTTTCTAAAGAGATACCATCTTCGAGCAATCTATATTGCTCTTACTTTGATTTACATGGTCATTCTTTTGAAGGATACTACTCTAGACGTTTAGTCAACCCTGTCTATAATACTCTTGTGTACCAAAACTTTAACTATTCTAGGAGAAGCCGTAACAATTATGTTCTTCCTAGACAACAAGACAAAAACAATAACTATAGAAAGATAAAGACCAAACCTAGAAGATCATTTTCAAGAAGGATTCCTAGACAGTTTCCTAAGCCAAATGCTCATGTTGATCATAAAATTCAACCTCATGCACACAACATTTTTCAACAGAAATCCAATGCTTGCAAATTTTATCAATTGAGAGCAAATAAGCGCAAAATGAAAACAAGAGCTGTTTGGGTTAGCAAAGATGAGCTATTACCCCAAATGAAGTGTAATATTGTTATTACTGCTTTAAAAGCTGAACACACTCCCTCTGGATGGTATTTAGACTCTGGATGTTCAAAACACATGACTGGGGATGACACTAAACTTTCAAACAAAACCAACTTTGCTGGAGGAAAAGTTATTTTTGGTGATGGTGTTTCATCTTAAATCATTGGTAAAGGAACACTCCAAGAAGAAGGATTACCTTTACTTGAAAATGTTCTTCTAGTAAAAGGTCTTAAGGCTAACCTACTTAGTATCTCGCAATTTTGTGAATCAAATCATGGTTTCACCTTTTCAAAGAATAATTGAAAAATTTTAAATAAAAAAGGTGAGTGCATTATTACAGGATTCAGGACTCCGAACAATTGTTATACTGTTCAAAACAGTGCTAAGGTCTGTAACATTGCCAAAATGGATGACAATGAGATATGGCATAATCGTATGGGTCACATAAATTATGAAAACCTTAGTAGACTGTCTTCTCAAGAAATAGTTAAAGGTATTCCTAAGATCAAACTGTCTAAGTATGAAATTGGAAAATCCGTAGATCCAAATTTATATCGCATTATGATAGGAACCTTGATATACCTTACTGCCTCGCATCCTGATATCATGTATGCTGTTTGTGTGTGCATGTTATCAAAACAATCCTAAAGAGATCCAGTTAACTTGTGTTAAAAGAATTATAAAATACATTAAAGGCACTCTAAATTTAAGACTTTGGTACACCAATGATACGCCTAACACTATAATAGGATACACTGATGTCGATTGGGAAGGGTGTACTCATGATAGTAAGAGAACCTCAGGCGCATGTTACTATATTGGTAATAACTTGGTAGGTTGGAGTAGTAAGAAACAAAATTGCACTTCTTAATCAACAACTGAATCTAAATACATAGCCGCTGGAAGCTGCTGTGCCCAATTACTTTCGATTAAGCAAATTCTAAGTGATTATGGTATTAAAGAGGAACAATTACATCTCTATTGTGATAATCAAAGCGCGATCAATATCTCTAAAAATCCTGTTCAACACTCGCGAACAAAACATATAAAAATTAGGCATCACTTTATACGCGAATTAGTTGAGACTAAGGAATTAGAAATCAATTATCTTCCTATTGATTTGCAACTCGCAGATATGTTTACCAAACCTTTGGATTACAATAGGTTTATTTCTTTACGTAAATCGATAGGAATGGTTTGTGCTAATTAAACTCTTTAGCTTACATATTTTCTCCCTTTGTCCATTTGAGACAAAATGAGGGAGAAATTTAAGTCTTATGATAGTTCATTTATTTTGTACATATTCTAAAATAATTGATCTTAGTGATTATTTGCAGGATTCTGTTCAAGTTATTCTCAACTATTGTAATAGGGTAATGAATTGTAATAAGTTGAGTTATGTAATCTTCTTTTCTAGGAAATGGCTAGATAGACTTTTTGTATAGGAATAGGTTTTTCCTTTTCTTTTTGTTTCCCTAGGAGTCCAAGATGACTCAAAGGAGTCATATTTCCAAAGGGGGAGATTGAAGGACCTTATACTCTTGACTCACTTGAGTCTACATTGTATAAGTGCTCATCTAGTTTGGAAATAGTGACAAAATTGTGTCCCTTACCTCAATACCAAAAATCCTTAAACACTTCAATTCAATTCATTCCTCTTGTTTGGATGTTCAAAGGTATATTCACAAGCACTCACACACATTAGGACAGCATTCATGGGTCATATATTGCTAAATTGTTTGTAATATATTTCCCTTAAAAACCTTTTTAATATTTTTTTGGGGAATTTTTAATGTTTTTTAAAACAATTTTCTCTTAATTAAAATTGGAATTAAAAACTTCTGGGATCATTCTCTAATTTTTGGTTGTGGATTTTATCCCTTAAAAGTTCACTTGGATAGAAACCAAAAGCGTTGTAGACATGGGTTTGTTTGTAATTAGTTTGGGACGCGAATTTGTGATCCGTTGTTTGCCCTACACTTGTTTTCCTCCTATTGGTTGGTTGTGTGTTTCTTTTAAGAGACAAAATCGGTGTTTATTAACAGCCCTCGGATTGATCTTATCAATGCCCTACATGCATCCTTTTCCCAATCCATGTGAACCTCTCTTAGCCAATCAGACATCTTTTAACCAATCGTTTATCTTTAACCGTTGAATGGAAGTCAATATGGCAAGACTTAATCTCAACCATTGATTTTGAACCCCCTTCTCGATCCTTCTCAGCCTTGTATTTAAGGAGGTCAACCCTCAGCCTTTGAGAAGTTTTTTCCACTTCGTCATTCCAAGTGAGAAGAGAGAAGAGGGAGTAGAGAGAGAAGAGAGAAGAGAGAAGAGAGAAGAGAGAAGAGAGAAGAGAGAGAGAAACCACAGAGTTAGAAACCCTAACCTTAAATCGTCCAAACACCTCTTCAAACCCTAACCCCTTTACCAAAAATAAGCATACACTAAACACAACCTTGAGTGTTTGAGAGTTTCTGAGTGTTGGTTTGAAAGTTGTTTCGTGCTGTAACCTCTTCACTTTAAGATCTTGTGTCCAACTTAAACATTAGGGTATATCTGTATTTTTTCTTTATATAAATCATAGATCTAGTCTTTTTATGTTATATTACACCTCGATATGCATTTATAGTTTCTCATCTTGAGAAATATTTTGTTGATTATTTTCTGTAAATGTTTTCATCTTCAAAATCAATAAAATCATTTTATGTTTCTAGTTCTTTTGAAACAACACCTTTGACCTAGTTGGAATCACACTTGGCAGTTTTCAATTTCAAAAACATTTTCAAAACCCTGAAATTGATTAAGATCTTGAAACATCTTCTAAGCAAGATAGGCGTGGATTCTGGGTTCTTTTTAAAGGTCAAATAAGGTTTAAGTTTCCTAAGAAGAGAGAAACTAAAAATCACAGCCTATAGATCAAATTTGTAATTTGCTAGGACTGTTTGTAAAAATAAGCGTGAGTGTGTGCATTCATGTGTTAGATCACCATCACAAACACTTACACACTATAACACTGAAAGTGTTGGTAATAAGATCTTGAAACAAGAGTCGACGTAAAGACTGGAACAAAGTGGAAGTTAGCAAATTGGGAGAACCACATCAGCAATTCGAACTGGAGAAAAGTTAAAAGGACACCAGTGGGTACATTCCTAAACTTGTATAGGACTGATTTGTGTGCATGTGTGTTATATAGTTTGTAACTGATATATTTTGTTTTAGTGGATTTTTTTTGGTTTGTGACTTAGAAGTCACCATGGATGTTTCCTGAGTTGGGTGTGGTTTTACCACATTAAAAATCTCTTGTCATTAATCTTTCTACATCTCCTCATCTCATTCTTGCTGGTTTGCTGATTTAATCTTTTAAGTTTTGTTTTTGTCAAAGCTTGTTACAAATCTTAAACTGATCTCGTGTATGTTTTATTAAAAACTTCTTGTGGTTAAAATGCATTTTATATGAAGAAAAGAGTTTCTTCAAAAAACAGTTCGGAGTTACTTCAATAGTTTAATCTTGTATTAAATGGCTTTAGTAACAGTTTTTCAAAGCATAGATATAACAATGCGCTCTTCCTATTACCAAATCTTGAGCATTAAACATAATAATGAGTGAAATATTTTCGCACAACGGTAAACCTAATGCACACTGAATAATAACAACAAAGTCCCTACACACACCAGAATCGAATATCTCGAGACCATTATACCCTCCGAAGCCTCTGTAATATATAATATGTGTGCGAGCCTGACCCTCTCGCAGGTGAGTTCTCGCCAGAACAAAACATGATGCACTATGGAAGTAACCCCGATAGACTTGCAATCACTGCCCACTATCCTTTTAACAATTACTTATAAAACCATAATCTGGATAATATCATACCCATATAACGTATTACTAAGATGAGTAATCTCAAGAAAGTATATAACACTATTAATACACCCATTCATCCTCCGCGAATAACACTAAATATAATCCCGCTACACTAGGGAAAATATTCACATAATAATAACGTTATATATATATGCACCAAACTCGTCTCACATGCGAATCTAGAAATAAACAAAATATAGTTACTGACTCGTGTCACATAAAACACACCTCATCCTCCAAGGGTAAAATTCATATTTCTACCTTTCCAATCACCTAGGCTGCTCAAATGGTTTCCGAACATAACACGCCTGTCCAAACCAAAACAAAAACTACTTTAATCATTTCCCTTTACTAGGTACCATATTCTTGTCCCCTTTACTCGCTTCGGGAAAAATTAACGCATGCGGTTTCACTCTCCACAAAGAACTTCTATGCATAATCCACTTACCACTGGTCATACTGACCATTTTAGGGTTGCTCTTCTCTCGGACTTTGGTAGGCTCGATTCCTGATGGCTACCCCCATTATTCCCTTAGATTTGTTGGCCTAAAGGAACATTCTACTGGCTTCAATAGTCCTTCCTGAGTTCACCATCTCTTGGTAAGAATTCAGCTATCCGAATCATTTAAATGGGTCCCCTTAATGGTTCCCCCTTGTGGTGCTTCACTACCACCATTTTATCCAGTCTTATTCTCTAACTAAATTCTTCGAATCTATTAGCTTCCCACACACAGAAGCATTAACATCTCCATTGGCCAAATACGACATTATCTCCATCTAGATCGACCGTCCAGCAGAATTACCTTTAAGTGTTGTGAACTTTTCTTACGAGTCGATCTACTACTTGAAATCCTCTCCTCCATTTGTACCTACATCCTCCGATACAAGATTCGCTAATCGTTTAGATTCGTATTCACAAATGGACCTCCGTTCGTCCCTCCTATGATGACTTTAGAACAACATTCACATCTTAACCTGAACATCTGATGAAGGAACTTGTGATCAAACTGTACCTAAGATCCTTCTATCGACATAGCATTCCACTTCTAAAAGTGGCGGATGACTCCCACCATTATAACTTCGTTCCGGCGAACCAAGAAAATTTTTACCCCAAATTTTCACTTCTGATTAACCACACTCCGCCATATGGCCAAGCCTTTGGATACATTTTATTCGTTGGTTAACACACATAATTTCTGCGTTTCTAGAATCTCCATCGAGGGTTCCCCTAAACGCTTCGTTCGACTTTTTCCCAGTCATACCACTTTGGGTGAGTCTGATTCGACATCACTTTCGACTATAACAACACCCTGAAATCGTAGGCTACGCCCTAGCCATCTTTATAGTCCTTGCCTCTCGTGCCATAATAGGGGTGACCTCGACTATGGTTATCATCCTCGAATATACTTCATAACCTCACTAAGCCCCGCCCCTCGCTATCCGTCCAACGAACCTCGCCTACCATACTTCATTATTCGAACACGTCCGAATGCAAATAAGATTCACTAATATATACGTGATAGCAGGAGAACGAAATCTCACCAAAGAAATCAACAATCCTAAACATAGGGCTCTATATAAAATAATGCTACACTGGAAGCATAATAAGCTGCACAGATCCTAAAGGACACTAGAACCTGATGCTCTGATACCACCTGTGACACCCCACCTAATTAAATACCGGGTGATCAGTCCTTTATTAAATTTAAATCAAGGTGAACGATTGGTTCATTCTTAGCATCACTTTCATAAAATAATTATTTCTAATTTAAACACCGTAAATAATTAAGCTAAGTGTCAAAACAATTTAAAGTCTCCATTTATATAATTCCATTGTAAAAATATTTTTAAACATAAACAAATTTGAATAATACAAATGATAAAGATACCGATCATCCAACAAACCATGCCAACTAGATTATTAAATCCAAATAATTAACCACAAACCACAGATAGTGTGAGAGATAAAATAATCCCAAATGAAAAGAGAGTACTGAAATGATAGAATTATGAAATCCCTATCAAGTCTAAACAAGTCTAGATGGGCGACACATGCCCTAACTAAAAGAGATAAACATAAGTCTGAGGAACCAAATGAGGAAGCGTCTACTGCAATGACCTGCAACTCCCACACCAGTTGCAGCACGTCCAATCAAATGATTCTACACCTGACGCCCCTGTATCTCAGCACCTATATATATATATATACAAGAGAGAGAAAATAACAGAAGCCGGATCAGAGCCCGAGTGTAAAACACTTTTGAAAATAATTTAGAAAGTATTTAAAATGCTTACCGGCTAATAGAACCACCATGTTTGTACGCGACACTCTCTTGAGAATTCTCACCTCTCATCTAGTTTGCACACCTACCGTACTACTAAATGCCTCATAAGTCTATCTAAGTTCTCTACTAATGATTTTATTTTGAGGAGTCACAAGGCTTTGATACTTAGCTTAGAGATCAATCTCTTCATGATTATTTACGTTATTTAATATATCTCAGTACCGTTATAAAGTTCCCAAATACTTACTATACAATTTGGAGCATTTATTCAATAATTAACTACTTATACGCATAGTAGAAGATTTCCATATATAAGTATATATATTATTCACTCATATAATATGTATATTATTGGCAGCCCACATAATATCTATGGTGCTGACATACTCTGCTATCAAGTCCCCGTATCACTGGTACTAGGGGAAATACTAGTTCGGAATCACTCTCGAACTGTGTTAACACATTACACACAAAATGGAGGCGAAGCATAGTTCCAAGTCACTAAGAGGTCATCACATACCCCTCACGTCTCTTAGGACCGTCTGACTATCATTCTCAGATAGCTTGTACCAAGGAATCCTATGCTCTAGAGTACAAGTCAATATCCCCCACAAAGGTCTTATCGAGATAAGACTGTCCCGACGCAGAAACCTCCATGATAGCAAGTAGCGCGAGTATGATGATTCACAAATATAATATTTAGTATATACACAGAGTCACGCTGCCATAAATATTCACAATTCCAATTTGGTTCGCCCACGACCCAAAATAATATTAATTAACCGTACTTAATAAAATTTTACCCAATCTTTACGCATAAAGAACTCATCTCATTTATTCTTAATTATAATAATTTCGTAATTACTTCTAGTCCCTCTAAGTATTCTATCTTTCTAAAGATCAATTCAGTAGGTACACCCTCTCTAATATACTGGTCTTAGTCAATCACGAATGTCTCAATTCCGTAGTTAACGTACGCACGATTTCTAATATGTATCAAACCCTTGCTAACCCACTGTTACATCCCATATAGCATTTCCTTCAACGGAGTCTAATTAAACCCTACTGGTCCTCTTCATGAACCATTATGCTCTTTAAATAATACCCAAGGGCTCCTACGCATTTTATCTAAATTAAACAAAGAGAGGGAAAACATGAAATTTCCAGGAGGGGTCTATCGATCGAATAAAGGGGTCGATCGATAGATCACGATCGATCGCCATTCTTGGGTCGATCAATCGATCAAGAAGTTCTTGCCCAGAAAATTGTTAATCCAACCTATGGGTTTCATGCAAGAAAATTCTTCAAAACACCATTAATGATTTCCAAACTCCCAAACAAGTTTACTACTGAAGGTCTGATTCTGAGGTGTTGACGGGTATGGTTGCGTCCCTCGTTTCCCGATCTACGCGTTGGTGGTGAAAGACGGCAACAATGGTGGGTGTGATAAGTACCCAAAAGTGTACATTTTATACCCCGAACAGACTTATTTTAGTTTCTAATTCTCAACAATAATGGTCTTATGCGCATAAATGTTCAATGTGCAGGCTTGATTATAGTTGCGGTGTCAAAAGCATTATTTCGAGGTAATTTACAGTCAAATGGAGCTAATTACCTTGACCCGTAACCTCTCCCAAGCCTAAACCTGTCCCTAAACCTACCCCGAAGCTGCGTGTGTTTAGTTTGTGCCCTTTTTATATTTTTTTAGATTTTTACTTCATGTCGTTTTATTTTTAGGATTTATTTTAGAATTTTTACCTTTTATTTTCTATTTGTATAGTTGTTTAGTATAATTTTATTTTAATTTTGATTTTCATTAGTTTTTAGTTTTTAGTCTTATTTTATTAGGATTAGTTTTTTTAGGAATTCATTTATTTTTAGATTTTACGTTTTCTTTTTAGGATTTTAGTTTTAGTTTAATAGATTTTTATTTTTATTTTAATTTTCATTTTCATTTCTTTTTATTTTCATTTTTAATTGAGTCTTTATTTTATTTTTAGAGTAGGATTTTATTTTTAGATTTTTAGTTTTATTAGTTTTGTTTTTTAGTGTTATTTGTTTTTAGGGTCCAAATTAAACACACACACACTAACTTATCCTACAACTCACTCACACCCAATTCCACACACCTAACATACACACAAACCACACACTCACCCTCACTTTGTAACCCATACACCCTCACACACACAATCCCACCAAAACCCATCTTCAACCTCCCACGTTCTCTCTCCTCTCCATCCATTAACAAACTCTTCTCATCCAACACACAAACTTCCACCCATCCACCATACAACTACCCAAATCCCCCCTACACCACCCGAGCCCCAAACCCGCCTGGAAACCACTCCTCTACCCGCCTGAACCTCCTAGCCCCAGCGCCCCAAATCGAATTCCCTCCACCAAAACTCGAACCCGCCTGCTATAAAATTCGGACCTAAACTCGACCCGAGCTCACCCCATTGCGAACCAAACCCGCGACCGTGTCTAACCGGGTCCCTTATCTACAAATCGAAACAACCCAATCCGAGAACCCATGCCCAAACCCATTTCCAAACCTTACACATGTTGCATTTTCAAAGCCATGAACCAAATCGATTTTGCACCTGCTTTTGTCCAAGACCAAGTCAACAAACCCCCATGTGTTAAAACCTCTTTTAACCCCTTCCCTTTTTACTCCCAACTAACCACTTACCCCATATACCCAAACCCTAATGTGTCAAAACCTCTACGAGGTTATCATGTAGGTAGGGTGGTTCTCCCCTTTAGAGTCTTCTCCCTTCTCCCTTCCTTAGCCTCGCTGCAACTCTACCAATTCTAATCCTCGAAGTCTCTAACTCCCATAAGATATATCCCTTTAATTTTCGTCCATAATTAACCCTTAAAAAGGGAAATCACCAAAATGCCCTCCTGGGTTACCGGTTAGGCCTAAAAACATCTTGAGACCCTGACTAAAACCCCGAGTACACTTTTCTGACTATCTCGACCCTTCCGAATATGTTGACGCACTCGAAATGACCATACAGGCGACTTATAATTTATTCCCTTTAATAATAATAATTTAGTCCCGACACGACATAGGCACGTCCCGACTAAATTTCCATGATTGCCATATTATTCACTCATGACAATTTTAATAAATTCAATCTCATATATTACTTTACTCATTTAGTAATGTTCAATATAATTCTTACCAATAATTACTAACTCTCGTCACGCTAGTAAATATTCAATTTAAAATCTGGATTAATATTAAATTAATTTATCCTAATTAAATTTAATTAATCCCATAATTAAAGGCCATAAAAATACAGGGTATTACATCTACCTCTCGTTAAGGATATTATCCTTGACGACAACCCTAATGCGGAACATGGTCCCACTGAGGGAACTTCTCCTGCTTCTCCCATGGTCATATCACCGAACTCTTCTCCATAGCAAGAGGTATGTTTTCCCACACTTATATATTTCATGCTTAGTGAGGTATCTTTTTTAACACTTGGAAAAAAAATTGTTTGTGTAGGAGATTGAAAGAGAAAGGTCTTCTCCTCCTGTGAGCCCTTTCATGGGAGGACGCTTTGGGAATACTTTGGCTGATGTATCTTCTCCCCATTCTCCCATGTATGGGTTGGACTAATTTCGTCGATTTGCCTCTCGTCGTGTAGAGAAGGCTAACAGGAGGGATGCTACCTCTATGGAATCAATTAGAGCCTCTCCTCACCCATAGGAAACTCCTCTGGCTTCTTTTGAGTCATCTGCTCTTCCAATGGTTCCTATGGACATTGTTCTAGTCTCTTCCAGCCCTCCTAAGCTAATAGCTTGATTATCATTTAGCTATCTTTTCCCCCTGTTTGATTGTGTACTTAGCATTTTCTTTGGCCTTCAGGATGTAACTGCTCCTAACCTAGCTATATCTTTTGCTGGGTTAATTTTTCATTCCCTCTGGTGAGGCCTGCAATTGTGTTTCCTCCTTTCATCAATATTATTAAGGTAAGATCTCTCCTTGTGCTTTTTGCATTTTTATGTTGTGTTTCTTGTGCCTAAAACTTTGTTATTATGTGCATGTTTAACTCCTCTATCTCCTTCTGGGACCCCTCAGGTTCCTCAAATTACCATTGGTTTGTCTCTCGCCCAGGGGTTCCTTCAGCCTCTGTGATGGTTGATGCACCATTGGGAGTTCAAACAGTTTTTGTTGAACCTTTATCCATCCTGGGTATTGTGACTTTTTTCAAGAAAGGTGCGTCGTCAAGGGTTGAGGTTCCTCTGCCTGAAGGTTCCTGTGAGGCTCAAGGAGATACTGGATTTACTACTGCAGTTTCTACCCTTGGAGTTATTTCTGCAGCAATTATTACTGCTTCAAACATCCCTGATGTATTTTATTTCTTTCTCCATCTTTTTTGTATAAGTCTTTTCGGTATGCCTTCAAGGTAACTTTAATAATGAAAAACACACTTGTTAAAATTTTCTCTCAAACTCCACGTATAACGGTGACTTAACAACAAAAACCACTTGTTAAGATTTTTTCATAAACTCCACCTATAATGGTGACTTAATAATGAAAAACACCCATTGAGATTCTTCATAAACTCCACCTATAATGGTGACTTAACAATGAAAACCACTCGTTAAGATTTTTCATAAACGTGTTAAGATTTTTCATAAACTCCACCTATAACGGTGACTTAACAATGAAAACCATTTTTCTCAAACTCATTCTTCTTTATCATGTTGCAGGTTGTGAGGGAGCCTGTTATTATAGGAATGCCAACTCAACGTGATCCCTCACTTGTTGAATCCACACATCAATAATATGTCCCTTCTGAGGATTCAATACATAACGACTGTGGTTCAACTACAGACCTACCAGCTGATAGTGAGTCAGGTTGTGAGGTTCCTTCACCAAACATAGCCCCTCATAAGTTCTACCTCATGGTAGTTCACCAGTCTCCTCAAATTTTTGCAAGTGATCATTCTATCACTAAACAGATGGCCACCAGCCACCCTCAAACCTTTACCGCTGATTGTGTGCATTCAAATGTGTTGATGATGAGCCATAGGCTCCAAGGTATGGCAGTTGTTATTACTGAGGTCGTTAATACTCAAACCTCTAATCTTACCAAGACCCTCATAAATCGTCACCTGGGAAGCTTAAAGGAGATGGGCAATGATGGTTTCCAACTGAACTGATTGATTAGCCACTTGAAGCTTTTGAAAAGCCAACAGTTAAAGAGCCTGAGGGAACGCTAGCTGAAACATGTAGAGAGCCAATGGCTTGAGAACAAGAGTCTATCAGAGTTGGTCCCTTTGTTAGTATTAGCTGATGATAAAGTGAGGGATGCCGAAGAAGCTCCATCGAAGGCTCCAATCAAGAATGTGAAGCACTATTGATTGAATGGGCTCAAGTGAAAACCATGCTTGAAGGCTGCCTTGTTGCTCAGAGAACATTCTTCGAGGCTTCTTCGAGCTTGCCTAGAGAATTCTTTTCCCAACCTGTCTTGTTGTTTCTTCTGGTCTAAAGTCCCTTCTTTTATGTTGTAAATTTTTCTTTATTCCACCAGATGTAATTCATTGGCAGTAATTCCTAATTTTGTAATGATTTTGAGTATATCAATGAAAGAAATAGTGTTTTATTATTATTCATTACTTTGTTGCAATGCTTCTATTTATTACAAAGTTCAAACTCTTACAATTTACAAGAAAACTCTTTCTTTTTATCTCATTACAAAAGAAATAACTCATACAACGAATTGCAAAATAACTCTAACGCAAGAATAAATTTCTAACCGAGGTTACTCATTTAAACATGATAGACCTTCAAATACTTGTTATTAATCTTGAAAGGTTTATCTTCTTTCATCTTAGAGATTAAGCAGTAATTTGAATCGTGAACCTCCTTTAAAATGAAAGGTTCCTCCCAATTCACAATAAATTTAGGCAATGAGAGCCCTTGAATGTGATTAACTATTGCCTTCAAAACCAAATCCCCTTTTATAAATTTTCTTAGTCACACCAAGTTGTCATATGCCCTAGAGAGACACTTCATATACATTTAGAAGTGTTACATCGTATTATCCCTGTGCTCATCCAGTGCTTCCAACTATACATATCTACTCTGAGGGAGCATACTGCTTCGTAAGGCATATCGAGTGGAAGGAACTTCCATCTCTATTGGCAGAATTGCTTCGTCTCCAAACAAAAGAGAGAATAGGGTATATCCAGTAGGCTTACTCTTTGTCATTCGTTAGGGCCACAGGACTAGTGGAATCTTGTCATCCTACGATCTTGGTAAATATATTGACTAATGTTTTGTTAATTGCTTCAGCTTGACCATTGCCCTTAGGATATCCCACCTTTGAGGTATGATGGATGATGGAGTATTTATCTATAAGCATCATTGCTTTTTTGTGGACAAATATGGTCCCGTTATCAAAGAGGAAAACCTTTGGAATCGTAAACCTACAAATAATGTACTCTCTAATGAAGTTAGCCACTGTTGATGTAAAAAACTAGATCGCTCTAATTTTTCAATCACAGATAAATAAATAAGACAAAGATTTTTAAAGTGGTTCGGCTAGGAATAAAGCCTACGTCCACTGTTATGTTATTGCTGAGTGTTTGCAGAATTCTTGATTACAAGTTCTCTCAAGAAATTCCGGTCCCTTTGAATGAGGGAGATACAATGTATTTATAGCCCTGAGGCTTACATATGAAAGGGTGGTGCATTAAATGATATACATATGAAAGGTCCTTGAGGCTATCATCTGAAAGGGTAACTCATTTAATGTTCTTCAAGCGTGTGCGTCAAGATGATAAGCAGTCAATGAACAGTTTTGGACTGTTGGTTATCTGGCAATCAATGCTGTGGTCGAGATGAAGCTCGAACCGCCTTAGTTGCTCGTCGTTCAGGAGTTCATCGGAGCGCTGGAGTTCCTCGGAGTGTTGTAGTTCCTCGGGGTGTTGTAGTTCCTCGGGGTATCCTTCGTTCCTCGTTGGTCATTTGTTCGCGCCCCTCTACCAACCGGAGTTGGTCGGGGTTTGAATATGATGATTTTTCTACATCCACAAGTCCTTTTACCAACCTTGGTTGGTTTGGATCTGTGTCTGTCGATCCTGTATCATCCACAGGTAGGTCAGCAAGCATCTTTTGCTCCTCGGGGGTATCAGGGTATGTGAACTCTGCTATAAAATCTGCCACGGCTTGCCCTTTCAACGATGATCTGGGTTCATACACAATATCATATTCACCGAGCTCTATTGCCCAGTACATCAATCTTCCTGATTTTTCTGGCTTGTGAAGGGCTTGTCTTAACGGCATGTCGGTATACACAATGATGGTATGGGCCTGGAAGTATGGTCTCATTCTTCTACTTGCTTCAATTAATGCCAGTGCCAATTTTTCCAGCTTTGGGTATCTGATTTCCGCACCTCGGAAGGCCTTGCTTGTGTAATAAATTGGCTTCTGGACTCCATTCTCCAATCTGATCAACGCCGAGCTAACTGCATTTTCTGATACTGCCAAATACAAGTACAGCTTCTCTCCAGTTATTGGCCTAGACAACAATGGTGGGGCTCCCAAATACTTCTTCAGATCTTGAAAGGCTTTTTCACATTCATCAGTCCACTCAAAACTTTTTCGTAGTGTTTTGAAGAATGGGAGGCATTTATCAGTTGCTCGGGATACAAATCTGTTGAGTGCTGCAACTCGTCCGGTAAGACTTTGCACTTCTTTCTTCGTCATCGGGGATCGCAGCCCTAAAAGAGCTTTGATCTTTTCTGGATTTGCCTCAATACCTCGTTGGTTGACGATGTATCCGAGGAACATTCCTTCTCGTACTCCAAAGGTACATTTCGTCGGGTTCAGCTTCATCTGGTATTTATCCAGTTGATCAAAAGTTTGACTCAAGTCAACCAAATGATCTGCGGCTCTCTTGCTTTTGGTGAGCATGTCGTCGACATAGACCTCCATATTGCGGCTGATTTGTTCGGTGAATACCTTGTTCATCAACCGCTGATATGTTGCACCTGCATTTTTTAAACCAAAAGGCATAACATTATAACAATAACTTCCCCTTGGGGTAATAAAAGAAGTACTTTCCCTGTCTTCAGGTTTCATTTTGATTTGGTTGTAGCCAGAATAAGCATCCATGAAGCTGAGTAGCTCGTGTCCCGAAGTAGCATCCACTAGTTGATCAATTCTGGGCAATGGAAAATGATCTTTTGGACATGCCTTGTTGAGATCAGTAAAATCAACACACATTCTCCATTTGTTGTTCTTCTTCTTTACCATCACCACATTCGCCAACCAATCTGGATATTTCACGTCTTCAATGAATTGGGCTTTCTGGAGTTTCTCGACCTCCTCTTGTATGGCCTGGTTCTTCTCGGGACTAAACACTCTTCTTCTTTGCTTCACAGGTTTGATCTCCTTATTCACATTGAGTTCATGACATAAGAAGTTTGGATCTATTCCTGGCATGTCTTCATGACTCCAAGCAAAAGTATTCTTCCTGTTTCTCAAGAAAGTTATCAACTCCTGTTTTATTGAAAAATCCAACGACGACCCTATCTGAGTTATTCGTTCAGGATGCTCGTCGTCCAGGATAACAATTTCTGTAGATTCCACAACCTGTCCTTTTACGAGCTGAGATTCATCCCTAGGGTCAAGAGTTTCAATTTCTGTGCCTTCCTCCACTTGGTAAGTAGTAGTCTTTTTCTGTAATTCTTCAAGTTCCTCTTGCTCGGCAGACGAATAATAGCATTCCCGAGCTACTTTTTGATCACCTTTCATAATTCCTACTCCAAAATTCGTTGGGAATTTCAAACACTGATGAACTGTAGATGGAACTGCTTCGAACTTCTTCAATCCAACTCTTCCCATGATGATGTTGTAGGCGGACTGCACATTCTTATCCATTACAAAAAAGCGTATTCTTTCTGTTCGACAAGCAGGCCAAGTTCCAATGAGTATATCCAACTTGATCGTCCCAAGTGGAAAAACTTTCTCGCCAGCAAAACCCAGAAGGGGTCTGTGATAAGGTTCTAATTGAGATAATTTTAAATTCAAGCTATCAAAGCATGAATAATACATGATGTCTGCTGAACTACCATTGTCTACTAACACCCTTGAAATAACCACATCCTTCATCCTCATTTTGATCACCAGAGGATCATCATGAGGGTAGAGAACACCTGCCAGGTCGTTTTTTGAAAAACCAATCACTAGCTTCTCTTTGTTTACCTTCCTCGGACGATCATCCTCGGCCAGGTTTATTCGCTGAATGTATGAACAAGCTTGAGCCTCTCCGAGATAAGCTTTTCTTTCTGCAATAAGGTCTCCTCCTCCTGCATCTCCTCCTGTAATAACATTACAATCAAATGACCCAAAACGTATGGAAAATACCTCTCGTTCAGGTTTCCTTGGCTTTTTGGGAAGATCGGGGTCATCATCTGGATCCTCTTCATGGTCCCTCCTCTTTTTCTCCTCTGCACGACGAGGAGATCTAGATCTCTCTCTAGTTATATCATCATTCTTCCTCTCACTCCTGCGATCTACGTACTTTGACAATTTTCCTCTTTGGATGAGTGTTTCAATCTCGTTCTGAAGGGCTATACAATTTTTGGTCATATGGCCATGATCTTTGTGAAACTCGCAATATTTGGTCTTATTCCTCAGGTCGGGATCTGTCTTCAGTTTCTCTGGTCATTTGATTTCCTCGTTATTCCTGATTTCTTCCAAAACATGATTAATACCCACTTTCAATGGAGTATAATTATCATACTTCTTTAGGGCTTCCAACTTCATCCTGTTATTCTTGGAATATTTGTCACCACCATTACTTTTATGATCTTTCTTCTTAGAATTGTCGACCTCCACTTTAACTTCTTTATCCATATTCTTCTTCGCAGCCATAGCCTCCTCGGCATTCATGATTTTGGCCGCCTTTGCCATCAACTCCGACATATTTTTAGGTGGATCTTTGGCCAAAGTGTAATACAGCTTGTTAGGCAGCAAACCACTCATCAGAGCAGTGATTGCTGTCTTTTCTTCATAATCTATGACTTCCAACTTTTCGTTATTGAAACGAGTTATGTAATCTCTAGTACTTTCACCTGATTTTTGTCTAACACTTAGCAAGTGTGCTACTCGCTTTACCGGCTTTGCTCCAAAACAAAAATTGCCAATAAACAACTCGGCTAACTGAACAAAAGTTTAAATCTTACCCCGAGGAAGATTATTGTACCATATCTGTGCAGATCCGGTAAGAGTTCCCGAGAATGCTCTACACCTCATCTCGTCGGGGACAGCGTAGATATCTACAGCAGCTTGGTATTGTTCTATATGAAGTACGGGATCTGTCTTTCCATCGTACTTGGGAGTCACTACGGGTGCTTTGAATTTCGACGGTGTAGGGAAATCCACAATGGCTTGCACAAAAGGTGTTCCTTGAACAAAAGTTCTCTGTAAGGGGTTTCTCGCCTTAGCCATTTCTCCCAGTCTATCCTCCAACCGTTGAATGGAACCTTTCCATGCTTCATTCCCTTCCTCGGGCCGCTTAGTCCGAGCAGCTGATTGCTCTGACGTAGCTTCCTGAGATTTATCTCGACGAGTGGTTGGTCGCGATTGCGCAGATCCTTCTCTCAAACCTAGTGGTGGTCGAAAACTTCTTGATGGAGCCCTAGGTGGACTCATGTTCCTCCTTGGTCCTAACCGACTGAAAGGAGACACTCTACTTAACCTTTCCAAAGCGCTAGTTCTCTCCGGAGAGAGAGTGATACGTTGATCTGTATCCGAAGCCCGTATCGATGAAGTTCGCCCAGGTTGATAAGAAAAATCATTAGACTCCTCATTGCGATATGACCCAGTACGTCTAGATTGCGATTGCCTATGATCACTCCTTTGCCCTGAATAGGTAGGTGCACCGCCCTGAAGAGTTTGAATGAGTTGCCTCATAGATTCTTGCATGGCGGTTTGTCCTTGAGCCAGATTCGTCATAATCCCAGCCAGATCTGGGGATGCAGATGGATTTGGAAGATTTCCAGTATTTCCAACATTTCGATTACTGGATTCTGGATTATCAGCCATTGGTGATAAATGACTTTTATGAAAAACGATAATAACAGTCGCTTCCCACAGACGGCGCCAATCTGTTGATGTAAAAAACTAGATCACTCTAATTTTTCAATCACAGATAAATAAATAAGACAAAGATTTTTAAAGTGGTTCGGCTAGGAATAAAGCCTACGTCCACTGTTATGTTATTGCTGAGTGTTTGTGGAATTCTTGATTACAAGTTCTCTCAAAAAATTCCGGTCCCCTTGAATTGAGGATGATACAAGGTATTTATAGCCTTTAGGCTGTACATGAAAGGTCCAATATATTAAATGATATACATATGAAAGGGTAATACATTTAATGCAGCGTGTGCGTCAAGAATAAAATGAATAGTTGAACAGTTGTCCGTCTGGTAATTAATGATACGGCCGAGATGCAGTTCGGACCGCCTTAGTTGCTTGTCGATCAAGAGTTCCTCGGAGTACTTAGTGTATCTCGGGATGATAGAATTCCTCGGTATGATAGAGTTCCTCGGTGTGATAGAGTTTCTCGGTGTATTCTCGTTGTTCGGAAAGAAGCACGGTTGGTCGGGAAATGATCTTCCTCGTTGCTATTGTGCCATGTAGATTGACACGTGTCTTCATCTTATTCGTCCACATCAGCACATTTATTTTGGTATCAACAGCCACCATATCTATAGTTTCTCTTTTGAGTGGTATTACCTTAGCCCACTTCGTAAAACATTTTGTTACCACGAGTATCCAGATATTTCCCCCCGAAGATGGGTGTATTTCCCCCACTAGGTAAAATGCTCAAGTGTGAAATTTGACTGCCCTTTAGGATTTTTGTTTAGTTTTTGTCCTAGAATAGGCAAAGGGAGAGATTTGTAAGGACACAAATTTTCAATTGAGTCTTATGTAGTGTTGTCTCAATTCCGGACAAAAACATTTGATTCGTAGATTATATGTTCATGGTACATTCTTTCAATCCTATGACGTTTAAAGTTGTTGAAGGCGTACGGCCAGAATTTAGAGTCCATATCTTGCCAGGTTTCAAACTTCCTTTTTTACGTCCTCAACGGTATATATTTTCAAGGCTCCTTAAGGTATGAATGCTTTATATATATTTGTAGGAACTTGGAATTTTTATTGGCTGTAAGTTTTATTTAAAATGATTTTATATTTTTAACTTGGTATAAAAAATTTATGGGCTTAAAATGAAAATTGCATATTCTGTTTTTTCGTTCAAAAATGTCGTTCCAACAAGATTTTCGTTCGAGCGAGTTTTGCCAGCGGGTTTCCCTCTTAAGCACTGACATATCGTTAGAAAGGTCATTCGAACGAAATGTCATGAAAAAGTCGTTTGAACGAGATTTTTGGCATGAACAGTTTTTGGCAGTTTTTGACCCTTTCCCACTACTTTGGCCCACTTTCTTTTGACAGAATTTATCCACTTCGGGACCAGATTTTTTATAAGACTTTTTAACACACTTTGAGATCTTTTGAGATAAAATTCTTCCAACCAAAAGTCCATGTTTTCATGTGTTAAAACTTAAAGGAAATTCATATAAAACACATGCTGTTACACCCATAGTTTCATTTGTTTATCCAAGTATCTCTACATATATATCTATTTCTTGGAGTTTGTTTTGGGACCTTTGGTTCATCTCTACCACAAAGAAGGGGAAATTTGGGTTTATTTCTATTTCCCATAAAAGAAAAAGTCTTATATTTTTTGTACGGCATTCTCATACGGTGAAAAGCACCGTGTCTGGTTGACGGGTTCCAAAAGCTACATTGGAGGAGTCCAAGGTTCCAATGGAGCTCGGGATTGTTGGTTAAGCAGAGGTTGGTACAAAAAGACGCATCAGGGGCTTGGAGGGAGTCGAGTCGAGTCGAGTCGAGTGGTGTAAGTCATTTCGCTTGTATTTATAAAATTTCGTAATTAGTGGACTTAATGCTAGGGGCCATCCGAGGTTTTCCCCATTTTAGGATTTCCTCCTACATCACCACATAGTGAGATTGTTTCTTTTAACTTGTTTAACTCACCTAGAATGCATGCTTAGGTTAAAAAGATAAATTTTGGTTTAATTTGCAATCTTGCTTATTTTGGTGTTAAAATATGTTTGGGCGAATTTAAATTAATTTAATTCAAGTCGGCACAATTTTAATGTAATACCCCATAATTTTATGGCTTTTAATTATGAGATTAATTAATTGAAATTGCTTCCAATTATGGATTACTTAAATTAATCTGGCACAATTAATTGGAAATTAATTCGAATTTAAATAACTAGCGAGGCGAGAGTTAGTATTTGATTATGATGATAATTTTGAATATTACTAAGTGATTATGGTAATATGTGATTATTGAATTTAAAAAAATTGTCACCAGTTGAAAATACGGCAGTTTCGATAATTAAGTTGGGACACGTATGACAGTCACGTCAGGAATCAATTTAAATGGATTTAAAAGTAAATTATAATTATATCATCTGTATGGTCATTTTAAGTGGGCCAATGTATCCGGAAGGGTCGAAATAGTCAGAAAACACTAGCTGGTGCTTTAGTTTGAGTCCCAGAGCATTTTTAGGCCTAACCGGCAACATGGGAGGGTATTTCAGTCATTTTAATTTTTAATGAATAGTAACCTATGAAAATTATGTGATACTTATCAGCCCACCATAGGGCCATTATCTGTCAAAACCAAAGAGTGGGCAACGTGAATAGAGAGGAGAAGTTCCAAGGGTTTCCAAGTCCAATACCACCACACACCACCACTATTGCCGAATTTGTGATCGGAAAAAGAAGGAGAAACAACCTTTATCATCATCAAAGGATCAGAACATATAAATAGAGGCAAGTGATTTAACTTACAATGATTCAGTACATACAATACCCATGATAGTTTAGAATTGGAGGTTTAACTAGAAATATTAGAAATCTCATGAATTGGAGAATTTAATCTTGAATATGGGTAGGTTTTGCATGCAGATGAACTTCTGGTATGTATAGATAATGAAATCATAATCCATGTGTACAAATTCATGAATTAATGTTGAGGAATTAGATGTTCTTGAAGAAAATTTTGAAGAACTAGGTTTAAAGGAATATTTATGACTTTTGAAACAAGAAACTATGAATTCATGATGGTTTAATGATTTTAAAATGTTAGGGATCGTGGAAACATGTTGGTGTAATGAGTAGTATACTTGGTTGGGAGTTTGGGACGTTGTAATGGAGAATTTGGGAGGTAAATTTGGAGAACCCGTAACTGTTTAAAGAATTTATGGGCAAACCCCTTCTTGATCGATCGATCGACTCAATAATGTCGATCGATCGACCATTTGCCTTCGATCGATCGAACTATCCTCACTTTTGAAAGCTTTCTCCTTTAAGGTTTAATATAAATCCCAAGCCTATAATTATTCTTAGTGTAATTAATATAGTATTGTGGGACTTAGTTAAGGTCAGTAGGGTCTTAGTTGATGCCCGAAAAAAATGGTTTACCTTATGGAATTAATGTTATTAGTTACATGAGTCTACCGAGTGAAGTATGGTTAGAAATCGTTCGATTTGAGACTATAATGGGAATGAATGATGTTATAAGGATAGGAACAGTAACGTAGGGACTTTAAGTTACTAAGATAACCTTAGAAATTAATAAGAGACCTAGTAACCTTTTGGGATAAGTTTAGGTACTCAAATTGATACGACGAGAGAGTTATCAAGCTAAATATATATATATATATATATATATATATATATATATATATATATATATATATATATATATATATATATATATATATATATATATTATGTATAATGTTCGGGATAAACTTACTACGTATGAGACTTATAAGATGGAACGTGTGAATACCTATATTTATATATGATTACTTGGGTTATGTGAATGCCTAGTGTATGGATTTCTTATGTGTATGACATACCTACCATACTTGATATCACAGGAGGTTGGCTTTCAGAAAAGGACCATCTGATCTTTGTGTGCCTACGGGGGGATTTAGATTGGTACCTTAAGGACATATGGCTATGAATGACTTATTTTTGAGTTGATAAGTCAGCTGACCATGGGAGCGTAGGTATGTACGTGACCCATGGGTATGTGAATTATGTTCGACTTCAATATGTGTGATTTTGTTTATTGAAACGGTTCCGGAGCGATTCGGAACATGTAGTACTTATGTACATGATGTATCAAGGATTTGATAGCAGAGTATGCGTGCACCGCAGCTTAGCCTAGGGGTTCCATATTTGTATATATATGTTAAGAATGATATACTTGTACTTGTAACTGACTCAATGTTAAATTGTGAATGTGAATAATTGTAATATCTGAATTGGATTAAAAATGTGAGAATCCATATCGTAATTGATGTAATACTCTGATTAATATGAAGTTGAGATTTATGCAGTATACATTAGAATAATACGAATAGACCCCAATATTATAATGTGAAGACATGAAGTGTTACATACTAGTTAGTTAGCGGCACAACTAAGATGGGTTAAAGGTATACATTAGGCATGCACATTAGTTGAGGGGTGAGGAACTCATGCGAGAGAACGTAACTAACATGTATATAATATTTACTATTTAATGTAATTAAACACTTGCTATATTTTTAAACTATTTTCACCTCGGGCTCTGACCCGTTTGCTTTCAAATCTATTTTCTTGTAAAACCTTTTTAGGTGCCCAGCCACAGGGATGACAAGCACAGAAGTTCCATTACATTGACGTGTTGTAGCTATTGTTGAAGTTACGGGACCTCGAGATTAGATGCCTCCACATTCTACACTTGATTCTATTCAGGGTTACTTATCTGTTGGGGTATGTCGCCCGTTTCCATTTAGAGATAGCATTCTCAGACTTTCAGTTTTATTTCAAATGTTGGTTTATTTATTTAGACTCTTGTATAGGGATTTTATTTTACTATGGTATTATTATTGGAGTGTTTACTCGAGACTAAGTTTATTCCATTTTGTTGGTTATTCGTATGAGATTGTTTATTCGATTGTTGGATGATGATTTAATTACTTGGTTAATTGTTAACTTAATTAGTAAAATTTGACATCTCTTTTTTTAAATATTAGGTGGCTAGTAATCAATTAAATGTTTTCGACAGTGATGCTAAGACTGAACCAACTTGATATTCTGTATTAATTTCATAAAGGAGTAACTACCAGATATTTAATTAGTTGGAGTGTCACATTTAATTTGATAAAAATTGGTTTGGCCTAAATAAAACAATGCATTAATCTTGTTAGCCAAATTTCTAGGACTTGGATTGATTCTTTTGTTTAAGTGAAAATTTAGTTATTGTTTAATTTAATGTCACTTTTAGTTTTGTTTAATTTTAATTTGAAAGAAATTAAAATTTGAAGTTTATGTATGTTATATTGAACCATCCTATTTCGCACTTAAAGGAAGTTGAGTTAAAAAGAAAGTTTTTAAAATTTGGGGGCATATGTTCCCAATAATTTAAAAATTAGGCTTCATAATCGATGAGTCCCAATAAATTCTTCACCTTTATGATTTTCTTATGTTGTTCCCAGTTCACCATCGTTTCAACCTTTGCCGGATCTATTAAAATCCCTTGTCTTGGTGACATGGCTAAGAAACCCGACCTCGTCCATCCATAATTCACACTTTCTAAACTTTAACATACAAATGATTTTGATGAAGCACTTTCAAGGTCATGTGAAGGTGCTCCTCGCGATCCACTCTTGAATCCGAGTAGATTATGATATTTTCATCAAATACTACAATGGACCTCTCTAAGTATGAGCGATAAATTCAATTCGTCAAGTTCATAAATGCTAAACGTACTTTCATTAACCCATATGGAATCACTAAGAACTCGCAATGCCCCTATCATTTCCTGAATGTTGTCTTATGAATATCCTCAGTATTGACCCTAAATTGAGGATAGCCAGATTGATATTTAATCTTTGAGAATGCACCCATGCCTTGCAACAGGTCAAAAAATCATTAATTCATAACACGGGATACCTATTATCGATCGTAACACGATTCAGCTACCTGTAGTCAATACAAAGACTGAGGGTATCGTGCCTGCTTATTGTCAAAAATGACTGGTGCACCCCACGGTGACACACAAGACCCTTTGATAACAAATACTCTAACTTCATCTTTAGTTCGACTGGAGATAAATGGTGTGGAGGAATGGAAATGGGTGAGATACCCATGTATAAGTTAATTGCAAAGTCTATTTCCTTTTACGGTGGTAACTCTGAAAACTCCTCTGGAAACACTTCTAGGAACTCCCGTATAACCAGATGATCAAAGATCATACTATCAGGACTATATCAGGCCATAAGGCTTGAAAAACACCTAAAGTAATTTCGTTGATCCTTTGTGTTAGTGTATTTTCATGGACAGTCCATGAGTTTCTCACTATTAAATCCTAACTTGACCCATCTAGTAATAACATCGAAATGTTATGCCAATGAAATTAAATAGTGTCACTAAACAAAAAAAGCCAATCAATTCCAAGGATTACCTCAAAACCTTCCATATCGATGAGAATTAACTCATATTCAAGTACATGATATCCTGTAATGATGACACAAGAATGACATATGCGATTTAAAGAAATACCTTCGCTAATCAAAATTCCCACGAAGATAGGAGATACAAACAATCTATCTCTAAGCCAAAACTGAAAGCTAATGTACTTAATATAAATGAATGTGATTATCTATCGTCAAATAAATCTCAAACCCACGAATGGAATATTAAAATTATACTTTATATCAATAAGGAATTTGGCTGAATCGTAGGTTGCGTAATAAAATAAGCACACCATTATGTGAACTTGATGTTTTGGTCGCCCTGATGGTTCCACTGACCTTGTCCACCATAACCCTAATTGGGTCATGAACCATTAAAATTTTGGCTGATTTGTTGAAACCCACTATATTGCAGAGGCTGCTAGGTGGGGACTATAAAGCTAGAGTGTGGCACTAATTAAAAGATAGAACCCTAGTTACTTGGTTGAGAACCATTGCATTTCTGGGGGCATTACCTCTTCCAATGCTTAGGTTCCCCACATATGCAACACCCTTTGCCTTGATGCACTAACCGCTCACTTTGACCCTAGGAGGAACCATTGTCCGCTATCTCTTTTAACTTGGCAAAGAATCCCTTGGATACATCGTCCTTATATTTCTTGCCTCTATTGTTGTTTTGCTCATTACCAGTTTCCCTTTCTTCCCCTTGATCATATTCTCATCTTCATACTCCATATCCAACATAATGGCATTGTTTACCATCTCTCTAAACCCGTAAACATCTTGGCTAATGATAAGCCTACGAATGGAAGGGTTGAGACCCTTTATGAAAAGGTGGGTCTTCTCCATCTCATCTCCACCCACATATCGATCATAATTCAACAAGATTTGAAACTTGATCTTGTATTGTCCAACGGTTATCTTCCGTTGGAATAAGTTTTGAAACTCATCCCTCTTTCCTTCATGATAAGCTTCAGGAAAGTATTGGTTTAAAAATTTTACTCGAAAATCTTCCCAAAGGACTGCTTCATTCATACTAGCTTGATAGGACATCCGCTAATTTTGGGCTTGCTCCATAGATTGAAATGTATCCATACGAACCCTATAAGAAGGAGACACTGTAACAACCCGTCCTTTTGGAGACAATTAAATTCCATTATTAAGTATAAATTGGAATTTGGAGATTTTCCCTAAATAGTGATTTTTGGGATTTTTGAGGATCAGATGATTTTCGATAGGTGTTGTAATTACTTTTGGGACTATATAGGTCAAAATATTTTAATTACATGTCGCGGTGGAGTATAGCGACAAAAGAGGTAAGATGTTGAGTAGAAAACCCGCATTTAGTTTTATGGGTTAGAATAGTGATTTGCAGTCAAGTACCTCGGATGGAAATTTCGACTGCACCATGAGTCTCGGAATGTCCGAGATAGTCGGAAAAGAGTGTCCGATTGTCGAAATTGAGTTCCGGGTAAGTTTGGAGTTAAACGGGCTCGTAATTGAGTAAACGAGTCGTTTTGGAGTTTTAAGGGGTTAAACCCTTTTCTCTACATATAAAGAGGGAGAGAGGGAGAAAAAGAGAAAGAGAAAAGAGAAAATAAGGAAGAAAGAGAGAGAGGAGGAGAAAAAAGAGGAGAAGTGGGGGAAACTCCGGCCAAACTCCGCGGGATTCAGCTCGAGGTCGTCGGATTTCATCCTCCAGGCAAGTGTTTACTTGCTTTATTTCATTTTGTGCATTCCTATCATATCACAATGGGTATAAACATGATTTTAGGGTTAGAACCCTTAAAATAAATTTGGTAAAATTTGGATATGAGTTTAGAAATTGATGTAATGTAAACTCTTAATGATTTCTAGTATTAAAACCATGTTAATGGAGTATAAAATGAAATTGAAATGGGAGAAATGCCCAAACCTAGGTTTTATGGATTTTAGGGTTCAAATCCAAGAGATATGGGTTAATACCCAAAAATAATTGATGTGTTAGTTGTAAAACATGGATTAGATGTTTATTGAGTTGTTGAATGATCTTAGAAGCAACAAAAATGGAGAATAATGGAGGTTTGGAAATTTTTTGAAGATAATGAATAGTAACCTACATGTTAACCGAATCGATTCGGCCAGGGCGAATCGATTCGGCTCTTGGTAAAAAAAATGAAATTTGTATATCTCTTCGACGCGGTCGCGTGGGCGCCGACCGCGTATTATTCTGATTTTTTTTGGATTTATAGTGATTTTCTACGGAAAGTTATCCGAGATTGAAATCATTAGTTGTAACTTATTGGAGATAAATATTAGGGGTTCTCAAAAAGGATTTTTAGGACCTCTAAAGAATTTGAGGAGATATTAAAACTTTGGGTTTGTTGGAATAAATCCGAGTTATAATTTAAATGGTGAGTTTATTAAATTTTGGGTATTGGGTTATATATAAAACCCTAAGCAGATTTGGGAATTTTGGACAAGACGAATCGATTCGGATAGGCCAAATCGATTCGGTAAGAGATAGTTTGAAAGTAGAACCATTTCGAATCAATTCGGACAAGGCGAATCGATTCGGGCAGGCCGAATCGATTCGGTCCTGGCAAAATTTTAAGGTTTTCTCCTTTTAAAGTTTAGGGAGATTTAAACTATGGTTTTGGAGATTATTATCGAGGATTCTAGATATCACATTAGGACTCCTAGATAATGGTATTGAGGGTGAATAAACCCCGGGATGAAATAAGGAACCTTGGATTAATTTAGTGTACGATCTGGGGTATAGATTTAATGAATGCTTGGGAATACTTTGGGTTTAGTATCATGCTAATATGAAAGCATGATTATGATTCCTCGAGAGAATCTTTGGGATTATTGGTCATCGATAGATGGTTTGGCAAATATGGCCATTTTTATATATTCAGGGAGGAATATATGGTATATATATACTATGTGATTAAGTATATATGATATGATATAAATGATTTTTGAAAATATATAGATGAATATTTTCAAAATGGGAAAAAGGTAAATGATTTTCATAATTAATTAATTATGGTTACACACCTCCCTAAATCGCTATCATAAGGGAAGTTGGGTGCATTATGGTGATGCCCCCTGGCTAATGAATGCAAGGTGGCTATAGTCCTATAGGCCATATGGGCGATTATTGTTTTCTGCTCTGGTTAGGGGATTCTGGGTGTGGTATTGACTTTCCCTCAGGCATATGGCCGCTTCCCGACGTTTCTAGGTTCCCAGGTTGTCTTGTTTGATAGGCCCTGGAAGATGATAGCCATTTAGGGGCGCGTCCAGTGGGGAAACCCGGAGGGGGGGTCTTAGTTTTATTAAAGCAATTTATGATAATAAATTGGATTTAATTTACATTTCCTGAGTATAAAAAGGGAAATGGGATAAAGGTTTTGTCTTCGGTAACACTCCCGGATGGAAGAAGGGACGTGGAAGCATATGGTATGATCAAAGCATTTTTATGATAATGAAAATGGCTTTGAATACATTTCCTGAGTGTAAAAAGGGAAATGGGATGATATAAAACGGAAAAGAATTTTTATGATAATAAAACTGGCTTTTAAAAAGTATATGATTTGTTAAAGCAATTCATGATAATGAATTGGCTTTTATATTTACATTTCCTGAGTATAAAAAGGGAAATGGGAAGTTTTGAGAAAATGAAAGTATTGATAAATACTTGATATATGAACCCTCATTCCGGGAGATAGATCCGGATGTTTATGGTAAAATGTATATATATATATATGGATGAATCGAGTACCGAGGGTCTAATGGATCCCGACGATCGACCTTTCCGCATAGTAGTGTATCGGGGGGGTTCCTTGTTTGGATTTCGCTTTGCGAGACACCCCACGCACGAATATGGCAATGTGTTGAGACTGGGGAGAATTTTAATCCTTAGTGATCTAATATTATAAATGCTTTTGGTATATATATATTTATATATATCTTTTTGTACTGAGGGACTGGCGGATCTCGATAATCGACCGTGCCGCGTAGTAGTGTATCGGGGGGTTCCTTGTTTGGATTTTGCTTTGCGAGACACCCCACGCACGAACATGGCATAGCGTTGAGACTGGGGTGAAGTTTATCCCTTAGTATTTGGACTATCTGGGGTAGATAGTGGTTGGGTGATAGACTAGTTTAGCAGGGTAGCTTGACTTGAAGGTTTTAGATAGTTGTGCTAGATGTGCACTTTTAGAAGAGAGGTGAGGGGTATCTCATGGGAGTGCGATACCAATCTAAATATGAGAAAACCTTTTTCTAAACAAATAAAGCATTTATGCACTTGCAAAGTATTTTCAAACTCGGGCTTTGACCCGTTTATCTACTTTTCCCTCTCTTGTTATATATTATATATATATAGGTGTCCAGACACAGGGATGCCCGGATGACACTTCCTTCGAGTCAGACGTCTGCTGCAGCAGCTGTGGATGCATGCGGGTTCTTGATAGACGCTTCTTTTATTGTACTCTAGATAGGAGGTACTTTATAAGCATTCGGGCCAATGGATCAACTGTATTTATTTATTCTTTTGCACAACATTCAATATGGTTGTATATTTGAACCGAGTATTCAGTTATTTATTTCATTTCATTTTTCCTTTCAGTTTCATTTACGTATAAACTGTGTGGATGATTTTATTGTAATTGTTAAAATGAGTAGTAAAGTTAAAATTTTGACACCGGCCTAATAGGTTATTAGTAATTAAATGGATTTTCGACAGTGATGCTAAGAATGATCCATATGAGACTCCTGTTATAATTTGATATAGGAGTGATCGCCCGGTATTTTATTAGGCGGGGTGTTAAGGACACTTCAAGGACCTCAAAAATACAAGCGACACACTACAACCACTCCTCTACCCCTTCGGGCTCTGTAGTGGCGTTAAACATTGGGGGATTGAGTCTTTTAAACTCTTTTAATATAGTGGCATCCCTGCTTCTCTCCACTGAGCTGTCCTTGCCTTGATTATATTGAGAGTGGGAATCAACAAGTTGTTTGAATTCCCAAGTCATTTTTCATAACTCATTGGTGTTTCCACTAATACGTTTGCTACCAGTAGACATTCTACAGAGGGACGATAGTGTAACACCCCATAATTTTATTGATTTTTATATTGAGAATTAATCTGGATTAATTGAATTATATTTGGAAAATTAATCCGGTAAAATAAATATTAATTAGAGAGATAAGGGTTAATATTTATTTATATTGAATATTACTTAGTGAATGAGTAAAAATAATAATAAGGAAATATTATAATTGTCGTGAGTGAGAGATACAACAGTTACGGTAAATTTAGTCGGGACGGGCGTGTTAGTCGTATCAGGACTTAATTTGGGAAATAAAATATAATTTCACTTTTGATATTCCATATGGTCATTTATAGTGTGCCAGTGTATTTCGAAGGGTCGAGATAGTCAGAAAAGTCTACGTGGGGATTTAGTTTGGGTCCCGGGGCACTTTTAGGCCAAACCGACACCCTGGAGGGGTATTATGGTCTTTTGAAATTTTGGACATAATAAATCCACAAAAATTAGAGGATTGTATCTGATAACATGTAAAGGGAATTAGGATTATCAACTACCAAACCAATGGGGGAGTCATAGGAGGAAGAAGGAGAGTTATCCCTAGGGTTCCAAGGCCAAAAAACACCTTCTTGCACCACCACTGCCACCAGATTGTAGATAGGGAGGAGGAGAACACAAATCCCATGACCAATGCCGTAGAAATCAGACTTCTACATTAAGGCAAGTGTTTACCATGCTAACTTTTGATTTGATATACCATCCATGTTAGATAGGAAGATTTCTTATAAAACTTATGAACTCTGATCCCTGATATATGTAGATGAATTTTGATGAAAAATATCACGAAATTTGGGAAGAAATCTAGAATTATGTTGAGTTTCTTAAACAAGAATAACAATTTAGGATTTTTATAAATAAATCTTGAATAAATATGATTTGGGGTTGTTCTGTAACGATTTAATTTTTCTAATACGGTTAAAGTCTTTCATACATGTTACTATAATGCTAGAGACCTTTGGGTCGGAGTTTGGGATAGTTTAATGTTTTTTGGAGGTTTAACAATGGAGGATTCCTATAACAGTGTAGGGAAGAAGATTATAACTTCTACGGAAAATCGATTCAGCTCCTTGGCCAAATGGATTCGGACCAAGGTCGAATCGATTCGGTTTCCCAGATTGGAAATTTTTTTCCCCTTTTTGCTTAGAACTCATGGTAAATAATTGGGTTGACCTTTGAATTCATTTTAAAATCCTAATGTGAGATATTCTACTTACCAGTAGGTTAATGTTAGGTTTGAGGTTAGTCACACGAGGAGAACTTAAAGCTAAAATTGATGAAGCTTAATGGGTAATAAAAGCTTATTCGGATAACGATTTCTCATTATGGAAAATTAGGGGAACATAGGACCGAGACAAGTAGGCCTTGAGTGCGATACCTATTGAATTTACTTAAGGGAAAAATGGTAACCATTTGGGTATTGGGAAACACTCGAGATTATACCATGAGAAGAATTACGCTACGTTAAATATTCGAGAGTTGCTATACTACGTACGGGGCATATGATATAGGTTACATGTATACCTATGATGATGTTATATATATGGGTGGTGTGTATAGCTATTGTGTGGTTTATATGTGTAATCATACCGAGGCTAATTGCTATCACGGGAGGTTTTGCGTCATGGACATTCTTATTCTGATGGGACCAATTGGGTGGATATGGAACTTAGAGATTGAGCACCACTTATGTGAATAAGGGTGTGACCAATCATTTGGGTGCGTTAGGTATGAGTGTATCCCAAAGGCTTAAAACTATATTAACCTCTAATGTTGTGTGATTTGAATTACGTTTTGAGGGATATTGTCTGAACCAGTGTCCTTATATCGTACGTGATGTACCCGGACTTGATGGTAGAGTACGCCAGTACCGCAGGTCTCCTCATAGGGGTATTGTATACGTATATATGATAAGAGTGATAAATGTGTATATACGTGTGATCGACCCTACTATGAGTGTATTAGTAGATAAGATATATATAGTGATATCTAAATTAATCAATGTGCATGATAACTAAATCATTTACTGGTAATTCCTAATGAATATAAAGAATTAGAAAAGGTAGTATCGTATTATATGGGCAATACGGGTGATCATAATGAATAAATACGAAGAGATGTAGGTGAGACCAGTTAGGCTAGTACCATAACTAGGTGGATTAGAGTAGTGCGTTAGGCGTGCACATTAGTTGAGGGGTGGGGATCTCAAGTGAGAGCACGCTATACTAACATGTATATAATATCTTATCTTAACGCATTTTAAACATTTATAGTTTTTTCAAACTGTTTCACTTGGTCTCTGACCCATTTCAAATCCTTTTTGTAAAAATAAGTTTACGTGCCTAGCCACAAGGACGCCAAGCATAGGAGTTTCTATATTTGACGTACTGCAGTTGCTGTGGAAGTTAAAGGAGCTTGTTATTAGATGCCTCGACTTCTATTCCATTCTTAGTTCTCTTTACTTATCTCTGTCGGTCATGTCGCCCATTCATAGTTGGATACTATTTGCATAGATTTTGTATATCCAGGTATTTCTGTTTATTTCTAGCATTGATTTAGACCTTACATATGGATGACTGCATTTGGATATTGTCTGGAGTGTTATTATAGATCAAATTATTTACTTATGACGTTATCTCATTATTCATTGTTATATGCATGGAAATGGTGAATGATATATTTATTCCAATTGTATTTGCTACATGTTAATAATTAAGATTAAAACTTTGACACCGGGTTATTAGGTTATTAGTAATTAAATTAAAATTTGACAGTGATGCTAAGAATGACACCATTAATGATTCTTTTTTAATTTAATAATGGACTGATCATCCGTGATTAGAATAGGCAGGGTGTCTCAGATAGTTTCGAACGGGAAAGAATATAGATAACTATTATTAAAATAAAGACGAGTAATAAGTGTACTCCCCAACACACATGTAATATATTCTCTAATACCAAGTTGTGATACCTCGATTCCGCATTTCAATGTGAAAACCCTTTTTATACTTTGATTTCATTTAAGAAATTTCTCTTTTGAAATAAACATTCGCTTTATTCATTTATGTCGTAATATTCAATTAATTTAATTAATTAAATGACGTCCAACTTATGAAATTTATAAGAACACTTGGAATAAAAGAGTTTTGTTGTTTCAATGAAATGAATAACTACAAAAGGGGAATTCATATAGTCCTGAATTATTACACTCCTAAATTTTAAGTACTCGTGTCAAAGTCAAATGAGAAAAAACTATTGTTCGAAATTACATTATATAGTCAAAATGAATAATGACAAAGATCTAATTGCGTTGATAACTCTCCTTTCCTTTCCTTTCTCATTATCCTTATTATTTCCTCTAGCTAGATTATCTGAGGGGATTGGAAAATTGTGGAATATAAATGTGCACCCAGTAGGAGAAATATTAGAAAAGTATTACACTGAAAGAGAGATTTATACATACAATGTATTTTGACCAATTATGATATCGTTTTTTATTTTATTTAGTGTTCTTATGCAAGTATCGTAACCATGAAATTGAAGTGTTGACTATACAACCCAAGCTATGAGCCCATTCACGCATAATATTTTTTTAATACTACCTGGATTACGTTAATATAACCACTAACGTACTTTCACATTTTTCAAGTCATTTTGTAAACTTGCTTTTACTTTAATGAGCATCTTGCTCAAAATGATTAATCAGGGTACTATACCATGAGTGTTATACGACCTTTCACTAGTGGCTAACATGTCACAATATGCTCCTGATCAGTGGTCTTGGGTCTAAGCATTAAACTACATCCTAGTGATGCGAAACCTCCTTAAGTTTTTCGATTACCTTCAAGTGTCTTTAACTTGTTACATCATCGTGACACTTTTCTTCCTTTCTTTCTTATATGCTTTTAAGATGTTTTTCTTTATTTCCTTTCTTATCTGGCAATAAGGTCAAATACGCGGGAAGAAATTAGTCCCAACACAATTTAATTTTAAGTTTCACACTTTATCAGAAACCCGTTTTCACTTTACCTTTTAACTCGGTATTTAATCTTTGAAAAAAACTTTATTTATCTTTTCTTACGAAACTTAATCTTTTGAGTTCAAATACCCATTTTTGTGTACTTTTCACTATTCACGTACACTATTAAACTTGAATTTTATTCATTTTGCAAAAATTCTTCTTTTCATCTTTAATTTTGCAAAACATGTTTTTTCACCATATTAAATCCATCTTTTTAAGTAGAGTCCTCTTACTTAAGTGAATTTACTTTTAAGTCCAACTTTTTCGTAAAATGACATTTTCGTACTAAAATGTTACTTTTGTCATTTCAAGACTTGTAATTCAATTTATTTAACTTACACTTTCTACCTTATTTCTTATCTTTTTGTGTATTTAACATTACAATATTTTAAGCTTTAACCCCAAACATTTTACTAATTTCACTTTTAGACCCTTATGTCCTAATCTGTATGGACTTTCTTCACATATGTTTGTACCATTTATGTGATTAGTATTCTGGAAATTTCATCATATATTTTTCGATCAAATACCAAAAAGTCCCTCAAACAATTTTTAATGCACATTTAGTTCAAGCCTTTTATTTTGTACCAAATAGTCCCTCAAACACCCATTTAACGAATATTCTCTTATTTTTAATGGCCCGCGCCAGCGGCATGGTGAAGGACTTTTTGGAGCAAAATAAAAAGTCATGGATTAAACGTGTATTAAACAATGTTTGAGGGACTATTTGGTATATTCCCCTATATTTTTTCATATTTCAAGGTTGAATTTAACATACTTTCAACATATTTAACCCATTTGCCAACTATATGAGTTCATGTTGTGAACCTAAGGTTTTATGCCAATAAAACCCATATATGTGTCCTATTATTTCATCAACAAATTTTACATGATTTGTTGAAGAAATAATTAGCTTAATCATTCGAAAATTTAACGTTCTTTTAATATTTAGTTTTCATCTATTTTTATCACCCATTCTTCCTCATAAGTTCAAATCTACTGATAATAAGTATATGTAATCATGTAAATCATATACATATATATATATATATATATATATATATATATATATACACACACATAAATATATCTACCATTATTTATCTTTAAAATTGAAAATAGACTGTATAATACCTACCTCTAAAAGATAATAACATTGAAAAGGATATTGAAAAGAAAACCCAATAAACTCCAAATATTTTAAATTTTAGTTCTTCCACAAATCCTTTTTCACACCCAATGTGACACCTCTATAAAACTTGGAAACCCTTGATAATGGAAGGATAATTGTGTGGGATAGTATGAGTGGACTATAGAGAGAATAAACAAGCTTTTGCTGAGTGAAAATGGTGGAGAGAATGAATTGTTTTTATTGGACTTAATGTAGATTTTTATTCTACATAAAAGAAAAGAAATAGGATAGGTAGCCCCATACAAGCCACCCTACGTAACCCCTACCCGTTAGTGGTTTCTACCCTTCTACCTAAATGGTCCAAAGATAGATAAAAACTAGTCAACACTCAAGGGGATCCGTCAAAAAAATCCCATAAACTTACACAGTGACAAAATATATAAGAACACATTATGCAGGTGCCCAATCCATTTGATCCTAGCCCTAATCGATTCTCACCTAGACTAAATTGATTCGCACCTAGAAGGTATGATTTTTTTTAGTCTTGCGTTTATCTTAACCCAAGTTTACAACCATAAATACTTTATGTAACACAAATGTTTTTGAAAATTTTTACTATTTCTTATTTTACAAAATCGGGTGTTACACTTATGAACTGTTGGTATTTGATCATGTTTACAATACTCAACACCAAAACATATAGTGAAAATGTAGAAAATTTGTATAGTTTTATATTGAATATATCCTCTGTTAAAATAGCACCACCAGTATGAGGTGCTGGTAAGCTCAAACTAGCAATAACAATGGAAGCACACGAGTAAATATCTAGTTGAAAGTGGTGAGGAGAAGAGGAGAAACACTAGTATGTAAGTGGTTCAGCCCATCTGGCCTACGTTCACTGTGAGTGTGTGAGTAATCTCACTATAACGAGGGCACTAATGGCCTGTGATACAATCTCTCATTTTCTCTCTCTATCGTGTACACCAAAAAAATTTCTGCTAGGGTTATAATTATCAATCCCTTACAATATAGGAGAAGACAAGTATATGTACTGCTTAGGGGGTGTAGTGTACCCCCTAAGCATGCTATGAGCATGTGTGGATTGAATACACCAATCATAGGTGGACACCTGGTTGGGTCACATGTAAGGAATGATGACCAACTATTCCCTCACGTGAGGGGAATGATTTGGTTATAACTAACTTACTCACGTGTTCCAAGTCTTCCATGTACTTGCGCGTGCTAGAACTTATGTCATCATTTGATGGAACCTCGGCCTAGTCGAGTACAAGGTTGGGGAAGTCCGATAATGCTTTGTCTTGTCAATCATCAACATAACCTCGGCCTAAAAAACTAGCTGAGGTTAGGTAAAGGGTCAGATGCAGTGTCGGCTGAAGCAGAGGATGAGATTGGCAGTAGTTCGAGCCCACAAGATATTGTTGACTTCAGCTACTAGCCAGCCGAGGCTGGTTAATGAAGAGCCGAAGTTGTAGAGGATGACCATTCTGATGGCTATTGTAAGCTTCCTGTCAACTGGGTTGTGATACAGGCCGAGTGAGTGACCCTGAGTACGAGGGTACACTTTGGGCATATCAATCACCCCCTAGACTTTAGTCTTCTATGTGAATAGGTGACTAATGGGTATGAGATTCAGGCCAATGAAGGGACATTTTGATGTCTTGGGGTTTGGAGTGGTTCCGTGGACACATGTCGTTCACTGAAGTGGCTAGCATTTTTCCCAAGATATGACAGTTTTCGGCGAAACCTTTTGGGTTTCTTAGGGCAATGATGAGGGTATTGAGAATTATGCCCCATCATTGTGAGGGTTTAAATACCCCCTATCTTTCCTTATTTTCTCTTTCTTCTTCCTTAGCTTTCCCGCTTATATCCTTTCTAAAAAATTTATCCTCAAAACCTCCAAAGTTTGTTGCAACCCAAGGTTCTTACTTCCAATTTCTTCTTACTTATTTCGAACTCTGCCAAGTATTGTTTTTTAACTTCAAGCTTTTCATTTATGGGTATTACTTTATATTTTTTGTTTTTCGGTGAATTTTTTCCTTTTTCGGTGAGGGTTTCCACCACTGTCAAGTGGTCGTAGGGCTAGGATTGTAGTGGCTGGGTAGCACTAGGGCCATACTAGGCTACTTTGAGGTTGTTTTAGCCATGAACCTCCCTCTTCTTGACTTTTCGGTGACCTTCAGGTCATCTTCTCCAGTAACCTAGCTTAGGGTGTTCTTGGTGTTCTTGTTTCAAACTTTTCGATTTCCAACCTTTGATCTTTAGTTTTGGTAGCATATGTTGTGTACCTGTTTGTAGTTTATCCCACAAGTGTAGTGTTATCCACCATATGCTCAGGCCTTTGTATAAGCTTGTTGAAGAGTTTCCAACCCTACTCGAGAAGACCTTTGAAAAGATTAGGCATATAGAGTTAATCCAGGAGGAGGTACGTATAGCTGAGGCATTTACCCTCAGACCAATCTCCCCTCCACCCTTTATGGTCATTTACCCCGAGTCTATTGAACCTATTAAAGTTCCTGAGGTTCCTGAGATAATGTCTGAGTCATCTTCTTTATACCGTATGTTTACCTCTGAGGCTGCTGAGTTTGTAGACTCTTTCCAAGAAGCTATATATTTCTCTCCCAAGGGAAGTGCAGTATCTGACCGTTCCACTTCCCACCAAGAATCTAGAACCTCTCGTAGGTCTTCTTCCATTGAAATCTTAGGGCCATGTGTTGAAATTCCCCCTCCTATTGACACCATTCCTCTATCGATTGCTACTGACGTTGAGTTTGCGAAGAGGTTCCCTAGTGGTTCCCCCTTTGAGGCTCAGACTCAGAATATTGATGATAATAATGATGATGAAGGGATTGAACTTGACACTTCCAAGGTTGGTGGTCCTAAGACTTCTATCACTGAATATGACCTTCTCGTCTTCAGACATCTGTATGCCATTCCTTCATACGTTACCCTAAGGAAGCCTTTGAAGGATGAGAGGGACTTTGACGGCCGAGAGGGAGAGCTCTGCGTCTATGAGCAAATGTTCAAACTTGGCTTCCGTCTCCCAATTAACACCACCATATGAGCTATTCTTTCTTATATCAACCTCGCTCCTTCTCAGCTTTTCCCTAATGCCTGGTTGGTCTTGGTTGGGGCTATCGTACTCTGGAAGGTGGTTCATCATACCGACCTTCCAGTTAGGGTATTCTTATCTTGTTACATACCCTCATCCACTAAAAATCACCATGGCTACTATTACTTTATAACCGGGAAGTCTGAGAAGAAGATTTTATTGGTGACTCAGACCTCTAACTACAACTGGAAACCTCGGTGCTTCTGTACGTCAGGGGATTGGGAGTTTGGTCCTAATAAGGCTTATGGAACATATATTCCAAGGACTCCCCTGAGGTGGGCCAAGGTCTATTTCTCACCCAAAATAGACCCTGGATTGAGCCAAGATAACCGTAAGAATGTTGAGGTTCTTCGTAGTCAGGGCGAAGAAGGTAACCTCATTAAATACGAGCATCAGATGAACCGTTACTATTTGTCTCAAACGGATATTGGGAGTGTCACTTTGGCCGAGCTTCATAAGTATTCCAGAACAAACATTTTTACATAAAGTATAGTCTCGTACTTTTCATATGTCTGATCTTCTAACTCCGATGTTTTCTTTTATAGAGAGATAAGAAGGAGTTTCCGAAGATATTTGGAATATATCTGCTGCCACTATCACTAAACTGCTAGAGAAGCATGGTGGTAAGATTGTTCCACCCCCTGCCCACACAAAAAAAGGGAAGGCCCCTGCTGATGCATCTACAAACCCTTCCCGCACGAGACCTAGCAAGGCTCAACATACTGAATGTGGTATCCCCATATCCTTAGATAATTCTTTAGTTGCTCGTCTTTCTCATGTAAAGACTGGTGATAGCCTCATCGGCAATAGTGTCCGAGCTTCTGATGCCCTCGGCCACGCAATGACTGAGGATGATAAACACTTTCTCCATTCAATAGATGTCCCTCTACTGGTAGAGTTTGAAGTTCATAGGGCGGTTTAGGTATTTATTCACTACTTTTCTCAAGTGTTACCTCTGATTTAAGCTATTCATTGTTATTGACATGTTTGATTCCTCTTTTTTACAGAGTGCCCTCTCTCTTCACCGTCTGGCCAATTACACACTAAAGAGACTGCCTCTAATCCAAAAAGGTAAGGATGCCAAAAATCTTGAGGAGGATTTGAATAAGAAAATTAAAGATTTGAATAAAAGTCTGAAGGAGAAGGGTGACGAGATCTCTCGGATGAAAACTGATCATTCTAAGGCTCTAAAGGCAAAGGATGATAGCCTTCAGTCCAAGGTTGATGCTGCTTTTAAGGCTACCATGGAGGATGTTTCAGAGACAATCATAAGGGAGTATCAAACCTCTAATGAGTTTGTTAGCTTCAGTCTTGAGTACCTAGAGAGGGGCATTAAGGCAACTAGTCGATGGGCTGCAATGAAGCAAGAAAGCTCTGGCAGTCTGTTGGCCAATGACTTTATTGTCCTCGGCTTTGGAAATGCTTAGCTCACTAAGGCCTTGCAGGAGGTTGAAGAGGGTGGCCCAGCCGAGATGATCCATCTTGAGATGACTGAGACCGAGGATGGTGGACATAAGGACGATGAGGTTGAGGTTACCAATCAAGTCCTGGAGCTAAACAACCCTGCTATTGGGGGATCGACTGAAGCCTGAGTGTTTGAGTGTCTCACTATCATGTTTGTTATTTTGTGAAGCTTGTGTAACCCTTTATTTAATGAACTGTAACCTCCACTCTTAGGATGATGTAACACTTTTTTGGTTTGAATGAATGTAATTCCATTTCCTTCACTTGTGTTGCTTTCCCTTACTTGTTGGCTTGATAATTTACCAAAAAAATGATATTAAAAGGTCTGAGGTCACCAAATTAATGGTGTTTCACCTCATAATTCACCAAATTAATAATGTTAAAAGGTATGAGGTCACCAAATTAATGGTTTTTCACCTCATAATTCACTAAATTAATGATGTTAAAAGGTCTGAGGTCAGCAAATTAATGGTGTTTCACCTCGTAATTCACCATATTAATGATGTTAAAAGGTCTTAGGCCACCAAATTAATGGTGTTTCACCTTAAAATTCACCAAATTAATGATGTTAAAGGTCTAAGGTCACCAAGTCGATGATGTTTCACCTCATATTTCACCAAGCTAATGATGTTAAAAGGTCCGACGTCACCAAAATAATGGTGTTTCAGCTCATAGTTCACCAAATTAATGATGTTAAAGGTTTGAGGTCACCAAGTCGATGATGTTTCACCTCATATTTCACCAAACTAACGATGTTAAAAGGTTTGAGGTCACCAAGTTAATGATGTTTCACCTCATATTTCACCAAATTAATGATGTTAAAGGCCTGAGGTCATCAAGTTAATGATGTTTAACCTCACAATTCACCAAACTAATAATGTTTAAAGGTCTTATGGTCACCAAGTTAATGATGTTTCATCTCATAATTCACCAAACTATTGATGTTAAAGGTCTGAGGTCACCAAGTTAATGATGTTTCACCTCGTATTTCCCCAAATTAATGATGTTAAAGGTATGAGGTCACCAAATCGATGATGTTTCACCTCATAATTCACCAAACTAATGATGCTAAAGATATATATATATATATATATATATATATATATATATATATATATATATATATTGTAACAAAAATATCAGCACAACATTGCTATTTTTTCATTAACATCCTCTGTATGAACTGATACATGTATTACAAAAAGGTAAGAACAATTACAACATCATAAGTAGTATTTCTTTAAGTTATCATCATTCCAAGGAATGGAGAAAGGCTCTCCTTCAAGATTTTCTATCCGATAGGTACCTGGAACAACCTCATCAATGACCCTATAAGTACCATGCCTGTTGGGATGGAGCTTATTAGTTTTTTTCCACGTTTTCTTGAGGACTAGGTCACCCACAACTATTGGCCTTGACCTTACCCTCTGACTATAGAACCTCGCAGTTCTCTGCTAATAGGCTGCTTGCCTTATCTCTACATCTTCTCTTCTTTCTTCAATCAAATCAAGATCAAGTCTTCTCTCTTACCCATTCCTCTGAATTCTATGAGTGGGTAGCCTTATGAGTGGGTAGCCTTATCTCTATTGGGATAACAGCCTCTGAGCCATGGGCTAACATGAATGGAGTTTCCACTTTGGGTGTCCTCACTGTCATCCTGTAAGCCCAAAGCACGACATATACTTCCTCTACCCATCTTCCTTTGGCCTCTTCCAGCCTCTTTTTTATCCCATCAAGGATTGTTCGATTTGTGACCTCAGTCTGGTCGTTTGCCTGGGGTCGGCCAGGAGAAGAGAAGATCTGTTGGATGCGTACTCTTTCGTAGTATCTTTCCAAAGAAATATTATTTAATTGGGCTCCATTATTTGAGATGAGGGTGTTTGGAAGACCATACATGCATATGATGTTCTTCCAGATGAACTGGAAGGTCTTTTGCGCAGTGATTATGATTATTAGCTCGACTTCTACCCATTTGGAGAAATAATCAATTGCCACTATTAAGAATCGATAGTTATTTATGGATCTTGGCAAGGGTCCTACCAAATCAATGCCCCGTACTTCAAATGGCCAAGGGGAACTTATAGAAGTCAGAGGTTGGGGAGGCTAATGGGGAATAGTGGAGAACCTTTGACACTTATCACATCTCTTCACATACGCAGTTGCTTCTTTGGATAAGGTCGGCCACCAGTATCCCTGAGTAATTATCCTCTTATCCAATGGCCTCCCTCCTATGTGGCTTGAACAAGAGCCCTCATGCACATCGTGCAAAATGTGTGTAACCTCTGAAGGGTGGAAAGACATCACCTATAATAGAGAATTTTGTAGCTCTGAACCTTAGATTCCTCCTTTCCATCTTTGATTTTGGTAGTAGTCCCTCTCTGATGTATTTGATAAGAGGGTCCATCCATGAGGACCCCAAACTTAGATTTAAGAAAGGTTTATCAACCTCTTCCTCTTCGATGGTTGGCTTGAGCAGAATCTTGACTGGCACTGTTCTCCTTATGTCTATTTTTGTTGCTGAGGTTAACCTCACAAGTGCATCAGCTCGGCTATTGTCTAGATTAGGTATCCTCTTTATTTTTACTTCCTTGAAACTTTTTAGCATCATTCTCACTCTCTTTAAGTATCTGTCCATCCTTTCATCTTTGGCATCATACACCCCCAGGATTTGGTTCACGACTAATCTGAAGTCACTGTGGACTAGGAGTTGGCCGACATTGAGGGCTTTAGACAAAGATAGACCTGCTATTAATTCCTCGTACTTTGACTTGTTATTGGAATATTTAAAGTTTAACCTTAGTGCATATTCAATATCTGTACCATCTGGTGCCGACACTATCATCCATGCTCCACTTCCACTTTTACAGGACGACCCATCAACGAAGAGGTTCCAGACGATTTCATTTAAAGAGAAGTTTCCCTCTACTAGGGTCCCCTTCTTGAAGAGGTATTTATCTTCTTCGTTCTCAACTGTTCTTTGTCTGACAGTTTTTATCTCGGCCTCATTCGAAGTTCAGCCGACGTTTCTCTTTAATGGCTCATCTGCAACCTCTTGATTCTTCTCAACCTCGGCCTCATCCCAGGTAAACTCGACCATAAAATTTTTAAGTGCTTGTCCCTTGATGGCAAACCTGGGTTGATAAACAATATCGTACTCCCCCAACTCGATTGCCCAGGTCATTAGCCTTACTGACTTCTCAGGCTTATGGAGAACCTATCTTAGTGGGGAATCAGTGAGGACGACCATGGAGTGGGCTTGGAAGTTTAGCTTCATTTTCCTATAAGCATGTATCAAAGCATATGCTAACTTTTCAATTCGAGGATAATTCTGCTCAGACCCTTGGAGTCCTTTGTTGTTGAAGTAAACTGGTCTCTATACTTCATCCTCTTTTCTTACTATTGTAGCATTGATGGTTGACTCTGAGACAATTAAATATACATATAGCTCATCACCCTAAATTGGCCGAGATAGGAGTAGGGGGAACCGAGGTAGGACTTGAGATCTTTAAAAGCTATGTCACATTCCTCATTCCATTCTAAGGCCTTTCTAATAACTTTGAAAACTGGAAGACATTTATCTGTAGCTCTAGATACGAACCTGTTAAGTGCAGCCACTCGTCCGGTCAACCTCTGAATGTCTTTGATGGTTCTAGGTGTCTTCATTTCTAGCAAAGCCTTGATCTTTTTAGGGTTGGCCTATATTTTGCTTTGATTGACGATGAAGCTAAAAAACTTTCTCGCTCCTACCCCAAAGACATATTTGGTCGGGTTGAGCTTCATTCTATATTTGTCCATGGTGTCAAAAGTTCGTTCAAGGTTATCCACGTGAGTGTCGGCCTTCAGACTCTTCGTCAGCATGTCATCCACATAAACTTCCATCAACTTGCCTATTTTATCTTCGAACATCTTATTTACAAGAAGATGGTATGTATCCCATGCATTCTTTAGGCCGAAAGGCATGACCTTGTAGCAATAGGTCCCCTTATCTGTAATAAAGGTTATCTTCTCTGAGTTAGCCGAGTCCATAAAGATCTAATTATACCCATAATATGCATTCATGAAGCTCATAAGCTCATGCCCGCTGTGGTATCCACCATCTTATCGATACGAGGTAGGGGAAAATAGTCCTTTGGTCAAGACCTATTTAAATCGGTGAAGTCTATACACATCCTCCATTTCCCATTACTTTTGGGTACTATGACAATATTAGATAACCACTCAGGGTATATAATTTCTCTGATGAACTTAGCTTCTTCAAACTTTTGAACCTCCTCTCTGATGACTTCATACTTCCCTCTTAAGTATATTCTTCTTCTCTGCCTAATAGGCTTGGTATCCTCTACAATATTGAGTTTATGACACATTATATTAAGATTAATACCTGGCATATCTGCATGCCTCCAGGCAAATATACTTTGTCTCTTCCTTAACAGCTTCACTAGTTCCTCTTTGATCTCAGGCTTTAGGGCTTTGCCGACTTGGATGGTTTTTTTGGGCTCATCCTTATTGAGGATGATGGATTCGACCTCCTCTGCGGTGTCTCCCTTCTTGAGTTTGGTTTCATCTCTAGGATCAAGGGTGTCAATGTTGTACATGGTTATTTCCCTCTTATGAGCCTCTCTCCCTTATGTAGAGGTTAAGTAGCATTCTTTCATCGACGTTTGGTCACCTTTCCCTTCCCCTACTCCATAGGGAGTCAAGAATTTTAGCATCTGGTGGACCGTTGAAGGCACGACCTCAAATTCCTTGAGGGTTACTCGTCCCATGATAAGGTTGTAGGCTGAGAAGATATTTTTATCCATCATAAAGAAATTAATTTTTCTAGTCAACCTCTTAGGCCATTCATCTCCCATTCTCACATCCATTTCATACATTCCCAGTGTATGGACCTTCTCCTCACTGAAGCCAATCAAAGGGTGATGATAAGGGACAAGCCTTGCTCGACTGATACCAAAGCTCTTGAAATAGGGCTAAAACATAACGCCTGCAGAGCTACCCCGTGTACCAGGATCCTCTGAACTTCGCATCCATGCACCCTTGTGGTCATGACTAAAGGGTCATCGTGGGGAGATAAGATACCTTTGAAATCAAGTCGAGATAAGACGACTGTGAAGGTATCTATATCTACCTTATTCCTTTTCTCATGTTTAACCTCTATATAATACAAGTTCACAACCTCGACCTTAGTCGCCGCTTTGACCTCTGCCACATGAGCCTTGCGATCGGCTACCTCTGAGCCACCCCCTGCTAATCCTCCATAAATAGTATTCACACCAAAAGAGATCATACCGACTCTCTTTACTGGGACATTGTCATCCTTTGGTGGGAGATCAGGGTCATCGTCATCATCATCTGAGGCGTCAGCTCTTCTATCAAGGGTATCTTCCTGGCATTTATCATTTCTTTTCATTTTAGGATCATCTCTTCCTCCCTTATAGTCTCTACCATCCACATACTTTCTGAGCTTTTCAGACTTCAACATTTTTTCAATCTCATCCTTTAGAGCGAAGCACTTCTCACTCAAATGGCCATGATCTTGATGGAACTCTCACCATAAGTTCTTGTTTCTCTTATGTGGAGGAGATTTCAGCCTATCTGTCCATCTCAAAGATATATCATTCTTTATTTCGTTGAGTATGTGTTCACAACTTACAGTTAAAGGAGTATAGTTTGAAGATTTATTGTCTGCAGATATGTTCTTACCGTCTTTATTTTTCTTCTAAAATTTGCCTCCACTACTGCTCCCCCTTTCATCCTCGTATTTTGCAGCTATATCTTCGTTTGTGTTCATGACCTTTCCAGCGGTTGCCAATGACTCATCCATTGACTTAGGGGGATTCTCGGCTAGTTTCCATAAGAGCTTTCCCTTTTACAAACCCTCAATGAGAGATGTCATGGCTATGCTCTCTTCGTAATCTTCTACCTCTAACTTTTCCTTATTAAACCTCATGATGTAATCTATAAGGCTTTCATTCTTCCCCTGCTTGACATACAGCAGATGGGTTGTCTTCTTCTGAGGTTTTACCCCAAAATAGATGTTATGAATGAACCTTTAGACCAAACCTTTGAAACTCTCGATTGAATTTTTAAGAAGAGAAGTGAACTAGATATGCACAGCCCTAGTGAGAGTGCTTGAGAAAGATCGACACCTCATCTCATCAGGGATGGAATAGATGTCAGCACTAGACTGATACATATCAATATGATGGACTAGGTTGGTACTTCCATCGTACTTGGGAGACACCATTGGAATTTTAAATTTGGCAGGGGTTGGGAAGTTGACAATCCTTGCCACAAATGGAGAACCCTCAGAGTATCCCCTCTGCAATGGGTCTCGGCTTTTCAAGAGATCTCAAATATTATTTTCCAGACTTTGAATAGAATCGTTACATGGTTTAGCAACGTCGTCTTGGCCGAGGTTTTCCCCAGCCACCTCCAAGGGGTGAACTGAGGGTTCCCCAATTACTGCACAACGTCGGCTATTGACCTCCCCCTGACCACAGTCTTGGCCATGTGAGGGTCGACCATTATGGGGACATCATTCACCTCCTTCTCTTCTAGAGACAATGAGACTTCTTGATCTGGACAGTCTCTCCCTCAGATCATTAACTGGGTTGATCCTTTCAAAGGCCGACCCCCTACTTAAGCAATCAAAATCTGATCCTCTTTGGTGTGCATCACAATCTCATCTCTCATACTGACCTCGGCTTAGCTGGATAGGATGTACAGTGTTATTTGAGACCGTATAAGGCTCCCAACAGTCTGTTGGAGAATCCTCTGCCTCAATGTCATCGTACCTATCCTCAGGGAAAGGGTTTCCTTTCCTCCCCAGGCGTAAACGCCTAGGGTAAACAACATCCCTCCTCCGCTGAGGAATAGGTTGGTCCTTTTTCGGTGCATGGGGTGGTCCCCTAGCCTCATGATGTGGCTGAGCATCTTTTAGAGTTATCATCTCCGGTGAGACCCCAGGTGATCTCATTATTATGTTCTGGCTTAGCTGGGCAAATTGCTCCCGCATCGCTTGTTGAGTTTCAATTAAGGACTTCAAGGCTGCTACCACCTTATCCATTTCGGACTGGGGTCGTGCTTGATTGTAGCTAGGCCCTCCAACACCATATGGTGGAGGTGGTAACTCTGGTGCCATGAAAAATTACTAGAGAGCTTGTAAATGAAAACACTAGAGAGCTTGGTACCTTTAAGGAGCTCTTTTAATGGTGAAACAGCTCCACACGATTGGGGAGGACTGGTGCACCACCAACATCTCCGGTGAGGTCAAGCTTCAATAAGGAAGATATATAGCTTCTTGATTCCCACAGACGGTGCTAAAATGATGATGATGTAAACAACACCACTAGTATGAGGTGTTGGTAAGCTCAAACTAGCAACAACAATGGCAGCGCAAGAGTAAATATCTAGTTGAAGGTGGTGAGGAGAAGAGGATAAACACTAGTATGTAAGTGGTTCAGCCCATCTGACCTATGTCCACTGTGAGTGTGTGAGTAATTTAACTATAATGAGGGCACTAATGGCCTGTGATACAATCTCTCACTTTCTCTCTCTACTGTGTATACCAACGTAGTTTCTGCTAGGGTTATAATTATCGATACCTTACAATGTAGGAGAAGACAAGTATATATATTGCTTGGGGGGTGTAGTGTACCACCCAAGCATGCTATGAGCATGTGTGGGTTGAATACACCAATCATAGGTGGACACCTTGATGGGACACATGTAAGGAATGTTGATCAAATATTCCCTCATATGAGGGGAATGATTTGGTTATAACCGACTTACTCACATGTTCCAAGTCTTCCATATACTTGTGTGTGCTCGAACTTGTGTCATCATCTGATGGAACCTCGGCCTAACCGAGTACGAGGTTATGGAAGTCCGATAATTCTTTGTCATGGCAATCATCAACATGACCTTGGCCTAAAAGACTGGTTGAGGTTAGGTAGAGAGACGAATGCAGTGTCGGCTGAAGCTGAGGACAAGATTGGCAATAGTTTGAGCCCACAAGATGTTGTTAACCTCGTCTGCTGGCCAATCGAGGTTGGTCAATGAGGAGACGATGTTACAGAGGATGACTTTTCTGATGGCTATTGTAAGCTTTCGACTGTGAGACAGGACCAGGTTAGTGACCTTGAGTACGAGGGTACACTTTGGGCATATCAATGTCTATCATGTCACATTAACTTGTTCTATATGAGTGAGGTGCAATTTAGATGAACCTTATAAGACTTTGAAGATCTTAAAAGTCATTCATGAAAATTTATTTTCCATTGGATTCATATCGAGCTCAAGTTGGAGACATATCCATTTTGTAGATAGTCGGTGAATTATCTTTGGCTACATACACATTCACAAATGATTGTTTTATGTACATTTTAAACTTTAAGGATCAAGTCATTTTAAAAACTTTTAAAAAGTTTAGAGGAAAATAATTTTGGGGAAGGTGTTTCAATTTTAAACATGTTAAATTTGTTTTTGTTTATTTTTTGCCTTAATTGTTCTCATGGTGTATTTCTATACCCGTGCACACGGAGTCATTAACACGATTTCACTTTGATCCCGTGGACACAACCTTGGATCGAATTGTACATGGGGAGTATTAATGCGAATGGTCATATTTAACCATTCACACGATGTGTTCAAAAAATTTAAAAATCCTATTTAATGGAGCTTTCCCCTCCCATTTGTTTATATCTGACTTTCACACAAGTGAACTTTCCTTTGAATGAATTTTAAGATTTGAGAGAATTTGTTCTCCCCTCCAAATTCTCTTTTCACTTTTTCCTCACAATTTATCCAAATCTAGATCTATTCATGGTTCTTAAAGTTTTATAGGTCAAATTTGAGAGTTTGTGTCAAATCATCACTAGCCATTGATAATTTAATCTATATACTTTCATTCAATATGATCAACTACTCCACGATCTAAAATCGAAGGCATTTTGATCTATTTTTAGAGATTGAAGTGTGGCACGACTTTAAATAGGAGAATGGAGTTCTTCGTTCTTTGCATGAATCTTGCAATTAATTCTCATTGGCTATGGGGGTGAGTGGAAAGGGTCATAGGAAACTACACAACAGTGATTGTGTGAGAAGAACCTTTTAACTTTGGTAAAATTTATTTTTAAGTAGAAATGAGATTTGGAGTGTATCGAGATTTTTTTACCCCTAAGTGGGAGTTTTTCCTCATAAAATTTGTCTTACGATTGTTTGTTATTTTCTCTCATACTCATGAACACATTTTATCACACATTTCACATTAATTGGGTTTGAATCAAACAATTTAGACTAAAAGTTACTTAGTTGTATTAATTGTATTTCTACACCTAGATCCATTTGATTCCTTGGTGTATGTGCTTTAACAAGACTTCTGATTTGTGATTTGTTGATTTTTACTCGAAAAGATTTTTAATTGAAAGAAATTTTCATGAAATTCCAAATTTGAACACATGTATCTATCAAACCTATTCACCCCCTCTAGGTTTGGTGTAGGTCATTCACACATAAAATTTCCATATAGACATGATGTGCACACATTATTTGTTATTAATAAAAGAAAATAATATTACTACAACGATTCACGCACAATAGAAGTTTATAAAATTAGACTAGTAATGGGAACATGCTTTTACACAACTTGAAAATGTGAGAAATATCAAATCTATCACAGATGTCATCTGTAAAAAATCGTAAACATACATATAACTAATATTAAAAATGACCTTGTAATTTACGTCGCTTGTAAATTGGAAAATGTTTAATATAAGAAATGTCACAAACAAATACACTTCACTTAGGACTACAAAAAACTTCTCATAAAAAATTTATACCAAAAATCAATCATTTTTTTACCAATTGAGCCAACTTAAGAATCCACTTAAATAGATATTGTCGCACTGACTCAGAAAAATAATGCTCCATATTCCTCTCCCAATAATGTTATGATACAAGTACGAATTAAACAACTCCATGGAAAACGTGAAACTTGTATTTCTTTAAAATTGATTCTTATGACTATTTAAAACATTGAGGTTTACACAAAATGTCTCTCACATAAACAAAAAAATATTTGCAAAGGAGACACACAACAACAATTCTCAAGGAACAAACATTTAATAATATGTGAATTTTTTTGAAAAAATAAAATATTCTTAAGTGAATAACGAAAATAAAAAAAATTGAAAATATTCTTCAACATAGTCATACATACATATGAGTTTTTTCCACAACACAAAGAAAAGTAAAGTGTAGAATTAGTACCCTCATGAACAAAAAGGTTTTAAATGCATAAATCACAAACTTTTAAGTTATACAAAGTAACATGGGTGAGAATATACTTGAGTCCTCTTTCAAAACAATGGGATGATCATAAAAATTTTGAAAAATCCTTTTGAAAATATTTTAAAAATACTTTACCATAACTTTCATTCTCCTTTAATCAATCCTTGCTAAGTCCACATGTTCCGTATACAACTATCTTGATATACCATACAATGCTCTATGCGAATATCATCACATATACTTCAAATATGAACATTTACATTTGTGATATTTTCCTCTTACTAGCACATTTGATTTGAAATGCTATATTTTGAAACATGCTACATGGGTAAAACATGTTGTCTACATGACTACTATATTAAAATGCTTACATTATGGAAATGGTGACTAGAAAATTTTAAAGTCATTATTAATATATATTGTCTATGATACTCACATGATTCACCTCACATAATCTTATATGCTATATCTTTATGAAAATTCGTACATGCTCAAACGATATAATGCTCATGCGCTTACATGAAAATTTAGGTAATGAGACCATTGTTTTGAAAGTCTCATCGGAGAATTAAAACCACATGACTGTTAATGTGTTATTATTGAAAATGTTTGTTCATAAAAAATTGTAAAGTTATAGACACTAGATATACACACTCTCTAGCTTAAATTATACACACAAATCTCAACCTTGATGACAATCATTGTAAAACCCGAGTGGAAATACCATTCATTCAAATATTTTTGAAATCCCACCATAATTAAATCCTTGAAGGATATCCCTTATTATATGATAACATGTTTTAACTTATATCATATTATAACAATCAAAATGAACTTGATTGTAATACCATCAACATTGCAAAATTCAAGCTTACATGATATACATACATAAATGAATTCAAAAATGCTGAAAACCACATCATCATATGATATTTCACTTGTCTTAATATGTTGAATATATTTCGTTCCCATCATCATGAATAATTTTAACTATTATGTGGAAAATTAGTGTTTAAAATCCTATCACAATGTGATAATACATTTTACATGCTTGTGAGAAGCTTGAGATAGATTTATGAATAAAAATAAGAATTTAAATTTGAATCTTAAATAACTATACATGATAAAGTTATGATTACACACATTTATACTACTAAGAAAAAAATTCAATTGTGTACATGAGCATAGGTGCCTTGAGGAAGACACTCCAAGAGTTGAATAAAGGCACATGCAGAAAACCATGAGAGAATGACATAAAAGGGACAATGGATAAAATTTAAACCTTCATTAAATTAAAACAAAATGATACCAAGGATGAAAAGGGAGTTTGTGAATTTTTGGTCACAATACACAACTTTTTAAGCCACATACAAGACTCTTTCTTACGTGAACACACGAGAGACATAGTGCACTTGAGCTAAGTCCGAGGGCATGAAACTCTATAAGAAAGTGTCCAAACATAATATAGTACCATAAATTATCTAACATACCACATATTAACTTGGATTTGTTACTAAAAACTAATCACTTTATTACGTCGTGATACCTTTAGGAAAATGGGATACATGGTATATAACTTTAGGTTCCTTCTTTTGACATTATACCCACATTTTATCTACTCTGTGATGCTGGTAATCTCTCCTTTATGACCCTCACCTTTGTCACCTCCATCCCTACTAACTTGTCCCCAAAATTTGTCTTTCTCCCATCTCATCCCAATATAACGATATTTAAAATTTACTTCCATACAAAGCTTCATAACGTTCAATTTAAAAGTTAGATTATTAATTATTTTCGTGGATCAATTTAATAAATTCTAAAGTGTCCTCCCAAATTTCATGAAGTAAAGTTAAAGAAACCTCAATATCTTCCAAATCCTCTTTTTTTATTTTTGTTGGGATCAGATTTGGATCTATCACATTGCCTTATTCTAAAGGCTTCTAAAATATTCTAAAATCAAGTTGATATTGTGGTATGAATATATAAATACTGCGAATGCATGGATTTTAAAATTTTCCTTAATATTTAATTATGTCCATCCCCACCCACGTAGTGTTCATGTCATGTACCACGGTACTAGAATGATTTAGTCCCTGAGGGAGACGAAGAAAAAGGATGCATGGCCTATATGTGATAGTGTAAAACTCAAAATCGCGCGCCTATTTTTCCAAAAGTAGACAAAAGAAAACAAATGACCAAAAAATATGGCTACGAGGCAAATGATCAATGTGAAACCAAAGGGAAATGGGATCGAATACAAAGTTACGAAGGGGGACGGTTTTCATCACCCCTCCCACTTTTGGTCTTTAATGGGTTACAAACTACATATATTATCTCTTTATATTATGGTTGTGATTGCTAATGTGAGTATGTAAGAAATATGTGTATGAGTAGGTGGTGGTGAGGGTAAAGTGTACAAAAGTGTAAATAAATAAAAGGTTCATGTGTGTCTAGTAGACACAAGGTGTATCACAATGTCACAATAGGAAAGTGAGTGTGGTTATCATTATGGGATGAAATTAGTAACTATAAAGGGCTTTAGTTCAATGTAATATCGCTATGGAGAAGTAAGTACTAACTGGATAAACCGCAGTATAATATGATAATAAAAAATAATATTAACTAAAAAGGACTAGAAAAGTGGAGGGAACAGGCTACATGATCATATAAAGATAGATTTTGATAATAACATTATTACATTCAATAGATGATATGGAACTAAATCATGTATAATAATTGAAAAGAAAAGGAAAATGGACTTGAATACATATGTAGATTCGAAACTCTTACGTACCCTCATAAAGGGATATCAAAGCCCAGATAATCAAAATGGGGTTTATGATGTGGATATACATTATACTTGAAATTTAGGTGTTCTTGAGGGTTACTTTGTACAATATGGGATTTAAAGCGCTTATTTTGAATAATTCAAGTATATGTCACCATTATATTGTCAAAAATAGTATAAACCCTATTTTTGGTAATATAAATTTATGAAAATAAATTTATGAAAGGGTGATTAGTTATTACTAATAGTTCTAATGAAAGAAAAAAATTGTACTAAATATGAAAATGAAGATAACAGGTTAGGGTATAGATGAATAGAGATAAGAGTAATAAATAATTTTTAATATTTAATTAATCTTCAAGGAACTATTCTTTGAGAATGACCTTTGAAGTGCTTCAATACAATTTTATAAAGTAGGAATGAGGTGAAAATGATTGGATGGTAGGATTTTGTAAGAAATTCTAAAAGGACATTAAGGAATTTCATATGATGTCACACCTTTCCTTTTATAAAAAAGCTATAAAAGTTTAAAAGGACTAGGATTACCTTATGGCTTCCCGGTCGGCAACTAGAGTGCCCTTTTTTGGCATTGGTTCAAACTTTTCCTCCAAGAAAAAAGACCAAGCTAGTTAACATTGGGAGAATCTTGTCAATCGACACAAGGTTAAGAAACTTTCTAAACTTTTCATGCATATCTCATGGCTCGAGTACCCAAATCTTACATAGACATAAAACTAAAAAGGGTGTTTTAAGGCCTATAATATTTATTTTGGATGAATTTATAAATCTAATGTTTTTTAGATGAAAACAAGTTTGAAATCGGGTGGTCTCCTGAGATTATAGGCGTCCAAGAGAATAAAGGTGTTAGAGAGGGAGATCCTCGAAAAAGACTCTTACAAAGTAAAAAGGGTATGAGAATGGGGTATTTACACTACTTTTTACAATTGATCCATTAAATATGAGGTCTTCTTGTTCAAAAAGTGTTTAAACTTAGTTAATCAGTCTAAGATCACCAAAATTGATTCCCACTTCCATTTTAAACTAGGTAATTATTTCAGAAACCCATGTGGTCTTGGGATTTTCGTGTTAACTTCTTGGAAAATTAAATGTGTGCCACAAAATAATTAGCTTCTATCCTTATATTAATTCTGGATAAGTTTTCATTTATGGCCTTGTATATCTTAGTAGTTCCTGTATAAATGGAAAACTAAGACATATGATATCCTTCCAATATGTTGAATTTGAAATAATCCTTCCCGAGAACACAGTTTTAAACCGTATTTCAAGTCCCCCGATCATTAATTCTTGAATTAGTCTTTGTAACTTTTCTTACCTAATTAGCCTTGTTGGGGTGATACTTAATGGAGTAATAGTAATCCTTCATGAGTTATGAACACATCATTTACCTTATTTGTAACTCCTCTTGGTTGAAAAAACAAGTCAAACTCTTATGATTTGTATAAATCTCACATATTTCTCCATGCAAGTAATATCTTTAAGTTTTTAGGAAACTCCATAGGTATTGTGGAAGTAAGAGATTGGATCTCTCCCACCGACGGAGGCACGTCTCATGGATACGTCGAACCCATTAGATGGCAAGTTTGAGTTAATTCCATCCTTCATGTTCCCTTCTTCCCAAGGGACGAGAAAAAAATGGCTAATATATTTGAGAGAAGGAAATATATCTTGACCTATGGATGTGGAAAGTGAGGTGTGTGATAGTGTGAAACTCATAGTTATTAGCCTAGTTTATAGGCAACAAAATATAAATAACTCTGAAAATGAACTATAACGAAAATGGTCAAATTGAAACCTAAGAGAAATGGGATTGGGGATTAATTTATAAAACTAGGAAGTTTTAATCACACCTATGCCCTTTTGAACTCGAATAGGTATAATTCTTCTGCATGTATATATGTGTGGATGTGTGTGAAAGGGTGAAAATGGGTAAAAGTATAAGCATGTGAGAATGAGTGCAGAGTGTGTAAAATTATGTATTGTGTGTATGCATGAATATATACATAGGTGCATGAAGTGTAAATATACATAGAGGATAAGAATGTATCACAACATCACCATGGAAGGGTGAGTATGAGTAGTCGGAATATATAAATATGACCAGACTTATTTTACCATGAGATCACTACGAATGGAGGGGACATGGCTGATAAAGTTGATAAACTTAGGAAAATACTATAATTGTAGTATATGCATTTGATATGTACACAAATGAAGTGGATGATACATAAGAGAATATGACAAAGAGATAAAAGAAGAAAGAATAAAAAGGAAAATTATAAGGAAATATTTTATAATGTCCTTTATCAATTGAGTATGTCATATACAGCTACAACTGTCAAAGAATTGTTCAAGATCATTTGCAAAAAGACAGATCCGAATATCAAGTTTTCTTCAACATTCAAGACTCCACAAGTTTAACTTTGGTAAGGTTGTGTTTTAAGTCTTTAATAATTCAAGTGTTGGAGCAGAGTTTTTATTTTTTTCGTTAAAAAATATTTTTCGAAGTTTTAAGTAGGAACATTTTTTGGCGAAAGGAAAAGAAAAAATTATTTTTAATTTTCTCATTCGAGAGACAGAAGACTTCATTCGAGCGACATCCCTATGTCGGGTGAAGCTCGTTAGAGCGACAGGTGTCCTCGTTTGAGCAACGCGCCGCCTTAGATTTTCTAAAAAAAGGTTTTTCAAACTTCATTTTTAACTAGAAGACCTGTAATTTTGAACAGAGATAAAACTGCTTTGGCAAAATTCTTTGTCTTCTCATTTTTAGGGTTTTAATCCCTTTTGTTTTAAATTCACAAGATCCCAATAGTTTGTGTGAATTATTTTGAAACCCAAGAACACATACTGTGTCAAGTTTCTCTTGTAGAGAGGATCTCTATTGCTAATCTAGGTGCTCTTGAGGGGAGTACTGGGCTGAAGATGACTGCGTGTCAATAGGGAGAGCTTGTGGGCGTTCATGGGCTGAATTAGAGTTATGGTTTGACTCTAGGTTGCGTGTCTATGTAGGTTTGCTGAGATAAACTTATTGCATATTTTATTGTGATTGTAAATTGCGATTTAATTCATAGTGAAAAGGTTTTGCCCTTCGGGGATTTTTCCTGAAATTCGTGAGTTAGCACATTTGTGTTTATGATGGTTTGACACACGCACACACGTAGTTATATGTTTAAGGGATGATTTAATTTGGTTTAAAAATGACCTTAACTAAATAAGTTTTTAGTTGGAATTTGCGAATTTATTTGAATCAATATCGCACCGACATTCACAAATTAGTATCAAAGCAAGTTACCCAAATTTATCGAGTATTCCTTTTTTCGCAAAATTTGTGTGATATTGATTGTTTTTGAAAAATTTGTTTTGTGAAAAATCGCAATTTTTTCGATGGAGCACTTATGTAATCGGATGCCTCTCCTTGATGACACGATTCACAGTTTTGATGATTTAAATAGTTTGAATTTGATGTTTGCTAAAAGAATTGATTTTTGGAAAAAGAAAATTATCATTTTAAATCTACGATGGATCTTTTGCAAACGTTTCAAAGCCAAAGAGATTTTTATCATGAGAAATTTGTTTCTTTGGACCATGAATTTAATTCTTTAAAATTTTCTAAAAAGGAGAGTGATGATAAAGTCCTAGTTTTAGAAAAAGAATTGGAGGACTTTAAAAACTCTAGAATTTGTGTTTGTGCCAAAGTGGATAAAAATATTTTACTCGATCAGTTTGTGGCACATGAGTAACTCTTAGGGATAAGTGTGCATATTTGAAAAACGAACGTGATAATCTTCTAGGAGTTATTGAAAATTTGGAGAAGGAGTCCCTAAAATTGGAAGAGTCTAATTCTTTGCTTGAGTCAAAAATTTTGGAGATGAAAATGATTTGACAGACTCGAGTAGTGTTGGTAGCAATGGTAGTGGCTCATCGTGTTCTAATGTTTCGAGTGTTAAAGACAAGACCATTATTTATTTTAGAGGGTCAATCAATCCCAAGGACATTAGAAAAGGTCAACCCATAGGTGTCATTCCACCCGTTTACACATTTTCACATTGTGGTAGGAAAGGTCACCTTAGGCGGGTATTTTTCGATCTTAGAAAAAGTCTTATGAAGTCAAAATCTAGTGTTCCCTTGGTTCCCAAAACCCCCATCCTTCATTGCACACCTATTTGGGTTAGGAAATAACTTTTAGAGGCACTAGATGTTAGACTAGTTGATTCTCAGTTACTTGCACATGATTCTTCTCTTGATATATCATATAGATGGTTGTGTTCTCTTATTTGTCATACTCTAGTTATCCTTCATGTTATATTCTTGCTAGTGTTATGACTTGTGTACTTTTTGCATTTTTTGAGAAAAATTTAAAAAGTACAAAAATATTTTATTTTTATAAAAATATTGGAAATATTCAAAAAGAGTTGTGTATTTTAGCACTGTGTAGGGATGGACATTTAGGATGACTGAGTCACAATTTCATTCCATATCCATGTGGTGATTTGATTGTGTTTTTATATACATCATCATTTCGTTTTGTGCTTTATAATCTATGGATTCATAAAGATGTAATTTGTGATTTCAACCAATATGCTTGACTCATGAGTTCCTTTAATGCACACTTGCACTAATTTGTTTGATTATTGTACTTGTTGATCACATATTGGTCGGAGTGTTGTCATCTCAATTCTATCTTTAAAACGAACCATATGTGATAAAACTTGACAATGCAAGTAGTGCATGTAAAAACCATTTACCGTGAGTATTTAATTGTAACAAAATATATTGAGTGAATCATGGAAAGGGCTGTAAGAATTCAAAATTAACTCGTCGTGAAAGCCATCGTTTAAAAGAGCCCGAAACAATTAAAAGGCAATAGAAAGATAAATATGCCAAAAAGGGACCACCTCAAAAGAAAAATATAACGATTATTATTTATAAGGGAGTTTGGATGGAAAGAAATGAAAAATGGGTTTGGACGTCTTGATTGCATAATGAAAATGCATTCATAGTTTTAGACGTTATTGGTGTGGGAATCATTCTTGAATTTGATGTGTTGATAGATAGAGTCGATGTCATTTAAATTCAACATTTTTTAACACCTTAGGGAATTTTTGAGATTCATTCGATAGGAGTACACGTATGCATCGTGCACACATGTTATGTTTGATTGCATTGATTTTCTTATCGAATATGTTCACACCCATATATTTCATTTCTAAGATTTGGTTGTCTTAGTGTAAATTCATAGTGTATGATTTTTGTAAAATTATTTTTGGATTTTGTTTGAAAAAATTAATAAATCAAAAATAGTTGGTAAAAGCCTTTGAGTTACTATTTTCATGAGCGTAGTTTCATTCATATTTTCTATGCATTTTTGTCATGACAACTCCATGTTTATTTTTGTTTATTTGTTTCCTTGTCTATTTGGGACAAATAAAAAAGAGGAGAACGAATTATGGGGGAGTTTTTGCATTATGGGGGAGATTTGATTATTAATTGATTTATTCTTATATCATTTCAAACTCGATGCGTCATGAAAGTATTTGCTATATCTCATGTGTATAGTTACAAGATTGAAGATAATTATGTCGCACACCCTGATGAGAAAAGTGTAAAGATTTGAAGTTGAAGATTTTGAAGAAAAGTTTTTGGACTTGCATGTTTAGTACCTTTTCATTTTTGGGTTCATGGGAGGGTGTTAGATTTGTATCGGCATTTTGATTTGATAATTTGGATGTTTTTATTTTATACCGGCATAGACATAGGGGGAGATTTGTAAGGGCATATTATATAATGTCCATTATCAATTGAGTATGTCGTATACCGCTACAGCCGTCGATGAATTGTTCAAGATCATATGGAATAAGACCGATCCAAATATCAAGTTTTCTTTAACATTCAAGCCTCCGCAAGTTTAACTTTGGTAAGGTTGTGTTTTAAGTCCTTAATAGCTCACTTATAGTGTTGGGATATTTTTCATCAAAAATTTTCTAATTGTTGAGCAGAGTTTTTATGTTTTTCGCAAAAAAATATTTTTCGAAGTTTCAAGGTGTAACATTTTCTGGCGAAAGGAAAAGAAAAATTATTTTTAATTTTCCCGTTCGAGCGATGTCCCTATGTGGTGCGACATGTGTCCTCGTTTGAATGAGGTAGCCTATTTGTTTGAGCGATGAGCTGCCTTAGATTTTCTATAAAAAGGTTATTCTAATTTCTTTTTTAAGTATAAGACCTACAATTTTGAACATAGACGAAACTGATTTGGCAGAATTCTTTGTCTCCTCACTTTTAGGGTTTTAATCCCTTTTGTTTTCAATTCACAAGATCCCAATAGTTTGTGTGAATCATTTTGGAACCCAAGAACACATCTTGTGTTAAGTTTCTCTTGTAGAGAGGATCTCTACTGCTAATCTAGGTGCTCTTGAGGGGAGTACTGGGTTGAAGATGACTGGGTGTTAATAGGGAGTGCTTGTGGGCGTTTCTGGGCTGAATTGGAGTTGTGGTTATAGCTATATAGATTTGCTGAGGTAAACTTATTGCACATTTCGTTGTGATTGTAAATTGAGATTTAATTCATAGTGAAATAAAAGGTTTTTCCATTCAGTAATATTTCCTGAAATTTGTGAGTTAGCATATTTGTGTCTATGATGGTTTGACACACGCACACACGTAGTTATATGTTTAAGGGCTTATTTAATTTGGTTTAAAATTGAATCTAATTAAATATGTTTTTAGTTAGAATTTGCGAATTTATTTGAATCAATATCGTACCGACATTCACAAAAATAAAAATAAACATGAATCTTGGGGATGAACCCAAGATGCCTATGAGAGATCAAATATCACGTCGTTTGAAGTGGGTTGGAAGGGGTGGGTCTACATCCAATTTGTAAAATAATGGGAGTTTGGAGAGGAAATGAGTGTTAAAACCGAAATTTTGGTGTTGAAACCCTAGTTTTATAAGAAATTGTTGTTGAAACCTTTCTTTATGAAAGATGTTTTTGAAAAATCCCATTAGTTTTCAAATTCATCTAATCCTTATTTTTATTGATTTAAAGTTTAAAAAAATTATGATATAGTAAGTAACAAAAATGTGTACAATATTGTTATTAGTTCTAAGTGAGCTGCAATTATAAGATATGAGTAAACAAATGTAATTGAAATAAAGAGAAATAAAAAGTAAACGGAGAAAATCTAATTTTAAGATGCTTTAACCTTAAATGTAGTTGTACAAAGTTTCTTCTCTAAATTTTAAAGCATTCTTATGGTTTTAATAATGTAGGAAATATAATAGATGATATGTAGGAAGAATAAATGTTGTAGGATGTATGATTTAGGGTTATTGATCAAAATGATCATTTACAACACTGAAAGCAAGATCCTTGAACCTGAAAATGACATCTTCTATATATAGGGAGCCAAAAATGGATAATATCGAACTACTTCTGCAAGAACATGTCGATTGGCATGTGGGGGTTTACTTCAGGGATAAGAGACATAACCCTGCTAATCGACAGATGTCAAGGGTCTCTCGGGTGAAATTACATTTTTTTAAAATTTATCCGAATGGGTGTTTGATTCATGCATAGTCTATGTCATTTATAAGGATAATTTAGAAACATACCATTTCCATGTGAGTAAGCTTACAAACTCTAATATTCTCATGGATTAAAATGGTCCAGAAAAGGGAGAACAATCAAGGAATTTGGGTTTTAAAGGTCAAATATGTTTATTTGAATGAGAAAATGGTTGGTCTCTTTATAAGGACTTTAGTAATGGAAAAGGTGCAGATTGGGGTGTTAACATTTACTATCTCCAAATATTGGGTTGGGATTGTTATTCTCACATGGAATCAGCTATCTATAGTCATAGGAAATAACTTTTACATTTTATTTTAAGATAAATACATGATAGCAGCCAAGCATAACTTCTTACTTCTATAGTCAAGGTTAATACGTGCGCGACCACTAACTTAAACTTTTGAAAATCGTCTTCATACTCTTTGATCAAAATGGACTTGGGGTTAATATGATTAAAGTTAGTTAATGGCACCATGATCTTTGAAAAAACTTTCATAAACCTCCTAATATAGTCGTCATTGTCGGCATCTCCCAAGTCGTAATAGTTGCGATCATGTTGTGCTCCATGTTCAAACCAATCATCCTTATTCACTATATGTCCAAAGAAGGACGCGTTAGAGTTTATGGGTTTCAAATAAGCTACAAATTCGATTTTGATCAACTTTAGGATCAAATTAATAAGGAACCCACGTGTCTTTTGAGACGGCTCAAAGTGGCAATGCGTTCTGCTCCGTGAGGAGTATAACGTAATATACTCACATAAGTAAAACCATATATTATTGAATGAGAAACTATAGTTCAAAGTTCCCACTTTGAACATGGAACTTGGTTGAAGTGTTAGGTTAGAGCACTTATTCCAAATAGGAAGAATGAGAGAAATGGGTGTAGTATAATATAACCCAATTTGGCTTAAAGACTTGGTGCCCTTGGGTATCCCAACTCTTTGAAGGAGGGAGGGCTTTCATGGCATTGGGTTGACTTCCAAGACCATGCGCGTTCCACTGTCACCAGTCCGACTTGACCTAGTCCAATTCGGCTCAACTCGTGCTCGTGGTTCTAAGGCTCTGGGCTATAACTTGGCCAAAAGTATAAACTTTTGGGGCCAATTTTAATGGGCTTTTTATTTTTTAGTGGGTTTCTTCTATTATTTTTGGCCCAATTTTTTATTTTGTTTTATCTCATTTGTTTGTCAGTTAAATTCAGCTTTATCCCAACAGTTGACTATTGAGATTTTTTTCAATAGTTTTTAACTGCTACTTATTTTTTTTTAAATAAGTGGCTTGGGCCTATTTCATAAAACATTTTTAAGAGAAAGACATAAATAAACCATGTCCTTTGGTCAGTCCATTCAGTCATGTTTTTTAGAGGGTTCTGCATTGTTGGTGTAAAGAGACTTGCAATTTGGAGTACTACTATTGCAAGTGAGATTGTCATATCTTGGGAGATGATTGTCACTGACTCCGTCGAGAACCACTGTGGGGAAAATTTCGTCTTAAGGACAGAGTGTTAAACACTTGCCTCAGTCATTTAATATCACTATGAGTTTATTTGTTATTGTTTTCATATTACTGTTTCTGCATTTTTTAAAGTTTATATATTCTGTAAATTAATTTATAAGCATTTTGGTAACAATCTTAAGACGAAATGTTATTTTCTATTATAAAATTCTAGAATATTTTTCTACGTTAATTAATTACATAAATATTTGTAATAATCTCGGTGTTAAGAATTTATTTTCAGTGTTACAAAAATATTATTTTCACATTCTGAAAATATTTTTGTGAAAGAAACTTTTCTGTATTATCAAAAAATATAATATAATAGTTGCATGTTTATAAAATTTATTATGTATTTCAGTCACTCAGAAAATTAGTATAGTGTTATTTTCTAACGAATTGTCAACGAGTTATTTTTCATAAAATTCGTGACATTATATTAATATAATTATTCACTCACATATCCTGTTATAAACACATATTTATTTTTGTTTAAAACGTAAATGGCATCTACTTCAACTTTGTTCGTTACTGTTGTATCAACTAATGTTGGACATAGTGAGAAACTCAAAAAGTGCAAAAGGACTGATTTCAAACATTAGCAACATCAAATTTTATTTTATTTAACAAATTTGAACTTGGCTAAATTCCTCAATAAAGAGGCACCAACTTTAAAAGAAGATGAAACTGACAGGCAAAAAATTATTGCGGTGGATGCATGGAAACATGCTGATTATCTATGCAAAAATTATATCCTCAACAATCTGTATGACACATTATATAATGTGTATATCCCTCTTGAAACTACTAAAAGAAGTGTCGGAGTCTTTGGATAAAAAATACAAAATAGAAGATGCCGAAATGAAGAAATTCGTTGTTGGTAGATTCTTGGATTTTAAAATGTTTAAAAATTCAAAGACTGGCATTAGTCAAGTCTAATAGATCCAATCGATTTATTATGAAATATTTTCCAAAACAAATGGAATTGAGTGATTCATTCTAAGTGTTTTGAATGATTAAAAATTTCCACCATCTAGAAAAGACTTCAAAAATTATTTGAAAAATAATGTAAAGAAATGGGCCTTGATGACATAATTGTGAGATTAAGGATTGAAGAGGATAATTGGGTGTCAGAAAAGAAAACTAATAATCCTATGGAGTCCAAAGCACATATTGTGGAAGAAGGAAAAAGTAGTAAGAACAAGAAAAAGAAGCGTGTGAACCAAGGAGAGACAAACAAAGGGCCTAAAAGTGAAAACTTTAAAAAGTTTGATGGAAAATGCTTTGTGTGTGACAAGTCAAGATATCGTGCTAAAGATTTTCGCAATTAAAAAATCAATGGAATAGTAAACATAATCCATCACAAGCCAGTGCTGAAGTCGAAAACCTTTCTGATTGTATTATTAATTTTAAACTCTCGGTAGTGGTTTCTGAAGTCAACATGGTAGAAAAACACTAGGGAATGGTGGGTGCACATTGGGATCACTCGTCACATATGTTCAGACAAGAATATGTTTACTTCCTACCAACACTTTGTTCACGAGGAACAATTTTTCATGGACAATTCTTCTATGTCAATGGTTGAAGGAAAAGGGAAAGTTGTAATCAAGATGACTTTGGGAAACGAACTTACTCTCAACGACGTGATTCATGTCCCAGATATTCGAAAGAACTTGGTTTCAAGATCACTATTTAGTAAGAAGAACTAACTAAGAGTGGTATATATGTGGGAAATGATATTTGAGAGATGGGCTCTTCAAACTCAATGTAATGACATAATTTCTATTAATAATAAGAACGTATCTTTTGCTTATTTTCTTGAGTCTTGTAATGTATGGCTTCGTAGATTAGGTCAAGTTAATTATGATACTATTCATAGATTAATTGATTAAGACTTAATACCAAAATTTAGTATTAACTCAAGTCACAAGTGTGAAATGTGTGTGGAATCAAAGTTAACAAAAACTCCTTTTAAAAATATTGAAATAAGTACAAACCCTTTTGACTTAATTCATAGTGATATATGTGATTCAAAATTTGTACAAACAAGAGGTGGGCAAAAGTATTTTATTAATTTTATTGATTATTTCACAAGATATCATTATGTGTATTTTCTAAGAAACACGGATGAGGCGGTAAATATTTTTGAAAATTATAAAAATGAAGTAGAGAATAAACTTAGCAAAAAGATTAAAGTAGCTATGAGTGATAAAGGAGGTGAATATGATTCTCCTTTTGAACAATTTTGTGCAAAATCAAAATTATTCTTTAAACTACTGCTCCTTACTGACCTCAATCTAACGGGATTGCTGAATGCAAAAACCAAACTCTAAAAGAGACGATGAATGCTATGTTGATGAATTCGGGTTTACCTCAGAACTTTTGGTGGGAATCCTTGGTTTCTATAAACTACCTTCTTAAAAAAATGACACATAAAAAATCACAAAGGATACCATATGAATTGTGGAAAGGTCGAACACCTTATTACAAATACCTCAAAGTGTGGGGTGTCTTGCACATGCAATGGTTCTTGGTCCTAAAAGGATTAAGATGGGACCAAAAACTATTAATTTCACATTTATTGGTTATGCAATTAATTGTAGTGCATATCGATTTCATGTACATAAATCTAAGATTCCTGATATACACGTAAATACTATAATTCAATCTAGGAATGCATATTTCTTTGAAGATATATTTTTTTAATAAAAATAAAGTGGTTGATTTAAGTTCTCACAAAGGAACTTATGAGTAGTCATAAAAATAATATAAAAATGAATTTATTAAGAAAGATGATGATCTCGAACCTAAACGTAGCAAAAGGACAAAGACTTCAAAGTCTTGTTGTCTAGATTTTCTAACATATATGTTAGAAAGTGAGCCTAGAAACTTCGCAGAGGCGATGTCAACTCCAGAATCCCCTTTTTGGAAATAGGTTATGAATAGTAAAATTGAATCCATAATTCAAAACCATACGTCGAAATAAATTAACCTTCCACTATGAAGTAAACCTCTTGGATGCAAGTTGATATTCAAGAAAAAATTAAAAGTTGATGGATTGGTTGATAAATACAAAGCTAGACTTGGAGCTAAAGGCTATAGACAAAAGAAAGGATTGGATTACTTTTACACTTACTCACCCATTATGATAATAACATCCGTTTGAATGTTAATAGCCATTCTGCATTACATAATCTTGAGATACATCAAAAGGATGTACAAACTACCTTCTTAAACGGATAATTAAATGAAGAGATATACATGGAACAACCATAAGGGCTTAAGGTTCTAAGAAAATAAAAGAAAGTTTGTAAACTTTTTAAAATTCCTTTACGATTTAAAACAAGCACCTAAATAATGACATGAGAAATTTGACAATGTAGTGATGTCAAATGGATTTAAAATAAATTAATATGATAAATGTGTTTACATTAAAAACACTACAAGTGGCCATGACATTGTCTGTCTATATGTAAATGATATGATTATTATTAGAAATAACAAAGATATCATTAAATCTACTAAGAAAATCTTGTTCAGTAAATTTGATATCAAGGATATGGGTATTGTCGATGTTAGATTAGGAATTAAAATTTCTAAAACATCGGAAGGACTTTTCTTATCTCAATCTCATTATATTGAGACGATACGTGATAAGTTCGATAAAGGTAATGATAGCATCGCTAAAACACCTATTGACCCATATCTTTATTAATATAAAAATGTTGAAAATGGTATATCTCAATTGGAATATTCTCGTATCATAGGCAGCTAAATGTAATGTCATGAACTTCACTCATCCAGTTATTGCTTACTCAGTTAGCAAATTGAAATGTTATACAAGTAATCTAGGTAAAGACCATTGGAAAGACCTAATTGGATATCTAATTCAAAGAATTCTAAATCCACAAGTGGTTATATGTTTACACTTGGTAGTGCAGTGGTGCCTTGGAAATCCTTAAAACAGATGTGCAATCCTAGGTAAAGTATGGAGTCTAAATTTATATATTTAGATGAATCTGCAGAAGAAGCAGAATGGCTTCAAAAATTTTTGAGGATATTCCAGTGTGGCCAAAACTCGTGCCAGCAATTTGCATACAATGTGATAGTCAATCAGTAAGAGGCAGAACACATAGTCATATGCATAATGGTACGTTTTGATATATATGTCAAAGACATAATACCGTTAAACAATTTCTCTCTAATGGAATAATTTTCATTAATTATATTAAATCTAAGGATAATACAGTGGATCCGTTAACCAAAGGATTAAATAGAGAGAAAGTGTATAATTATCGAGAGGAATGGGACTAAAGCCTACAAAATATAGAGTTGTCTTAATGTCAACACTACCTACTGACTGGAGATCCCAATAACTAGTTTAAAGGGACAACCAAATCTTGATTGACTTTTTAAAAAGAGCGCTTATGAGTTTCACACTTACACCTATTCCTATGATAAAATATTGTTTCCTAAAAAGTAAGTAATGATAACCTTAGCTTTTAATGACTCCTATACTTTGAAAATTCAAGTGGGTTATAGTAGGATACTCTTAATGGGAAGTCACGTATGTGAGTGTGAAGGGGTGGCGTATATGAGAAAGGCTGAAATTATCTAAAGCACTCTTGAAACTAAGAGTTATTCAGGGTCAAAATGAACGCAATCGAAAGAACCAACTTTGTTTGAAAAAATTATTGTGTGAAGCTTATTGACTTGATTTACACTAAACACTGAACAGTTCAAGACATCGTGTTCACTGATCAGTTACTAAATCAGATAGTGTCTCACTAGGGAAGATTCAAGACCAAAAGTTATCTCTCTTGATAGATGAATTTTTTTGTAGAACTTTCTTAGTGTTTGCATAGTATTTTATGTTAATCCAACCAATTTTCATTCGTGTGGGGGATTGTTAGAATTTATGGGTTTTAAATAAGTTGACAAATTCAGGTTTTAGTAAACTTTAGGGTCAATTTAATATGTGACCCACACGTCTTTTGAGACAGTTTAATGTGGTAGCAGATTCTCCTCCATGAGGAGTATTACGTAATATACTAACATACGTAAAATTGTAAATTAATGAATTAGAAATTATAGCTCAAAGTACCCAGTTTGAACATGAAACTTGATTGAAGTGTTATGTTAAAGCACTTATCCCACATAGGAAGAATGAGAGAAATGGGTGTAGTATAATATAACACAGCTTGGCTTAAAGGCTTGGTGCCCTTGGGGAATCCCAACTCTTTGAAGGAGGGAGAACTTACATGGACTTGAGTTAACTTTCAAGCCCACATGCGCGTGCGGCGTCGCCCCTCCCACCCAGGATTTAACTTAGCCAAAAGTATAAATTTAATTGGCTTTTTATATGATTTTTATGGGTTTATTTTATTATTTTCAACCCGGGTTTTTATTTTTTATCTCATTTGTTTGTCAGTTAAATTCAGTTTTATCCTAACAGTTGGCTATTGGAAATTTTATCAACCGTTTTTAACTGCCACTTATTTATTATCTATCTCATAAAACATTTTTAAGATCAAGACAGAAATAAGACATGTCCTCTGGTAAGTTCATTAAGTCATATTTCTTAGATAGAGAGAAAATTGAGGGGAATTGAGGGTAACTTCTCTCTAATGTAATAATTTCAATTGATTATATTAAGTCTAAGAGAAATATAGTGGATCTATTAACCAGACGATTAAATAGAGAGAAAATTGAGGGGAATGGGACTAAAGCCTACAAAATGAAGAGTTATCTTGGTGGCAACCTTACCTAGCTGACTGTAGATCCCAAGATCTAGGATCAAAGGGACAACCGAATCTTAATTGACTCTTTAAAAAGAGCACTAATGAGTTTCAAACTCATACCGATTCCTATGATAAAATAGTGCTACCAATAAAGTAAGTAAGGATAAGCTTAGCTTTTAAAGACTCCTATGCTTTGAAAATTCAAGTGGGGTATAGTATATAATCTTAATGGGAAATCACCTATGTGAGTGTGAAGGGGTCGCTTCTATGATAAATTCGAAAGGTTGAAATTATCTAAAGCACTCATGAAACCAAGAATTATTCAAGGTCAAAATGAACATAATAAAAAAACCAACTTTATTTGGAAAAATTATTGTGAGAAGTCTATTGACTTGATTTACACAAAACACTAAATAATTCAAGACATCGTGTTCACTGATTAGTAAGTAAATCCAATAGTCTCTCACTAGGAAAGATTGAAGGCCAAAAGTTATCTCTCCCAATACAGGAATTTTTCGATAGAACTCTCTTAGTGTCTGCATAGTCTTTTATGTTGATCCAACAAATTTTCATTCATGTGTGGGATTTTTAGAATTTATGGATTTTAGGTTTTAAATAAGTTGATAAAATCAAATTTTGGTCAACTTTAAGGTTAATTTAATATGGGACCCACACGTCTTTTGAGACTATTCAAAGTGGTAACGCATTCTCCTCCAGGAGGAGTATAATGTAAGATATTTACATACGTAAAATCATAGATTAATGAATGAGAAATTGTAGCTCAAAATGCCATTTTGAATATGGAACTTGGTTTTAGTGTTATGTTAAATCACTTGTCCCACAAAGGAAGACTAAGAGAAATGGGTGTAGTATAATATAATCCAATTTGGGTTAAAGGCTTGGTGACCTTGGGGTATCCTAACTCTTTGAAGGAGGGAGGACATACCTGGCCTTGGGTTGACTTCCAATCCTTCACGTGTCATCGTCGCTCACCCACCCGACCCGACCTGATCCGATCCGATCCGACTCGGCTCGTGCTCGTGGGTCATGGGCTTTAACTTAGCCAAAAGTATAAACTTTTTAGGCCAATTTAAATGGGATTTTTATCTGTTTTTTGTGGGTTTCTTTTATTATTTCTGGCCTAGTTTTTTATTTTGTTTCATCTCATATGTTTTTCAACTAAATTTGGTTTTATCCCAATAATAGACTGTTGGGATTTTTCTAACCGTTTTTAGCTGTCACTTATTTATTATAAATAACTGGCTTGGGTCTGTTTCATAAAACGTTATTGAGAGAAGAATAAAAACAAACCATTTCCTCTGGTCAGTCCATTCAGTAATATTTTTGATAGGGTATTGCATTTTTGGTTTAAAGGGACTTGCAATTTGGAGTCTTACTATTGCAAGTGAGATTGTTGTATCCTAGAAGACGATTGCCATTGAGTTCTTTGAGCAGCACCACGGGGCAAATTTCATTTTAAGCACAGAGTGCCAAACACTGGCCTCAGTCATTTAATCTACATGTAATATCACTGTGAGTTAATTTGTTGTTGTTTCATATTACTGTTTCTGCAATTTTTAAGTTTATTTATTCTGTAAATTAATTTCTAAGCATTTTGGATAATAGGACATGTCCACAAGATAGATTCACATTAAAAAATTTTGCATATTTCTTATATCTCCTAAGGATCTCAAACACTTGTGAGGGTGGTCCTTGTGACCCTCCTTGGATCTAAATCATATAAGATTTTGTTAATAGTCATAATTATAAAATTGTCCAAGAAAGCTACAAACACTAGGTAATACTCCGTATATTTTGAGAAATAGACTAGGACTTATTTATCTGATCAAAATTGAGTGGAAAGTTATTTATTGGATTCGAATAATATTTTGTGGATTAATTTTGGGAGTGAAAATGATAGCAATTAAACTATTAGGCTAATTTTGGGTTTTAATTGAATATTATGTTTTGCATTGGGTTGGAAACGATATGAGTTCAGATCTCCCATATGGTATTAAAAATATGTATAATTGGACCCATGGTTTAGATAACCTATTGATCTAGGTATGGAGTTAATTGGATAATGTTTTAGGTCATTTTAGAGGGTTTTACAAATGGGTCAAGGTTTTACAAATGGATGGACCAAGGGAGACCGAAAAATTAACATTATATTAAAATAAGTTTTGTTGAGCTAACATATATATACAAAAAAAACCTAAACCTAGAAGGTTGAGATATAAAAGGAATTTTGGCTAGAATTAGGAGCGATTGAATAGGAGGGAGAACAATGGTTGTAAAGATAATGGAAGATTATCAATTAGGGATTTCATTTACACCAAACAAGGAAAGAAATTTTATCTAATTTTACTCTTTGATTTTAGTAGTGTAAGGGATATTAATCCTATAGTAATACTTAATACTAAATTTACCCACAAATATAAGTGCAATTTATAAAAGGACGTAAAGATGAATGTAGTTTAGTAGGTATACTTATCTACGTACATGAGAAAGGTACAAGGATATTTGTATTATTTAAAGGAGAAGAAAATGACATGTAGTGCTAGAGAATGCTAGCTGAGAGTCCAGGTCGTGGTTATAATATTGTATTAAATATCCTTTTAAATCATTAGTGGTACTTTATTTAAAGATGGAAGAGTCCTAAATACATAAATCATATCCTAAGATATTTCTGATGTATTCGGCATTGATCTTTAATGTTATCTTTGGATAAGTTGAGTTATAATATGACTATATGCGGTCATATTTTTCACTATCCTTGGTGATTCTCTTTTGGATGATCCATGATCTTTAGGTAACCAAGTCGTTATAGTTCTATAGACCATGTCTCATGCCATGTGGAACATCTGACTCACACTCCCTTTAAGTATTTTATATTTAAATTCATGTAATTGATTTTTATAAATTGAAGATATAATAATAAATTATTGTATGTGAATTTTTATGATAATTTAATGTTTTAAATCATTGAGGAACTTAGAATTGGAATAATAATGCTAGAACTAGGGTTTTTATAGAAATTGTTCAATTAGGTTAAAGTAATTGAGAGTTAATTGGTTTAATCATAGAGTGAGTTAGAATGAAAAAAGATGATCTTAATTTATCTTTATGAAAGAGAATCGTGGAGGATTGGATGAAGAATTCATGTATGTTAAATCAAGGGCTCTTATGGAGGGATTATGTAATTTGAGTTGAAATTATGATTGTGTTATCCATTAGAATTGATGTTATAATCATGTTTATTTATATTTAAGAGCCCATAACTTATATTAGATCTTTGTATATTTATTGGGATGAGTTGGGTTGAAATTGGTGAGTTTTTTATGGAGAAATTCGTAGATTTTTGAAGTGGGTTTTTGAACATTCCACAATACCCGGATCAATACCCTATAATATGGTATCTATAACGCTACCTAGATAGATTACCCACTTTGGTCCCTGGAGACGAAGGTTTATAAGGTTTCGACCTAATTTCAAGTTGTAGTTGGACCTAGGCCCTGTAGGTACTTATCCAATTTAGACAAGTAGTTATGTTTGAACAAGGTTAGTGAGTGTCACTCACCCTAGGTAAGTTGGGAATTTTTGGGGGAGTTAGGTTGTTGCTAGGAATTCAGTATTGGGGTTGAACCTTGTAGGGATAATTGTAGGTCGTGAGTACCTTTGTTGTATGATTTTATGTTTGTGAACATACTACATGTATACCCCGCAAATTTCAAAGAATTTAATTAAAATAAAATAATTAGTTAATTTGGATTCGTGGGATTTAACTGAATTTTCAAAATCATTGAGAAAATCTAAAAGAACTAACTTTAAAGGATAACTAAATTTTTATAAAAAATTTATGAAAAAATAAGGTTTGATACTAAATTTGAAAATAATGAAATTCAGGTTTTATATGAGAATTGTAAATAATTAAAGAATTTAAAGAATTTTTAAATTATTATGGGGAAACTAAGTAATGTAATTAATGGGGTGGATAAGGTTAATAAGAGAATTAAAGTATATACTTGGAGAGGAAGCTAGGGTTAAGGACAAAAGAGAAAAATCTTAAGAAGTAGAGAATTTATATAAAAACCTAATTGAAAACTTAACCCTACTACCTCCCACAATCCAACTCCCAACTCACAAATAATATCTTTTCTATTATAAACAAAAACCTTACAACTTTGAAAGAACAATTCAACTATTGTTTCGAGGGGACTCTTTTGTACATAATTGGGGCTCTTTTCTACACAAATTAAGGATTTGGGGGAGCAATTACAAGGGACTTTTAAAGGAATTTCTTTTAGCTTTATTTTGGGGTTTAATATTCATCATTCAAGGTAAAATAATTTTACTCTTTCCTCTCATGATGGAAATAATGATTTCTACCTAAATAATTTTTATAAATTACAAAAATGGTGTAAAAAGAATTAGGCTTATTTGATATATAGAGAAATTATGATTTTGGTATCAAAATGAATAAACCCAATTCTTGCAATTTTATGTTTAGCTTAAATGATTTTCATGTAATTGAGTGGAGGATTATATGATTTCTCTTAGATGTTGTCATAAAATCATGTTGTAGATCAACTCTTTACATATTATGACATATTTCCCTACAAGTTTTAGTATAACTCTTGGTAATGGCATTTTATATTGAAATCTCATATATATATATATATATATATATATATAAGAAAGTGAAGCATTGAATGTATGGGTTGACTTTAGCCACTCTCGTATACCACAGTTGGAGAATATGGGGCATGGAACTTCATTTTTTTGAACAAAATGGTGATCTAAATTCTGGGATTGGGACATGGGGAGTACATATCTGATTCTGGATGAATTTTATTTCCATTCACCATGCGAATGGACAAAGTTTTTACCATGCGCATGATGGCATGCAAATGAACATTATTTTTATCGTATGAACATCAGCATGCAAATGACTACATTTAAACCTGTATGAACGACCCTAGTGGGATTTTGTAATTTAGTTAAACTTTGACGAACCTTATGTGATGAATTTAAGATCTTCCACTTTACATAGTAAATTTTATCTATATGGGAAATAGTTGAGTTTGAAATAATTTTTATGAATACTTAAATCTTATGAATTGACACCATGAAGGGAGAGGTAAAATTATATATCTTAATAATTGTAGATTTTATTATTTATACTAATGATTGATATTTTTACTACTTGAGTGCATAGCTATGATCTTGTTGAGGTGGACCTGACCCGTTGCGTTGTTATAGGTGCTCCCGAGTACAATACTTAGATTTTTTGTGGATTGCTCGTTCAATCACTACTAATTTTAATTACGTAGGTGTTGTATCTACCATTAATTCTATCTTATATTTATGTTTCAAGATATGCGAGGATTATCTTAGAATTTTACTCATTTTAGTTTAGAAATGGTTTTGCGTTGGAAGTTTGGCTAGTAATAGTTATGTTAAGTAGTATTCTTTTTACTCAGTGGTGGTGGTTGATTGTATCTATATTATCCTTTGAGGTTTTATTATATCATTGTTCTTTTGTGATTATCATCATTCATTGTCTTCTACTTCATACTAAGGATGATATTTAAATTAATTTTTGAGATGTGTAAAGAGAAGGTGATGAAACTCCTCGCTACCGGTGTACCTTTTTTTCGGTGGGATCCGATGGCGAGCTTCATTATAAGGGTATATTGATGGTACCCTTGGATGAGAAATTGAGAGAGGCTATTATGGAAGAGACGCATCGTTCACATTTTGAAAGCGCAAAGTAATTTCCTTTTTATATAAAACTCAATGAATGGTGCGGAAGCGTTAAAAGATGATGGTTCAACAAAACAACTACAAAAATTCCAAATTTTAGTTAACTCATAAACAAAACAATTAATACTCACTAAAACCGATTAAGTCCAATTAAATAGATCCAAGTCCTAGAATTTGCCTAAGTCGTAATTTTCAATTATCCAAAGTTAGGCGAAACCAATTTTAGCAAAAGACTTGAATAAACCAAATTTACCCAAAAATTTAATTTAGTCCCAAATTAAATGAGTGTGATAATTAAACCAAATTTTATCTTGAATTTATTCTAAGCATGCGTTCTAAATTATGATGCAAGATAAAATAAACAATATCACACTACGCCGAGATGTACGAGGAAAAACCCAAGACGGGAAACAACCTCGGACGGCCCTAGCCACAAGTCCACTAGATATGGAATTACAATTACAAGACAGATAGACTTACAACGACTGACTCGATCCCTCTCAAGCCTCGATGCTTCTTCTCGTAGAAACCTCTTCCTAGCGAACAACCTCGGAACACCACCGCGGTCTCGGAATCCACCGATGGGACTTTATATGGTCACCGTCACCCAAGCATGGAGCCTTTCTCCAAGTGGGTAGAATCTTCAACAAAAAGTCTTCTTCTTTGATGGATGTAGAAGCAAACCACAACTTCTCTTCTTGAATTCGGTAGAGATAAACCGGTGCCAAAACTCCAAGTAAAGATATGTATATAGAACTTGGATAAACAACTATTGGGTGTAAACACTAGAGTGTGTAGGATTTTTCATTAAAGAATAACACTCAAGACATGATCTTTTTCCTTAAACAAATTTTCTCTCAAAACAGTCTCTAGGAGTTTGTATGGTATGAAAAATATACTTAGAAAGATGTGTTTCCCACACATATTAAGTCTGGAAAAAGTTGGTTAAAAAACAAGTGGGGAACATGGGTGAAAACTGCCAAAAAACTGCTCAAAACTGTTCCCTCCTGGCATCTCGTTCGAACGAACTTGACTCTCGTTCGAACGAGACTTCTAACGAGTGACCAGACTGGGCTCGTTAGAAACTCATTAGATATCTCGTTAGAATGACCAAACTCGTTCGAACGACATATCGAACGACTGACCAGTTTAGGTTCGTTGGAAAACTCGTTCGAACGAAACCTCGTTAGAACGAAAAACTCGTTCGAACGACATATCGAACGACTTATCAGATTAGGTTCATTGGCAGTCTCGTTCGAACGAAACCTCGTTAGAACGAAAAACTCGTTCGAACGAGATTTCGAACGACTTCCAGAAATTTTTCTAAAATTCAATTTTTGGCCCAGAAACATTATGTACGTTAAATTAAAGTTCCAATTAAATTATTCTGAAAGTAAAACAAGGTTTTTATTAAACCTAACACCCAATAAATATTGTTCCAAGCTCCTATATAAATATAATTACATTCATACCTTGGGAGCATGGAACCTTAGATGATGACGTAGAAACGAGGCACGTAAACCGGCATTTTGATGAAGCTTTAAATTCTTTGCCGCTACGTCTTCAATACATACTTCATAGGCTTGAGAATATTACAAATAAATACTATCCTATGAATAAATGTTTTTGTCCGGAATTGAGCCAAAACTATATATGGACTCAATTGGAAATTTGTGTCCTTACAAATCTCCCCCTTTGTCTATTCCGGGACAAAAACCAAACAAAAATCCTAAAGGGCCGTCAAGCTCTACTAGACTCAAAACATAACCCGCCCAATCTTGACTCAACCCAAGGATCAAACGCTTTGCCATTAAACAATGCTGCTTTAGTAGAATTTCTGCACACTTAAGCAAACTCATCAAATGCATAGGTAATATCAAAATATAAAATGCAATTAATTAATTACACCCCCTAAAATAATTCTCCCTTTTAAACACATGACATACTTAGAAAGACGTCTCCCCCTAAGATAAATCTCCCCAAACTAAGATACGATAATAATAGGATTAGATACCATTTCTCCCCCTATCATCACATTTTCCACTACACCTAGGAGGAGACAAAATCTACCAATATATGAAGCAATATTATTGGTGGATCGATATGAATAAAGATGTGTCCGAGTTTATATCGAGATGCACTACTTATCAGATGGTGACTGTGGATCAATAAAAGACTTTTAGTATTCTTCCACTTCTACCTATTCCCTATTCGAAGTGGGATAAAATATCAATGGACTTCATCACGGGGCTACCCTTGACACCACGACAACATGATTCCATATGGGTGATTGTTAACCACCTTACAAAAGTGGAACACTTTTTGTAAGGTGGTTAACAATCACCAATAGAGAATCATGTTGTCGTGGTGTCAAGGGTAGCCCCGTGATGAAGTCCATTGATATTCTATCCCGCTTTTTGTAAGTGCACACTTTTTGGCCATCTGCATCGATTATTCAACTAAAAAGATTTCACGATTATATATGAACAAGATTGCTCGTTTAGATGGGGTCATAATACCAATCATTTGATATCAGGCCCCAACATTGGTGGCACACTTTTGGGAGTGTTTTTAGCAGTCCATGGGAACTAAGTTGCACCTTAGCACTCATACCATCCATAAATAACTAGACAGACCGATAGGGTCAATCAGGCATTAGAGGATATATTGTGGTTGTGTATAGTGGACTTCAAAGGCAGTTGGGAGGTCCAATTACCACTAATGTAGTTTGTATATAATAATAGTTATCAGAAGTCCATTTCTATGGTCCCTTACCAGGAACTATACGGGAGACCATGCAAATCACCAGTATGTTAGTTAGACCCATGAAATGGTAGACATTTGGGACGCGAAATACATCCAAGAGATAACTGAGAAGATCAAGTTTATTTGAGAGCCAATTAAGATCGCTCACTGTAGACATAAGATTTATGTCGATAAGAATCGAAAGTCGATGAAGTTTAAGGTGGGAGAGAAGGTGTTGCACCGTGTTTACCTAATGAAAGGGGGAATGAGGTTAAAAAATAAAAGGAAGATAGCCCCTCATTATATTTGACCATTCATAATTACATAGAGGATAAGGAAGGTTACATAACGTTTGGAACTTACAAACCACCTAGATTGAGTGAATAATGTGTTTCATGTTTTCTTACTCAGTCCATTTTTACACCCTAAGGATGAATATCAACATATGGATTTGGTTATGACTGAGTTAGACTCAGATGCATCATAGACTCATAATATGAGCATCCGGTGAGTATTTTGGATTGATATATTTAAAAGTTGCGCTCCAAAGAGATACCATTAGTGCGAGTGTAGTCGAATCATTGCAACGAGGAGGAATCCACTTGGGAGTGTGAGGATTTGATGAGGCAACAATATTCCCATCCATTTTGATTCATGTATATGAGTTATTACCAGGGTTTGACCCATTCTTATTTATGGCACTTATTTTTTGCTCATCTTTATATGCGGAGATTAGTTTGACTCATTCTTATATGAGGAGATTATTTTAACTCATTCTAGATGAGGAGATTATTTTGACTCATTCTAAATAAGGAGATTATTTTGACTTATTTTTATATGAGAAGCTTTTTTTTACTAATTCTTATATGAGGAGATTATTTTGACTCATTCTGAAATGAGGGGATTAGTTTGACTCATTTTATAATAGGAGATAGTTGACTTATTTTATATGAGATCATAGTTTGATTCATTTTATATCAGGATATAGTTGACTCATTTTATATGAGGAGATAGTTTGACTCATTTTATATGAGAAAATAGTTTGACTCATTTTATATGAGGATATAGTTTCTAACTTGTGAGGTAGTATAATTTTTGGCTCAATTAAGTAATAAAATTATTATGAATTCCGAGGACTAAATTTTTTTTATTGAGGGAGAGATTATAATACTCCAAAATTTTGAAATAATTTGAAAATTAAAATAATTTGTTGATTCAGATTCTTGGGATTTGATTAAATTTTTGAAAATCTTCAAGAAAATTTTAAATAACTGTTTTAAAGGGAAACTAAATATTTATGTAAAAATAAGGTTTTATAAGAAGCTTGAAAATATTATAATTCGGATTTTATTCGAGAATAGAAAATAATTTAAAATGTTTAAGAATTTTAAATTATTATGTAGAAACTAAGTAATGTAATTAATGGAGTGGACACGGTTAATAAGGATCTTGAAATATATACATGGAGATGAAGTTATCGTTAAGGAAAAAAGATTAAATCTTAAGAAATAGAGAATTCATAAAAAAAACTAAGGGAACACCTAACCCTAATACCTCCCCCAATCCAACTCCCAACTCCCAACTCACAATTTATCACTTTTCCATTCTAAAAAAAAACATACAACTTTGGAAGAACAATTAACCTATTATTTCAAGGGGATTCTTTTCTAGATCATTGAAGCTCTTTTCTACATAAAGAAATTACAAGGTACTTTCAAACGAATATCTTCTAGATTCTTTTGGGATTTAGTATTCATTATTCAATGCAATATAATTCTAATCTCTCTTCTCATGATGTAAATAATGATTTCTACGTAATAATATTTATAAATTATAAAAAATGGTGTAGAAATAATTAGGGTTATTTGATATATGGAGAAATGATGATTTTGGTATAAAAATGAATAGATCTAATTTTATAATTTTATATTTTGCTTAAATGAGTTTAATGGAATTGAATAGAGAATTATATTTTTTTTCTCTTAAATATTGTTATGAAATAATGTGCTAGATCAACTTTTTATATGTAATGGAACATTTACCTTAAACTCTTGGTTATGAAATTTTATATTGAAAGCTCACAATTATATATGATAAAGTGATGCATTTAACGTATGGATTGACTTTAGCCCCTCTCTTAGACCACAATTGGGGAATATAGGGGAAAAAATTATTTTTTTAAGGAAATGGTGATATGAATTTTGGTCTTCGGACATGGGGTGTACGTATCTGATTCTGAAGTAGTTTGGTTTTCGTGCACCATGTGAATAGATAGTTTTTACTATACGCATGGTGCATTGCAAACGGATATGGTTTTTATCGTACAAATCTCAGCCTGCGAACAACGACATTTTATACCCGTGGGAACGACCCTAGTGGGGTTTTGTAATTTAGTTAAATCTTGATGAACCTTATATGATAAATCTTAGATGAGCTCCTTTACGTAGTAAATTCTGTCTTTATGGGAAATATTAGAGTTTGAAATATAATTATTAAGAATAACTAACTCCCATGAATTGACATCGTTAAGGGGGAGTTAAAATTTTCTATCTTAATTACAATAGAGTTTATTATTTATACCTATGATTGATAGTTTTACTACTTGAATGCATAGCTATTATCTTGTTGTGGGGGACCTGACCCATCGCGTTGTTACAAGTGCTCCCGAGTACAATACTTAGCTTCTTTTGTGGAGTACTCGCTCAATCACTACTAATTTTGATTACATAGGTGTTAGAACTAACCTTAGTTCTATCTTTTATTTACGTTTCAAGAGATGCAAGGATTATTTACTTATTTTAGTTTGGAAACGGTTTTGCATTGGAAGTTTGGCTTGTATTAGTTGTGTTGTATAGTATTCTTTTTACTCAGTGGTGGTGATTGATTCAATTTATATTATCATTTGAGGTTTTATCTTATCGTTATTTGTTTCAATTATCATCATTCATTGGCTCCTACTTCATGTTAAGGATGATATTTAATTTTTTTGACAAACTAAATTAATGAATAAATATACTTGATCAACATAATAATTAAATCACTCACGCACAAAGATTTATTTCCACCATAAATTAAGAATTAACTAGGGATGAAAACCTACAAGAACTTAGTAGTCCTAGAAAACTAACTACCTTAATTACGATGGGTATTCCATCTCTCAGATAATTAGGAGGAACAAAGGTGATGTAACACTCCGCCTAATTAAATACCGGGTGATTAGTCCTTTATTAAATTAAAAATCAAGGTGCACGGTGTGGTTCATTCTTAGCATCATTATCGAAAACAATTTTCTGTTTTAATCACCCTAAATAATTAAGCTAAGTGTCAAAATAATTTAAATTATTTTATTTATTAAATTCCATTGTAAAAACCCTTTTTAAGCATAAACTAATTTATGAATAATACAAATGATAAATATACCAATCATCCAATGAAACATGCCAACTAGATTACTCAAATCCAAATAAATAACCACGACCACTAACGATGTGATAGATAAAATAATCCCAAATAAGAACAGAATACTGAAATAATAGAAGTGTATGAAATCACTGTCAAGTCTAAACAAGAGTATGGAAATGGGCGGCACATGCCCTAACTAAAAGAACTAAATAGAAATCTGAGGAGACAAAAGAGGAAGCGTCTACTGTAATGACATGTGACTCATACACAAGCTGCAGCACGTCCAGTCAAATGAATCTAAACCTGACGCCCCGGTGGCTGGGCACCTATAATATATATATATATATATATATATATATATACAAGAGAAGGAAAATGATAGGAAACAGGTCAGAGATCGAGTATAAAACAGTTTTAAAATGGTTTAGCAGGTATTTAAAATGTTTACTAGGTAATATAACATAAATGTTAATATGTGACACTCTCTTGAGAATTCTCACCTCTCATCTAGTGTGCACGCCTATCGTACTACTAAAATAACTCAATAGTCTATCTAATTCATCTCCCGTAAATTCTAATTCGTGAGATTGTAAGTCTATGGTTTGATTCTAGATATCATCCTCTTAAGGATTATTTAAGTCAATTTCGTATTTCTCAATACTGCTGTGAAGTTCCAAACACTTACTATGATTGGGAGCGTTTATTCGATTACTTATCTACTTATATGCACAGTAGAAGAATCTCAGGTATAGGTATATAAATTAATTACTCATACAATATATATACTAATCGGCACCCCACATAAAATCTATAGTGTTGGCATACTCTGTTATCAAGTCCCCGTCTCGTACAAGGAAAATACTAATTCGGAATTACTCTTGAACTGTATTAACATAATACACACAAAATGGAGGTGGAGCATAGTTCCAAGTCACTAAGAGGTCAGCACATACCCACACATCTCTTAGGACCGTCTGACTATCATTCTCAGATAGCCTGTACCAAGGAATCCTATGTTCTAGGGTACGAGTCAATATCCCCCATAAAGGTTCCATCGAGATAAGACTGTCTCGATGCGGCAACCTCCGTGATAGCAAGTAGCGCGGGTATGATTATACAAACACACACACACACACACATAAATATATATATATATATATATATATATATATATATATATATAATCTATATATACACAAGAACCCGATTATATATATATATAAATATTCACATCTTTCAATTAGGTTCACTCGCGACCTATAACAATATTTTAATCGTGCGTAGTACAAATTACCCAATTCTTACGCATAATGAACTCGTCTCTTTTTATTCTCAATTATAACCATTTCATAATTACTTCTCATCCCTTGAAGTGTTTTCTCTTCCTAAAGGTAAATTTAGTAGGTATACCCTCACTCCCATGCTGGTCTAAGTCTTTCTTGAATCTCTCAATACCTTACTTAACGTACGCACAATTTCTAATAAATGTCATACCCCCATTATCCCACAATTACATCTCGTATCAAATTATATTCACCGGAACCTACTTAGACCCTAAAGGTCCACTTCATGACCCATTATAATCTTTAAATGATATCCAAGGGCTCCTATGTATTCTAACCGAATTAATTAAAAATGGGAAAAGTATTCAATTTCCAGGAGGGGTCGACCGATCGATAAATAGGGGTCGATCGATCGATCGAGCAGTTCTTGCTCATATTCCTGTAAAAATAACCTACGAGTTTTATCACCTTTCAACCTCTAAATCATGCTTAATTCATCCTAAACTTCCAAACAATTAAACCAAGGGTTATATCAACCTATCTACATGATTTTCTACATAAACACATGTACGAATTCATCAAAAGCATGGATTAAAAGGGACAAATTCAGTAGACTTATTAAGAACCCTAGTTTTGTCATAAATTCCAATATTCTCAATCTTCTTCCAGATCTCTTTCTATTAAATCATTACAAATTCGTGGTTGATCCTCTACATATTTCAAAGGTTCCAGACTACATGAATTTCTCCTAAAACATGCAATTAAAATCTCCTAAATCATATAATTATTCAATAAAGCATGTGTTTGCCAACCCTAATCTAACATGGGTGAAATATTAACTAGGAATCAGCAATATAGATACTTGCCTTAATATTGTAGGTCTTATTCCACAAAATAGACCGGTATAGGCTTAATCTCTTTGCTTCGATCTACGCTTTGGTGGTGGTGGAGGTGCAAATTGGTTAGTTCTTGTCCTTGAATTCTTGGAAAGATTTTTTCCTTTCTTCCTCTCACTGTCGTTCTAAACTTCACTACACCAAAATGGGCAAATTGTCACCTTTCAGCCGGCCAGCCTTGTCAAGGTCATTGACCGTGATAAAAAAACACGCGTTTTATGTCACGGTCATTGACCTTGACACGACCGTGACAACGAATTGTCACGGTCAATGACCGTGACAAGCCCGTGACAATTAAAGTTGTCACGGTCTAGTCACGGTCAATGACCTTGACACGACCGTGACAACTTTTCCAGCAAAAACCCTACTTTTTTCCCTCCCGCGTCGTCCCCTCCATTCTCTCTCTCTCTCTCTCTCTCTCTCTCTCTCTCCGCTGCTCTCTCTCTCTCTCTACTTTCAGGTCCATTTTCTCTCTCTCTCTCTCTCTCATTTATATATATATTTGTGTGTATATTTGTGTGTATGTGTATATATATATATGTGTGTATGTGTGTGCGTGGAGGGGGGCAGGGGGTGGGGGGTGGGGCGGGGTGGGGCAGGGTGGGGGAGGGGGTGGTGGAGGGGGGCAGGGGGTGGGGCGGGGTGGGGCAGGGTGGGGGAGGGGGTGGTGGAGGGTGGGGTGGGGTGTGTGTGTGTGTGTGTGTGTGTGTGGTGGTGTGTGGTGGGGGAGGGGGTGGGGTGGGATGGGGTGGGGGGTGTGTGTGTGTGTGTGTGGTGGGGGAGGGGGTGGTGGAGGGGTGGGGCAGGGGGTGGTTAGGGGTGGGGTGTGTGTGTGTGTGTGGTGGGGGAGGGGGTGGGGTGGGGTGGGGTGGGGTGTGTGTGTGTGTGTGGTGGTGGTGGTGGAGGGGGGGTGGTGGAGGGGTGGGGCAGGGGGTGCTTAGGGGTGGGGTGTGTGTGTGTGTGCGGTGGTGTGTGGTGGGGGAGGGGGTGGGTGGGGTGGGGTGGGGTGTGTGTGTGTGTGTGTGTGGTGGTGGTGGTGGAGGGGTGGGGCAGGGGGTGGTTAGGGGTGGGGTGTGTGTGTGTGTGTGTGGTGGTGGTGGTGGAGGGGGGCAGGGGTGGGGTGGGGTGGGGTGGGGTGTGTGTGTGTGTGGTGGTGTGTGGTGGGGGAGGGGGTGGTGGAGGGGTGGGGTGGGGTGGGAATTGATATCCAAGACATGTATTTGAATTGATATCAATTTATTTGAATTGATAGAATTGTTTCTAGGATAATAATCCTACTATAAGATAATTGCTCAAAATAAATATTAAATAATAATTACTAAGATATCAATTGAAATAAAGTCTTAATAACCTAACCAAAAGAAATAAAATAAAATATCAAATAAATTATCATCCACCTCATAGACATTCCCTACCAATCATTTTAAGATAATTTTATCCTTATAAAGATAATAGATTATGTAATTTTAGGACTTAAAATAATATTGATTATGGATATAGGACAACAAACATTTTGTTTCCATTTTTAGTCCCTATTTTCAAATTAAAGGGACACGTGGCATGTTATGATTGGTTAACGTTTTATGAATATGGGTCCGCACCAGCGGTTTTATTCAAAAATAGGGACTAAAATCATAAATAAAATGTTTGTTGTCCTATTTTCAAAATACATATTACAATAAATCCTAAATTTACAAACCCCTAAAGATAAATACCTTTGATTGCAAAGCATGCACTTGTATTATTATTATACAACATGTATTATTTCGACGTGTAATTCTAAAATCTCACCTAGTTTTGTATTCTATTTTTAAAATCATACTATCAATTCACGAGACACTAAACAAGAAAGAGGACATATTAAAATCATACTATCAATTCACTATTATGAAATTTGGTTAATTGATTATTTTAAAAAAAAAGCAGAAGTAGACTAACATATATACACAACACTAAAAGTAGACATCAATTTTATAAATAATTGATATTTTCATTCAAAATATGTGTGTGTGCGTGTGTGTGTGTGCGTGTGGCGGGGTGGGGTGGGGTGGGGTGGGTAGGGGTGGTGTGTGTGTGTGTGTGTGCGTGTGGCGGGGGTGGTATTGACGGAACTTACACATACGTTATAATATAGACGAAACATTTTTTTTATCTGTACTAATAACATTTTTTTTACAGCAAAAATGTCTCCTTCAGATGTTAGGGCGAAGATGATGATGTTGTTTATGATGATGTCGTCGTCTGGGTTCGGTGGTAGCGGAGGCGACGAGGGCTCCTCCGCCCCTAGGCTCCCCAAATATGGAAAATTTGGGATTACCGTCGAAAACAAGTCGGAGCTTTTAGCGAGATCCCTCGAGCTGCTAAAGACGGTCATCGGCCCGGGGTTTATGAGTTGGAAGGAGGTGCCGTATGAGCTCAAGTTAGCTGTTTGGGCGGCACTACAGGTAATATTTATATGAATATTTCAATTTCAATTTCAATTTATATTTATATTTATATTTATATTAGTATTTATATTTATATTTGTATTTATATTTATATTTATATTTATATTTATTCGCAACTAACATTGTATTTGTTGGACAGGAACAATTCAACTTGGATCCAAAGCTACACGATTCCGTCTTGGAGCAGTTGAGGGAGCAACACAAGACGTGGAAAAAAAATATGCGGACACGGTACTTTGGAAAAACACGAGAGACCATTTTACAATGGCGCGGATCCGTCCCGCCCAAGGAGCCGATCTCATTGGCACAATGGCAAAAGTTCATTGACAATGAGATCGAGGATCGACAATTGGCATCTCGCCAATCGGGGAGGGAAAATCGGGCTAAAAAGACGGACGTGCACTACTCCGGCCGGACCTCTTACGCTGAGGTGGAGCATAGGATGAAGGTAATATTTAATTTATCTATAACTACAAAAATATCTTATTGGATATTATTTTACTTTGCGGGGCCGATACTAATTTTACTTTACTTTATTTTATTTCAGGGGGTAGGGAGTGGGCCAGGGGGTAAGCCACATAGGCTCGATACTTATGTGGCTCTTCGGACGAAGAAGGGGAAGGACAAGGAGGTGTCCCCGAGCGTCGCGGCCACGATTGTAAGTAATCCGACAGTTTAATTATTGTTAATTACGTTATAATTTTTTAGTTTACTTATTTTACTAATCATGTGCTTTTTGTCGTTTCAGGCAAAGCTTAAGGAAGTGCATGAGTCGCAGTCTGATGCCGACAAGGCATCTTTGTCCACAGACGCACTCAGCCAAGTGCTTGGCTCTGATCGCAAGGGGAGGACAAGGGGAGTGAGCTCGCGGGTGGCCAAATCTAGGATCATCGGATTGGAGACGAGCGACACCGGGTTGGCTTGAACGGTGGATTCACACGACGCGAAGGTGTCCCGTTTGGAGGCGACGGTCCAAGATATGTACGCATTCATGAAGCGTACGTTGGGTGGAGACCGTAAAGAGAAAGGTAAAGGGAAAGGGAAGGAGAAGGCGGTGGAGGAGGAGGTGCGGGAGGACGAGGAGGTGCGGGATGACGAGGATGTGGACCTCGCTGCTTCATCACCGACACGTTCGTATTTCGACGATCCGCTTCCCTATTTGGCGCCCTCCAACAGACCATTATCGACGATTGGTTGGCCGAGCGTGTTCATATTGGACATATTTGATGGCCAGCGGATAGGGCGGGGGTTGAGGGACCCGGATATCATCGAGGGTGGAATAGTCCATGGACGTGTGCTTCAAGGAATGGAGTCCAGGGTGCTCGTCACGCATGTCATACCCGGGAAGGAGAACTCCCTACTGTGGTTGTGCGAACAATGCGGCACGACATATATTAGTGGGTGCGTCAATTCGTATGTCGTGTGGCCTACTCACCTCCTCACATTTACCCAAGACATGTAGTAACATTATTTTTAAGTTTGTCCATTTTAATTATATTTGGATTATATCGTCATGTATATTATTTTTACTTTGAAAATTTGGATTATACTGTCATGAATATATATTTGCATTATCTTTAGTTTGTGTTGGATATATGATGTTTGGAACAGGTACAACGTTGTTATAACAGGTACAAATATACTGCTGGGCAGTGGCGGTGGCCATACTGCCCAGCAGATTTTTTTTAAATTCTGCCCAGAATTGTCACGGTCATTGACCGTGACAATTTTTTTAAAAAGGGTCACGGCTTTGTCACGGTTATAAACCGTGACAAACGTGTCACGGTCATTGACCGCGACACGACCGTGACACAAAACGCGAGTTTTGTGTCAAGGTCAATGACCGTGACACGACCGTGACAAAAAAAGTTATCTCGCCTCGAAATGTCACGGTCATTGACCTTGACAAGGTGAATTTGTCAAGGTCAATGACCTTGACAAATGGGCAGATTTGGTGTAGTGCTTTTGAGAATGTTAACCCTAGAAGTCTCTCCTAACATCTGATATTAATTCCCAATTTTCGTCATTAACTAAGGCCTAAAATGGAGAATGTCTAAATTGCCCTCCTGTGATGCTAGTTAGGCCTAAAATTGCCCTGAGGCCCAAATTAAACCCCCCGGGTACACTCTTGTGACTATCTCGACCCTTCCGGACATGATGGAGCACTCGAAATGACCATACAGGCGACTTATAATTTATTCACTTTTATTATAATAATTTAGTCTCGACATGACACATGCGCGTTCCGACTTAATTTCCATAATTATCGTATTATACACTCTTGAAAATTTTAATAAATTCAATTCTATATATTACTTCACTCATTAAGTAATATTCAACAAATTCCTAATAATTACTAACTCTCGTCACGCTAGTAAATGTTTAAAATAATTTTCCGAATTAATATTAAATTAATTTATCTCAATTAAATTTAGTAAATCCCCAATTTAAAAGCCATAAAAATACCGGGTATTACATACTTCTTTCCTAATAATGGAATTTTGTCCCGAAATTCAAAAAATAAGGCGTACCTGGTAAAAATAAATCTAGGTATTTTTCGCGCATATCTGCCTCGCGCTCCTAAGTGGACTCCTCCACATTATGATACTCCCACTAGACCCTTACAAGTGGAACTACCTTCGACCCCAATCTCCTCTCGCTATGGTCTAGGATAGCCACTGGTCTCTCCTCATAAGAACTATCGGGTTGTAAAACAATCTCCTCTATCGCGATGTGCATGTGGGCCATATCATCCCGCAGATATCGTCTCAACGATGAGATGTGGAATACATCGTAAATATGGTGTAAGTTTTGTGGCAACCCCAATCTGTATGCCACCGGCCCTATCCTCTCGATAATGGGAAATGGTCCAACGTACCTTGGAGCCAACTTCCCCTTCTTCCCGAATCTCATTATTCCTTTCATAGGAGACACATGCAGTAATACTTAGTCCCCCATGCTAAACTCTCGGAAGAACTATTTTGCATCGGCGTAGCTTTTCTGCTTGTCCTGAACTACCCGAATGCGAATCCTAATTAACTTTATCTTAGCTTTCATCTCCTGAATTACCTCTGGTCTGAGCACCTTGTTGTCCCCCGCCTCTAGACAATAAGCGAGAGAACGACAAGGTCTTCCATACAATGCCTTAAATGGGGCCATGTCGATCGTTAACTGATAGGAGTTATTATAAGAGAACTCCACCAGTGGAAGAAACGGATCCCAACCTGCTCTAAAATCAAGGACACACATGCGTAGCATATCCTCTAGCATATGATTGGTACGCTATGTCTGTCCATCTGTCTGTGGGTATAAGATGAACTCAATCTCAACTTTGTACCCATGGCCTCCTGAAAGATCTCCCAGAAGCGCGACACAAAAATCTTGTCTCTATCAGACACAATATCTAGGGGCACCCATGTAGCCTAACTACCTCAGTAATAAATAACTGTGCATACTGTCCTATGGTGTAGTCTATCCGCACTGGCAGAAAACGAGCTACCTTGATCAATCGATCCACTATAACCCATATGGAATCATGGCCCCATTGTGATGTAGGCAACCCTGTGATGAAATTCATGGAAATGCTCTCCCATTTCCACATAGGTATCTCCAGCTGTTGAAGTAACCCTGGCGGTCTCTGATGGTCCACATTTACTAGCTGACAGGTGGAATAATTGGACACGAACTCTGCAATGTCCTTATTCATCCCACTCCACCAGTACTACCACCTCATATCCTAGTACATTTTATCCCCTCCAGGATGTACCACAAATTTAGACCCGTGCGTCTGTGTCAACACTGCATGATGTAAATCATCTCCCTTCGGGACCACCAATCTCCCATTAAACCTCAAACCCCCATCAGAACTCACCAGCACCCTCAACTAAGAGTCTTATGATCTGATCCTGACAAAACGTATCCGCTGCATGGGCCTGGATTACCCTAGTAACAATCTTTGGTTTGACTGTGATAACGGATATAAAGGAACGGGCTACTGCGTCCTAGTGTCCCAACTCTTTCCACTTTGCTTTCCATACTTCTGCTACCTCACCTACCGTTCTACGGCTTAACGCATCAGCAACCACGTTAGACTTCTCCAGATGGTAATGTATCTCGAACTGTTAGTCTTTCACAAACTCCAGTCACCTGCTCTGACGCATGTTCAACTCCCGCTGAGTGAACAAGTATTGCAGTGACTTGTGATATGTGAATAAGCGAAACTTCTACCCCAATAAGTAATGCCTCCAAATCTGTAAGGCAAACACGACGGCTGCTGGCTCCAGATCGTGGGTGGGGTAATGCCTTTCATGAGGCTTAAGCTTGTGGGAGGCATAAGCTATAGCCTCCTACACCTGTTGAAGTACTCCATCGATTCCCTATAGACAGGCATCAGTATACACCAGGTACTCTACTCCCGGCCTAGGTAAAGCAAGAACTAGCACCGAAGTCAGCTTATCCTTCAGCTCGTCAAACGCCAATTGACTAGTGTCATCCCATAGTCAAATTAGTCAACGGGCCCGCTATTTTTGAAAAGCCTCGTATGAACCGTCTGTAGTACTCGGCTAACTCCAAGAAGCTATGCACCTCGATCGCTGTCGTGGGCTATCCCCACTCCCTTACTGCTGACACTTTAATTGGGTCCATTGATATCCCCAATTCTTACACAACGTGTCCCAAAAACTGCACCTCCCGTAACCAGAACCCACATTTCCCATACTTGGCATATAGCTACAACCAAAAACCCACTTGAATCGGTATTTAGCAGAAGTTAGAGAACACCAACAAAAATATAACTGGGTCACAAATTCAGATAACAAACATTTCAAGAAAAAACAAAGAAATCCTAAATTTATAAATCAAAATTAAGAAAAAAAGTGTATGAACTAAGATAAAGCAGATAAATGTGAAATCCTAAATTTATAAATCAAAATTGAGAAAAAATTATATGAACTGAGGTAATGCAGAAAAATGTAAAAAAATTTGTAAAAATTGAACTCATACTTGTGAAAGAGACTATGTCAATGGCAAGAAAATGACTGTTGTGAGAAATGAGTGTGGTGAATACCCTATAAATAGTAGGGTGTGAGAAAATGAAAAGTCATCTCCATGAAAAATGTTAATTTATAATGGGTAGAAGAAGAGGAAGAGGTAGGAATTAGAAAAGGTGAATATCAATGGATTTTAGTTGAGAGTCAGAGAGATTAATGGGCAACTGGAATGAAACTACTATTTAAGAGTAGTGTCCACGTGGACATCTTCATTATTCAGCAGTAATAACTCCTTGTATTGCATTTTATAGTAGTATATAAATATAAGGAGATGACACATGTTCATTGATCTTATCTACGATCAACAACGAGAGAATAAAGATTGGTGATGTCGACCTGTGAAAATCTCGAGATTAGATACAGTCGATCAGTCTAGACACCTATCTAAAGTCATGGAGTCTTGTACGGATCAACCTTTTTTCTCTCTCTATAAATGTAACCCGCGCCCCATAAAAAAGGGGCATGTAATCATTATTATCAGAATAAGATCAATAAAAAGAACGAAACATTCCTTGGACATAGGCACATTGTCAAACCATGCACACACTATTCTTGTGTCATTTTGACTTATTTCCTTTCTGCTCAACTTTATTTGTGTTGACCACTACTTGTGGAATTCTATAACCTACAATTGGTGCATTTTGCTGCAAATGACTTTAATATCTCAAACAAATAAAGTCAACTAGCAAAAAATCATGTCTCATTCACACAATCAACATTTTGCATCCAATAAAAAAGGGAAAGAACACCAGAATGGTGATGAGGCCCCCAGGAGTCGCCACAATCCAATCTCTTGTTATTATACACATGGGAATTAAACTATGGAAAATAATGAGCCACCCGATTAAAAAAGATTTCACGAATTGTGGATGCCTATAAGTAGTGCCTTTGACAGCGGGAGGCGGCCACATACCAGTAGCAAGAGGAGAATGACCACTCCAACATCGTTGGAAAAGATGGAGAAAGAGATTCACAAGGACAAACATTAAGAGAATACTCGGACCTTTAGCCCTAAGGCGAGTAAAACTCGAAGTCGACGAAGGAGTTTGCGGCGTGATCAGGACCATTCTAGTTGGAGGGTCTCGCCAGCCAGAAGAGACAATAACAACAGTTGTCGTAACAAGGACCTCTGTAGCCTCATTTAAAGAGAGATGGACAAGCATCCAGCTTATCGAGGTGCTAGGTCTATTAAGGTGATGACATGAAAGGCCCTCATAAGTCGAATGAAATTCCCTTTCTCAAGGTTGATTGAGGACTTTGAGCCTCCCCAAAAGTTCTCCATTCCTTGATTTAATATCTGTGATGGGATTCCATCATCGCAACCAACAACACATATCCAAAGAGGAAGGATTCACTCCTCACAATGAAAAAGAATCCCTAAGAAACCCTGTGTGAATATGCTCGACATTATGACTATTTTGAAAAAGTGGCAGTGACCTCATTCCAGACCATCGTACCGAGAAACTCTATGATGCATTAGTCTCTCACCGAAAGGAAGATACAATTATAGACTAGGGGTTACCATGGGTTAGGCTTGGGCGGGCCCAGTCGGGCATATAAAAGTATTATCCCAAGCCATGGACATTGTGTAATCCAAAGCCTGCTTAAATTCACAAGCTTCTTGACCAAGCCCAAACACAAACTGTTTTTATACCTAAATTTTATTATTTATCAAATTTATGACCTATGTTATTGTTTAACATATTTTTTAATGTACTCTCAAGGCTATTTCTAAATGTTCCCCATTGATTTTTTTTAAATTTATATTTCTAAACTACTAATACATACATACATATATATATACATATATACATATATATATATATATACATATATACATATATATACATATATACATATATATATATATGTATATATATATAAAGAGAGAGAGAGAGAGAGAGAGGATCACAAGCGGACCAAAAGAATGGACTTTTTAATGGACTTAACAAAAAATACTAATAACCCATTAATTTTAATTCCTATAATTTAATTGGTCCGCGCCAGCGGCACCCGAGAACCGAGACCCCAACTTCACCCCCTACCCCCACCCACCCACCTACCCACCCACCTATTTTATAAAAGAAACCCAAACCCGCCTTATCCCATAAAACCCACTTCACCTGATTACCCTTCACCAGCTACTGCCATACCCCCTACCCACCCACCCACCCATGTAACCCCCCAACCCCAATTAACCCCATTAATAAATATAGGCATAAAAGTCGTAAATATGGTTTTAAGGCGGATTAACTCCTGTTTTCAGGTGGGAGTAACCAGATTGGGGGAAGGCATGATGGTTTTGGTCAGGTGGGTTATGGTTTTGTTCAGGTGGATTGCTGAGTCACGAACTCGGATTCCGGGTTCTATGGTAATGGAGCAAGGGGGCGCTCAAAGTCGTCGTGGTTTGGATCGTCTGAGTGGGTCAGGTAAGCTAGGCGGAGGTGATGGGTGGAAGGTGATCCAGGTTATGGGTTTACACGAGGTTTCAAATGGGGTAGTGGGTATGGCAGTAGCTGTGACACGAGAATGGGGCAGATGGGTTGAGGGGGTGGGTGGGGGGTGAAGGTGGGGTCTCGGGTCTCAAGTGCCGCTAGCGCGGACCAATTAAAGCATAGGAATTATAATTAATGGGTTATTAGTGTTTTTTGTTACGTCCATTAAAAAGTCCATTCTTTTGGTCCACTCGTGATCCTCTCTCTCTCTCTCTCTCTCTCTCTCTCTCTCTCTCTCTCTCTCTATATATATATATATATATATATATATATATATATATATATATATATATATATATATATATTATAATTTTCGGGACTTGAGTTGGGCTAGGCACAAGCGGGCCTAAGAATACATGCCCAAGAATACATTTTAGAGTTGAAATTCAAGTTATAATACCTCACTTAAGAAACCCCTATCTCTAGTTCGAATCTAAAATGGGTATTATAATTAGAATTTCGATTTTCTCTCGAAAATCATTTACCCTCTCTCGAGGCGTAAATTTAAGGGTGAGGGATTAAAATTAACATTCAAAGGGACTTTTGAAGTAATTAAACTAATTAAAATAAAATAACATCAAATAAGGGTTTTACCCCACCCCTTGAAAGGGTAATTAGCCTAACATGGTATCAAACATAATAAACAAATATGCAATAGGCATTTAATAATAAAAATTACAGAGAAGAATAATCAAACCAATCTCTCTAATTCAATAAACTTCAATCCTTGAATGAGAAGCATACAATCCTCCAATTGAGAATCCAATTATTTGAAAATAAATGAACACTCAATTAAATCTCAATCAATATTTAACCTCACAAATATCTAAAAAGGAATAAAACAAAACTATTTACAAATGGTGTTTTTCTCTACAATTCTCTCTCTAAAAATTCCTCTCTACCAAGCTCTCCTCTAAAATGGGGTCTTCATCTTTTTTTTATACAAGGCATGGAGCATGGGGGGTTAATTTGGGTAATTGGTTTAAGTGTGCATGTGGTTTGGGTGTGTTATGGAAATGGTGAGGTGCGAGGATAAATGGGTGAGGGAATTGGGGAATAAAAATCTGATATGATTTATGGGTATTTTTGGAAATGACTTAAAGTTAGGTAGTTGGGGGTATTTAAGGGTATATTGGGAAAAGAGGTTTAAATTGGCACATGGGGGAATTAATTTGGTTTTGGCTTTGATTAACATGCTTGGTCTTTGGCAGGAGGTAAATCGATTTTGTCTTGTGGCTTAAAAATGGAAAATGGGTATTTGGGTTTGAAGAAGGGGTGAGGCTAGCTTTGGTTGAACATGGGTTATTGTGTGCTAGAGGCGGCTCGGGATGGCAGGGACATAACCGGCCGAAAGTAGGAATAGCTAGGGGTTCCGCCGGCGGGGTGGTGGTTCGGCAGAGCAGGGGGAATGTCAGTTTCAGGCGAGGAGAGAGAAAGGGCCGGATCGGGTTCTACTGGGCAGCTCGCCAGAGATGGAAGGAAGGGGGTCGACGGAGAGAGAGAGGTCGGGTCATGGCCGCCTGGCACCGGTTTCGGGTTAGAGGGAATGGAAGCCCGCCGGCCGGAGCTGGGTTGCTCGCCGACGGCAGCGGCTGGGCGAGGACGACGGGAGGGGGTGTGCGGTTTCAAGCCACCACCAGCAGGTGGTGGTATTTTTTTTGGTTGGGTTTGTTTTGTGGTCTTGAATGGATGGTGATGGTGTTGGGTTGTGGATGTTAATGGTGTATGAGAGAGAGGAGAGAGGAGTTGTTGGTGGGTTAAAGGTCAAAGATGATGTGGTGTTTGGTTAAGTGTGGTGAGGGTGTTTGGTAGTAGGATGTGGGTAAGGGTGTATTGTTTAGGTGTAGGATAATGTATAGGATTATGGTGAGGGTAAGATGAGTGTTTAGGGTGTAGGATAAGTTTGTGTGTGTGAGTATAATTTGAACACCTAAAAATAATAAAATAAAAATAAAACTACAATAACTAAAAATCTTAAAATTAAACTCCTACTCTAAAAATAAAATAAAGACTAAAAAAAAAATTAAACTTGAAACTAAAAAGAAATAAAATAAAAAATAAAATCTAATAAAATTTAAAATTAAAATCCTAAAAAGAAAATGGAAAATCTAATAAAACTAAAAATAAATAAATCCTAAAAAATCTAATCCTAATAAAATAAGATAAAATAAAATCAAAACTAAAAACTAATAAAATCAAAATCAAAATAAAATTATACTAAATAAAATATAAAAATAGTAAATAAAACCTAAAAAATCTAAATAAATAAAAAATAAATCCTAAAAAAAATGACTCAAACTAAAAATCTAAAAATTACTAAACTGACACAAACAAAACACACACGGGCTTGGGGTAAGTTTGGGCTAGTTTTAGGCTCGAGTTAGGGTACGGGAGAGGGCATTAGCTCCATTTTAACTGTGATTGGAATCTAAATGTATCTTTTGACACCACAACTGCAGTGAACCCTGCATGACAAATATTTAAGCACATAAGACCCATATTACTGAGAATTAGCAACTAATATACATCGACTCGGGGTATAAAATATACAGTTTTGGGTGCTTATCAAGTATTACTATTTGAGAGACCTCTTAAGCTATGGTTAAGAGAATCTAAGGTCACTGTAGTCTTTGTCACTAACACAGAGGACCTTAGGAAGTAACTAATGAACACTACACCAAATCTGCCCATTTGTCAAGGTCATTGACCTTGACAAATCCACCTTGCCAAGGTCAATGACCGTGACATTTCGAGGCGAGACAACTTTTTTTGTCACGGTCGTGTCACGGTCATTGACCTTGACACGTTTGTCACGGTTATAAACCGTGACAAAACCGTGACCCTTTTTAAAAAAATTGTCACGGTCATTGACCGTGACAATTCTGGGCAGAATTAAAAAAAAAACTGCTGGGCAGTATGGCCACTGCCACTGCCCAGCAGTATATTTGTACCTGTTATAGCAACGTTGTACCTGTTCCAAACATCATATATCCGAACAAACTAAAGATAATGCAAATTGTTTTGTGAAGAATCCTAATACTAACCAGAATTGGTTGAAAACTCGAAACAGCTTATGATAACTATACACTAAGAAAACGTTTAAATGAAAAGTATGTCATCCATGTGGGACACCCTTGTGTTCGTTATGGATGTCTTTTCATGGTACATTTGGTTTCTAGGAAATTGACTTTAGAATCTAAAGTTTAAAATTTAATAAACATGACTTCGGCCCCCATTTAGCTGTTCGTCTGTTAAGCAAAAAAGTTTGTCACTCCATACATACCCCCCCATGAAAAACTTCCAAAATAAAATCTCAAATCAGGCGTCAAAGAAGAGGGTGAAGAATGATAGACCTGATTAGTGATTCCAGATGTAAATAAAGAATGTTCAGCGATGAAGACAAAGTAACGATATACTACAAGTTGAAAAAAAACACTTCGAGCATGAAAATATCACACGATATGTTCATACAAATTATATGCCATTCGAACTTAAAAGCACAAGACATGTTATACTACACGTTCAATGAAGAAACATTAAAAACACAGTTTATTGAATAGCATGAGTGAGAATATGTATGGTTGGGGATTGTGTGTGTGTGTTGTGGTGGGGGGGGGGGGGACCAAATTGGACACCTCGCTAGCATTTATCGTGATAATATCCATGAAAAAGCCCCTCCCGTTCAATGTGTCACTGCTGCAGGCAAATTACATAATAAAAAAATTAATATAATAGATTTTTTACAAGCAAAACAATTATGGTGATTTGAGGTTTTACCGCAACTAATTCTTTGATGTTAAATTTAGCCTCTAACAATTTCATTTCTTGAGGTTCCCTCGAGATGACTTTCAGTGACACAAAAAGTGTTACAGGATATTTTTTGCATCACTAAAAGTCACTGTGGGGTTTAAGCCTTAAGAAATGAAACTGTTGGGGGGGCAAATTCAATATCAAATAAATAATGAGCTCCAAAGCCCAAGTGACCCATAAAATTAATAATAGACAATTTAAAAAAAAAACTAAACATGAGATAGAAAATGTCAATTTAGCAGTAGATATAAACACATTGAAAGTTTATCATAGGCGCGATTCGTGATTGTAAGTGTACCAATACAGGAGTCATCTGAGGATCTTTAGTTCTTCAACATAAGGAGTTGATAAGGGGTAAAAGATGAAAAATATTCTCCCATCAACAATGACACTAACCTAGCCAATTTCATGACACAATTAATAACCTATCTTGGCCGGTAAGAGATTTATTTCAATTTATGGAACCTAGCCTCACTAGAACAATTACTAAAAAAATATATTTAAATTATTGATCGGAAAGGACAATTTACCAATTGGAGCTGTGTTTGGAGCACTTGAGTTAGGACCATCTTCTCCATTACTCTTTTCTCAAAATAAGTCGTCATATTTTAAATTATTCAGAACATATGAAAATAATAAATTCAGAAATAACAAAAATTCCTAGTAAGAGGCATAACAAAAATCTATGGATACAAATGCAGATCCAATGGATAGGAAAGAGATATTACTTACCCTGGACTGGGGCCGTTTCTTGAGCAGTCGTGTTAAGACCATCTACTCCATGACTGGGTTCTGAAAGAAATAATAATATTTTAAACGATTCAAAACATATAAAAATAACAAATTCAAAAATAATAAAAGTTAATCTAGGAATAAATAATCAGAGCCAATGAATCAGAAAGAAAGATTATTTACTGCTGATTGGAGCCGTTTCTTTAGCATTCAAATTAGGACCATCTGCCCCATGACTGGTTTCTAAAATAAGTAATGATATTTTAAATTATTCAAAACACATAAAGATAACAAATTCAGAAATAATGAAGATTCCTACTAGGAGGCTTAACAAAATCCAGGGATATAATAACCGAGCTAATGGATCGGAAAGAGATATTACTTACTCTCGACTAGAGCCATTTCTTGAGCACTCGTATTCGTACCATCAGCTCCATGACTGATTTCTAAAAGAAAAAATCATATATACATGCAAAATGAGACAAAAAATACATCAATACAGTCTAGGTCTAATCATAAAAAATGCATAAAGATAGGAATGGTTGGCAGGGTTATAATAATAAATGCAAACTAATTCTAAATCATCCTTTTATCTTTTATAATTGTGTTTTAAGGAGTGATAAACAATGTGGAAACACATGAAGGATGATGGGAATTAGATTTTCTTATGTTATTGGTTCGCTAAACACAATCCTATAATTTTAGAATAAATTCCATGTGTGTATTATTTTTAGGGCTTTAATCAATGGATTCATTTAAGACATGATGTGGTAGATGTCTTGTAAAAATCTAGAGATAGGGAAAACGTTTTATATTGGTTCAATAATGTGAAGCACAAAATTTTCGAAATGGTCTACACACCTAAATTGAATCTCAATCCTCCACCCCACCCCCTCCCCCACCACACACCACCACAACACACACACACACACCCCACCCACCCCACCCAACCCCCTACCCCCTTCCCCCACCCCTCCCCCTACCCCCCTCCCCCACCCCACCCCACCCCCTGCCCCCTCCACCACCCCCTCCCCCACCACACACCACCACACCCTACCCCACCCCCTGCCCCCTCCACCACCCCCTCCCCCTCCCCCAAAACACACCACCACACACACACACACCGCACCCCACCCCACCCCACCCCTTGCCCCCTCCACCACCCCCTCCCCCAACCCACCCAACCCCCTACTCCCTCCCCCTACACCCTCCCCCACCCTGCCCCCTGCCCCCTCCACCACCCCCTCCCCCACCACACACCACCACACACACACACACACCCCACCCTACCCCACCCCCTGCCCCCCTCCACCACCCCCTCCCCCTCCCCCAAAACACACCACCACACACACACACACCGCACCCTACCCCACCCCACCCCCTGCCCCCTCCACCACCCCCTCCCCCACCCTGCCCCACCCCGCCCCACCCCCTGCCCCCCTCCACCACGCCCTCCCCCACCCTGCCCCATCCCGCCCCACCCCCCACACACGCACACACATATATATATACACATACATACATAAATATACAGACAAATATATATATATATAAATGGAAGAGAGAGAGAGAGAGAGAGAGAGAGAGAAATTGGACCTAAGAGAGAGAGAGAGAGAGAGCAGCGTCGAGTCGAGAGAGAGAGAGAGAGAGAGAGAGAGAGAGAGAGAGAGAGAGAGGGAGGGAACGATGGGAGGGAAAAAAGAAGGGGGAAAGGGTTTTTGCTGGAAAAGTTGTCACGGTCGTGTCAAGGTCATTTACCGTGACAAGGATTGTCAAGGTCAATGACCGTGACAAGACCGTGACAAATTTAATTGTCACGGGCTTGTCACGGTCAATGACCTTGACAAGTCGTTGTCACGGTCGTGTCAAGGTCAATGACCGTGACATAAAACGCGTGTTTTTTTGTCACGGTCAATGACCTTGACAAGGCTGGCCGGCTGAAAGGTGACAATTTGCCCATTTTGGTGTAGTGGAACTTTTATAAGGGTTACCAAGTCTTAGTTTAGTACTTAACAAGGTATAAAATATGTAAGCAGTTGGGGATCATCCAAAATATAGCTATTTGCTACCAACAACGGGTTAATATCGTGTACTACAATAGATATTTATTTGTTTGATCTCTTTGCCTTTTGCTCTACCTGTATTTGATGATTTTAGTGTATTTTAGATCAATTATATTACCTTTAGACTTTTATAATCCTCCCATATAAATGCGAATTCCCTTGGAGAGAGAATGATTGGACTGCAACAGTACGGCTAAAGCCTTTTTCGAGTTCCGATGGATATAATAGTAAGGTGGAAATTGGATAAAGGATTGAAGGTAGTCTAAGATAGTTGATGGGTAAATTTGATGCAAATGGGAGTCATCAACGCTAGTGGGAGTGAGTTATTGCGATTGGTAGAACAGTGCATATCCTTTTCAATTACTTGCCAAATAAGGTGTGAAAGCTTAGCTAGATGTCTGAGGGGTATGGAATCGGTAGATGCTCCTCCTTAGATGGTCTTGTGGTATGTTGCATCAATATTTCCCTCAAATAGGGTTTATGGGACCTATGGAGGCCATTTCTCTTCATACTGAAGTCGACACTGGTGCTGAGGTCTCTGAGTTTGGTTATTGACATGTGTTGGAACGATAGAGCATTTTTTAGGAGAAGTGAGGTGGTTGAGGCCTATGACACTACCGTGGTACCTTCCCTAAGGCAATTGTGGTCTTATAAGCTTAGTTATGGTTTATCAGAGGTCTAACATGGACCATAGGACCTCTTCTCTCAAGAGAAGATGAAATGGGATGTGAACCCTTGAAATTCAAACATTAAAATATGATATCATCATAATTCTTCATTCCTTTCATACACTATATATATATATATATATATATATATCAAATGGTAAAAAGTGACCAAAGATAGGGCGTATGAATGTGTAACTCATAGAGAATATTGTCATTCTCTTATCACATGTTTCCATCAGAGTCATAAACTCAAAGTAAGGTCATGGACCTCCCATAATAAATCATCGTAAGAAGGAATAATGGATAAACATTGGCCAAGTACATATCCAGTTTGCGGGATTTGATGAAGCATCAGTCTCAAGTCAAGTGCTAAGCTATAAAATCATTTTGTCTCCATACATTTTGATATCGTTATTAGCATCCCATTCAAATTTTTTCTAGCATCTTTTGAATCAAGTTATATAGGATTATATCTCAAGTAGATTATATGAATTGTTGTTTTGAGTTATGTTTATTCATTTTAGCTTTTATACATTCGACATGTGAGAGGAATAAATTGACAAAACTATTTAATACTTTATATAAAGGATTAATCATTGATTTGTTAGATTGAGTTGTTACATATCCACTTTAAAAATATGTACTCATTTGTTTCCCAATACAACTTTTAGGAAAAATTATTTATTATGTTTAGTGACGACTGCATTAAATGTATTACAAGGTGAGATGATGACATTTTTATCGAAATCATTATTCGATTAGTAATTTAGTAAAGTTTCGGTTATTGATTTTGCTCAATAAATATATGTCCTAATCGAAATTATTTTTCCTTGTAACAATTGGTTTAATTTTGCCAAATGGTGGGAGAGCCTTCAAAGGATAAAAAAATGAAATTTCCAAAATCAAGACACATGATGGGTTGGTAAGAACATAATATGACATGAAACATTAGCTGTCTATAAATAAACCATATTTTAGTGGGTGTGTTAGACTCCAAGGTTTATAAGGTTGTAATTGTAGGAAGAGTTATAAGTGTTGTGCCATGTTCTCTTAAGCTATATACGAGCACCATGATGAGACGCGTATTCACATTTGGGTATTGGAAAATAAGGTGAATGAGGCCTTAACTTTCATTATGGAAAGGGTGATGGTAAAAAAATTTGAGTAGAGGTTTCATCAACATCCAAAGAGGCCTCAGAGGTCAAAATGGGATTTATTTTCTGGTTGAAAAGTCTTGCCAAAGGCGGGTGTCTTATTTAATGGTCCTAAAATCTGGTCTTATGGGTACTGCTTGAGTTGGGATTCGATTGGATAATTTTGATGGTTGGGTTTGGGGATTTACACACTCTTCACTCTTGTGTTTACTCTATATGCAATTTTATTTCTTTCATTATTTTTTTATGATATTCTTTTCATTACATCCATTGATATATTTACTAAGAGTGCGTGCTCTCTATGGATGCTACCCAATAAAAAATATTAACAAATTATAAGATATTTTAAATGGAAAATAAAATATATCATAAAAGGTCTACATGATAAAACTTTGTCAAATTTTTAATCAACTCACATTTTATCTTGTTTATAAAGAAAATGATATAAATATGTGGAAAATTGACTAATGACACAACATTGGATATAAGAGGAAAAATTCCACTAATGGAAAAATCATAAGATAATGTGAACACAAAATATAATAAGGTAGAGATTTACAAAGATAAATTACGATTTACAATAGAAACACACAATTGTCACAATCCATTTTTTAACACCTTATCTTCCATCCAGGGGATAAATCCACCAATTCAAGAATGGCAGACATTGGCAATGCGTTTTGGTTAGTAACCAATGTCTCTAAATCCACCAAAATTAAACTTTCTTAGACTTAAAGTGAAAACTGTTAAAACCACAAGGAACAAGGATTATTCACTAAATATCTACACCTATGACATATGATGTTATCCTAAAAGGTTGTGATGTACAGAAAAAGTGTTTGTTAAACTCAAAATTTCATAAAGTGTTTAAACTTCAAAAAAAAAACTCAACCCAAGAACTAAAGCTTAATTTTTTTGTTCATATATCAAATTGAAGTAGGAAACAATACTCCAAGATTTTTTATCTGGAAACACAGGATTTAATAACACATAAAAGAAGGTTTTTTTCTCTCAAATAAATGAGATATCTTTTACTGTTGAAGGCAAAAAATTGTTATTGGATGAAATTGTCAGCACCAAACTAGATAGCCAAGAGGCAATCTCTGGGCATAAGTAATCATAGGTTAGGTTTTCCATCTCAATTAAAACTAAATATCTAAGAAGCAAGCTCTAGGGGTAGGTCATCATTGGTGAGGTTGTCCATCTCAACTGAAAATTCAAGAGACACGACCCACATGTACCAATGAATCCAACCAACAAATGATCTTAAATTATGAAATCTAAGTGGTTTTAAAAATAGTTAGCTATACTGAAGGTTCAAATTTTTCTACTAAGAAATTTAGCAAGGTTGTGAATATCTTAAAGATTTGAGAGACGATCAAAAGTATTTCACAATAGCAAATGTTGGATTTGTAGTGATGAAAACTACATTCGATGCAGCGACATATAACGAGTAGATAGTGTAAATTATTCATATATTTTGTAAATTTTACTTCATATGTCACAATCAGTGAACTACTGTAGCGAGAAAATTATTATCTCACCATGGGAAGTAAGAAATAATGAGTTGTGTCTAGTTTGCGAGTACCGAACTAATGCTTTACAACAGTGACTCAAGAAAACTCATAAAATTTCTTCAACCAATGAAAGAAATTTTCTAAATATGTGAATATGCATTTTCTAAAATAGTATAGTGTATAGTGTATTTTTCAATCTCTTAAACCTCAAGGATAAATTAAAACATTTCAATTAAAAATTATTTTACTAAGGATAGACTAAGTCCTCTAAGTCCAATATATCTTTATCCTAATTGACATACTAAAGGCTATGGTATGAATGATATCAAAATTTTAATTCTTCAATGATGAAGCTTTTTAGATACCTGTTGGACCAAGACTCAGTGCATTTTGGATAAGGAATGAAGATAACCTAACAACTAGAGGCACATGACTATTTTTCCTATACTCTTACAATTTTCACATTTGTTGAGTTCATAGACAAAAAAAATTACAAGAGAATGGATTAAATGTATGGCCTGCGAAATAACTCAATCTCCCAAAGTCGTAAAAATAGAAATTATTCTTGTAAGAAGTAAATGAAAAAATACGCTTAAAAAATAATTTTCAGAGATATCTTATACATATTTTTCTTGTCATGCAATAGCAAACACATCAAATACCAATGTGAATATAAGGAAAACAAAAAACATATGTAATAAGATGAACCACATCGACATGACCATATAAAGAATATGTAAACTACTAAAGATTCCCCCTTCACAATGTAATTTCTCACAATAAACTTGTTGTAACATACAAATTCTCTCTTCCATAAGGATAATAATACAAAAATATCCTTAAGTTCCAAACATGCTCAAACTAATTACTCTCATTAACTACAAACATCTATCTCCCTTTTTTTTTGTCACCAAGGAGATAAATGAAAGAAACAAACAATATAATGAGAACATAAATAAAATAATAAATAGTCTAATCAAACGAAAAAATGAGATAGAGAGTTGTAAGGACATATTTTTATAAATATCTGTGTCAATTAATTATGTCATATACTCTTACAACCGTTGAAGAAGTTCAAGAGCAATCTACATCAAGACGGATCCGAATTAATTAAGTTCTTCATCAAAAATTCTCCGCAAAGTTTACTTTGGTAAGGTTATGTTTTAAATACCTTAACTTTCCACTCAGAGCTTTTGGGATATTTTTACAAAATATTTTCTAAGTGTTGGAGCGGACTTTTTCGTCAAAATTTGAGAATGAGTATTTTTTCTAAGTATTGGAGCGGACATTAAAATAATATTTTCTAACGTAACAGTTGTTCAAACGACTTTGCATTGTCGTTCGAACGACATTGCATTATCGCGGGATGTCGTTCAAATGACACGCATATCTCGTTCGCGCGAGATCCCTTTCTCGTTTGAACGAGATCAAATACCGAGGCGGCACATTATTCAATAAATACTCATTAAATGGTTTCATTTTCATTAAGAAGTCCGAGTGTTTTGAAAGACAAAAAACTGCAAAATCCTTTTGACTTCTTCTTTTAAGGTTTAATCCCTTTTTTGTTTTCAATTCACAAAGATCCCATATGCTTTGGTGAATTGTTTTGGTGTTGAAGAACACACTTTACTTTTGTTCAACCTCTATGGAGAAGACATCTCCATATTTGATCGGTGGATACCGAGCGTAGTCATTCTGCGTGTGGACGAGCCGAAGACGACGAACCGACACCTGGAGGGTATTGCACTATCTCTCGTATCTTTGAGGGTTTGCTGAAGGCACCATGCATTACACACTTGTGGCCGATTATCAGGTTGTATGTAAGTCAAAGGTCTTGTGAATTCTTCAAAGTGTTATAAAAGGTTTTACCCAAAAGTGGTTTTTTCCTTAATCGATCATCTTTATTTTTCATGCATGGTCTGAATGATTTATCACATTTAGATGCATGTTTAGGGGCTAAATTAATATACTCTAACTAAATAAGGTTTACTTGAAAACTTGAGAATTAATTTAAATCGGTATCACACACCGCATGTCATATTTTACAAATTGGTATCAGAGCGGGTTGTGCTAATTCATCACGTATTTCTATTTTCCGCAATATCGTGTGATATTGATTTTTTTTTGACAAATCAGTTTTTTGAAAAATCGCAATTTTTCCAATGGAAAATTCATTTAATTTGATGCCTATTTTTGACGGGTCTAATTATGCCTACTAGAAAGCTCGTATGAAATCTTGTTTAAAATCCATTGACGAGCGTGTTTGGTCACTTTGTGAAAATGGGTGGACTCCTCCCATGGTCGCCGTTGAAAATATCACCTCTTTAAAACCCGTGTCGTCCTGGACTGAAGATGATTTTAAAATGTCTAATTTTAATTCATGTGGTTTGAGTGCTATTTCTGGAGTTGTCACTCCCGATGAGTTTCATCGAATTATGACGTGCACCACGTCTAAAGAGGCATGGGACGTTTTGAAATTAACACATCAGGGTACGAACGCGGTTAAAGAATCAAACTTACAAAATTTGACCACCCAATTTGAGACTATCACCATGTCTGAGTCTGAATGCTTTGATGATTTTTATGCACATTTGTCGGACATTGTTAACACGTGTTTTTATTTGGATGAGGTGATTGATAGCACGCATGTCGTTAAAATGATTTTGAGATCTCTCCCAAAACGCATTCCTAAAGTCACTGTTTTGAACTCTTTGGGAAATTTAAAATCACTTAAGTTGGAAAAACTTATAGGAGACCTTCAAACTTATGAGATGGACATGTTTCCCCAAACCATTAAGGATAAGGATAGAGGCGTTGCTTTAATGACTCATTTTAAGAAAAAGAAAGAAAAAGTTTATGAGTCCGATTCTGAGGGTGAGTTTGATTTTGATGATGTGGCCATGCTTGTGAAAAAATTTAAAAAGTTTCTCAAAATGAATAAAGAAAATTCTTTCAATAAAAAGAGATCTTTTGAGTCAAATAAAAAGAAAGTAGAGGCCAAAGATAGTGACAAGGAGGATGAGATCAGGTGCTTTGAGTGTGAGGGCAAAGGGCACATGGCTAAAGAGTGTCTTACTATGATAAGGAGAAAGGGAAAAGAGACTGCTATGCCTGCCACACTTAGTGACAGTGAGGGTGATGAGGGTGATGAGGGAGATGGGTGCGATAAAGGTTTAGCACATGGGATGTGTGTAGCTTTTTCGAGTCGTGTGATCACACCCACTTAGTCTCACGTTGATAAAGGTCATGAAAGCACCGGTGATGACTCGAGTGTTCTAGTGGAGATGAGAGCGAATTTGAGAGTGGAGATGAAAGTGAGATCCAAAAAGCCTTTAGAGATTTGTACACCGAGACCTTGAAAATAAATAAGTATAATAGAGATTTAGGTCGTCGGGTTTTAGGTTTGGAGAGAGAGAAGGAAGTTTCAAAAAGGGAAAAGTGTGATTTGACCAACATGGTGTCTAGTCTGACGACACGTGTATCCCAATTCGAGAGTGATCTTGAACGTGCCCGGGAGGTCAAAGTGCCTTTAGAGAACGTATTTAAGAAGGCTAGAAAGATGGTTCTCAATCCCATTTTGGGTAAATGTGAGAAGTTAGTAATAAGTCATGACGGTGCTTATACTTCCCAATAAGCACCCGATCCAGTTTCCACTTTAGTGTTAGATTCACGTGAGTCTCACCCTAACCCACCTAGGCATCCCATTCCTATTAGGACAGCACGCCCTAGAGTTTTTGTGAGAGGTGTTACTAGGCCTATTTATGTTTGTTCCAATTGCAAGAGGAGAGGACACCTTAGGGAATTTTCTTTTAAGTTGGGTTATATATCACGTTTTTCTTCTACACATGTTTCTTCTACACATGATACTTTACGTTTTTCTTCTACACGTGTTTCTCTATGGATTTCTTTTTATTTCCATGCCAATTATGGTCCAATTAGGTTTTTGCACCAATTCTCCAAAGTTTGAGAATTTAGTTTATACACCTCTAAAAGAAAATATATTTGAGGGAGTTTGGATGGAGAATTAAAACGGGCTTGCACGTCCTTGAAAATCTTGAAAAAGCATTAAATAATTTTGGACGTTATTGGTGTGGAAATCACTTTGACTTTGATTTGTTGATTTGCATAAGACGATGTCATCTAAATTCAACATTTTTTTCACCTAAGGATACTTTTGATGTTCATTCGTTAGGAGTACACGTATTCATCGTGCACATATAATTGATTGAGTTTATTTACCTACCGAATGTGTTCACACCCATACATTCCATTTCCATGACTTGGTTGTTTAAGTTTAAATCCATGGTGTGATTTTTTGTATCGTATTTTTGTATGAAAAATTTGAAAAATCAAAAATAGTTTGTGAAATTTTTGGGATATACCTTTGCATGCGCGTAGTTTGATCCTTATTTGCTATGAATTTTTATCGTGACACTCCATGTTTTGATTGTTTCTTCTTATCTGTCTATTTGGGGACATCATAAAAATGGGGAGAAAGAATTATCATGTTGTGGGGGAGTTTTTGCATTATGGGGGAGATTTGATTATATTGATTGATTTATTCATATATCATTTCAAACTCGATGTGTCACGAAGGTATTTTACTTTATCTCATGTGTGTAGGTACAAAGATAGATAATCATTATGTTGCACACCCTGACGAGAAAAGCTTTGAGATTTGATGAAGATTTTTGAAGAACTATTTGAGATCTTGCAAATTTATTCATGGGAGGGTAGATTTGTATAGGCATTTTGGTATTTTATAATTCGGAATTTTTTTATGTATGTACCGGCATAGACATAGGGGGAGATTTGTAAGGACATATTTTTATAAATGTTCGTGTCATTTAATTATGTCATATACCGTTACAACCATCGAAGAAGTTCAAGAGCAATCTACATCAAGACGGATCCGAATTAATCAAGTTCTTCATCAAAAAGTCTCCGCAAATTTTACTTTGATAAGGTCATGTTTGAAATACCTTAACTTTACACTTAGAGCTTTTGGGATATTTTTACAAAATATTTTATAAGTGTTGAAGCAGACCTTTTCGTCAAAATTTAAGAATGGGTATTTTTTCTAAGTATTGGAGCAGACATTAAAATAATATTTTCTGACGTAACAGTCGTTCAAACGACTTTGCACTATCTTTCGAATGACATTGCATTATCACGCGATGTCGTTCAAACGATACGCATATCTCGTTTGTGCGAGATCCCTTTCTTGTTCGAACGAGCTCGAATACCGAGGCGGCACGTTTTTCAATAAATACTCATTAAATGGTTTCATTTTCATTAACAAGTCTCGGCGTTTTGAAAGAAAGAAAACTACGAAACTGTATAATCCTTTTGATTTCTTCTTCTAGGGTTTAATCCCTTTTTTATTTTCAATTCACAAAAATCCCATATGCTTTGGTGAATTGTTTTTGATGTTCAAGAACACACTTTGCTTTTGTTCAACCTCTGTGGAGAAGGTGTCTCCATATTTGATCGGTGGATACCGAGCATAGTCATTCTACGTGTGGATGAGCCGAAGATGATGAACCGACACCTGGAGGGTATTTCGTTGTCTCTCGTATCTTTGAAGGTTTTGTTGAAGGCACCGTGCATTACACACTTGTGGGCGATTATCAGGTTGTATGTAAGTCAAAGGTTTTATGAATTCTTCAAAGTGTTATAAAATGTTTTACCCAAAAGGGGTTTTTTCCTTAATCGGTCGTCTTTATTTTTCATGCATGGTTTGAATGATTTATCACATTTAGATCCATGTTTAGGGGCTGAATTATTAGACTCTAATTAAATAAGGTTTACTTGGAAACTTGCGAATTAATTTAAATCGGTATCACACACCGCATGTCATATTTTACAAGAGTCGTGTAGTACTGAAGAAATGAAATTCAATTAATTCATAAGTATGTAATATAGTCATTTTTAGAATATGCGTAATCTAGTCCCATATTGGCAAGGATGAATAATCAGTTCATGAAGAGAACCAAAGTCATGATAAACATAGTTTTAATTTTCTTATGAGTGTATAATCAAAGGTAAAGGACTATTACAAATGATGAGATTACCATCAATTATATATCCTCAGATAAATTTAGGTTCAATATCATCATAAACATGGGATTTTCCATTAACATGACTTGTAATAAGAAATAATATCTCATTTTAAGTAATTAGATTTAGGTCTTTCTAATAAGACTATCTTATAACGACCTATTATACAAAGATAATCATGTAAGCACGTTTAAATATGGTTTTAAATTTCTTCTTCTTCTCGTGATATACGATATATATATATATGTGTGAATATGATCATGATCATATGAATATTATATTGCAGCTCATGCGAGGATATCTAAGTAATTGATATGAGACATGAGAAGAGGATATATCTACTAAAGTTAAAATTTCTAGGAACCAAGGTGCGGAATATTTGCTATCAAATTTAAGGCACGTGTGAAATCCCTGACCTATAATTCCAAATTAGGAAGACCCTAATTTGTCATTATGGCCAATGGGTACTTAAAAGGGTTAAAACCGCGAGCCTATTATTGTAAAATTATTTATGTTTTTTAGGAAATTTCATCTGAGTCTCCTTTGTTTATTCATGAAATTGCTATCTTTGATTATCATACCTATCAATAAAAATTTTGAAAAAATAAATATATAGCAACCCATGTCATTAAGTCTTAAGGGAAGCTTTCAACAATAAATTAGCTTCTTAAAACTCATGTCCAATTATTTAAAAGTAAAAAAGTCAATAATAAAATTATTGGCCCGTAAAAATGAGAATAGTTTAAATATTACACCATAAATATCCCTAATGAAATTTAGATCTTAATAGCCCACATTAATAAATGAAACACCATAATAATACATAAGGTCCAAATGCCCAAAATTAAATTAATAACAAGAATAAGATCCACAAAATCAAGATTGTTGTAGTCAAATCCTAAATCCAAGTTAGAGACACTATAAAACTACCTTTTTACCCTTATACTTTTATGTATGTGGGTGGGTGGGTGGGGGTGGTAAGGATGTGATCCAAATACCCATCAAGAATAAGAAAATATTCAAAATAATTCACAATCACAATCATACACATGAAAAGACCAATTAAACACATCATTACCAATATAATCCATTATGCTATTTACGTCTTACCAGAGCAAGAGTGACGTTCATGTGTGTTTAAAGTAACATGTAAAAAAAGGTTTTAGATAAATAAATTTTGAAAATGTAAAACCCTTCCAATTAAGTAAACCTTAAAAGTCGTGAAGTTTTAAAAGTAGAATTACCAATTAAATTAGAGTAAAACTTTATTAAAATAATGTGATAAATGGAAACGTTCCAAGTCCAATAGTTGTTTCAAAATAAATTATATCAATTACAAAAGTTATGACCACGGGGACTAGTAACTTGTGACCACAATGTTAGCCAATACTATTTTGACAATCATAATACCGGATATAAACTATAATGTTACATCACGTTTAAAAACAGTTTTGTCATGAATCGAGGATGTTTAATCTTCATGTAATCACAAAATCGTAATTTCTTTATAACTGTGATCAAAACTAACCTTTGTCCATCGTAATTGATTAGAATAAGATGACTTGTCAAAGCTTCTTTTGAATCCCTTCTTGAACAGCCCAGAATTACTCTCTTATGTGCCCAGAATATTTGTGAGAAAATAGGAACAATGAGAATTTCGTATTTTCTCTCCCTCCTTAGAAACAGTGTGTATTGAGATGACTCTAGATGGTGTAGAGGTCTCTATTTATAAAGGGAAGAGGGCCGGAATCCTAGTGGTGGTGAGACTCTTTTCAAGTCTCCCACTAATGCCAGTAACCATCATGTGACTAACGGATAAGGTTTACCCAATCTTTTAATATCTTTATTTATCACATTCCTAATTAATTATCTGATATTTATTAAAACCACATAAATGGGAAATCTAGAATTTAATACAATTGAAATTAAATAATTAATTTCGACACTTATCATTAATTTCCAATAGTCTCCCACTTGGTCTTAATAATTCGTATAATTAGATTAGGTATCATAAGGTTCACAATCATTGATAAATATCATTTGCTAAATCAAATGATTCGCGGATGCGAGTCATGGCGGAACCATGCTATTCAAGAGCATGGTTCCTTCCACGTACCACAACACTAATATTTCATTCAACTGAGCCTTTAATACTGGGTATTATAATGGCCTCATAATGTTCTTTTGAATAAGGACTATTTCTGTCAACAATAATTCATAATTATATGCATGCATTCACAAAAGACAGAAATAATAGAAATCAGAAACACTTTTATTGAATTCAAGTAATAGTGTCAAACAACTAAGCCAAAATAGCAATCATAATCTAACTAATCGAAACCCATCTCTTTGACATGTTCCATAAAGGTCTTCGGATATAGTCCTTTCGTAAAAGGATCTGCTATGTTATCATGCGTACTACTGTGATCAATTGACACTCTTTATTTCTGAACTTCTTCTTCAACTAATAGGTATTTCATTTGAATATGCTTAGCAGCCTTAGTATACCTATCATTATTCGAGAAGAAGACTGCTACGACATTATCACAATAAATGTTCAGCGGCTTTGATATTGACCCCATAATTCTAAGTCTTGAAATAAAGTTTCGCAGCCAAAATCCATGATTTGTAGCTTTGAAGCAAGCTACGTATTAAGCCTCCATAGTAGATGATGAAATGACGCTTTGCTTAGCACTTTTCCATGAAACGGCTCCTCCAGCCTTAAGGAAGACATAACCCGAAGTGCTTTTCCTACTGTCAAGGCATCCCCCAAAATCTGAGTCTGAATAACCAATCACCTCAAGGTGATCAGTCTTTCGATATGTGAGCATGTAATCCTTGGTCCCTTGCAGGTACCTCAGCACTTTCTTTGCAGCTTTCCAATGATGAATCCCCGAATTTATTTGATATTTGCCTAGCATCCCAACGGTAAAACTGATATCCGGTCTAGTGCAGACTTGTGTATACAATAAGATCCCTACGTGCGAAGCATAAGGCATGCCTTTTATGTGCTCACTTTCTAAATCACTTCTATGGCATTGACTTAAGCTGAACTTATACCCTTTCTGAAGTGGAACATTAATGGGATTGCAACTTTGCATGCTAAATCTTTCTAAAACTTTGTTAATGTAAGCTTTCTGAGACAATCCCAACATTCCTCGTGATCTATCTTGAGATATTTCTATCCCGATCACGAAGGATGCCTCACCTAAATCTTTCATTTCAAACTTTTTATAAAGGTACTTCTTGGTTTCACTTAATAAACCAAGATCACTGCTGACGATAAGTAAGTCATCAACATATAGTACTAAAAATAAAAACTTACTCCCACTGATCTTCAAGTATATACACTGATCAACAGTGTTTTCCTTAAACCCAAAGGATGTAATGTTATCGTGGTACTTAATGTACCATTGACGAGAAGCTTGATTTAGACCTTATATTGAATTCTTTAACATATAGACCATGTTTTCCTTTCCTTCCTTTATAAAGCCTTGTGGTTGTTCCATGTAGACTTCTTCTTCTAAACTCCCATTTAGAAAAACTATTTTTATGTCCATTTGGTGCAACTCCAAATCATAATGAGACACCAATGCAAATATGATTCTTAATGAGTCCTTCTTTGAAATTGGGGAGAAGGTCTCATTATAATCAATGCCTTCTTGTTGATTAAAACCTTTGGCAATAAGTCTAGGTTTATGTCATTCGATATTGCCTTTTGAGTCAAGTTTGGTCTTAAAGATCCACTTGCACCCAACTCGTTTTTGTCCTTCTGGCAATTTGAACAACTCCCAAACTTTATTGTCCTTTATAGAATTTATTTCTTCATTCATGGCATCAATCCATTTATCTGAATCATCACTATTTATAGCTTTTCATAAGAAACTGGATCATTAATACTCCCTATGTTAAATTCGGTCTCTTGAAGGTATACCACATAATCATTCGGAATTGCCGATCTCCTTTCTCTTTGAGATCTTCTTAATGCCACTTCCTGTGGTGCTTCAAAAGTTTCATCGGTTATAGTCTCATTATGTGGTTGTTCAATTGGTTGATCATTCACTTGTTGTTCATTGTTATTGATTGGGTCAATGACTAGCTTAACAACTACATTAGGAACAACAGGTACGTTATGAACTTTGGGTATAGGAATTTGTACCCTGACTTCTCGAATGATTACCTCCATTTATTTTATACTCCCACTTACTTCACCTTCTTCAATGAATTTAGCATTTCCAGTTTCTATGATTCTAGTTGTATGATTTGGACAGTAGAATCTATACCCCTTCGACTTTTCTGGATACCCGATGAAATGACAAGATAATGTCCTAGGATCCAATTTCTTTTCATGAGGGCTATAGATTCAAGCTTCTGCTGGGCAGCCCTACACATGTAAATACCTTAAATCGGGTTTCCATCCTTTCCAAAGTTCAAAAGGAGTTTTTGAAACTTACTTACTAGAACCCTATTAAAGATGTGTACAATGGTCTTTAATGCATGTGTTCACAAAAATGTAGGCAATTGGGTCCTACTTATCATACTTCTAACCATTTCTATAAGGTATGATTACGCCTTTCATCTACACCATTCTGCCAAGGTGATCCTGGCATTGTGTATTAGGCGCAAATACCTAATTTTTCAAGGAGTTTAGCAAATGGGCCAAGGCGATGCCCTAACTCGTCACATCTACCATAATATTCACCACCTCTATCAAACCTAATAATTTTCACCTTTTTGCCTAGTTGCCTCTCAACCTCATTAATGTATATTTCAACGACGTTCACAGACTGAGATTTATCATGCAACATGTACAAAATACAATAACATGAAAAATCATCTATAAAGGTGATGAAGTATTTTTCTCCACCAATGGATGGAATATCAAAAGGTCCACATATGTTTGTATGTATTATTTCAAGTAGTTGGGTGCTTATTGTGGATCCTTTCTTTGTATGTTTGGTCTGTTTTCCTTTAATACAGTCCACACATACATCATAATTGGCCCAATACAGGTTATGGAGTATTCCATCTTTAATGAGCCTTTCAATTCTCTACATGGATATGTGTTGTGACAACCCGAACTCTGAAATAAGGGGTGGCCACCCCGATATCTCAACATAAAGGAATCATGGATGGATATCATTCTCAGCATCGTAACAAATAAAATTAGTATACAGGAAAACCACCCAATAAATCAGAGAACGGGTTATCAAAATAATTTATTTTGATTAAAAGTTAAAAAAATAATTTAAACAACCCCATCCGCTAAGAAGTGGAATTCCAAAGAAACATATGTTACTACTAAAATAACATAAAACAAGGACCGAATAAACTGTCGGTCCACAGTTACATTTAACGTATTACAACATTTCAACACTTTACATAATACATCCATTAACAATTACAAAAATTTAGGCTACCCGCCCGAATGGAAGACCCGATCATAGCTAGAATTCAAAGATGAAAGCGTCTAACAAAATATCCTGTAATAATCCGCAAAATCATACAGCTCCTCGAAAGTATTGGAATAAGATTTTCACATCGGGCGCCCTTGCGGAGGAGCACCTGGGTGGATACAATAACATGAACAACATGGAAAATGAACCGGTCAGGACCCAGTTTATATATGATTACTAGAAGAACAAGAAGCATGATAGCTATGGACAGATAATCATGAATGAAATAAATGAGAATCTATCAACCTAATGTAATAACCCTCGCTCATGAGAACATATTTTATATTTATTTACTAGGTACGGTAATTAGATATAAAATGTTGGGATATGGATTGAGTATGAATTTAATGAAGAAAAGTAAATGTTCATTATGAAATTTCATATTTACCATAACTATAGGTGAATATTGCCATGTCATGTTTTATAATATCATATGAATTAAAATGATATTTGGCTTAATAATGAGATCGAAACTTAAAATGAATTATAAATTGTCCAAATGATAATTTGGAGACCGTAGTTCATTCCGGAACGTACGAGATAGTCAAATATTGTGCCATATTGTATTTTGAAGTTTTTGGCATTTTTGACTGGTTATACCTTAAAAATGCAGTTGCGTGTTATTTTATCGCAATATTGGTCAATTAAGTTGGGATTTTGACTAATGCCACGACTTAGTCTTACTAAGTCTTCTATTTTCCCAAGTTTCATTTCCTAAACCTAGAGAGAGAGCTTGAGAGAGGAAGAGAAAGTGTAGAGAAAGTAGAAGAGTTTGAAGATTGAGGAGAAATTCTTCCCACTACACAAAGAAAATCTACATTTCCTAGATTGAGGAAAGTTTTCTACTTGCTATATGTGGTTTAAGATAAATGATTTGTTATGATGGTGATGTATTGATCATGGTTTAGCTATTTTAGGGTTTTCTTTGTCTATTTGTGGGTTTTTATCCGTTCAAGAATGTTTTAGATGTTTGATGAGGTTTATGGTAGTTGTTAGTAGTATTTATGATGTGTTGTTGGCAATAAATGAGTTTGAATTGGAGAGATTTGAGTTGGGGATGTATTTGGAGTCCAAGACTCCATAGGCAAAAATAGGCATTTCTGCAGAACCGAATCGATTCGGCCTGGCTGAATCGATTCGCTGCTGACAGTTTCTAGGCTTAGGTGAACCGAATCGATTCGGCTTAAACCGAATCGATTCAGCAATTATGCCAAAACCCAATCTTCCTGACCGAATCGATTCGAATGGTCCGAATCGATTCGGAAATTATGCAGAATCCCATATTTTCTGGTCGAATCGATTCGGCTAGGCCGAATCGATTAGGAAACCCTGCACTTTTTCAATTTCTTTTCTTTTTCAATTTTAACCCTTTTATTTAGGATTAGTAATTAAGGACCTTCTTGAATGAAGTAAATATAGGATCCTAGAGTATTAGTCGAGTTTGATCGATACCCTAGACTAGAATGGGTTCATCTAGGGTTCAGTCCAGGGGTGTTCAAAGTAATGTTTAGGCATTTCTTTCCTTGTATAGATTATAGAAATCTAGGAGATTTTTAAGCCATATTTGGAGACTTTAGAAATTGATTTGAGGTATGATGGTTTATATGAAGTCTAAAAAGGAGGTTTAGAAAATAACTTGGGAGTTTATATGATCTTCGAGGTTATTACAAAGATGTTAAGCACGCATAGTTCCGGATAACCATAATGCATTTGATAAAATGTAAAATGGACAAAGTAAATGATAATTTACTAAATCAAGAAATGGAAAATAATGAAATGGTTAAACACACCTCTCTAAATACCATCTTAAGGGAAGTTCGTGCGTGAGGTGAAGCCCCCAGGCTAATGAATGCAGGGTGGATATAGTCGTAGGCCATATGAGCGCTTGTTTATATTTTTCTGCGATGGGTAGGAGATTCCGGGTGTGATCTTGACTATCCCGTAGGCATATGGCCGCTTCCCGACGTTTTCGATTGGATCCCAGGTTGTCTTATGATAGGCCCTGGAAGATGATGGTTATTTAGGGGCGCGCACAGTGGGGAAACCCGGACGGGCGGTCTTAGAATCGTTATATTTATATACTTATAACTATTCTAATTATCGAGTTGGACTCAACGGAACATTAATGCCACAAAGAGCAAAGTATATGCCACAAAGAGCATACAATTGAGATTAGTGCCATAAAGTGCACATGATAATAATTGTATTCCTGATAAGGAATGGAAAGGAGATAAAATGAAAAGAATGAAAGATGAGAACAGTTGATAAGTCTTCTTAATTACATCTATAATCAATTCTTTTCTTGTAGTTATGAAATTGTCTTAATTTATCTTATTGTTACCATGCTAGAATATTACCTTTATCATCCATGCTTATCTGTTCTTCATTGTCATACTTGTCATTTATCTGGTGATCACATAAAATCGGGCTCTGACCGGTTCTTCTTTCTTGTTGTGCATATATATATTATATCCGCTCAGGTGTTCCACCGCAAGGTCGCCCGTAATGATCTTCATATTCCAGTGTTTTGAGGAGCCGTGACATTTTGCGGATATCACGGGACATTTTGTGTAGACGCCTTCCTCATTGTTTTCTAGTTATGATCAGTCCTTATTCGAGCGTGTGGCCCCAATGTTTGTAATTGTATAATGAATGTATTATGTAACACATGGAACTTAATGTATATTGTATGAATTATATTGAACGGCATTTCATTCGGTCCTTCCCTTATTATGGTTGGTATATATATATATGCTTGTGGGAGTTTCCACCCTTCTTTTCTATTATCGGTTGTCAATGATGTTTTATTTAAATTGCTAAACAAAATTTTGATGACCCGATTTCTGAAATATTGTGTGGTTATCCCGTATTCTCTTTATGTTGTCATGATGCTGAGGATGATATTTATCCATGATTCCTCTATTATCGGAGTATCAGGCTGGCCACCCCTTATTTCGGATACCGGGTTGTCACAGATGGTATCAGAGCATCAGGTTCTAGAGTCTTTAGGATCTATACGGACTTTTCACGTTCTACCGTAGCGTTCTTTGACATAGAGCTTAATGTTAGGACTATTTTGTTGCTTATGTTTGCGATCTTCTGCTAGATAGATCGTTTTATGTAATATTCTAACTCTATCGTTTCTCTATCTTAGATTTTGCCTAAGAGATGACGTCCCGCTCGACGTAATAAAGTTGTAGAGGATGAGGTTGGTCCTCCACTGCCACCACCGGGGAATATCAGTGCCCCAAATGTGGCAAACATAGTGGCCCAAGCTGTTAATGCAACGATGACTGCAGTGGTACAACAAATGCCACAAGATCAACCACGGGGGCAAGAGGCACAAGTTCCTACGGGACCTTCTCCGTGGGAAAAAGTTAGAGAGTCTTTCTTGAAAGGCCATTCCCCGGAATTCGATGGAGGTTCGAATGTGATAAGGAAAAATCAGTGGAAGAAAGACATGCAACGCCATCTTAGAATGGTAGAATGTAGTGAGGAGAAAAATCAAATCCTGGTTACTTTCAAGCTTGTTGGATCGGCCTTACATTGGTGGGAGTCAATGACTACACCCGAGCAAAGGGATACGATGTCTATCACTGATTTTTGGACCTTCTTTGATGGAAAGTATTTCCCTCCCACAGTTAAAAGGGAGATGCAAAGGAAGCTTCAAGATGTAGTTCAGGGGGAGAGATCCGTGGCAGAGTATGAAGAGGAGTTCACCCGGCTGGAAAGTTTTGTGCCGGATGAAGTGACTCCAGAAGCGAATAGAATCTCCAAATTTGTTGGAGGTTTACATTGGCGAATAAAACAACATTTGTTGGGAAATCCGGCTCTATTAACCTTTGGGGATGTGATGAATGCTGCTCTACTTCATTTTCAAGAGCATAGATTATTTGTACAAAATAATAAGAAGGCTGCAGCGATGGGGCAAGTGGGAAAACCTGGAGGTAATGGGATTGGAGGGGGGACATCTTCTTCATCCCAATCTTCGCGGAGTAAGCAGAGAGAAAGGGACCACCAGCAAGGGGATTTTTCTAAACGCCAACGCTTTGGTGGGTCTAATGCGGGTGGCAATAATAACAGGCCGGGTCAGGGTGGACCGCCACAATAACAAGGAGGCAGAGGTGGGAATGGAGTCAGAGGCCAGCAGGGCCGAGGTGCGGGGAAGTTCAGAAACAATTAAGGAAGGAACCAGGAGAATGCGGCGAACAAATGTTTTCAGTGCGGGGAGTTGGTACATTATAAGAGATCGTGTCCTCAGTTGGTTGGAGGGCATCTTCCTAGGGCTCCACAAAAGCCGTATGTACAGTTTCCGCCCCAGGCGCCTAATCCGATTGATCCTCCACAGCAGGGGCAACTGCAGTATGGATGGGTCTACCATATTCAGGAGGCTATGCTTCCTCCAGCCCCTCCGGCACCGCCAGCGATCGAGGGTAAGTTTCTCATCCAAGGGAACATGGGTCGGGTACTATTTGATACGAGCGCTACACACTCTTTCATTTCTAGGAGTTTTGCACAAACTACAGATTTGATAAAATCTGCAGAGAGTACTTTCACTAGCGTTGAATCCTCTATGGGTGATGGTTCATTGATTTTCTTTGTTTGTAAAAACATAGGGATTAACCTTGGTAACTTGTGCTTTGAGTCCGATTTACTCATCCTTGACATGGTCGGGTATGATATAATGTTGGGTATGGATTGGCTAGTGAAATATCGCGCGATAGTAAATTGTTATGGGAAGAGTATAGTTTTCGCAGTTCCGGGACAAGAAATGTTCTTGGTTATTATGCCTTGTATGGAAAGGGGTACGAGTGCTTATTTATATTGTATTGTGGATGATACATCTAGGGATGTAGTTATTCCTCGAAAATCTCTTTTGATTGTTAGAGATTTTGATGATGTTTTCCGAGAAATACCGGGATTACCTCCAAGTCGGGAGATTGAGTTTGTGATTGATTTAATGCCGGGGACTCGACCGATTGCTAAAGCTCCATATCATATGGCTCCTGTGGAGATGAGGGAGTTGAGAGATCAAATTCAGCAGCTTTTGGAACAGTGATTTATTAGGCGCAGTACGTCGCCATGGGGTGCCCCTGTATTGTTTGTGAAGAAAAGAGATGGTTCTCTCCGGTTATGTGTGGACTATAGGGAGTTGAATAAAGTCACCATCCGGAATAAATACCCTTTGCCTCACATTGATGATTTGTTCGACCAACTTAGGGGAGCGTCGTACTTCTCTGAGATCGATTTGAGGACGGGGTTTCATCAATTGAGAATACGGGAGCGGGATGTATCTAAGACCGCATTTCTGACCCGATATGAATCCTATGAATTCTTGGTTATGCCCTTTGGACTAACCAATACCCCCGCTGTATTTATGGATCTCATGAATAGGGTTTTCCGAGATTTCCTTGACCAATTTGTTATCGTATTCATCGATGACATATTAGTCTATTCTCAGACAGAATCTGACCATGCTACTCACTTACGGTTGGTCCTACAGAGATTGAGGGATCACCAATTGTATGCGAAGTTTGAGAAATGTGGCTTTTGGTTGAAGGAAGTTCAATTTATGGGTCATGTGGTGTCATCCCAGGGTATATCGGTGGATCCTAGTAAGGTGATTGCGGTGAGGGAGTGGGGTCAGCCCACGACACCCACCGAGGTTCGTAGTTTTTTGGGCTTAGCGGGTTATTACCGCCGGTTTATTAAGGGCTTTTCTAAAATTGCTAGACCTTTGACGAATTTGACCCGAAAGGGAGTGAGATTTGTTTGGGACAATTCTTGTCAGGCTGCATTTGATGAGCTCAAAGATAGGTTGACTTCGGCTCCAGTCCTTGCATTACCAAAATCGGGATTGGAATATCTAGTCTTCACCGATGCATCTCTTCAAGGGTTAGGAGGTGTTCTTCAGCAAGAAAGACGGGCTATTGCTTATGCTTCCCGTAAGCTAAAGCCTCACGAAAGAAATTATCCGGTGCATGACTTAGAGTTCACCGCAGTTGTCTTTGCCTTGAAAATATGGAGGCATTATCTCTTGGGGGAGAAGTTTAGTCTTTTCATGGACCACAAATCGCTACAGTATTTATTTTTCCAGAAGGATTTGAATATGCGTCAGCGTCATTGGTTGGAGTTCGTGAAAGACTATCAATTCGATATCCATTACCATCTGGGAAAGGCGAACGTAGTAGCGGATGCCTTGAGTAGGAAACCTGAGGGAGGCTTAGCTGATGTATGGAAAGCTAAGTGGAAGGAGCTCAGTCAGGAGGATGCGGTGGTGAGAGCATTCATGTCAGTAATGACCATCACTCCTACAATTGTGGCAAAAATTGTGGAAGCTCAGGGAAGAGATAAGAGTTGCCAAGACCATATACACCGATTATTGTCCGAGGGAGCAGAGTCCTACTCGATTAGTTCTGAGGGTGGACTACGCTTCCATGGAAGACTTATTATTCCGGAAGAAGGGGACTTGAGACGAGCGGTGATGGAGGAATATCACGGGTCGAAATTTACGGTACATTCAGGTGGGGACAAGATGTACCAAGACATGCGCCGTCAATATTGGTGGCCCAACATGAAGAGGGATATCTCGGAGTTTGTATCCCAATGCACTACTTGTCAGTTGGTTAAGATCGACCATCAGCGACCGACAGGTTTGTTACAACCGTTGGAGATTCCAGTGCGAAAATGGGAAAACATTTCGATGGACTTTATTATGGGCTTACCTAGATCACAAAGGGGTCATGATTCGATTTGGGTGATTATCGATCGCTTGACTAAGTCAGCACACTTCTTGCCCGTGCGTACGGATTTTGATACCGCTCGATATGCCCAATTATTCATCGAGGAGATCGTTAGACTTCACGGGGTGCCTTTAGATATTATTTCTGACCGAGATAAAATATTTGTGTCCCACTTTTGGCGAAGTTTCCAAGAGGTGATGGGGACTAAATTGAAGTTAAGGTCTTCCTATCATCCTCAAATAGATGGCCAAACTAAAAGGGTAAACCAGATGTTGGAGGATATGCTTCGTATGTGCATGCTTGATTTCAAGGGTGGTTGGTAACAATACCTTCCATTGGTTGAGTTTGCTTATAACAACTCATACCAATTTACTATCGGAATGGTGCCCTATGAAGCCCTTTATGGTCGGCCCTGTAGGTCGCCCGCTTATTGGTTAGAAGTGGGAGATAACAAATTTCTTGGACCTGAAATGATCCAAGTCACTTATTCAAAGATTGAACTCATTCGAAATCGCATTCGAATAGCCCAAGACCGTCAGAAGAGCTATGCCGATGCGGGTAGAAGACACGTGGAGCTGGAGATTGGAGACCAAGTCTTGGTGCAAGTATCACCAATGAAGGGCATTAGGCATTTTGGGAAGAAAGGGAAGCTGGCGTCGCATTTTGTTGGACCTTATCTAGTTATTTCGAAAGTTGGTCCCGTGGCGTACCAACTTGCCTTGCCGGAGCCTTTACAACAAATTCACGATGTATTCCATGTCTCCTCTTTGAAGAAGTATAGAAGATGCGAAGGTGCCCTTTGGCACATTCCTTTCGAGCATATTGACTTGCAACCCGACGTTTCATATGAAGAACAACCGGTTGCTATTCTTGAGTATGGGGAGTGCAAGTTGAGGTCCCGTGTGGTGACCTTGGTGAGAGTCCAATGGAGTCATCACAATGCGAAAGAATCAACGTGGGAACGTGAGGACGACATGCGGGAGAGGTATCCACATCTCTTCCTATAAGGTACATTTGAATTTTGGGGACAAAATTCCCTCATAAGGGGGGAGTATGTAATAACCCTCGCTCATGAGAACATATTTTATATTTATTTACTAGGTACGGTAATTAGATATAAAATGTTGGGATATGGATTGAGTATGAATTTAATGAAGAAAAGTAAATGTGCACTATGAAATTTCATATTTACCGTAACTATAGGTGAATATTTCTATGTCATGTTTTATAATATCATATGAATTAAAATTATATTTGGCTTAATAATGAGATCGAAACTTAAAATGAATTATAAATTATCCAAATGATAATTTGGAGATCGTAGTTGATTCCGGAACGTGCGAGATAGTCAAATATTGTGCCATATTGTATTTTGAGTTTTTTGGCACTTTTGACTGGTTATACCTTAAAAATGCAGTTGCGTGTTATTTTATTGCAATATTGGTCAATTAAGTTGGGATTTTGACTAATGCCACGACTTAGTCTTACTAAGTCTTCTATTTTCCCAAGTTTCATTTCCTAAACCTAGAGAGAGAGCTTGAGAGAGGAAGAGAAAGTGTAGAGAAAGTAGAAGAGATTGAAGATTGAGGAGAAATTCTTGCCACTACACAAAGAAAATCTGCATTTCCTAGATTGAGGCAAGTTTTCTACTTGCTATATGTGGTTTAAGATAAATGATTTTTTATGATAATGATGTATTGATCATGGTTTAGCTATTTTAGGGTTTTCTTTGTGTATTTGTGGGTTTTGATCCATTCAAGAGTGTTTTAGATGTTTGATGAGGTTTATGGTAGTTGTTAGTAGTATTTATGATGTGTTGTTGGCAATAAATGAGTTTGGATTGGAGAGATTTGAGTTGGGGATGTATTTGGAGTCCAAGACTCCATAGGCAAAAATAGGCATTTCTGCAGAACCGAATCGATTCGGCCTGGCCGAATCGATTCGTTGCTGACAGTTTCTAGGCTTAGGTGAACCGAATCGATTCGGCCTAAACCGAATCGATTCGGCAATTATGCCAAAACCCAATCTTCCTGACCGAATCGATTCGAATGGTCCGAATCGATTCAAAAATTATGCAGAATCCTATATTTTCTGGCCGAATCGATTCGGCTAGGCCGAATCGATTCGGAAACCCTGCACTTTTTCAATTTCTTTTCTTTTTCAATTTTAACCCTTTTATTTAGGATTAGTAATTAAGGACCTTCTTGAATGAAGTAAATATAGGATCCTAGAGTATTAGTCGAGTTTGGTCGATACCCTAGACTAGAATGGGTTCATCTAGGGTTCAGTCCAGGGGTGTTCAAAGTAATGTTTAGGCATTTCTTTCCTTGTATAGATTATAAAAATCTAGGATATTTTTAAGTCATATTTGGAGACTTTAGAAATTGATTTGAGGTATGATGGTTTATATGAAGTCTAAAAAGGAGGTTTAGAAAATAACTTGAGAGTTTATATGATCTTCGAGGTTATTACAAAGATGTTAAGCACGCATAGTTCCGGATAACCATAATGCATTTGATAAAATGTAAAATGGACAAAGTAAATGATAATTTACTAAATCAAGAAATGGAAAATAATGAAATGGTTAAACACACCTCTCTAAATACCATCTTAAGGGAAGTTCGTGAGTGAGGTTAAGCCCCCAGGATAATGAATGCAGGGTGGATATAGCCCTAGGCCATATGAGCTCTTGTTTATATTTTTCTGCGATGGGTAGGAGATTCTGGGTGTGGTCTTGACTATCCCGCAGGCATATGGCCGCTTCCCAACGTTTTTTATAGGATCCCAGGTTGTCTTATGATAGGCCTTGGAAGATGATGGTTATTTAGGGGCGCGCACAGTGGGGAAACCCGGACGGGCGGTCTTAGAATCGTTATATTTATATACTTATAACTATTCTAATTATCGAGTTGGACTCGACGGAACATTAATGCCACAAAGAGCAAAGTATATTCCACAAAGAGCATACAATTGAGATTAGTGCCATAAAGTGCACATGATAATAACTGTATTCCTGATAAGGAATGGAAAGGAGATAAAATGAAAAGAATGAAATATGAGAACGGTTGATAAGTCTTCTTAATTACATCTATAATCAATTCTTTTCTTGTAATTATTAAATTGTCTTAATTTATCTTATTATTACCATGCTAGAATATTACCTTTATCATCCATGCTTATCTATTCTTCATTGTCATACTTGTCAATTATCGGTTATCACATAAAACCGGGATCTGACCGGTTCTTCTTTCTTGTTGTGCATATATATATTATATCCGCTCAGGTGTTCCACCGCAAGGTCGCCCGTAATGATCTTCATATTCCAGTGTTTTGAGGAGCCGTGACATTTTGCGGATATCACGGGACATTTTGTGTAGACGCCTTCCTCATTGTTTTCTAGTTATGATCAGTCCTTATTCGAGCGTGTGGCCCCAATGTTTGTAATTGTATAATGAATGTATTATGTAACACATGGAACTTATTGTATATTGTATGAATTATATTGAACGGCATTTCATTCGGTCCTTCCCTTATTATGGTTGGTATATATATATGCTTTTGGGAGTTTCCACCCTTCTTTTCTATTATCGGTTGTCAATGATGTTTTATTTAAATTGCTAAACAAAATTTTGATGACCCAATTTCTGAAATATTGTGTGGTTATCCCGTATTCTATTTATGTTGTCATGATGCTGAGGATGATATTTATCCATGATTCCTCTATTATCGGAGTATCGAGTTGGCCACCCCTTATTTCGGAAACCGGGTTGTCACACCTAATCTCCAAATACCATAAGACAATAAAAATAATTCAAACAATTATTAACTTATGCAAGAGAATACATTTTAACGTCATTATTCCTCATATCTTTTCATTTCCCATTCCTTAATAGGAATATCATAACCATCATTTTTCTTTATGGCAATATACATATATCAAGTCCCACTTGATTTAGAAGGGTTGTAGTCTTACACATATAATGCTTCTAAGACCACCCCTCCGAGTTTCCCCAATGGGCATGCCCCTAAATAACAATCATCTTCCAGGGCCTATCTATACAAGACAACCTGGGCACCTAACGCACGTCGGGAAGTTGCCATAAGCCTGCGAGTGAGTTATAACCACACCCGGAATTACCTCACTAGCGCAGAAAAGTATATAAAACCCGCCTATGACCGAGGACTATAGTCTCCCTGCATTCACTAGCCAGGGGACATCACCTCATGCGCGAACTTCCCTTATGATAGTATTTAGAGAGGTGTGTTTAAGTAAATTAACATTTACCTAATTTAATCTGATTATTCACTACCATATGTCACATGTGTTTCATTTTAGTTGAAACCATATTCCTTGAATATTTTCATTAATATTCATCATATTTTTAAGTCCCGAATTAGTCTCCATGTGATCACCAAAATCTTACAAGTCCCCAAGGTGCTATAAACCACAATATGACCCCTAACATCTCTAAGTATGGGCTTATAACTCTTAATTCCTAAGAAATAAAAAATAAAAGTAATGCCTAAACGTCACTTATTATACCCATGACATAAACCCCAAAGGAACCCATTCAACTCCAGGGTAACGACCAGACTCAACTAAAACTCTAGGACTCTAAGTTTACTTCACACAAGAAGGTCCCTAGTCCCTAATTAAAAGAAGACACCTAGGAAACAAAACAAAATTTTAGGAATGGAAAACAAGGGACCGGTCGACCGGTCCTGAGACCGCGATAGACCGCATCTCAAAGTTTAGCCTACGAAGAAAAGAAGAAAGTCCAGGTGAAGGGGCCGGTCGACCGGTCACGGACCGCGGTCGATCTCGCTCCAAATTTTAGACTTTGGAAGGAAAGTAGTGTGCCTTCTCCCGAAGGCCCGGTCGACCGGTCCTGAAACCGCGATCGACCGGTCATAGCAAACCTAAGACCCTTTCTTCTTCCAACAAAAAAAAAACCTCCTCATTTAGTACCCCCAATGGAATTTAATTGTATCCAACAACCATAAATTTCACTACTATAAATTTAAATCAATCTCTAAAGGTTTATAGCCCATACATCCAACAAAAAAATACTAACTTTCTTAAACCATAAACAAACCACAACTATCAACACTAATTGTTCAACCTAAATCACATAATAGCAAGTAGAAAACTTTCCTCAAGGTTTTAAATTCAGATTTGATGAAGATGTAGGCAAGACCACACTTGAAACCTTCAGTCTCTCTCTTTCTCCTTAAGTTTCTCTCCTTCTCTTTTTTTCTTTAGGTTTAGGAACACAACTAAGGTAATAGTGACTTACTCAAGACATAAATTGTGCCTTTATGTTAGAATTACCACTTAAGTGATCAATATCATGATAAAATATTACGCAACCATACATTTAAGCTAAAACCAGTCAAAAGTGTTCGAATCCTCAAAATACAATATGGCACACAATTTGACTGTTTCACACCTCCCGGAACTAACTGCGCCATCCAAATTATCATTTGGAAATTTTTATAATCCATTTTGAGCTCCGATTTCAGTATTAATATTCATGACACAATAAAATACATCATGGTGATATTCACCTACCCATAAGGTAAATATGCAGTATCATTGCAAATATTAACTTTTCTTTGCTAAATTAATACTTACTCCCCATTCCAACAATTTATATAATTACTACACATAGTAAATAAATATAAAGTGGGTTCTCAAAAGTGAGGGTTGTTACATACTCCCCCCCTTATGAGGGAATTTTGTCCCAAAATTCAAGCGTACTTTGTATAAATAGATGCGAATACTTTTCCCACATATCATCCTCGCGTTCCCACGTTGATTCCTTGGCGTTATGGTGACTCCATTGGACCCGCACCAAGGGCAACACTCGAGATCTCAACTTGTGTTCTCCATGTTCTAGAATAGCAACCGGTTGTTCTTCATATGAAACGTCGGGTTGCAAGTCAATATCCTCGAAAGGGATATGCCAAAATGCACCTTCGCACCTCTTGTACTTCTTCAGAGAGGAAACATGGAATACATCGTGAATTTGTTGCAAAGGTTCTGGTAAGGCAAGTTGATACGCCACTAGACCCACCTTCGTAATAACTGGAAAAGGTCCAACAAAACGTGGTGCAAGCTTCCCTTTCTTCCCGAAACGCTTAATACCTTTCATTGGTGACACTCGCACCAAGACTTGGTCCCCAATTTCCAACTCCATGTGCCTTCTTCCCACATCAGCATAGCTCTTTTGGTGGTCTTGGTTTATCCGAATACGATTCCGAATGAGGTCAATTTTTGAAGAATTATTTTGGATCATTTCAGGTCCAAGGAAATTATTAACGCCCACTTCCAACCAACAAGCGGGTGATCTACAAGGCCTTCCGTACAAGGCTTCATAGGGCGCCATTCCAATAGTAAATTGGTACGAGTTGTTATAAGCAAACTCGACCAATGGTAGATATTATTCCCAACCACCTTTGAAGTCAAGCATACACATACGAAGCATATCCTCCAACAGTTGGTTTACCCTTTTGGTTTGGCCATCTGTTTGAGGATGATAAGAAGTGCTTAGCTTCAATTCGTTCCCCATAGCCTCTTGAAAACTTCGCCAAAAGTGGGAAACGAAAATTTTTTCCCGGTTGAAAACTATATTCAAAGTCACCCCATGGAGTCTAACCACCTCCTCAATGAATAATCGAGCATATCGAGCAGTGTCATAATCAGTTCGCACAGGTAAGAAGTGTGCCGACTTAGTCAAGCGATCGACAATAACCCAAATGGAATCACACCCACTCTGTGACCTCGACAAGCCTGTAATAAAGTCCATCGATATGCTTTCCCATTTCCATACCGGAATCTCTAACGGTTACAACAAGCCTGCCGGTCGTTGATGATCGATCTTGACCAATTGAAAAGTAGTGCATTGGGACACAAACTCAGAAATATTTCGCTTCATGCCCGGCCACCAATACTGACGGCGCATGTCTTGATACATCTTATCCCCACCAGGATGTACCATAAATTTAGACCCATGAGATTCAACCATCACCGCCCGTCTCAAGTCCCCTTCTTCTGGAATAATGAGTCTTCCATGGAAGCGTAATCCACCCTCAGAACTAATTGAGTAGGACTCTGCTCCCCTGGACAGTAATCTGTGAATATGGTCTTGGCAACCATTATCCCTTCCTTAGGCTTCTACAACCCTTTCTACAATGGTAAGGGTAACGGTCATCACTGACATGAATGCTCTCACCACCGCATCCTCCTGGGTGAACTCTTTCCACTTAGCTTTCCAAACATCAGCTAACTCTACATCAGGTTTCCTACTCAAGGCATCCGCCACAACATTCGCCTTGACCGGATGATAATGAATATCAAATTGATAATCTTTCATGAACTCCAACCATCGACGCTGTCTCATATTCAAATCTTTCTGGGAAAATAAATATTGCAGCGATTTATGGTCCGCGAAAAGGCTGAATTTCTCCCCTAAGAGATAATGCCTCCATTACTCCAAGGCAAAGATAATTGCGGCAAGCGCTAAGTCATGCACCGGATATTTTCTTTCATAGGGCTTTAACTTACAAGAAGCATAAGCAATAGCCCTTATCTCTTGTTGAAGTACACCTCCTAATCCTTGAAGAGATGCATCGGTGAAGACTAGATATTCCAATCCTGGTTTTGGTAATGCAAGGACTGGGGCCGAAGTCAATCTATCTTTGAGCTCATCAAATGCGTCCTGGCAAGAGTTATCCTAAATAAATCTCACCCCCTTCCGGGTCAAATTTTTCAAAGGGTTAGCTATTTTCGAGAAACCCTTGATAAATCGACGGTAATAACCCGCCAATCCCAGAAAACTACGAACCTCGGTAGGGGTCGTGGGCTGACCCCACTCCCTCACCGCAACTATTTTATTCGGATCCACCGATATACCCTAGGACGTCACCACATGGCCCAGAAACTGCACCTCCTACAACCAAAAGCCACACTTCTCGAACTTAGCATACAATTGGTGATCCCTCAATCTTTGTAGGACCAAGCTCAAATGAATAGCAAGATCAAATTCCGTCCGAGAATAGACTAAAATGTCATCGATGAACACAATAACAAATTGATCCAGGAAATCCTGAAACACCCTATTCATAAGATCCATGAATACAGCGGGGGCATTGGTTGGCCCAAAGGGCATAACCAAAAATTCGTAGGATCCATATCTTGTCAGAAAAGCAGTCTTGGATACATCCTCCTCCCGTATCCTCAACTAATGATACCCCGTCCTAAAAGTAATTTTTGAGAAGTACGACGCTCCTCGAAGTTGGTCAAAAAAATCATCGATACGAGGCAAAGGATATTTATTCCGGATGGTGACCTTATTTAATTCTCTATAGTCCACATAACCGGAGGGAACCATCCCTTTTCTTTACAAACAACACTGGAGCACCCCATGGCGACGTACTACGCCTAATAAATCCCTGCTCCAACAACTGCTGGATTTGATCTCTCAACTCCCTCATTTCCATAGGAGCCGTCGATATGGAGCCCTCGCAATAGGCCTCGTCCCCGGTGCCAAATCAATCTCTCGGCTAGGAGGCAAACCCGGTATTTCCCGGAAGACATCCTCAAAATATCTCACAACCAAGATAGAATCCAAGGGAATAACTACATCCCTAGAAATCTTCTCTGCAATACAATACAAATAAGTACTAGTACTCCCCTCTAAATGAGGTAAAACTACCAAGAACATTTCTTGTCCCAGCACAGTGAAGACTATACTCTTCCCGTAACAATTTACTATAGCATGATATTTCATAAGCCAATCCATGCCCAAAATCACATCATACCCGACCATATCCAGGATGAGTAAATCGGCCTCAAAGCATAAATTACCAAGAGAAATTCCCATGTTTTTACAAACAAAGAAAATAAGTGAACCATCACCCATAGAGGACTCGACACTAGTAAAAGTACTCTCAATAGATTTTATCAACTCTGTAGTCTGAGCAAAACTCCTACAAATGAATGAATGTGTCACACCCGTATTAAATAAAACGTGACCCAAGTGTCCCTAAATAAGGAACTTACCCTCAATGGTCGGATGTGTCGGCGGAGTCGAGGGAAGCATAGCATTCTGAACATGATAAACTCTACCATACTGTAACTGACCCTGTTGTGGAGGAACAACCGGGTTAGGCACCTGTGGAGGGAACTGGACATATGGCTGTTGAGGGGCTTTAGGAAGCTGTCCCCCAAACAACTAGGGACACTCCTTCTTATAATGACCCACCTCACCGCATTAGAAACATCTACCCAACATATTCTCAACATTTCGACCCCGGTTATTTTGAAACTGGTTAACACCTTAGCCCTGTTGGCCTCTACCTTCTTGACCACCCCGACCTGCTTGTTGTTGCGGGGCACCCTAGTCGTACCTATTATTTTGGCTTCCAGAATTAAACCCACTAGAACGTTGCCTCTTTGACAAATCCCCCTGTTGGGGATCCCTTTCTCTCGGCTAAGAACCTGAAGATTGGGACGAGGGAAAGACTCCTCCTCCACCCCCACTACCTCCAGGCCTTCCCACTTGACCCGCGGCGGTAGCTTTCTTGCTGCTTTGCACAAACAACCTATGCTCTTAGCAATGAAGTAAAGCTGCATTCATTACCTCACCAAAAGTTTGCAATGCCGATTATCTAACAAATGTTGTCGGATTCTCCAGTTCAAACCTCCCATAAACTTGGAAACCTTCCTTTCTTCGGGAGTCACCTCATCCGATACGAAACTTGCCAACCGGGTGAACTCCTCTTCATACTCTGCCACGGATCTCTCACCTAGCACAACGTCTTGAAGCCTTCTTCTCATCTCCCTTTGAACTACGGGAGGAAAATACTTTTGGTCAAACAAGACCTAGAATTCAGAAATCGTCATAGTATCTCTTTGTTCTGGCATAGTCATAGACTCCCACCAATGCAATGAGGCCCCAACAAGTTTAAAAGTAGCAAGGATTTGTTTCTTTTCCTCACTACATTCCACCATACGTAGATGGCGTTATATGTCTTTCTTCCACTGATTCGCCCTTATAACATCCGAGACTCCATCAAATTCAGGGGGTTGGCCCTTTAGAAAAGATTCCCTAACCCTCTTCCACAGGGAAGGTCCCTTCGGAGCTTGAGCATCTTGCTCTCGCTGTTGGGCCTGTGGCATTTGTTGAGCCACCGCTGTCATGGCCGCATTAACCACTTGGGCCACTATGTTTGCTACATCCGCAGCATTAATCGTTCCTGGTGGTGGCGGTGGAGGGTCAACGTCCTCTTCTACAACCCTATTACGTCTCCCAGGGCGACCTCTCTTAGGCGGCATCTGAGATGGAGAAAGATAGAGTTAGAAAACTATGTAAAACAATCTATCCAGCATAAGAGCGTAAGCATAAGCTATAAAATAGTCCTAACATTAGGCTCTATATCAAAGAACGATACAATAGAACATGACAAATCCACATAAACCCTAAAGACTCTAAAACCCGATGCTCTGATACCATCTGTGACAACCCAAACTCCGAAATAAGGGGTGACCAACCCGATATCTCAACAAAAAGGAATCATGGATGGATATCATTCTCAGCATCGTAACAAATAAAATGAGTATACAGGAAAACCACCCAATAAATCAGAGAACGGGTTATCAAAACAATTTATTTTGATTAAAAGTTCAAGAGATAATTTAAACAACCCCATCCGCTAAGAAGTGGAATTCCAAATAAACATATGTTACTACTAAAATAACGTAAAACAAGGACCGGATAAACTATCGGTACACAATTACATTTAACGTATTACAACAGTTCAACACTTTACATAATACATCCATTAACAATTACAAAAATTTAGGCTACTCGCCCGAATGGAAGACCCGATCATAGCTAGAATTCAAAGATGAAAGCGTCTAACAAAATATCCTGTAATAATTCGGAAAATCATACAGCTCCTCGAAAGTATTGGAATAAGATTTTCACATCGGGCGCCCTTGCGGAGGAGCACCTGGACGGATACAATAACATGCACAACATGGAAAATGAACCGGTCAGGACCCGATTTATATATGATTACCAGAAGAACAAGAAGCATGATAGATATGGACAGATAATCATGAATGAAATAAATGAGAATCTATCAACCTAATCTCCAAATACAATAAGACAATAAAAATAATTCAAACAATTATTAACTTATGCAAGAGAATACAATTTAACGTCATTATTCCTCATATCTTTTCATTTCCCATTCCTTAACATGAATATCATTACCATCATTTTTCTTTATGGCAATATACATATATCAAGTCCCACTTGATTTATAAAGGTTATATTCTTATACATATAACGCTTCTAAGACCGACCCTCCGAGTTTCTCCACTGTGTGTGCCCCTAAATAACTATCATCTTCCAGGGCCTATCGATACAAGACAACCTGGGCACCTAACGCACGTCGGGAAGTGGCCATAAGCCTGCGAGTGAGTCATAACCACACCCGGAATTACCTCACTAGCGCAGAAAAACATATAAAACCCGCCTATGGACGAGGACTATAGTCTCCCTGCATTCACTAGCCAGGGGACATCACCTCATGCGCGAACTTCCCTTGTGATAGTATTTAGAGAGGTGTGTTTAAGTAAATTAACATTTACCTAATTTAATCTCATTATTCACTACCATATGTCACATGTGTTTCATTTTAGTTGAAACCATATTCCTTGAATATTTTCATTAATATTCATCATATTTTTAAGTCCCGAATTAGTCTCCAAGTGATCACCAAAATCTTACAACTCCCCAAGGTGCTATAAACCACAATATGACCTCTAACATCTCCAAGTATGGGATTATAACTCTTAATTCCTAAGAAATAAAAAATAAAAGTAATGCCTAAACATCACTTATTATACCCATGACATGAACCCCAAAGGAACCCATTCAACTCCAGGGTAACGACCAGACTCAACAAAAACTCTAGGACTCTAAGTTTACTTCATACAAGAAGGTTCCTAGTCCCTAATTAAAAGAAGACACCTAGGAAACAAAATAAAATTTTAGGAATGGAAAACAGGGGACCAGACGATCGGTCCGGAGACCGCGTCTCAAAGTTTAGCCTACGAAGAAAAGCAGAAAGTCCAGGTGAAGGGGGCCGGTCAACCGGTCACGGACCGCGGTCGACCGCGCTCCAAATTTTAGACTTGGAAGAAAAGCAGTGTGCCTTCTCCCGAAGGCCCGGTCGACCGGTCCTAAAATCGCGATCGACCGGTCATAGCAGACCTAAGACCCCTTTCTTCTTCCAACAACAAAAAACCTTCCTCATTTATTACCCCCAATGGAATTTAATTGTATCCAACAACCATAACTTTCACTACTATAAATTTAAATCAATCTCTAAAGGTTTATATCCCATACATCCAACAAAAAAAAAACTAACTTTCTTAAACCATAAACAAACCACAACTATCAAAACTAATTGTTCAACCTAAATCACATAATAGCAAGTAGAAAACTTGCCTCAAGGTTGTAAATTCAGATTTGATGAAGATGTAGGCAAGACCACACTTGAAACCTTCAGTCTCTCTCTTTCTCCTTAGATTTCTCTCCTTCTCTTTTTCTCTTTAGGTTTAGGAACACAATTAGGGGAATAGTGACTTACTCAAGACATAAATCGTGCCTTTATGTTAGAATTACCACTTAAGTGATCAATGTCGCGATAAAATAATACGCAACCATACATTTAAGCTAAAACCAGTCAAAAGTGTCTGAATCCTCAAAATACAATATGGCTCACAATTTGGCAGTTTCACACCTCCCGGAACTAACTACGCCATCCAAATTATCGTTTGGAAATTTTTATAATCCATTTTGAGTTCCGATTTCAGTATTAAGTCAAAATGCCATTTTAAGTTTCATGACACAATAAAATACATCATGGTGATATTCACCTACCCATAAGGTAAATATGCAGTATCATAGCAAATATTAACTTTTCTTTGCTAAATTAATACTTATTCCCCATCCCAACAGTTTATATAATTACTACACATAGTCAATAAATATAAAGTGGGTTCTCAAAAGTGAGGGTTGTTACATGTGCCCTAATCTTTTATGCCACAAATAAGCAGATTTTTCATCATTAAGTGTATGTTTCGTACCAACATTAGGATCACAAGGGTTTCAAAAAAATTATTTTCAAGATTCCATTAATATAAACCATCTAATAAAAATCCAGAACCAACATTATTATAATTTTTAATAAAACCAAAACCATTGTACTTAAATTCAATCACAAAACCGTCTAAAGAAAGTTTGGAAACAGAAATTAAAATCCTAGATACTGTGGGAACATAAAAAGTTTCTTGCAAATCTAAAATAAATCCAATTCTTAAAATCCGGCGAAAGACTCTAATAGCTTCTATTTTAGCCTTCTCTTTATTGCCCATGTAGAGAAAATGATCATTTGGATTTGTTTTGCGAATCGAAGTGAAGCCTTGCATCAAATTAGAAACATGACACATAGAACCAAAATCAATCCACCAAGTGTTAGAAGGAGCGTTAATAAGGTTTGATTCGAAACAAACATAAATAAAGGGCTTACCCTTTTTTTCGAACCAGGCCTTTCGTTTATAACAATCCCTCTAGAAATGGCCCTTCTTTTTACAGAAGTGACACTTGTCGTTCTTTTCCTTCTTTATAGTGGCAGTTGATGGTTCAGCTTGATGAGACGTCCTAAGACCTTTCTTAATGCCCTTGCCGAACTTCTTCTAAAAACCAGCTCCTTTGACTGTCAGATTTTCCATTTGTCCCTTAGTCACATGGCCATTCTGTTTCTTAAGCCTTCCTTCCTCCTGTACCAACATGCTTTGCAAATCATTTACATTCCACTTATCTTTTATAGTGTTATAATTGATTTGGAAAGGCCCATACTCAGGAGGTATGGAGTTTAGGACGAATTAGACGAGAAAAGACTCATCAACTGCCATGCCCAAAACTCTAAATCTAACATCCAGATTGGTCATCTCTATAATGTGCTCATTCACGATTCGAGTACCATTGAACCTCATAGTGGTCAGGTCATCCATCAGTTTCCCAGTAAGGGATTTATCATCACTGTGAAAGCGTTCCTTAATGTTGTTCAAATACTCTTTCGCTTACGTAGTTTTAGGTCGGGAGGTCTTAATGTTAGCAGCAATGCACATTCGCATAAATATAAGGGCCAGCCTATTGGATCGAGACCATGCTTCATGGACAGTAATTTCATCCTCGCTACTGGCATCAGTAATAGCAAAGGGTTCATCACACATAATTTCCATGTCCAGGTCGAGAACCCCTAGGCTGAACTCAATTTTCTCATTCCATTCAGCAAAATTAGTTCCATCAAATTTGGAATAGGACTGAGCTTGCGAATACAGGTTAAGGGGAACTGTAATTAATAATAAACGTTCACAAATTAAATTTATAGAATTGTTGACTAAAAATTTTAGCATATTTCATTTACAATCTGAATATCACGGAATTTGTGTTAATCATCACATAATGTTCATATTTTAAAGATATATTACCTTATAATTCATTTATCATGGTCCCATAATTTTGGCATTTGTGTTTGTTGCCTAAACATTTAATACCATGATTAATGGACTTAATGTCAACTATTCTGTTTTTACAAAACCAGTTCTAATGTTGTTCAATTCAGATATTATCATGTGTTGCGCCTCAATCCAATTTTATAACTAACATTAGAATAAACCTTTAATGAATGTAAGTGTATTATTCGTACATGCAGTCTCAGCCTGTGTTTGGCCTTTGACTTAACTCAAATGAATAATTTCTTACATGTCCCAATTTAAATATAGTTAATCATGCATTATATATTAACTATAATACGCAATCTATTAGTAATTACAAAGATACTAATAGTAGTTCAAATGCCTTAAAAAAAGAATTGCCCAGGTATAGTAAAAAATACATAATTCATGAATTTTGCCAAAAATGGACAAAATGAGTTTTCACTATAGAATTGAAGTAAAACGTGCCAGAAAACCAAAACTTTTTGCAGAACGTTAATATCAATTTTCTGTAAAGATTTATAAGCCCCGAGATTATTTCCTAAAATGATAAAAAACAGGGTTTTGAGGGCCTTAACGGACTCGGATTGTCGAAAAACACATCCAATCACGGCCAAAGGAGGTTTAAAAATTGTAATGTTACATCACGTTTAAAAACTATTTTGTCATGAATCCAGGAGGTTTAATCTTCATGCAATCACAAAATCGTAAACCTTTGTCCATCCCAATTGATTGGAATAAGATGACTTGTCAAAGCTTCTTTTGAATCCCTTCTTGAACAGCCCAAAATTACTCTCTTATGTGCCCAAAATATTTGTGAGAAAATAGGAACAATGAGAATTTTGGATTTTATCTCCCTCCTTAGAAACAGTGTGTATTGAGATGACTCTAGATGGTGTAGAGGTCTCTATTTATAAGGGGAAGAGGGTCGAAATCCTAGTGGTGGTGGGACTCTTTTCAAGTCTCCCACTAATGCCACTAACCATCATGTGACTAATGGATAAGGTTTACCCAATCTTTTAATATATTTATTTATCACATTCCTAATTAATTATCTGACATTTATTAAAACCACATAAATGGGAAATTCGAAATTTAATACAATTGAAATCAAATAATTAATTTCGACACCTTTCATTAATTTCCAACACACAAGTGTGGTTTAGACCTTCTAGGGGCTCATCATTATGTGGCATCTAATTATCCAGTATGACTTAGAACCCTATGAAGGTTAGGTAATTCCCACTCCGGAAGTCATCATCTCGTATGATAAACCAAAAATATATTTAATTTTAGACACCGATGATATTAAAACCACCTATCATTCAAAGTATAAATCAATTTAATCTTCTCAAATGTCTTACCTTGCTTAAAGGCTAATTTAAATATAATTTTTTAAAAATCCACAAAGGGAGAGGGTTATCCTAAACAAAGATTTAAATTTCAAAACATCCATTTTAGACAAAGAAATATACGTAATATTATTCATTTATCAATTTCCAAAAATTCTTTACATATAATTTTAACCACGAATAATTTACAAAATTAATATCTCATTATTCAAATTTCACTTTCATTATTAAATCCAAGGAAAAACTCACATTTCAAAATTTTATCTTCATAACACACCTTTAATCAAATTCATCAAGGAGTCATTCATAAGTTAAAATTTATCACTATAAAGAGAGGCAATAAGAAGAGTGAACTACTCAAGTTCATACTAAAGGAATCTATCAAAGAATGAAAGTGGTAACTCAAGAGTTATTATGTATAAACATATAAATTACTATTAGTTGGTTTATTTTCATGTCAAAACAATTGAGATGTTGAGTCTTTCAAGTCACACGGACTTGATCTGATATAAGTGAGGCACGGTCAATTGAGTTATAATGAACCTTTGATGATTGAAAATTTTTCAACCCACTTATTAAAGAATTTCGTTGCCAAGCATTCACTGTGAAATGAAGACTATCTACTTTTAGTATATTGTGAATTATTTATGGATTAACACATACGCGTGCACGTAACATTTTTAAAATATGTGAGGCTATTAAAACTTGACGGAACAACTGTTTGAAATGTTTTCAAACAGTCTCAAAGGGTATTTGAAAAATATTTTGGGATTTAGATTTTTTCTTAGAACCTATTAAGGATTTTGGGAAAAGTGTTTTTGCCTTAACCTTCCACACGGTTACATATTGATCCCGTGCCAACAAAGGCATTCTCAAGACATAGAAACATTATCGTGTGCACGACCAATGTTGAGATTCCACACTGCCTAAAATCGTGCGCATAATGATATCTAAGGGTTTGCATGACGACATCAAATTTTGAAAGGCTCTATATATAGGCCACTTTCCCTCCCATTTGAAAAGATCTAAAAACCTCATAACTCAAATACATTTCTGAGATAATTTTTGAGGTTGAGATAATTTTTCCTTTGTTTCTCTTTCTAATTTCACTTGTTCTCTCCTATGTTGATAAACTTATATCCATACTTGATCTATACTTTTGAGAGATAATTTAGAGTGCTTTAGTTCAGGTTTCACATAGCCTATTCAATTCAAATCAATGTACCTTTGAATTATATGATCAACTACTCCTAAATATAAAAGATAAGGCATTTCGAATTATTAGATAATTTAGAGTGTGGCGTGATTCCACGGAAGAGAATGAACTTCTTCATTCACGACGTGGATCTCGTTGTACATTCTCATTCATAGGCAACTATGCAATAGATATTGTGTGAGATGTACCTTCTTATCTTTTGTAAAATTATTTTTCAAGTAGAAATGAGAATTGGAGTGTGTCAAGTTTTTTGTACTTACGGTGAAAGTTTTTTCTCAGAAACCTTGTCTTGTGGATGACTGTGAATGATTAATACTCATATGCACACATTTGATCACACGCATAACTTATATCTATATTAAATCTAATGCGTTGAACTTAAATTGACTTAGGAGTATTAGATCTAGTTTAGTTTATATAAATTCTTTTAATTACATCATTATGTGTGATAATTAAAACATTTTGGTGAAACTTGTATTAAGTAAATTTAATGTGCAAGAAAAGTAGTTTGAATTAAAAAAATTGTTCATAAGATGTCTAAAAAACTATTCACCCCCTCTATGTTTGTTGTAGATGTTTTAGTGACATACATTACACACTTCCTCGATTGGTATCAGAGCGTATTTCACACATCTTCAATTGGTATCAAACTCAAGTGCTCATTTGAATAGCATTAACATGCATGGGTTGATCTTGTCATTTGTTATGTTTATTGTATTTTTTCTCATTGACCTAGTTTACTTGTGCTAGTATTTTTCTTGAGTGAATAATTTCTATCATTTTTCTTGTGTGACAATAGGTGCTATGGTACTAGATTTTGATCTACCTTGTAATATTAGTACAAGTGTGAATTGTCATATGCTTTTGAGTCATAAGGAAAGAAAAAACATATGATATCCAAAATAGAAAATAAGAAAAACAAATCTTCTCATTCCCCGACAAAATCAAAATCTATTGAAGTGGATTTTGATGAAAGCGATGAAATTAAAATATTTAAATCCTCGAGTCAAAAGAATGATGTGTTAAATGTTAAATTTCTCAAATTGAAAAGGATGAATGTTATTTTGGCCAATCAAGTCAAACTCTATGAACAAGAAAAAGATGTTTTTAAAGATGTAAGAGAAGGTTTTATAACTGCTCAAGTTATTTTTTATTTGGCTTATCCTATTACATATACAATGTACCTTCGTAACTACTTTAACGTATTCGAAGACAAAGTTGAAGACTTTTGAATGATTGAAGAATCCTTCATCTCAACAATATTCAGAAGAGTTATGGTAGTTTAGTAAAGACTTTTTTTCCAAGGGTTAAGTTTTTAAGAGTTTGCATTTCAAAATGTTTTTAAAATATTTTTTAAGAAAATTTTAAAAATATCGCTAACTCATTAAAACGAGATTTCCTTATCGTTCGAACGAGTTGCACAATTTCGTTAGAATGAGTTTCGTGGTTTCAACGAAATTCAAAATGTCATTCGAAGTCTAGTTCGATGTCGTTCAAATGAAATTGGATACATTGCTAGAATGAAGGTTCTCACGATCAAATGAGATGATGTTTTGTCAAGCACTGGAATGTTGTTCGAAATGTCGTTGGAAGCCTGATCGAATGAAAAAGGGGTATGTCATTTGAACAAGGTACCAAGTCGTTCAAACAAGTGCACGAGTTTTTGTTTTTTAATTAAATCTGATTCAAATCTTTTATGTTTATCATTTTCTAACAAACTTCCTTATAAAAAGAGATGGAGTATTATAGTCTTAGAGAACTCATATTTTTCCTTTTCCAAGCCATTTTAGAGTTCCTTTTGTGATCAAACTCTACCAATTTTCATCCAAACCCCTTGAAAATTTAGAGATCACTTTATCAAATCAAGAAGAAAACTTTCTTATCGAAAAACCCTTGTAGAGTTAGTCTCTACTGCTTATTTTTGGAGCCGAGGCTCTACTGCTGAAGGAGAAGGTTAATCGGTGGATACCGAGGGACGACTGCTTCTTATGGGCAGTGTTGGACTGTGTCGTTGCTATAGAAATCTTAAAGAACTGCGTGTCATACTTAGTGAGCTAAGTATTTTGTAAGTTGTATTATGTCTGTCAAATCTTGGATGGTGCTGAAATAAAGGTTTTTCCAGAAACGGATTTTTCCTACTTATTCGTATGTTTTTCTGCTTGGTTTGCCATATGTAATTTGGACTTCATCATTGCATGCACACTAAATTAATTTAAGATTCCCCACTTTCTCAAATTGGTATCAGAGCAAGTTGTACTAAAATATTGTGTGATCCTTTTTACAATTTTTTTGGATATCAATTTTTTTAAATAGAGAATCATTAAAATTTTGAATTTTATAGATAATTTTTATAACAGACTTCATATTTTTTATAGGTCAAATTATGCGTACTAAAAATCTAGGATGAGGTATTCCTTAAAATATATTGATGAAAGAGTTTGGCTTGTATATTAAAGAAGGTGGACACCACCCACAGTGACCAATAGAGATGACATAGGTCCAAAACCTATCTCTCGTGGACATAAGTTGATCTCAAATGGAGTAATTTTAACTCACGCGATTCAAGTGCCATCTCTGTAGCCGTCACCCCTGACAAGTTACACCACATTATGATGTTCACCACATATAAAGAAGCTTGAGATATCTTCCAACTCACTCATGAGTATACCAACGCTGTGAAAGCTTCAAAATCCCACCACTTAGTTTAAAACTATCACTATGCTAGAGTCTGAGTCTTTTAATGAGTGTTATGCAAGATTATCTAATTTTGTAAACTCTAGTTTTAATTTAGGTGAGAAAATTCCTGAGGATCGCATAGTTAAAAATATTTGAGATCGACATGTTTTCCAAAACCATTAAACGTAAGGAAAAGGAAATTTCTTTAAAAGTTCAATCTGAAAAGAAAGAGGAAGTGTCGTATGATTCCAAGTATGATTTTGATCTGGATGATTTAGCCTTTTGGCAAAAAAAATCAAAAATTTTATCAAACTTAGAAAAGAAAATTCTTCCAAACAAAATAATTTTGCGAATAAAAAAATATGAATCAATCAAGAAAAATTTTAAAAAATAATGAAAAGACTACTCTAAGAAAGATGAAGAGAGATGTTATGAGTGCGAGGGTCAGATCATAAAGCTCAAGAGTGTGATACGAGATTAAAAAGACAAGGCAAAGGCAATGTTGCCTTCAATGTCATGCTTACTGAGAGCGATGTCTTGTCGGTGGATTCTCAGGACGAATCACTGCATGAACATAACTTCAACGCATTTACGGCTAGTCATGTTAGTACATCTAGTGATCCTCACGCCAATGAGGAAGCTACTAAACATGATGACCTTGACAGTGAGTCTAGTAATTTCGGAGAGAGTCAGAGAGATGAAATTTTGAGTGAGGGAGAGAGTGACCTTTAACGTGCTTACGCCGAGATTTATTCTGAGTCCTTTAAAATGAACAAACAAAATAAAGTTTTAGCGCTTAGAGTTTTATTATTAGAGAAGGAGGTGAAAGAGGCGAGAGATAGAGAGTTTGGGAGAGAGTGTCGTCTTAGTTGAGAGGCAAAATGGTGACTTGACTAACAAAGTGGATAGTCTTATAAGATATCTTGAAGCATCCATAGAGACTTGTGAGAAACTTGAAGCCCTTGTATCCCAGCTCAAAAAAGATATGGAATATGCTCGGACGGTCAAGATTACTATAGAGGATACATTGGAAAAGGTTGGAAAGATTCTCCGAGATCCCATTTTAGGTTTTGAGGAGAGGCGAGAAATAGGTTACAACGGTGCATCATCCACTTCCCATACTGCACCAAAACGAGTTCCAAAATTTATGGTAGATCCTTATGGGCCTCAACAACCACAAAATGGAGTTTTACCTAAGAAAGAGGAACAAGGTATACCCAAACAAGTCTATATTTTTTTTTATAAAATGAGAGGTCACCTTAGAGCCTTTTTCTACAAGTTAGGAAGAACTCAACGTACACATACTCCCACGCACCGCTATAGCGACTTTGCTAGTCTTACAAAGAAGGTTGAGTTCTTAGTCGTGACTTCACATGGCTTAATGGAATAATTTCAATGGATGTCTTTACTGTTTGATAAATATTGTAAGGCTCCCACTAAAACCAACAACGATAAGGGAAAACAAAAGGTTACTTCCACGTGGGTACCTAAGCAAGACAATAAAGCCCTTGGTATTAATGTTGATCTCAAGATTAAAAATACTTCTGAATGGTCTTTTTATAGTGGGTACTCAAGACACATGACCGATGACATATTAATTTTTTTACCAACCTTGAGGATTGTAAGGAAGGGAAAGTCACTTTTGAAGATGGGAGTATATCTAGTATTTTAAGAGGTGGATGTATTGAGATACCCAAATTTCCTAAACTAGATAATGTGTTATATGTAAAGAGTTGAAAGATAACTTAATTAGAATAAGCCAACTGTGTGATGAAAACTTTCAAGTAAAGTTTGACCGGTCCGAATGTAACGTATACGATCAATTCGGTGAACTTTAACTACAAGTAGCGAGGATAGAAGATAGTGCCACAGTCTCCTCTATGGACCTTTGTCATCAACGGTTAGGTCATGTGAACCTTAGAGATATTGAGATATTAATTAAAAAGGACATAGTCCATGGCTTACTATCACTTGAGAAACCAACTTTCTCAATTTTTGGACCTTTCCAACTATGAAAAAAATTCAAAGTCCCCATCAAAAGTTGAATACCATTGCCAGCACCCATGTTTTGGAGTTGATTGACATGAATACTATGGATATTACTCGCTCGAAGAGCGTAGGTGGAAAGAGATATATTCTCGTGATGGTCGATGACTTTTTGAGATATTCTATCATGGAATTTTTTAGAGAAAAGTTCAATGCGGTTGAGTTCCTAACAATCAAGTTATGTGTCCTGCAAAACCAACACGGTGTCACTATTAATGGAATGCAGAGTAACAACACTAGATTTATAAAAGATGGAGTGGTTAGCTATAGGGATGGAGTGGGCATTAAACATGAGTTTTCTGCCGTTCATACTCCTCAAGAAAATAGGATTGTTAATAGGAAGAACCGAACGATACAAGAAATTTTTGGATCTACGCTTCTTGGAATAAATGTGCTTACACATTTTTGGGCAAAGGCAGTGAGTACCGCATGACATACGGTGAATAGGATATATATTTGTACATACATGCTACACATGCCATATGAGTTATGGATAGGGAAGAAGACCAACCTATCGTATTTTCATGTCTTTGGGAGTACTTGCTATTTCTTGAGAGATAGAGAGTGCTTAGGAAAGTTTGACTCCCAGAGCGATGGGGAGATATTTTTAGGTTATTCATCGTCGAGTGGGTCTTATAGGGTGTTTAACCTTGAAATCTCTAAGGTTATGGAGTTAATAAATGTCACGATATGAGATGATGAGCCGCTGGCTTCTATTGAACCTACCCCCAGTGTGAGGATGATGCATCAATGGTGAAGATCCCATCTTTCCTCATACTACCTCGGTCGACCCCACTCTTGATTTTGAGGATCCACCCATTTGGGTTTGAAAAGGTTATAACCCTTCCTCTATACTTGTTGATCCCACACTAGATGTCAAGACTTGCTCTCAACTTGAGGATGTGGTTAGATACCTTTCCAACACCTCCTTAGTCGAGGCCAAGAATATGAAAGAAGCACTAAAGGATGAGCTTTGGATATCCTCTATAGAAGATGAGTTGCTTCAGTTTCATAAGAACGGTGTCTACGAGTTAGTCCCTCGACCTAACAAGACTAATGTGTTAGGTATCAAGTGGATTTACAGGAATAAAGCGGATGGGAATGGTAATATAGTTCATAATAAGGCTAGGTTGGTCGCTCAAGGATACACATAGATTGATAGTATAGACTTTGACAAGACATTCACTCTTGTTGTTCGGCTTGAGTTTATCCTCTTACTACTCACCATAGCATGTCGTCTACGCTTCAAGTTATATCAGATGATTGTTAAGAGTGCCTTCCTAAATGGTATACTATAGGAGGAAGTTTATGTGGAATAACTAAAGGGGTTTGAAGATCTAAAGCACCCGAGACACGTATTTTATCTTAAGAAGGCCCTTTATGGTTTGAAGAAAGAACCCTATTATTGGTATAAGATGCTCACTTTTCATCTCTTAACTTGTGGCTTCAAGAGAGGGGGAGAGGATAAGACTTTATTTATGAGGAGAGAGTTATGCTATCTTGGTTGCCCAAGTCTATGTGGATGACATAGTCTTTGGATCCACGTGCTCCTGACATGCTTAGACTTTTGAGGAGAGATGAATTGTGAGTTTGAGATGAGCATGGTTAGTAAACTTACATTCTTCTTAGGTATCTAGGTGTGGCAATTAGAGGATGGGATATTCATATCTCAATCCAAATATGTTAGGAACCTAGTGGAGAAGTTTAGTTTAGACTTTGTTAATAACTCACACCACCTATGAATACATAGAATAATCTTAGCAAAGACTCTTTAAGCCAGGGCATAGACCAAACCCTTTATCGGAGCATGAAATGTAATCTTCTCTACTTGGCCACTGTCATCCCGTTATTGCCTTTAGTGTTGGAGTTTTTGTACGATATCAGGAATTCCTGAAAGAGTCTCACTTTCTCGCACATAAGCATATCATCAAATATGTGAGTGGAACTCTTTCATATGATATTTGGTATTCCTTTGATATCGATGATCATTTATCAGCCTATTCGGATGACGATTGGGCTGGGAATATTGATGGTTGTAAGAGCACCTCAGGTGGGTCTTTTTACTTTGGGCTTGCTCTTGTCTCTTGGTTGAGCAAGAAGTAAAACTTTGAATCTTTGTTCACAATAGAGGATGAGTATATTGTCATCTATAGTTGTTGAATGCAATTCTTATGGATGAAGAAAATTTTGAAAGATTATTGAATTTCACAAGGCACAATAACTATTTCTTGTGATAATATGAGTGTGATCCATATATATCATAATGCGGTCCAACATTCTCACATAAAGCACATTAGGATACGTGAGCATTTTAAACATGATCTTGTTGACGAGAAGGTCATGTCCTTAAGCTTTGTGAGCATTGAACATTATGTAGTTAATATTTTTATGATATCTTTTGATGCACCTAAATCTGAAGATCTTAGGAAGTCTTTGGGTCTTTTCTCTATTGATTGAGTTTGGGTACTTTATCTAGTATAGGATATGTATCATATTCATATCTTATATCCCGTTTTCTAGATTGTATTATTATTGTATTCATATATTTTTCTTTTTGATATATTTTGAAAAATCACAAAAAGATTTTCATTTTTTATGAAAAAGTGAAAAAGATTTTATTTTGATAAAATTTTAGAAAAATACAAAAAGAGTTTGGTATTTTTATTTCTTCACCTTATATGGATGGACATTTAAGATATTTGTATCATCCCTACATTCCTTCCATTCCCGTGACTTTTTCGTAATGATTTGATACATGGCTTTGTTTCGTTAGTGTGTTTAATACTGTGTAGATAAAATTTCGTCAATTATTGATGATTACTCTCTAAATGTTAGACTCTTTGTCACCTTTATTTCACCCATGCATGAACTTTTTGAACATTGTACTTGCTTATCAGGTGTCGAATACAATGTTCTCATCTTAATTCTTCTTAATGACAAATCAAATGTAAAAATAGATAAGTTGTGACTGTAAGAACCATTGCCCAAATTTATTTTTTCGAAAAATATTGAAAAAATGTTAAGCAATGGAAAGGGGCAACGAAAGAGAAAAATACTCTTTGCATTAAAACCCATCATTTGCCAAAAAAGGAGCCTAAAAGGTTAATAGCACACGAAAAGAGAAGTGACAAGGCCATTTAGTTTATATTCATTGATGCTTCGCTACACATTAGCATTATGATTTCATCAAAATATTGAGAGTAATTTTATACATATGTGAGATTTTGAGGGAGTTATAAAGTATCAGATTAATGGGTTCACAAAACGGACTTTCTTGAAAAACATTAAATAGTTTGGCATTATTGTTTTGAGAATCATTAAAATCCATGGCATATTGCATAAGTCGAGCCAATTTCATATGAGTTCAACATTTTTGCACCTAAGGTAGACTTTGAGTTCTTTCTTTAGAAATGTCTCATGACTTTGTGCACCTATGTTATGAATGTTAATGTTAATTTTCTTATGGAAAATGTTCACACAATTTCATTCCATTTTCACGATTCAGATATTTTAGTGTTTTTTCAATGGTGACTTTGCGTTTTTGTACCTACATGTACTTTTTATATCTTATACTTAAAAATTTGAAAATTTTCAAAAATAGTTATTTGATTAATGAGGGAGAACAAATTGAGGGGGAGTTTTATTTATGTTTTAAAACTTGTATGCATCATGATACTTCTTCTGTCTTATGTGTGCCGGTTATTATGCCTTGATGACATTTTATCGACCGCACAAGATGAAGAATTTTCAGTCGAAGACTTATACAAGATTGCATTTCCATTTCTTGATTTGGGAGGGAATTAATTATATTGGCCTTTAGGGTCGATGTGGCTTCGGTTTGTGTTTTGTACTGGAATCGCCAAAGGGAGAGATTTATAGCGCAGGTTTTTTAATTTCTCAAGTTACTTATTATTTGGCTTATCCTGTTACGCATACATTGTACCTTCATCACTGTAACTACGTATTTGAAGACAAAGTTGAAGACTTTTTAGAAGATTGAAGAATCATTTGTCTCAACAATATTCCGAAGATTTATGGTAGTTTCGTAAAGCCTTTATTTTTTCAGGGGTTACATTTTTAAGAGTTGGATTTCAAAATGATTTTAAAATGGTTTTCAAGAAAAATTTGAAAATCTCGCTAACTCATTAGAGCGTTTTTCCTTGTCATTTGAACGATATGCATGATGTTATTAGAATGAGTTTCATGGTTCTAACGAATCTCGAACGTTGCCTTTTGGTCAGTTCAGGATTGTCATTCGAAGTCTCGTTGGAAGTTGTTTAAACAAAATGAGGTACATCATTAGAACGAAGGTCCCCACAATCAAACGAGATGAGTTTTTTTATCAATCACTAGAATGTCATTGGAAGCCTAATTGAATGAAAAAGGGTATGTCGTTCAAACGAGGTACTAAGTCATTCGAACGTGCGTGCGAGTTTTTATTTTTTAATTAAATCTGATCCAAATCTCTTATATTTATCCATTCTTAACAAATTTCCTTATAAAAAGAGATGTGGGATTAAAGTCCTAGAGAACTCGTATTTTACCTTTTCCAATCCATTTTAGAGTTCCTTTTATGATCAAACTCTAGCAATTTTCATTCAAACCCCTTGGAAATTTATAGATCACTTTATCAAATTAAGAAGAACACTTTATTATTGAAAACCCATTGTAGATTTCATCTCTACTATTGATTTGTGGAGCCAAGGCTCTACTACTGAAAAACAAGGTTGATCAGTGGATACAGAGGGAAGACTGCTTCCTGTGGACGGTGCTGGACTGTGCCATTTCTATAAAAGACTTCAAGAACTGGGCATCATACTTAGTGATCTAAGTAGTATGTAAGTCTTGTTGTGTCTGACATATCTTGTACAGTGCTGAAAAAAATATTTTACCCGAAAAGGGATGTTTCTACTTCTTCGCATGTTTGTCTGCTTAATTTGCCATATGTAATTTTGACTTCATCATTGCATTCACACTATATTAATTCAAGGCAAATTTTGCCAAAATTTGAATTTGTATGATTGGCCTAAGATACGAATCAATCCATAGAGTCCCCGCTTTATTAAAAGACATTGAAATGAATAGTCAACTTACAAGTGAAAAGTTAAAATTGATTGAAAAAGAAATAGATGAGTTGTTAGGATAAACATGTGATTTGAAAGAAGATTACCAAGTGTTGAGATTATAAAATTCTTATTTGAGAAGATTACGAGTGAGAAAAATGTTAGATTTTAAAAAATTCAAAGTTTTAGAATAAGAGAAAAATGATTTGACTCTTAAGCTTGAAAAACTAGAGGAAGGACTTCTTGTTTGTGAAAGTTTTGAAAGTGAACTTGATAAGTGATTTGAGTCTTTCCAAAATGAATTTGATTTATTCTGAAGTTTGAAAAAAAGTTATCTTTGTCTCAAGTTGACTCATTGAGTGAATGTTCATCACTTCATTCGATGAAAATTGATTTCTTAATTTTGAGGGAGAATTGAAGCACGTTTGTCTTCATGGTGAAAAAAGATGATAGTGTGGTGAAGAATAATAGGACTAACGCTTTTAAGAATAGGATGCTTAATGACTCTTCGTCTTTGAATAGTTAGAACTCACACACTTATTATCCTAGATCACAAGATGACAGTGATGATGACATGGAAGACATTCAAAAACCTTTTAATGATCTTTATCAAGAATCTATAGGGCTTAAAAAATTAAACATCGAATTTTTGAATAAAATGAAAGCTTTACAAAATGAACTTGATAAAAAGAAGAAAAGTTCGAAAATGTCCAATAAAATGTTTTAATCTTGAAAAAGTTATTGAGTCAAAATAATGTGAGTCTTTCATATCACAAAATGAAACCATTTTCGAAGAAAAATAAGAATTTGATCTTGAGAACACAATTTTAAAAGTTGACTTTGAAAAGTTAAAAATTTAACTTGGGCATGGAAAGGGTTTTAAAATTAAAGTATATAATAGAAAAAATGTTCTTGATAGAATTTTATTGAGTAATGCTCAACCAAAATCAAACAATCATGGTATTGGTTTCAATGATTCAAATATTGATAAAAAAAGATTGGAAAAATAAAATTGAATGTTTAAAGTTCAAATGCTCAAAATTAGGATAATGTACAAACTCATATGCTTCAAAAGGAGGTTGAACCAAAATTTGAGATTTGAAAAAGGGGGGTTGGTTGTACTTTTTGTGGTAAGCCAAATCATGTTGTGCATTTCTATTTTAAAAGTAAAAGACGTGAAAAAGTTGGCTTAAAAGCTCAACATGAGATAAAAGGAGGTGAGAAAAAATGTGAACAACGTTGTGTGGAGAAATGTACCATTCTGTACTTTTTGTAAGGTATAAAACCATAAAAACCAAGCCATAGGTTCTTGAGAGAGAGAAACAATAGGTTTAAGAGAACTAAGAGGAAAGCGTATTGGATAAATCTTATTGGTAAACTTAGAAGTCAAGTAAACGAGTTGATAAGAATGATGAATTTCCTAGTGCAAAATGGTGAGTCCAGAGGAGAGACTAGAATTAAAAATCCTAGGAGGAATGAGAGTTGGATTAAAAAAAGTTGATAGTGTGATGGCTAAGAATGAACCAAGGAATAAAGTAATGGTTGTTATTACATAAATTTAGTTTTTGAAAAAAGAGATCACCTGTAATACCCCGTATTTTTATGGCTTTTAAATTGGGGATTTATTAAATTTAATTGAGATAAATTAATATAATATTAATCCGAAAAATTATTTTAAACATTTAATAGAGTGACGAGAGTTAGTAATTATTGATAATTTGTTGAATATTACTAAATAATATATAGAATTGAATTTATTAAAATTGTCACGAGTGAATTATACGATAATTATGAAAATTAAGTCGGGATGCGCATGTGTCGTGTCGGGACTAAATTATTATAATAAAAGAGAATAAATTATAAGTCGCCCTTGTGGTCATTTCGAGTGCGTCAGCGTGTCCAGAAGGGTCGAAATAGTCAGAAAAGTGTACTCAGGGGTTTTATTTCGGTCCCTTGGCGATTTTAGGCCTAACCAGCATCACGGGAGGGCAATTTAGTCATTCTCCATTTTAGGCCTTAATTAATGACGAAAATTGGGAATTAATATCAGATGTTAGGAGAGCCTTCTAGGGTTAACATTATCAAAATTTTAGAACGGAAGTGAGAGGAAGAAAGGAAAAAAGGTTTCCAAGAATTCAATGCCAAGAACTAACCAATTTGCACTTCCACCACCACCAAAGTGTAGATCGAAGCGAAGCGATTAAGCCTATACCGGTCTATTTCATGGAATCAGACCTACAATTTTAAGGCAAGTATCTATCTTACTGATTCCTAGTTAATATTTCACCCATGTTAGATTAGGGTTGGCAAATTCATGCTTTATTGAATAATTATATAATTTAGGAGATTTTAATCATATGTTTTAGGAGAAATGTCTGGAACCTTTGACATATGTAGAGGATCAACCATGAATTTGTACTTATTTAATAGAAAGAGATCTGGAAGAAGATTGAGAATATTGGAATTTATGATAAAACTAGGGTTCTCGATAATTCTACTGAATTTGCCTCTTTAAATCCATTCCTTTGATGAATTCATACATCTTTTACATATAAAATCATGTAGATAGGTTGATATAACCCTTGGTTTAATCGTTTGGAAGTTTGGGATGAATTAAGCATGATTTAGAGCTTGAAAGGTGATAAAAACCCGTAGGTTGTTTTTACAGGAATCTGAGCAAGAACTGCTCGATCGATCGATCGATCGACTCAAGAATGTTGATCAATCGATGGTTCGATCGACCGACCCCTGTTCATCGATCGATCGACCGACCCCTCCTAGAAATTGAATATTTTCCCCCTTTTTAATTAATTCGGTTAAAATACGTAGGAGCCCTTAGATATCATTTAAAGATCATAATGGGTCATGAAGAGGACCAGTAGGGTCTAAGTAGGTTTCAGTGAATATAATTTGATACGAAATGTAATCGTGGGATAATGAGGGTATCACAATTATTAAAAATCATGCGTACATTAAGTAAGGTATTGAGAGATTCAAGAAAGACTTAGACCAGCATGGGAGTGAGGGTATACCTACTAAATTTACCTTTAGGAAGAGAAAACACTTCAAAGGATGAGAAGTAATTATGAAATGGTTATAATTGAGCATAAAAAGAGATGAGTTCATTATGCGTAAGAATTGGGTAATTTTACTACGTACGGTTAAAATATTGTTATAGGTCGCGAGTGAACCTAATTGAAAGATGTGAATATTTATATATATAACTGAGTGCTTGTATATATATATATATATATTACAGGTGCCCAGCCATAGGGGCGTCAGGTGTAGATTCATTTGACTGGACGTGCTACAGCTTGTGTTGGAGTTGCAGGTCATTGTAGTAGACGCTTCCTCTTTTGACTCCCCAGATTTTTATTTAGTTCTTTTGGTTAGGGCATGTGTCGCCCATTTCCAGACTCTTGTTTAGACGTGGCAGGGATTTCATACAAATCTATTATTTTAGTAATATGTTCTTATTTGGGATTATTTTATCTATCACATTATCAGTGGTAGTGGTTATTTATTTGGATTTGAGTAATCCAGTTGGCATGTTTCATTGGATGATTGGTATCTTTATCATTTGTATTATTCATAAAATAGTTTATGCTTAAAAAGCATTTTTACAAAGGAATTTAATAAATAAAATAATTTAAATTATTTTGACACTTAGCTTAATTATTTAGGGTGATTAAAATGGATTTTTTTTTTTTTGACAGTGATGCTAAGAATGAACCACACCGTGCACCTTTATTTTTAATTTAATAAAGGGCTGATAACCCGGTATGTAATTAGGCAGGGGTGTTAGAGGTGGTATCAGAGCATCAGGTTCTAGTGTCCTTTAGGATCTGTACGGCTTACTGCGCTTTCAGCTTAGTGTCCTTGATATAGAGCCCTATTTTTAGGACTGTTGCATTCTTACCTATACGAATTACGTCTTCAACTATTTGATATCGATAATAAAACTGTAGACTAATAAACTTCCTTCTCATTTTAGATGCCTTTGAGACGAGCACCCCGAGACAGGAATGCCCAACCCGAGTAACCAATAGCTCCAGCTCAGGGAATGATGAACGCAACTGAAGTAGACACCATATATGCTTAGGCGGTGAATATCGCATTAGAGGTGGTGCATCAGGATCCACCCCAAGTTCAGGCAGTAGTGCCGGTGCCAGCACAACTTCCCACGATATGGGAGAGGGTCAGGGATGCCTTTCAGAAGGCTCATCCCCCGGAGTTCTCGGGTGGTTTCGATACTGTCATCGCCAACCAATGGAAGAAGGACATCCAGAGGCATTTGCGTATGTATGAGCAGTTGCTGGTGTCCTTCATGCCAGTGGGGGGAACTTTACAGAGGTGGGAGGCCACCAGTAGAGGGACAACATGTCGATTCAATCATTGTGGATGAGGTTTGATCGCAAATATTTCCCATCCGCCGTGCAGACTGAGATGAGGTGGAGATTACTGAATCTTAAGTAGGAGAGTATGAATTTTGTTGAGTATGAGAAGGAGTTCACGAGATTTCTCATTATAACTCCAGATGAGGCACCCACTGAGGAGAATAATATTTTACTATTCTTGGATGAATTAGTCTGGAGGATTCGTCGGCACCTCAAAAGTAATCTATCGTTGGGTTTATACACTAAAGTACCCAAAACCGCTCTGTTGCATTGCCAGGATCATCGCTTCCATCAGCAGGGAAGCAAGCGAGCAGGAGAGTCCATCCAGGAGGACCGGACAAGGGGCAGTAGTACTGGTGGGGCACCAGCAGCCCAAGGGCAGATCCGTCACAGTGAGAAGAGTTCCCATTAGGGGGACCCTACTAAGCGATTACGATCTGGTGATTCCAGGTAGAGATTTAGGGGATTTAGACAGGGCGAGCAGGGCCAATCAAGTCATCATGGCCAGAAGGGCCCACACCGCCAACATCAGGGCCATTAGGGCCAATAACGTTACCAGCAGGGCCAATTGAGGGGTGGTAACGACCAGCAAGGCCGTGGTCAGCAGGGACAGAGGGGAGGGAACTTCAAGGGCAGGTGTGTTAGTTGGGACAATAATGGTCATAGGTGCTAGGATTGCCCAGAGGGGGATAGGGTCCCACAACAGCATGGTGCCCGTCAAGAGCCGTAGAGACCACTTTTTCTAGCCGCCCTCCCAGCACTACCTCCGATGCCATCTTTACCTGCCATCCCAGCAGGGTCTATAACGTCCACCAGCCAGCAGCACCGCAGGTGCCACCCGCGATTGAGGATACGTTTCCTATTCATGGCACTATGGGGCGTATTGTATTTGATACTAGGGCATCACACTATTTTATAGCTACTAGATTCGCACGAGCCACGGGGTTACTAGACACGGCAAAGAGTATAGTGACATGCGTAGAATCATCACTAGAAAATGGGTCCTTAATTTTCTTTATATACCGGGGAGTAGGTATAGAGATTGGTAGCTTGATTTTACCTGCGAACATGCTAGTTTTAGATATGCATGAGATGACGCCATTATTGGCATGGACTGGCTCGCTGCGTATAGAACCATGATATATTATTTCAGAAGGAGTATTATCTTTGCCATACCTGGCCAGGAGATATTTTTGGTGGCGATGCCTCGCCCAGAGGAAGGATCTTCCACCCAGTTGTATTATATAGAGGAGGATACCTCTAAGGAGATTGTGATTTCCTTGGATTTAATTCCAGTTGTTCGTGAGTTTTCAGATGTGTTCCAGGAGATACCGGGCCTACCTCCCAATCGAGAGATAGATTTTATCATAGACTTGATGTCGGGTACTCGACCGATAGCGCGTGCACCATATCGTATGGCTCCAGCAAAGATGAGGGAGTTACGGGATCAAATAGAGCAGCTGTTAGGTCAGGGATTCATTCGTAGGAACACTTCACCTTGGGGCGCTCCGGTGTTATTTGTGAAAAAGAGAGATGGTTCGTTGAGATTGTGTGTGGACTAGAGAGAGTTGAATAAGGTCATGATACGAAATAAGTATTCATTGCCCCGAATCGATGACCTGTTCGACCAGCTAAGGGGAGTTGCCTTATTTTCGAAGATAGATTTGAGATCGGGATACCATTAGCTACGGATTAGGGAGCAGGATGTTCTTGACGAGATATGGGTCCTATGAGTTTAGTCGTGCTGTTTGGGCTGACAAATGCTCTAACCGTATTCATGGACTTGATGAACCGAGTGTTCAAAGAGTTCTTGGATCAGTTTGTCATCGTCTTCATAGATGACATCATGATTTATTCACAAATTGGGGAGGAGCATGCCGAGCACTTGAGACGGGTTCTTTAGACTCTACGAGAACAATTGGAGTTTTGACATGGGATTTGGGTCAATAATGCAGCTGGACAATTTTCTTTGGTTTTCAATATTACGCGGCAGGTCTTACATAGCTATGGAGGTGTTGGGATGTGTTACAAATTGAGGAGAAAATGAGTTTTGGCAAGGAAACAAATTACAGGTCTTTGGGCACAAATGTGAGCTTGGTCTTTTGATTTTTGGTGTGGGGCTGTACGAAAATGGAGGAAAAGAAACCATGGGATTTGTTGGAGGTGTTGAGCTGCTGTTGTGCGAAGAAGAAGGACAACCATGGGAGCTTCTGCTGTGTGGTTGAATCCATTGTTTTGGGCTGCAACGAGAGAGAAGCAAAGGGGGGCTACTGCTACCATTGTCGGTCGGTCGGGCTGTTTTTTTGTTTTCCTTTTATTATTTTCTTTTTCTTTAATTCTTTATTTGTAACTTTGTATAAAAGGTCCGCTAGTTATTTTTGTAGAGATCTTATTTTTCTCTTCTTCTCTTTTTAGTATAAATAAATATATATATATATATATATATATATATATATATATATATATATGTGTGTGTGTGTGTGTGTGTGTGTGTGTGTGTGTGTGTGTGTGTGTGTGTTTATTTTGATTTGGAATTTGATTCATATAGTTACGTTGAACTGATTGAATATTGTCATACTTTATTTATTTAAACTTGTGATTTACATACACATTTACTTTTGTAAAATAAAAGTATGCAACATATTACATGTAATTTTTTAAGACACCCGCACTTCGCGCGGGTTAAAAATTGAATGAACAAAAGAGTACACATACATATAAAATAATAATTAAAAGAGTGTCTATGGTTATTTAAGGAAATTGCAATAATTAACAAAATATGCCCACATGTAATTCTTAGTAATTGCAATTCTCGAATTCTCTCATATATCCCAAGTCCTTTTTTTTCGCCTTTCCATGTTGATATAATAAATGTGTTTGGCAATTCCTGTGGTTGAAGTCCGCCTTTTCTGTATAGTCCGCGCATCGCACGGGTTTCCATCTAGTATGGTTTTATTATCCCTCACGGGAATTCACTACTTTCTCATGTATTCTTACTAGGGGTGTGCATCAGAACCGGCAACTCGAAGGACCGAACCAAACCAAGTTCAATTTTTTTCTCTATTGATTGGTTCTGGTTCCAAAAGATTGAAAATCGAAGCGTTCGGTTTGGTTCTCGATTTTATACCTGAAACGAACCAAACCGAGGATCGAACCCATGGAACCAAACCAAGAACTGAACCCATGTAACTAACCCAAGAACTGACCCGAATAGTTTCTTGGATACTTTATAATTTATGTTCGGTATTTATAGTGCTACTTAAAAAAATGCTTCTAGTTTTATTTTTATTTGATATTTTAGGTATGATGTAATGTACTTAGATAATTAGTTTTGCCAAATTGTGTGTGCGCACATGATTTTTTTTTAAAAAAATTATTTCAGTGGAACATGTTAATTGAGAAACACAATGCAGGTTAATATTTAATGATTTGGTTAAGATGTAATGACCTTGGATGACTAATGCTTCCAACTTTTAAGTTTATTTATTTTTAAATGATATGAGCGAACAATTATTAATTGCAAAAATAATGCAAAACCGTGAACTAGAAATGTGAACCAGAATCACGAACAAATAACCTGTATTGCGAACCGAACCGAGAACCGATGGCTTGGTTCAGATCGGTTCTGGTAGGGTATCGGTTCGATTCTAGTTCCAAAACTATGGAACCGACCAACTTCAATTCTGGTTCTGACTCCGTAGTGAAACCAAACCAACCAGACCCATGTGCACCCGTAGTTCATACTATAGTTATGACCTCATCATACATATTATTTATCACATCAATATATCTATAGAGTCGCTCATTTTCATATAAAACACATTACATTACATCTCTTGGTATCTACCATACGAATTCTCCAAATATATACAAATCATATGAAGATCCTGTTTTTGCTCCTTATACCTCGCCATTAATCTTCTCAATAAATAAATTTCATTGCTAACCTCTCACACATAAATCCAAATTCATTCTTAGATATAATTTTTTTTCAAATCTCAATCTATAACCGATCACTTTCTCCTAAAGTTTCATCGTATGATTCATTAAAATATCACGATAATTTAAACATTGTGTGTTTCCTTTATTTTTATTTTTGTAAATATATATTCAAAGACTCTTTCTTATTCATCGGACATCATATTAGTCATTATAATTGTATTAAAAAAATTGCAAACCAAGACACTCCTTCCTCTGTTAAACACTTTCAGTCCTCAATAGGGATACCACTTGGTACTAAAGCCCCAACTCTTCTAATTAGTTAAATGAGCCCTCCTATAATTTGTTGGTCAATCCAATTGGCGGCCACATCATAACTAAAAGTAGAAGACTATGGGCCCGAGAGAATTTCTCTTCTTACTTTTTTATCTCAAGTTTCTTTATTTTTTTTAGCCTAAATTCAAAATCTAAATTGAAAAGATTGTGACATGTCGTTAAGCACCATAAAAATAAAATATATAATCTTTATCATCGTCAACATTTTTGCTTTAATCCCATCACATAAGGTTAACCACATATTTTCTTTTTTTCCAATTATTAGCAATATGTTCCAATGAAGTTAGATATCTCTTTACAATTTCCTCCCAATATAGTTTAAACCCTCTCGTTATTGGTTAATTCAATGGACTATGCAAAACATGTACATACCTTCTATGTTTGCTCTCTCTTATTTTTATCACAAAATGGAATTACTCTTCTCTAACGTAGTATTTTTCATCTTATCCCTTCTAGTTATCTTATCATCCATCGAAACTCATCCCGATACATTTCACTTATTAAAGAACCCAACACTAGATTAATGACTAATTTATATAATCCTTTAATTTATAAGCTTATCACGTAAGACACTATTACCTTATGTCCATTTCATCCATCCTTCAATTCTACTTGTTACAACCTCATTTATATGTACATTACTAAGCATAGATAACGACACTTATTATTATTTTTACCCTTCTCTTCAATTTCTATCACCATGTCATCCTCCGTCTCATTATTAAATTTATATTACATAGATCCAATTTTATGTCTACTAAATTTTATACACTTCAATTTAAATAAGAAATCAATTATAAGAAAAGCTAATTTACTAAGAAAGGACCAAACTACACATAAAAAAACATAACTTAGAAGGCGCCTTAAACAAAATATCAATCTTTAGACCCTACCCTTAAATACCAAACTAATATCAAATGAACCATTAGTAATAGTACCAAACAAATACTTTCGTTCTCACAATCTTATAATAATAAGTTCAATTGATGAATTTGCTGGAGGATATCGCCTCAACATCAATTTTTTAACTTTGGGTGATTTTGTTCTCACCCAAAGTTAATAAAAATGAAGGTTATAGAAAGAAAAGTGGACAAACACCCTTGATTTTTTGTATTTATTTTAGATTGATATTTTATAAAATTTATTTTACACAAATATTTAATTAAGATTCTCAAAAAAAAATACCATCAGACTTGGTATTAGGTGTAGCAATTGACAAACCACCCAAAATTACCTGAATATATCGTGTTTCATCATGTTTATGTTGAAATTTTCTAACTCAAAATTAACACGATCACATATGATGTTATATTCACATTCAAATTAATTTTTACTTGCCTGGGCTTGACACCAAAACACAAATTACCATGCCTATTTGAATTTGATTTATTTATAATATTGTTATTACTATTGACATTATTATTAATTAAATATTTGTTTGTAGCAAGTGCAAAATTCTCATATCAATTTAATTTTATAGATTAAATTAATGAAGACAAAGGATTAACTTATATAATTAAAAGAGGGATAATGCAAACACGTCCATGTCTTATCAACATCGGTGCTATAACCAATCAGGGCCGGCTCTGAAATTTTAGGGGCCCTAGGCGAACAATTAATTTAGGGCCCTTTATATTAATTTTTTTTAAAGAAAATGTGCTCTTCTCGCATTTTTCGATGCAAAACTATCAATTAAATTATCAAAATTTATTGTTGTTTACAAATCTTCTTCAATTGATAACATGGCTAATCCATTTAATCTTTCTTGTGATATGGTAGAATGAATGTAAGATTTTATTAATTTTAATTTTGAAAAACTTCTCTCGACCGACGCAACCCTGACGGGTATTGTCAAAATTATTCTATAGGCAATCCAAGCATTTGGAAAAATACAATCCATTATTTTAATATATTCTAACACCTCAATTGATTTTTTAATTTCTTTAGGTAAAAGCCTCTTTAAAAATTTTAATTCACAAAAAAATTGGTTTCCATCAATCAAATAATCTCAGGTGCGGACTCCCCGTGCGGACTTCTCGTGCGGACTTTGTCCTTATCCCGAAAGTGGTCCCCTCGTGGTCCCAAAGACTTTTGTTATTTACTTTAGATGGTCCCCCTCTTGTCTTATACAAAAACGTCATTTTAAGACTATATATTTAAAAGATTTATAGTTTAGACCCAAATTGGTATCAAGGACTTAAAGATTTTAAAAACTCACCAAATTCCGACCGAAACCCAAATTCTGGTATTAGAGCCATAAGACGTTCCTTTTAGACTTATAGTAAAAAGACTTTAATGCCCTTGGGATTTATTCCCCGCATTTACCAAGATATTTTTGGAACTAACCCAGACTACCAACCTATACCCATAACTGATTTAGACTCAGAAGGTTGTTTAACCACACACATAGACGGTTGTTCACACACTGAACACATCCCAGCCAAGCACGCAAACAGTAGACAAGTTACAGCTAGTGCTATTAATAGTATAATAGACCAAAATAAGTGTATACTCCGTATATTAAGACAATTAATAAAAGACACTCAAACTTTAGAAACAGAGATCAAAAATATCTTTAAAAGACTACTAGAAATAGATAATCAAATCCCAATAGACCTTGTACAAGTTCTATAAGAAATAAATACTAAGACTAATCATATAGAAGTCCTTAACAAAGACATATTAGAAATTCAAACTTTAATTAAAAATGAAGACAGTGAGTTAATTAAACTTATTAAAGAACAAGTCAAGCTTATCCCTAGATTAGTGTGACACCCCGCCTAATTAAATACCGGGCGATCACTCCTTTATTAAATTAAATCAAGGTGAACAGTTGGTTCATTCTCAGCATCACTGTCGATAAAAAAATAAATTTTTCCAATTTAACACCCTAAATAATTAAGCTAAGTGTCAAAACCATTTTCATACATAACTTTCCAAAAAAAATTTAAAGAAAAAGATTTATTTATTTATTAACAACATTCAATAAGTAATAATCACACCACATTATATTCTGCAACATAAACCAATTAATAGAATACATTCGTCAATCGAATGTCAGAATACGAAATCTAAAATCACATAACTAAACTGAATAAATCCATAGTAACAATACTGGAAATACCTGAAATACAAATGTCCCAATAACAATGAAATAATGAAAATGGCGACACATGCCCAATAAATGAGAATGCTAGAAGTGGAGTCAATAAAGGAAGCCGTCTACGCAAGTGACCTGCAACTCCCACGTAAGCTGCAGCACGTTCCTTTCAAGGGATCCTAAGCAAGACGCCCCTGTGGCTGGGCACCTGAAATATATACATATATATACAAGAGAGAGAGAGAGAAAAAGAAACGGGTCAGAGCCCGAAAGTGTGTTTGATTTAATATACGTTTAGCAAGTATTTAAATTGATACGGGCCAATGCAACAACATATTAGGGCGACACTCTCTTGAGAAAATCTCACCTCTCTTCTAATGTGCACACCTATCGCACTAACCTTCCCAAAGGTTTGCCTTATCATTTATTACACTAATCTTCCCAATGATTTAACTTATCTTAGATTACTCGTAAGATTTACAATTCAACGATTCCATTTTGAAAAGGATGTTCCAATTAGTAACCAAAGTTCTCCATTTTAACTTTATAAAATCAATAGAGTTTTCGAGTGACATATTATACTTTCTCAAAACAAGTAGTTATAATTTGAGTCAACAACCATGTCCTACTTATCAAATCACAGTAGGCAGTTTCAAATTTTCAAATCTCATATATATATTAACTACTCGTATAATATATATAAATAACAGCACCCCACATAAAACTATGGTGCGTGCATACTCTACTATCCAAATCCCCGTATCACTCATATTAAGGGGAATACATTCGGAATCACTCTCGAATTGTATTAACAGACATACACAAACAATATTGAGGCGAAGTATAGATTCCAAGTCTCTAAGAGGGTGGCACATACCTGTGTCTCTTAGGACCGTCTGAACTATCACATCGATAGCCTGTACTAAGGATATCTATCTTCTAGGGTACAAGTTAATATCCCCCATAAAGGTCCCATCGAGATAAGACTGTCCCAGCGCGGAAACCTCAGGGATAGCAAGTAGCGTGGGCATGATTTTCACATGTATATAATATATATACACACAATCATATAAATACACCACTTTATCATATTAATATAGGTTCCTCTCGTCACCCATTATCACAACATTTATCCTTAATTTCACATTATTAGTATTACGTATAAGGTTTCATCTCTAACCTTAACTCGAAGGGTTTTCTCACTTATTACGTGCCACTCGTGGACTTTATCCTTCCAAGTAGAAAATTCAGTAGGTATACCTCTATTCACTATCGTAACTATTCGCCGTAATCTCTCACTTAGAATACGTAGTTTCATCGTTTATTATATAATTATCCCAAAAGTAAAATTCTCGTCTCATAATAAAGTTCCCAACACTTATTAATATGTCCTACTGGTCTTTCCTATCTCCCAAAACATTTTATGAAGAACACCCAAGAATTATTTCACGATAAATTTAATTTAACTAATTAAACAAGGGAAATAGGTGTCTGCCAGGAGGGGTCGATCGATCGAGGTCTGGGGCTCGATCGATCGATCAAGAAGGTATTTCGATTCCTGCATAATTTCAGTTACGGGTTCTACCAATTTTCTTCATCCAAAACCATGTTTTTTCATTCTAAACGTCCCAAAAATCCTACTACTAACATTATATCAATATACCCGATGTTTTCAACGTAAAGCATGTGTATATCTAACATTAAACATGGATAATTAACCCAAAATCTCATCTAATCATCAAGAACCCTAGAGTTTTTCTTAATCATGGTTCTAATCTATTTTTACCAGAATTTCCTTCTAATATATCATCAAAATTTCGTGGGTTATATTCCTCTACATGGCAAGGATTCCAGAATTTTCATATAAATCAATACTACATGCATTTTCCTAACACAAATTGGGTTTTCTTCCATATTTTTCATCTCTAATCATTCCTAAACTAATATGAAGATTGCACTAATGAAAATACGCAAGATAAATACTTGCCTGGGATTTTCGACGTTCTGATTCGCAGATGATTTTGGTGTGGTTGCGTAGCCCGTTGCGCGATCTACGCGGTGGTGGTGGTTGTGGTGCAAACGGATGACTTTTGGGGCCTTGGATTGCCTTGGAGCTTTCTCCTTCCCTCTCCTATCGCCGTCACTTGTGTTTTTGTTTTCTAACCCTAGCTGACTAACCTAAATGGCTGATATAGGTTGCTGAATTTCGTGGGTTTAATTACCCAAAAAGGTGAAATGACTAAATTGCCCTCCCGGGGTACCAATTAGGCCTAAAAATGCCCCGAGACCCAAACTAAACCCCCGGGTACACTTTTTTGACTATCTCGACCCTTCCGGACGCGTTGGCGCACTCAAAATGACCATACGAACAACTTATAAAATATTCACTTTTTATTTAACAAAATTAGTCCTGACGTGACATGGGCATGTCCCGACTTAAATTTCCGAAATTGTCATTTAATTCACTCATGACATTCAATATAACCAATATAATATATTACTTTGCTCATTAGTAATATTCAACCAATTTCCCATAATTACTAACTCTCGTCACGTTAATAATTATAACATAATTAATTTCCGGATTTTTATTATATAGTTCACTCACATTAAATTTAATAAATCCCCAAATTAATATAGCATAAAAATACGGGGTATTACATACTTCCCCCCTAATAACGGAATTTCGTCCCGAAATTCGGAAAATAAGGCATACCTGGTAAAAACAACTCTGGATATCTTTCGCGCATATCTGCCTCGCGCTCCCAAGTGGATTCCTCCACATTATGATGCTCCCACTGGACCCGCACAAGTGGGACTATCTTCGACCTCAATATCCTCTCACTATAGTCTAGGATAGCCACCGGTTTCTCCTCGTAAGAGCTATCAGGCTACAAGTCGATCTCATCTATCGGAATGTGAGTATGGGCCATATCATCCCGAAGATATCGTCTCAACGACGAGATGTGGAATACATCGTGGATGTGATGTAAATGTTCTGACAGTCCCAACCTGTATGCAACCGGCCCAATCCTCTCGATGATGGGAAATGGTCCCACATACCTCGGAGCCAACTTCCCCTTCTTCCCGAACCTCATCACTCCCTTCATAGGAGATACACGCAATAACACTTGGTCCCCCACACTAAACTCCCGGAAGAACCGTTTCGCATCGGCGTAGCTCTTTTGCCTGTCTTGGGCTACCCGAATGCGACTCCTGATCATCTCAATCCTCGCGGAGGTCTCCTGAATCACCTCTGGTCCTAGCAACTTGTTATCCCCCACTTCAAGCCAACAAGCTGGGGAACGAAAAGGCCTGTCGTACAAAGCCTCAAATGGAGCCATAACAATCGTAAACTGATAAGAGTTATTATAAGCAAACTCTACCAGTGGAAGATGTGGCTCCCAACCACCTCCAAAATCGAGAACACACATGCGTAGCATATCCTCTAACATCTGATTAGTACGCTATGTCTGTCCATTTGTCTTTGGGTGGTAAGCTGAACTCAACCTCAACTCAGTACCCATAGCCTCCTGAAAGCTTTCCCAAAAACGTGACACGAAAATCTTGTCCCTATCTGACACAATATTTAGGGGCACCCCGTGTAATCTGACAATCTCCGCGATGAACAACTGAGCATACTGACCCGTGGTATAATCTGTCCGCACCGGCAAAAAATGAGCCACCTTGGTCAAACGGTCTACAATCACCCAGATAGAATCGTGGCCCCGCTGTGATGTAGGCAACCCTGTAATAAAATCCATGGAAATACTCTCCCACTTCCACGCGGGTACTTCCAATGGCTGAAGCAATCCTGACGGTTTCTGGTGGTCCACCTTCACCAGTTGGCAGGTAGAACACTTGGACACGAACTCGGCGATGTCCTTCTTCATCCCACTCCACCAGTATTGTCGCCTCATATCCTGGTACATCTAATCGCCTCCCGGATGTACTGCAAATCGGGACCCATGAGAATGAGTCATCACTGCATGACGTAATTCTGCTCCTTCTGGAACCACCAATCTCCCATTAAACCTCAAACCCCCATCAGATATAACAGAATAAGACTCAGCACCCTCGGCTAAAAGTCGTACAATCTGCTCCTGGCAAAACGGGTCTGTGGTCTGTGCCTGTATCACCCTCGTAACAATCTCGGGTGTGACTGACATCACGGATATGAAAGAACGTGCTACTGTGTCCTGGTGACCCAACTCCTTCCACTTTGCTTTCCAGACATCCGCTACCTCGTCTACCGGTCTACGACTCAACGCATCAGCAACTACGTTGGCCTTTCCCGGATGATACTGTATATCGAACTGGTAGTCCTTCACAAACTCTAGCCATCTGCGCTGACGCATATTCAGCTCTCGCTGAGTGAACAGGTACTGCAATGACTTGTGGTCTATGAACAAACGGAATTTCTCACCCAATAAGTAGTGCCTCCATATCCCCAATGCAAAGACGACCGCTGCTAACTCCAGGTCGTGGGTGGGGTAATTCTTCTCATGCGGCTTAAGCTTGCGGGAAGCAAAAACTATAGCCTTCTCCTCCTGCTGGAGTACTCCTCCAAGTCCCTGTAAAGACGCATCAGTGTAAACCAGGTACTTCACACCCGGTTTCAGTAAAGTAAGGACTGGCGCTAAGTAAGCTTATCTTTCAGCTCTTCGAAAGCCAATTGACAAGCGTCATCCCAAACAAATGTTACCCCTTTGCGAGTCAGATTGGTCAATGGACCCGCTATTTTGGAGAATCCCCGAATGAATCTCCTGTAGTAGCCGGCTAATCCCAAGAAACTACGTACTTCCGTCGGTGTCGTGGGCTGTCCCCACTCCCTCACCGCCGATACTTTACTCGGGTCAACTGCTATCCCCTGCTCAGAAACAACATGGCCCAAGAACTGTACTTCTCGCAACCAGAATCCACACTTCTCGTACTTAGCATACAACTGATGCTCTCATAGAGTCTGAAGAACCTGCCTCAAGTGCTCGGCATGCTCCTCCTCGGAGTGTGAATATATCAAGATGTCATCTATAAAGACGATGACAAACTGATCCAAGAACTCTCTGAATACTTTGTTCATTAAGTCCATGAAAATGGCTGGAGCATTTGTGAGTCCGAACAGCATCACCCTAAACTCATAGGACCCATATCTCGTCAAGAAAGCAGTCTTCGAAACATCCTGCTCCCTAATACATAGCTGATGGTACCCCGACCTCAGATCTATCTTCGAAAAGAAAGTTTCTCCCCTCAGCTGGTCGAACAGATCATCGATTCGAGGCAACGGATACTTATTCCGTATCGTGACCTTGTTCAGTTCCCTGTAGTCCACACACAATCTTAGTGAACCATCTCTCTTCTTCACAAACAAAACTGGAGCGCCCCAAGGTGAGGTACTCCTACGAATGAAGCCCTGACCTAACAGCTGCTCTATCTGATCTCGTAGCTTTCGCATCTCTACCGGAGCCATACGGTACGGTGCGCGTGCTATAGGTCTCGTATCTGGCAATAAATCTATGACAAAGTCTATCTCACGACTGGGGGGTAGGCCTGGTATCTCCTGAAACACATAGGAATACTCCCTAACAACTGGGATCGAATCTAAGGGAATCACAACCTCCTTAGAGGTATCCTCCTCTATGTAATACAAATGAGCGATCGAACCTCCCTCTGGGCGAGGCATCGTCACTACAAACATCTCTTGCCCCGGAATGGCAAAAATAATGCTCCCACCGAAGCAATCAATCATGGCTCTATAAGCTATGAGCCAATCCATACCAATAATCACATCATGCTCGTGCATGTCTAAGACTAACATGTCTGTAGGTAATACCAAGCTACCAATCTCTACCCCCACTCCCCGGCATATAAAGAAAACAAGTGACCCACTCCCCAGTGGTGAGTCAACACACGTCACTGTGCTCTCTGCTGTGGCTAACAACCCTAAGGCCTTCGCAAAATGCGTAGCTATAAAATAATGCGTTGCCCCCGTATCAAACAAAACCCAACCCATAGTACCATGGATAGGAAACATACCCTCAATCGCGGGTGGTGCCTGTGGAGCTGCTGCCTGGTGGACGTTATAGACACGTCCATACTGTAATTGCCCCTGCTGCACTGGAGCTGCTGGAATGGATGGTAGGGCTGGCACCTGGGCTGGAGCTGGGAGGGCAGGTGGAAAAAGTGGTCTCTGCAGCTCATTACGGCCTCCTTGGTGCTGTGGGGACCTATCGCCCTCTGGGCAACCTGACGCCTATGGCCATGTTTACCGCACCCAAAACATAGGCCTTTGAAGTTACCTCCTCTCTGACCCTGCTGTCCACGGACCTGTTGGCCGTTACCTCCACGCCAGTGGCCCTATTGGCCCTGATGTGCACGCTGTTGGCCCTGTTGGCCCTGCTGCTATCCCTGCGGTCGGTGTTGGCCCTGCTGGCCCTGCTGATTAGGCTGGTCCTGATGGCCCTGCCTGAAACCCCCGAATCCCTGCCTAGAATCACCTGAACGGAATCGCTTAGCAGGGTCCCCCTGATGGGAACTCTGCTCGTGCTGACGAGTTTGTCCATGAGATGGTGCCCACTGGCACTATTACCCCCGGCCCTGCCCTGCTGGTTGGACTCTCCTGCACTCTTGCTTCCCTGCAAATGGAAGCGGTGATCCTGGCAATGTAGCAACACGGCATTGAGTACATCAGTGAACATACTCAGGGCTAGATTCCCAATAAGGTGCTGACGGATCCTCCAAGCTTACCCGTCGACAAACAGCATAATCTTCTTGCTCTCAGTAGGTGCCTCATCTGGCACAAAGGTGAGAAGTCTCGTGAACTCCTTCTCATACTCCGCTACGGTAAGATTCTCCTGCTTCAGATTCAGTAATCTCTGCCTCATCTCAGTCTGCACTGCGGGTGGAAAATACTTGCGGTCAAACCGCTCCCAGAACAACTGAATAGGGATCGTGTCACTCTCTTCCAAAGTGGTAGTGGACTCCCACCACTGTAATGCGGCTCCCACCAGCTTAAAGGAAGCCAATAACTGCTTTTGCACGTCAGTGCACTCATACATACGGAGGTGCCGCTGGATGTCTTTCTTCCATTGGCTAACTGTGACAATATCGGAGCTACCAGAGAACTCACGGGGATGCATTTTCTGAAAAGCATCCCGAACCCTCTCCCATGCAGATGGAAGCTGTGCTGGTACTGGCGCCACTGCCTGAACCTAGGGTGGAGCCTGCTGAACCACCGTTAGTGCGGCATTCACCGCCTGAGCAACAATGGCGGCTACTTCGTTTGCATTCATTGTGCCTGGTGTCAGAGCTGCTGGCTGCTCGGCTTGGGCACGCCTATCTTTCGGAACACGTCTCAGAGGCATCTGAAACGTGAACAAGTTTATTAGTCTACAGTTATTATCAAATTTCAAATAGCTGAAGACTTAAACGTAAAAGCAAGAATACAACAATCCTAAAAATAGGGCTCTATAGCAATAACGTTAAGTTGAAAGTGAAATAAGCCGTACAGATCCTATGGACGCTAGAACCTGATGCTCTGATACCACCTGTGACACCCCGCCTAATTAAATACCGGGCGATCACTCCTTTATTAAATTAAATCAAGGTGAACAGTTGGTTCATTCTCAGCATCACTGTCGATAAAAAAATAAATTTTTCCAATTTAACACCCTAAATAATTAAGCTAAGTGTCAAAACCATTTTCATACATAACTTTCCAAAAAAAATTTAAAGAAAAAGATTTATTTATTTATTAACAACATTCAATAAGTAATAATCACACCACATTATATTCTGCAACATAAACCAATTAATAGAATACATTCGTCAATCGAATGTCAGAATACGAAATCTAAAATCACATAACTAAACTGAATAAATCCATAGTAACAATACTGGAAATACCTGAAATACAAATGTCCCAATAACAATGAAATAATGAAAAGGGCGACACATGCCCAATAAATGAGAATGCTAGAAGTGGAGTCAATAAAGGAAGCCGTCTACGCAAGTGACCTGCAACTCCCACGTAAGCTGCAGCACGTTCCTTTCAAGGGATCCTAAGCAAGACGCCCATGTGGCTGGGCACCTGAAATATATACATATATATACAAGAGAGAGAGAGAGAAAAAGAAACGGGTCAGAGCCCGAAAGTGTGTTTGATTTAATATACGTTTAGCAAGTATTTAAATTGATACGGGCCAATGCAACAACATATTAGGGCGACACTCTCTTGAGAAAATCTCACCTCTCTTCTAATGTGCACACCTATCGCACTAACCTTCCCAAAGGTTTGCCTTATCATTTATTACACTAATCTTCCCAATGATTTAACTTATCTTAGATTACTCGTAAGATTTACAATTCAACGATTCCATTTTGAAAAGGATGTTCCAATTAGTAACCAAAGTTCTCCATTTTAACTTTATAAAATCAATAGAGTTTTCCAGTGACATATTATACTTTCTCAAAACAAGTAGTTATAATTTGAGTCAACAACCATGTCCTACTTATCAAATCACAGTAGGCAGTTTCAAATTTTCAAATCTCATATATATATTAACTACTCGTATAATATATATAAACAACAGCACCCCACATAAAACTATGATGCGTGCATACTCTACTATCCAAAGCCCCTTATCACTCATATTAAGGGGAATACATTCGGAATCACTCTCGAATTGTATTAACAGACATACACAAACAATATTGAGGCGAAGTATAGATTCCAAGTCTCTAAGAGGGTGGCACATGCCTGCGTCTCTTAGGACCGTCTGAACTATCACATCGATAGCCTGTACCAAGGATATCTATCTTCTAGGGTACAAGTCAATATCCCCCATAAAGGTCCCATCGAGATAAGATTGTCCCAGCGTGGAAACCTCAGGGATAGCAAGTAGCGTGGGCATGATTTTCACATGTATATAATATATGTACACACAATCATATAAATACACCACTTTATCATATTAATATAGGTTCCTCTCGTCACCCATTATCACAACATTTATCCTTAATTTCACATTATTAGTATTATGTATACGGTTTCATCTCTAACCTTAACTCGAAGGGTTTTCTCATTTATTACGTGACACTAGTGGACTTTATCCTTCCAAGTAGAAAATTCAGTAAGTATACCTCTATTCACTATCGTAACTATTCGCCGTAATCTCTCACTTGGAATACGTAGTTTCATCGTTTATTATATAATTATCCCAAAAGTAAAATTCTCGTCTCATAATAAAGTTCCCAACACTTATTCATATGTCCTACTGGTCTTTCCTATCTCCCAAAACATTTTATGAAGAACACCCAAGAATTATTTCACCATAAATTTAATTTAACTAATTAAACAAGGGAAATAGGAGTCTGCCAGGAGGGGTCGATCGATCGAGGTCTGGGGCTCGATCGATCGAACCTTCGATCGATCGATCGATCAAGCAGGTATTTCGATTCCAGCAGAATTTCAGTTACGGGTTCTACCAATTTTCTTCATCCAAAACCATGTTTTTCCATTCTAAACGTCCCAAAAATCCTACTACTAATATTATATCAATATACCAGATGTTTTCAACGTAAAGCATGTGTATATCTAACATTAAACATGGATAATTAACCCAAAATCTCATCTAATCATCAAGAACCCTAGAGTTTTTCTTAATCATGGTTCTAATCTATTTTTACCATAATTTCCTTCTAATATATCATCAAAATTTCGTGGGTTATATTCCTCTACATGGCAAGGATTCCAGAATTTTCATATAAATCAATACTACATGCATTTTCCTAACACAAATTGGGTTTTCTTCCATATTTTTCATCTCTAATCATTCCTAAACTAATATGAAGATTGCACTAATGAAAATACGCAAGATAAATACTTGCCTGGGATTTTCGACGTTCTGATTCGCAGATGATTTTGGTGTGGTTGCGTAGCCCGTTGCGCGATCTACGCGGTGGTGGTGGTTGTGGTGCAAACGGATGACTTTTGGGGCCTTGGATTGCCTTGGAGCTTTCTCCTTCCCTCTCCTATCGCCGTCACTTGTGTTTTTGTTTTCTAACCCTAGCTGACTAACCTAAATGGCTGATATAGGTTGCTGAATTTCGTGGGTTTAATTACCCAAAAAGGTGAAATGACTAAATTGCCCTCCCGGGGTACCAATTAGGCCTAAAAATGCCCCGAGACCCAAACTAAACCCCCGGGTACACTTTTCTGACTATCTCGACCCTTCCGGACGCGTTGGCGCACTCAAAATTACCATACGAACAACTTATAAAATATTCACTTTTTATTTAACAAAATTAGTCCCGACGTGACACGAGCACGTACCGACTTAAATTTCCGAAATTGTCATTTAATTCACTCATGACATTCAATATAACCAATATAATATATTACTTTGCTCATTAGTAATATTCAACCAATTTCCCATAATTACTAACTCTCGTCACGTTAATAGTTATAACATAATTAATTTCCGGATTTTTATTAAATAGTTCACTCACATTAAATTTAATAAATCCCCAAATTAATATAGCATAAAAATACGGGGTATTACAATTAGATAGTTATCTTTCTAATGGAGATAGTTAGATAACTAATGATGATAGATTTTATTATAAGATAAATGAAAATGAGTATGCCAACGCGACTAAAGCAACTAGACTTATATTAGAAAGATTTAATTTAATTTCTACATCCATAGCAGCTACCCATGACTATAAGAGTAGCTTTGTTAAAGACTTGCATTTAGATTTAAAGGCTAAGACGGAAGGATTAACCACCTTCTATACAGATTTTGTTAAATTTCAACAAAATTTAGCAAATTACATTAATAATAGGGAAAACCATAACCTATCCAAAATGGATAGTATTATTAATGAACTTAGACTAGACATGGCCCAAATAGAATAAAAATACAAAGAAATTATAAATGGAATTAAGGCTATATATAATAAGCCTTCCCAAGCAGAAATAGACTCGTCTTTTATTCTAACTCGGTTAAATTAAAAAGACTGTAGAATCCATAGAAATTAGATTTATGCAACAACAAGAAAAAGATAATGAAGTAAAAGACTATATTACTAATGTTGGTAAAACCATTTTTAATTCTCTAGCTAGACATAGTGAAGAAAATTCTGAGAAGACAAGAAAAGAAAATAAGAATTTTAAAGAAGAAATCATTAGTCAAATAAAAAGACAAAAAGATTATTCAGAATTCTTAGAAAGAATTGAAAAAAGACTTGAACAAAAATAGGTAACCACCTGTAAATTTAGAGATTCCCCTCCTATAGAAACTAGAGAAAGGAATACCATAGGTAGACGAGTCATAAATGACGGATTAGATAAGACTAGTAAGATAGTTAGATCTATCCCAAATATTGGATAGAGTAATCATATGATCCAAAGACTTAAGGATTCATCCTCTAATGTTAGGACATGGTGGAAAGAAAGAAATTTCACCAATCCTCTCCAATGAAAAGAATGGGGTGAAGTTGACTGGAAGATTGTGAAAGATTTCATTCATAATTGACAACTTCCAGCCGTTAGATACATAGACTTGTTTAAAGAAGGTGCCACTCCTAAGACTCCCAATTATAACATGACCTACCATTGTAGAAATCATGTGTTAGACAAATCATATACTGAGCTTCAAGTATTTGACTCAGAATGGCTCAGATCTAGAGGAACTGATAAGACGTTCCAATTCCTAACCTTTGGACTCTTTCAAGCAAGAATTCAAGGATTCCATAGACCTCAGAATAATATCAACATATTATGTTGTTTAGTAGACAAAAGATGGAAAGATTTTGAGAAAAACCTTATTGGGATAGCCCAATTAGAAATGTCAAACAATATAGGATACTTTAATGTCATTCCGGCATTTACAGTAATCGTAGACACAACCAAACATTTTAATTTAATCTTATATGCTAGTGGCTATGAAGACTATATTATCCCAAACGCTAATATAAATATAGAATTCCAAAGCTATGTGAAGTTCTCCCAATTTCCTTATGAATGAATGCAATCGTGAATTCCTAGCGGTAGACTTAATGAAGAAATCTTAGTTAGAACTAATGTTTCAGACTATAATCATACTTACAGTATTACGAATACTGAACCTTTTCATGAAAAAGCTAAGACCCTCTGGCAATTGCCAGAATTTCAAGAAACTAAAGACTATACAAAATAAACCTTTGTTTATTAATCAAGACGACATCACTGGAAATGTTACCATCCAGTTTGGTCCTCCTAAGATTGTCAATAAGAATATCCAGATCGAAGAAATTAGATTTATGAATATGGGAGAAGCCATAATTAATGATCCTTCAGAAGGAGAATTTAGTAGTAAGACTAGTGCTAGTTTACTAAGACAAGCCCCTATAATTAGACCTAGAAGATCATTTGAACAAAAAGACTTAATTAAAGAAAAAGCTAGGATCCAAAACTTTGGACATGAACCCTCAGAATTGGATATGAAGACATTCAAAGATAACCTTAAGAAAAGTCATTCGGTTAGATTTCAAGAAAGAGAAAGATTTAATATGATAGCTCAATACCGTATATTGAAATTAAAAGAATCTAAGAATACTAAGGAACTTCTTAGAAACTTAAGACTAATAGAAGAAGGAGAACAAAGATTAATTCCAGCTACACAAGTAGAGCCTAGTAAACAAGAGATATGAAGTAGTATTAGGCTAGAAGATGCTCCTAGACTTTTTAGTAAACTAATAGGAATAAATATTCCTATATACTCAAGCACCGTAGTTAAGACTAAACCTAATTATATAAAAACTTTCCAACTAGTGATAAGAGTTTCACTCCTGTTAAAACTATGGCAAGCCAAGCCATAAATCCAGTAGGTATATACCTTAACCTAGGCAATGTTCAAGATAGGAAAAAGGCCTTAGATGAATGGCATAATCAGATGAACATGTGTTTTTCATCTAATGAACAATGGGATGCAAGTTCATGTATGTTGTACGCTGAGCAATCCATTAGAGGTATTGCAAATAATTACTTAGATAGTTTATAAAGGCTACACATGAAGACTCCTTAGCAAAGATTGAGAAAATGAAAGAAAACTTAGAAGAAAGATCAATTGAAGAATATATTCAATTGTTCACATCAGAATTCATTGGAGCTGGACATCCACCTCAAATCAATGAACAAGACCTAGCAAAAACTAAGTTAGCCCTCCTTAGCATTTGCAAATTAGATAAGATAAATGAATATAGCAATAATTATGAGCAGCTATATTAACAAATTAAAGAATTTGGAGAGACCTTAAAAGATGAATACTTTAGAAAGATACCAGCCATAGGACAAATCCTAATTAATGAATATAGGAATTGGCCAGGAGTAGCTGAAGTGAAGAACAACTCCCTTGGTGAAAGAATCAATTTCGCCAAAGACTATATCATATCTAAGAGACGTGATATAACTCAAGGAAAGTTGATAGAAGAGACTTTCAATCAGATCCCTCCAATCAAAGACGAAAGAGGCATCGCTCCAATCCAATGGGGATGTGGTAGTGAATCTAAAAAATTCAAAAAGAAATTAGAATGGAAATATAAGAGGTTTAAGACTAGACCTTTAGGATTTCCAAAGAAGTATAAATTTAGACAATCTACTACCTTTAGAGAAAAGAATCCTAAGACTAAGAAAAATAGATTTAATCAAAGAAGATATTTTAAGAAAAATACTAGTAAGTATAAGAAGGTTCCTAATTATAGAAAGGAGAAGGATGTATCTCAATCTAAGACTGCTACCAAAGAATGTTGGACTTGCGACAAAGAAGGACACTTTGCTAAAGATTGCCCTAATAACAAAGATAAATAAAGTATAAAGATTATTAATACAATATTAGACTATGCAGATCAAGAAGAATTAGATATCCTATATGCTATAGAAATAACAGACATAGAAGATGATGACAATACTAGTATCTATAGTGCATATACAGATAGTGACTCAGAAGACTATAATAGTGATACTGATGAGTACGAAGACTCTCAGGATACTTTAGACTTGTACATGATGCAAACTAATCAAAACGATTTAGATAATGAATATATAGACTTCAAAGAAGCTTGGTATAAGTGCATATTAAGTCCATTTTTAAAGAAAAGATGGACAGTTAGTAATCCTGAGTTACTAACCTATATACCTATATGTTACTTTGATGAAAGACATTACTGCACATTTGAAATGAAATGTAGCAAGAAAGACTTTAGATGTGTAGAATGATTTGAGATTATACAAACACAATTTATACTAGCCAGTATGACGCTCAAATAGACTTAGATATTAAAATATATTATCAAGATATTGATAGAAATATAGCCAAAAGATTGCAAGAAAATGAAGACTTCAAAGGAAAGGGAATTTCCTATGATTTAGAAGAATAGCATTCTGATAGTAGTTTAGAACACCAAATACCCTTAGATATTATAGATAAACCTTAGAAATGAATATTTATTTTAGAAAAGAACAATTTAGGAATTTCTACTAAACCACATGCTTGTTTTGTAGAATTATTTGTTCAACATAAAGGCTATCCTAAAAGACTTTCGGCTTTTATAGATACAGGATGCTCTCAAAGTATTTGCAAGGCTAATGCCTTCCCTGAAGACTATTTTTTAGAAAGTACCCAAGAAATCTATGGTAAAGTGGCTAATTGAGATCCATTTACCTTATATTTCCAGACTATTCCTATTTATTTTAAATTAGGAAATCAGACCAACAAAATCGTTAATCATCGATTTTGGATAATGGATCATCGTCTTAGTTTCACAGGAAATATTATTTTAGGACAAGACTTTATTAGTAAATATCATCCTTATACTCAGTATAACGATAAGATATTAATTAGTGATCAAGATGAATTTAATAATAAAGCCCATCTAATAGATCACAAGACTGCCTTTGACCTTATGCAGGTCAAACCCAATTATAGACCCATAAAACATCAGAGTTCTTCAGCTGAGCATGGTGGACCTAGACCTACAACCCAATAAGAAGCCTTAGAAATTACTAAACCCTTACAAAAAGAGTGTAAGTGTCCAGACCAAAACTGTTATAAGCAAATAGCGCTTATACAACAATACATTTTAGATCAAGCCCAGCATACCTTATTATAGGTTCAAGCTATATCCAAACAGAAGAAAATGGATATAGAAGTAGAAAAAGAAAAGATTGGGAAACTAGCAGAGCCTACTCTAGGAGAAAATCCCATCGCTAAGTGGGAAAAAGACCAAAGTTATTGTGAAACCATTCCTATTAACCCAGACGCCACTATTAATGGTGGAACCTATAAAAAAGGATATTCACAAGAAGACATAAAAGAATTCAATAAAGACATAGATGAAATGCTTAAATTAGGCATTATTAGAGAAAGTAAAAGTAGACATAATAGCCTAGCCTTCTATGTTCAAAATGAATCTGAACGTAAAAGAGGAAGAAGACGTATGATTATAGATTATAGACAATTAAATAAGAATTGTGGATTTGATTCTTATAAGATACCAGACACGAATAATTTGATCAATTTGATTGAAGATAGAATTATATTCAGTAAGTTTGATTACAAATCGGGCTTCTGGTAAATTAATATGCATCCAGACAATATTACTTGGACAGCCTTTAGTGTGCCCCAAGAAAAATACGAATGGCTAGTAATGCCATTTGGATACTTGAATGATCCTAAAGTTTTTCAAAGAAGAATGGATAATATATTTAGACCTTATTCAGAATTTTGTCTTGTTTATATAGATGATATTCTTGTATCCAGTAAGACTGAGATAGAGCATGTAGACCATCTTAAAAAGATTATCTTAGAATTAGATAGACATGGTATTGTTATTTCCGAAAGAAAAATGCAATTATTTCAGACTAAAATAGACTTTGTGGGAATGCATATTAATAAAGAAAAATTATCCTTGGCAGAACACATAACCAAAAAGATTCTTGAGTTTCCAGACCAACTTAAAGATAGAAAATAATTACAATCATTTTTAGGATTGCTTAATTGTGCTGCAGACTTTATTAAAGACCTTGCTTCAAAAAGATAAAGATTAACAACCAAATTAAAAGGAACAGACAAAACCAATCCCTTTTATTGGACTAAAGATGATTTTGAAGTAATAAGACAAATTAAAGATGCAATTAAGAATATTTCTTTACTTGAACTGCCTAATGCAGAAGACCAGTTTATAGTAGAAACAAATGCCTCTAATAAACAATGGGGAGAATTATACTTTGCCACTGATCATCAGACAAAAAAAAAAACTTTGTTCTAGAACCTTTACAGACCCAGAAACAAGATACACTGCCCACGAAAAAGAAGTTTTAGCCATAGTAAGGGCAATAGAAAAAGATATGTTGTTTCTTACACCTAAACATTTTACTGTTTATACTGACTCTTCTTGTGCAATAAAATTCAGAGATTTAGACTTGTCCAAATCAAGAACTAATAGACTAATTAGATGACAACAATTGCTTAATGATTATGACTTCTCTGTTATACATATTAAGGGAAGTAAAAATACAATTCCAGACATTATATCAAGAGAGCCAATGTTTGCTGACACTAATATGATTTCATGTTTTATGTTGCAAACAGAAGACTTAGAAGACATGAACGGGGAAGACGTTGCAGACTATCTTAGATGCGTAAGACCAAATGCTGGTATAACGCAAAGACAGACTCATATTCAAGACTCTCAAGAAAGACCAATCCTAGAGAACTTTGATAATATCTTGGTTCCTCCAGGAAAATCTAGACAAGATATTATTGCTCAAAATAGACTCATTGGGAAGATGTACTTTCCCGAATATAGAACCGATCAAAGATATCCAAATCTGATCAAATTTAGATGAGAATTTTCAAAAGATGAAAATACTCTTATAGACGCCATATGGTGGAATATGAAGAATAGACTATGGATCGAGTTCAAATAAAATTTGGTAGCCATTTTCAAATTCATGAGGACTCAAAGACTTGCAGTTACCCAGCTCAGTGGTACTGCTGTGCCTAGACCTCAGACCCAGACTTATGCTCAGACTCTTGGAGAAACCTCCAAAACTAGACCTATAAGACTAAGATTGTTATACCATTTTGTCATAATAATCTCCAATTAGCAGAAGACTTTAAAAAAGAAACTAACAACATTATTGGTCATTTTAATATGTTACTATCAGAAATAAATGGAGATTCCTTAATGATCAAAGGTTTCTTCAAAGACGTTCCAAAAATATATCTTTTTGGAAAATCAGAGATGGCTCATATAACTCTTGCAGACCACAGGTTCATTGGACTCGTTCAAATAAAAGACATTAAAGATGTTGTTGCTCTTGAAAAAATAGTCCATAAGTATTTTAAGAAGGTAGAAGACTTCCTTCCTCTATTTGCTAGAATATATCAGATTGCTCCAAGTTCCCATAGAGGAATGAGAGTTGAAGGATTTAGACTTATTAGATTTTCCAATTATATATTTGAAGACGTTGAGATTTTATCAGAAGACGAGACTAAAGAATTAATTGTTGATAAATTCAAGCTACAGATTGCTCAAGCCATGGAGACAATTGAAATCATGGAGTTATTGACAGGAGAAGACAGGTGGTACACTGCGTATCACAAAGAAGACCTGATAATCCAAGCTGATGGGGTCAAGAAAGAACCTAAGGAAATGGTAGAGATAGCTTTGCCAGCTAGTCTTAGAACTGTAGGCCTCATTGATGAATTTTTCAATAATGCCCTACCAAACCAAGACAAGGAAGAAGAAGACACGGATGGAACAAAGACGGGCCCCTCGTTAGCTAAAGAATTATTGAAGACAAGATGTCATGTACTAGACCTATGCAAGACGACAAAACTACAATTAGATTCCCCTGCAGCCTGTAGCTCAGACATGCCCCACATGGGCCCCCGGATTTCTTCTTTTCATAAAGAAGAAAAAGACCCTTGCAAAGACGTTAGGTTAGAATTATTTCTAGACGACAGATTTACTTTATGTAAAGCAAATAGTATAAGCCGGTTACCAGTCGATTGTAGTGCTCTTGTGCTATAAAAGGGAGCGTCCAACTGAGTTCTAGACATCGGTAGTTAGAGAGAGAGAGAGAGAGAGATCAAGTGTTAGACTTCAAGTGTTAGAGTATGTTTGTAATAAGTAATATGTATATGAGTGAGTAAACCTCTCATAGTTAGGGGAAAGGGGAGAGTTGTATTTACTTATGCAATACAATAAAAGTATTTTCTTTTCCAGAAATCTCTTATGTTGAGCTGTTATTATTTTTCAAATTGTCTCCAACTTTCTGTTCATAGAGGACTATTGTGTGGAACCTCTGGTGTAACACACAAGGGGTTATACTGGTGAACCGCCATCAGGTGCCAATTAGCCATGAACCGTTAGCCAGGTGGGCGTTAGGCGTACAGGCAGGAAACAAGTTTAACGCCAAAATAGTGGATTGAGGTGTGATACATAAAAAAGGAGTAGGAGGCCGAGACCGGAGAAGGATAGTAACAAGGCTGAAGAGACAAAGGGAAGAAGATAAATATATTTCAGACCAAAAGGAAGGTATAACTCGAACCAAACCCTTAACTATTTTTACACGTTATTTCTTTAAAAAGAATCTTATATGAGCTTACAAATCACTAAAGAGTTTTTAGAATTTATTAATCAAACAAATTTAGACTTAACTAGAGAAATTCAAGACTGGACTCTTACAAACACTAAAGATAAAGAACTTATAGAATCTTCTTTACTATACGCAGGTGGTACTTTTAAATACATAGACCAGATCATTGAGTGGTTAGGAAGAGAAGTACCTAGAATAGAAATAATTAGAACATGGATCCGTGATCTATTTAGACAAAAATTAAGAACTGGAGATTTTGCAGAAGAACTATCGAGGCCTGAAAAATATCAAGAATACACTAGGATACTTGAAGACATTATAAACGTATTAAAATTTATTAGACGAAAAAGGTGAGCTGAAACAAAGGCTACTTTAATTAGAGCCGGAGGATTTCGCCCTCTCCTTAAAAACGTAGAGACGGCTGCCTTAGAACATACCGTAGATTTTTGTCATCTTATGGTGATAATAATTTAGACGAATTTATAGATAACGATATAATTGATATTATTAATCAAATATATAAAGAAACTAGACAGATAAACCCACGATACCGTATAAGGTATTTAAGACTAGAACCTCTTTCAATTTCCAGACTCCCTGAATAAACTATTTATATAGATAATTCTCTTTATTCAGAACTCCAGTACGATAGTGACGGAAGAAGCTTGAGAAGTAGCAGTATCCTGCAACTTCTACACTTAGACTTTCAAATTAATTAAGCGTTAAAACAATCTTAAAAGACCTTAGAAATTATTGGGGTAAAAATTTATATTTCCTAAAACTTAGAAGAAGTTAAAAGACATTGTGGTCCCAAAAGGTAGTCCTAAAAAGACAAAACGGTCCCTAGATAATTCTTGGACGGTAGCGGTCCGTAAACTAGGTCCGTATACGCGCCGGTCTCTTCCATCAATATCACAACTATTGCCATGTGTTAAATAATTTTCAATCTTAATACAATAACTATTTAAAATATCATTATCTCTTATTGGACCTTTCTTTACCATTGTGACTATCAAATTTTGATTAAGATTTTTTCAATTAGCCAGATCATAAATATCTATTGGTAAAGCTTCTACACATTCATATTCTAATTGTTCATTATCTAATTCTTCTAAATTTTGATGTTCAACAATATTTTCATTATCTAAATCTTCTATATTTTGATGTTCAACATCTATTTTTTTTTTTGTTTATTAAAATATTTATTTAGTTCAAGAAAAAAAAAAGGGAAGGGGGCTGCTCATTTCTTTGGGGGGGGAGGGGGGTTGCCGAAAATTGTTTTTTTGGTGGGAGGGGGGGGGGGTAAGAGAGGGTTTATTCTTTCTTTGGTTAGTAGAGAAAAAGTAGTGAGTGAGAGAAGAAGAGAAGAAAGTGGATGAGAAAAATGGAAGAGTTAGGATTAGAATAGAACAAGTAAATGGGTTGATTGGATTTGGGTTGGGTTTTTATTTTTTAGTGTGTGTGGGTAAATTATTATGTTGTTGTCGGGTTTAGTGTATGAATTTATTTAAAATAGAACAAATTTTATTTTTGGAGACCTTTTTTTAAGTGATAACTTTAATGTTTTAAGGGGAGCCTCTTTTTATTACAACTAATTTTTTTTTTTATAATTAATTCCCAAATAATCGGGGGCTCTAGGCGGCAGCCTATCCCTCCTATGCCTAGAGCCGGCCCGGTAACCAATTAGTATTTTTGAGCGTCTTTCCTATAAGGTAACTGAAAAAGTGTCTTTATATTGTCATGCCACCCCACCAATGCCAACATGACAACCACGTAAGGCCCTGTAACCAATTAGTATTTTTGAGTGTCTTTCCAATAACGTAGCTGAAAAAGTGTCTTGATATTATGCCACCCCACCAATGCCAACATGACAACCACGTAAAAATCACATTAGTTGTGCAAGTGTGCATAATTATAATCACTATTGCTAGCCTAAAATCACTATAACTAAAAATAATTAATGTTTAATCCCCAAAAGCACTGTTCTAAAAAACTCGCCTAGGCACGCCTAGGCTTAACGCTTGGAAGAACGCCCCCCCCCCCCCTCTCAAGTTTTTCACGCCTTAGCCTTATTCTTGGTAAAACCCTTAAGGCACACTTTTTTCTAAAAACAACAATGCTTTAGTGAAACCATATCGCCTTTTAAAGAATTTTTTTTCTAACCGGACAATTTTCTCATCCAAAATAATCAAATAGTATTTTAATTTGCATATATTCAGACATATTTTTATGATATGTACAATTTTAGTATTTTAATAGCCTTGTTATGGTTAAAAAAATATTAAAATATACTAAGAAGGCCTAAACGCCTTTTCACGCTTTTTTACGCCTAAGGCCCGCCTAGGCTTCTAAGGCTTAAGGCTTGGCCTCCACGCCTCGATCACCCCCCGCGTTTTTTAGAACCTTGCCCAAAAGTATTTCATTTAATGTTCAATCCTACATATTTGAGAATAATTTATAATCCGTGATAATAACATTAGCGCGCACACATTGTCAGGAACCATACAACATAGTTAAAGTCGCTATACACATCCTAATAGTACTATGAGGGACTAAATTATTTTTTATAAATGTGGACAAAAAAAATCACATTAATTATCTATATTCGGATTATACGTGTTAACCAACTAGTTGTACAGGACAATATTCGGGTATTCATATAGGGCCCGTTTGGTTGCGTAAATTATTTAATTTTATAAATTGATCAATTTGAAATGAATAGATTGTCGATGTATTAATTTTAAATGAGTTTAAATCTAATTTGTGATGTGTTTGGAAAAGAAAAATGGAGTTATTTACTTTTGATGTGTGTGTGTGCGCGTGTGTAGAGAGAGAGAGAGAGAGATAAAGAGTAGTATGGTGAGAGGTACTCTATGAGAGTGGTGCATTTAAAATTCATGTTGTAATTATAAATTGTGCAATTTCAAGTTTTTAGTTGAATTGCCTTATTATTAGTGTTTGGTTACAAAAAACTTGAAATTGCACAATTTATAATTACAACATGAATGAGTTAATTTTAAATGGGTTAATTTATAATTTTGGGAATAACCAAACAGGCCCATACTTTGACAGGTATACAATTACAACCAGGAAAATGAAACATAAATAGATACAGATAAAACACCAAACCGGGACATCTTGAAAAAACTGAAAGAAGGAAAAATCGATACCTTGCCAAGGACAAGTTGAGCTTAAATTAAAGATCCAGTAAAGCACCAAAGACAACAAACCAGAACACAAACTCTGGAGCAGGACTGAAGGAGAAAAAAAAAAGGGTGACCCTCTGAGGAACCAATACTTGCTGAGCAATCATTTCCAATTAGAGCAACCAATTCTAAACCAACCATGAGGTCGCTCTGGCATTTAAACATGAGGGTGATATCACATCATGCGGAAAGTCAAATTTAGAAACTCAAGGGCATATATAACCTCCAGGCCTTCAACAAAACTTCTTTATTTATCCAAATGTCTTGCATGACGGTGAGGACACTGTTGTTAGGGGGTCATTATCAAAGATTTTACCTAACAAAACTTACAATTGCATTAGGAATTTTTGTCATATTAAAATATTATTTTTACATACTCTTAAAACACTTCACTTAAAACGTGCTTGGCCTCACAAAAGCACCCTCCTCCTTTATCCGGGCTTGGGACCGGCTGTGTATAATATAAGAAGCTAACCCAACACAGGCGGAGTTAAAAAGTGAACAAACATAGCAAGCAAAAGCAGAGATAATAGAAACTCACATGGTTTCACTCCAAATCTTTGATTCAAAAGAAATTTAGACAGCACAATTCCTCGCTCCAATGGAAGGACACAGCTGACACTACAATAGTATTCAGCTGAGGGACCATGCAACAGCAAAACAACTAGAAATACATCTTTGAAATAGTCACCAGTTATCCTATTAGAACGGGTACAAAATCATAAAATCCCAGCCTTGTTGGGAATCACACCTGTCAAAATCTTAATTCATATACGAAACAAAATCAAGCAACCAAAGAAACTAAAGCATAGAACCAATTAAAATTACTATAAAGTGTTTTACCATTGAGGGATCACACCAAGTACAACATCATGCGATTGAAGGAAATTTACTTGCAAGATCATATACTTCAGGAAAAAAATATAATTTAAAATACATACAAGGTATAGGCACGAGCAAGCTATGATTTTATGAGAAGACTCGACTCAACAAAGCCTTTCCCATCGGCTTAATGAATCTCAAAGCCCATACAAGCAAAAGAGAGTTTTTTTTCTAAGTCGGTTATTTAGTTGAATATATCAAGAAAAGCATTCAAGAAACTCATCAACCAAGGCCACTTTAATGGCTATGAAACAACCCGCACTCTAGTGCTCATAAAATCTATGAAATAAAAATAGAAAGAAGAAACCCAATTATTTCTCACCGACAAAAAGAGTTCCCTGGAACTAGGTTTAAAAATTTAAATTATCTGATCCAAATTTTTTTGTGTTGGTAAGAAGCTAATTTAAATTATCTGACCCAACTTAAGAAATGATCAGTATTGGTACCGGGTTAAAGCAACCAATTGGACAATAAACAGAATCCCAGATTCCATGAATTATAGAAACGCCCAAATGAAATTCTCAGGACAAAAGGAGCTTTCAACTTGTGGGAAACCAAGACTTGTCTCCTACAGTACACACTAATTCACTAGAGCAAAGTGCATAGCTGGAGTAACCACAAGGGTAACTAGAATTTACTGATATCTAGTAGGGGCAAAATGTGGCCTAAATAATAAAACAACCCATAATAGCCCAGTCATCTAAATATGGGGCCCATATTTCAACGCTATGAGTTAAATATGGAGACCATATTTGAAAACTAAAAATCAAATATAGAGCCAATTTTAAAAGATACAAATTAAATATAATACTCATTTTTAAAAGTTTAAAATATGATTTTTTTTTTACATACACCTCGAATTGTAACACTTAATTTAGTAGAAAAATAATGGGTTGGCCCAATCCATATTTGGCCTGGCCTACATTTAACCCAACCCATATTTGACCTAACCCACATTTAGCCCCAGCCCATAAATTTGCCAATGCTACTGATATCTCACCTTTGTTTTGATTGATCCATGCATAACAACCCTGGACACAAACAAATATTGATATGGTGTGTAATTTTTTGATAGTTGTCTATTAAAAAGAGCTATTTTCTCATTTTTTGTTATAGCTATTGCGGCCGTTGAAGCAATTACTGGTAGGACAGATGTGCTTGGCCAACATATTCCACTTGGCATTTCGTAGCACTAAAATCACCCTCGTGAATAGGTGCACCCGAAAAGTCCGCCATTAAAATAAGACAGGCATGAAGGTCACTTCCACCTGGTTATCTATTGTGAGAGAGCACAACAGGATGAGGATGTTGTATAATGGCCAGATCATATTAGTGCATGTTATCTTCAATTTACTTTAAGCAAAACTAGTAAAGCCCATAGGCAAGAACACTAGCCACAGTCTTAATAGGTCAGCTGATGAGAAAAGAAACAAGAAACAAAAACCCACAAGAAAAGAAATAAAATGCAGCCTAGTGTACCCCAAGAAAAAACGAAGAGAAGTTTTGAATGAGTGAAGGAAAAGGAGACGAACAGGGTAAATGGCTGCACTTATCATTCCAGAATTCCAAGTAAAATAATCATTCGACTTATCACCACCCCCAGACAAACCGATTAAGCAATTAAATTGTACTTGGTATATTTGCGCAACAGTTCCTATAAGAGCAAGATCAAAAAAAAATTTAAAAATGCAGGAGTCTGGAATCCTGCCACCCATGAGGGTGAAAATATATATAGCTGGCCCACCATTTACGCACCTAGCATATTCCCCAGATCCCTACATCATCTGAGAAAGTGAAAAAGAAAGATATGCAAGCGCTACTAACCTTTCTCGCTCTCTCTCTTGTTCCTTTTATTCAATAAAACTAAAGCATCCAACTTACCCATATAATAGTTTGTGTATTCCATTGTGTTCACTAAAACTAAGCAACACTTGGATAGTTTGTGTATTCCATACAAAGTATCTAAAGCAACTTGCATAATACCTAAAAATGATCAGATAACAACGCTGAAAATGTGTTGCAACAAAACCACCAATAGAAGTCTGAAGATCCCTCAAACCAATAACAGATTCAATCCCACCAATAAAAGACTTCTTTGTATCCATATATACCAATTTATAAGCAAGATCCAGATAATTTTTCACCAAATAGAACCGCGCATTCAAACCCACCAGAACATTAGTTAACATCATATCTTTTAATCTCTAACCAAACATACCTAAAAACATACGACAGTGCGGAGAAGAAAACAAAGAACTTGCTAGTTCAATAGAAAACATACCTCAAAACCAAACGCAAAAATAAGAACGATAGATTGTCAAAGCTCAAGTTAATTATACCCCTCTAAAAGAACAAGGCATAAAGATTGAATGCAAACAGATTCAGATGAAAGACCGTAAGAAAATCTTGCGCACACCGCAACTGCGACCATGATAGCCCCAATCGGATAGAGAGATTTTTCATGGTGCTGGTTTCAATAAAATAAGAAGGCAAGGTGTAATAATTTCCATTCCTTTAAATGATCATAAAATGGCGCTCTACACAAGGAACCGCCAAACACCAAAAATCCATAATATTCCCTTAAATGATCATAAATGGCGCTCTACATTAAAAAGGCCTCCATAGATTTTTTCTAAACATTAAAAAGGCCTCAATAGATTTCTGTGTGCCGTAGGCTGGACCTACAAAAATTGCATATTAAAAAAAGAAGAAAAAAACAATTCCCTAAAAGGGAGAAGATGTTATTGCACTAGTCGGAAGTCCAACAATTTCATTGCCAGTTAAAATGAAGAAAATTTAGATCTCATTATGGGGGAAAATAAAAAAAATAATATAATGGGAAGTCAAATACTATGGGTATCAGTCACAATCCAAGATATCATACATAGAATCCCAGGCATCACAGAGTAAAGTGATATTCCAATACCACCCTGAAATAGGTAACGAACTCGCACTGAACAAAACATCAATGCGAATTACAATCTTTTTAAATAATTTGCAGTCCTCAAGCACAACCCATTTGCATGATATTCAAGTGCAAATGAAAAAAGATTTACCAATCTCTCTACATAATAAAGAGCAGGCATTGCAAAGATAACCAACAAGGCTATAAACCATACCAAGACACGCACCCCCCCCCCCCCCCCACCCAACAGGGAGAGAGTAATTTCTTCCCCTAAAACCAGGGGACATGAAACAGCCTTTATAGTTTCTCTTAGTAAATAAAAACACGAAACATATGGAAGAACAAAATACATACATTGTAATTCTACAACTCGAAACAGTTGATTTGTTCCTAAAATGAAGATTGAACAAGTTAGACAAAGTACAAATCTCCCTTCACAGCAGAGTAAGATGATATGCAATAGGCTACTTTACTAGGCCAGGCTGCAAAACATTGTCATAGACGCAAGCAACCAGAAAGTCTTACAAAAATTCCACCAAAAGATTAAAAAGTATAGCGACTTGTCTATATTAAATAAATAAATAGGAACGTTGGGGATTACCGGCTCGGTTCTCCATCTGAAGTTAAAACTCCGATCGTAAATATCTTGGAATGGATTCATTAATGGATTTTGGGCAGGAACTTCCAAGCCACTGCTGCATGATAGTGAGGTCCAAGTAAAACCAGTAATCCCTGAAATTACAAAGTTGAACGAAAAACCCGTTGCACAAAGATGAAGAGATCAAAGTTACATCCGGTGAAAGTTCAATTTAATTACGCCAACTGTACTTACAAATGTAGAGGTGGAAAAAGGTAACTCCACAGTAATCCTTAAACCAATCAGCAACATTCCCAAAAGGAGAAGAAATATATATTTTAAACCCACCACACACACGAGTGACGAAAAGAACGATGTCAACAGCAAGACCTATCATTAATGCATCAGTTAATATCCAAATATAACTCCTCACGAACAGTCCCACCATCCACCTTAACTGAAACTGCTGTTGAAGAACTCCACAGACGGTTCGTAGGCAGATTAAAGTCAGATTATCAGGTTATTAGGGTACCTTATTTATATTCCTCATTTCACCAACTCTCCAATGTCTGAAGATAAAGGATAGATGTAACAATATTAATATTAAAGCAGATCGTCTTGAAGATTGAGACACTACTGACAACGAAGAAGGTATGTCCATGATGACCCGAGCAGGCTGAACATAAAGTTTCACTAAAAAAACAAAGGAATATCAAATTTTCTGAAAAACTGGTAATATTCCAATACATTTTTTCAAGGCTTATCCATGATAATATTTTGCTGGAAAATGAGACTACCATGAAAATTGTTCAGTTTTCAGAACCAATGATCGGAACCTAAGAAACTTTGGCAATAAATGAGATTGAACAAACATTACAAGAGTGAAAACAGATACTAATCCATAATTCTTGCTCAAGACCAAACTTGTTGGAACTGGACTTGCAGACTTGGAGAAAAATAGTTTGCTAAAATTCTCATGGCCACCGATAGTGTCATAACAAAAAGGTAGTAGCGAGAAATCAACAACAACAAAATAGGAGCTGTATGCTCTGATACTCGAACCCTATATAAATTCAGCAACAGAAGAAGAAAAAATTTAAGTATACCAGTCACACAGTCTCACAATACTCTATAGGAAGCAAAGAAGAAAGGAGTAAAGAGAGCAACATGACAGCAAAAAAGATTCTGTGAAGTACAAAGAAATTAATTTTGAAAAACATGGAATAAGAATAAAAGAAGCGCAAAATTCAGTACCCACACGTTGGCCGAATTACATTATGTAAAAGAGAAAAAACAAGACAGAAGGTCAGGCATAAAGGCATAACTTCCAACGATTATTTGTATTTCACAATAAATCTAAAAAATATAAAGTCAACCATAAATAATTAAAAACACTTCAAAAAGGGCTCGAATTATTGCAAGACCAACAACAAAATGGCGATCTTATTATAGTCTAGCTCCTTCGTGTGCTCTGAATGTAACAGCAGATGCTACCATAATTTTGGACAAGGTGTTTCCATGGTTTCTTAATTGGCCAATATCTACAAATTGATACATAATAAGCTCACTACTGCCATATAGAAAACAAGAGCATCCACAATTTTCAAACCTAATGACTTGTGATCTGCAACCACTAATCAAATTATTCACCATCTATATTTCAAATTTGTTATTCTTCTAAGCCGGTTACAAAGAGACACTAAGAAGACTCGACTTGATCCTTAAATAATTCAACAAAGACGACGCATGAATATTGGACAGCACCTCAATGACCAAGTTCCCAATATCTGGCTTGTTTACATTTGGGGACTTAAATGTATATGAAGTCATTGCGAAGAGGATACATTACATCAAACTACAATCCATGGATAAATTCCCTTTTTAATAATAAAAAAAGGGACCTGCATAGGTCCTATCCAACTGCAACTTCCACCACACCACAGAGAGAAAACCAAATCACTTTGGTAGTTGATGCAAGTTGCCCTACCAAAAAATTCACAACAAATAGGCATATGGAAGGTTAAACACTGACAGTTGGCATGAGTCAAAACGTATAGCATTTAGGGTCTGCTTGGAATCTTAATAACCTCTCATTTATAGAAAACAAAAAAAAAATTATCATAACCATACACAAAAATTAAGATTCCAAGCAGACCCTAAATACATACATGTATCAAAACGTTTAGGGCCTGTTTGGTTTGCAACTATAATTCTGTTTTCTGTGTTTAAATACAATTCTGATAAAAATCTTTGTTTGGCAACCTGTTTTTAAACACAGAATTATAATATTCCTGTGTTATAATCAAGTTTTTCAGAAAACAGATTTTGGGTGTTTTATAACATCTGTTTTTTTTATTTTTCAACTCAGAATTATTCATTCTTAATATTTTAAAGCAATTATACCTTAATATATAATATACATACATAATACATTAATGTGTGTAATTCTTATAAATAAAAAATATATATGTACATATACACAAAATTATGTATGGAATAATATAAAGTTAACTAATATTATCAATAGATACATGATACTTATATATAGTTTTATACATATATTATTAATGTATGGAATAATATAAAATATACATATAGTACATATGTATTAAAAAATATTATCAATTCATGTATGTATATAATTTTATCGTGAATTATATATGCGACATCATTATATATATATATATATGTATATATATATATATATATATATATATAGAGAGAGAGAGAGAGAGAGAGTTAAACTCCCCAACATACCTCATTAAATATACCTAAAAATACATGATATTAAATGTACGTGTATATAATTTATGATGTATGTATGTATGTATGTATATGTATACATTCATGTATCATGTATGTATGAAAGTTTATATATATATATATATATATATATATATATATATATAATTAAACTCCACAACATACCTCATTAAATATACCTAAAAATACATGTTATTAAATGTACATGTATATAATTTATGATGTATGTATGTATGTATGTATGTATGTATGTATGTATGTATCATGTATGTATGAAAGTTTTATGTATGTTTATATGTACATACATACATACATACATACATACATATATATATATATATATATATATATATATATATATATCCACACACACACACACGCATATGTATGATATAAATATACATATTTGTCAATTTTGTCAAATTTTCAAAAAACTGTATTTAAAAACAACTTTACCAAACGCACACCAATAATTATAAACACAAAAAACTGAATTTTAAAATTGTATTTAAAAACAGTGTTTAAATCGAATTTTCTGAATAGAGAACCAAAAGGGTAAGACTCTTAAAGGAGAGTAGGAAACTGCAAAAATATGTAATTGGAAACCCAAAAAAGAGCATAATACATACTTAAAGAATTGATCCAACATGTGAAGACGCACACAGATATAAAAATTTGTGTATAACATAAAAATTGCAATATATAAATAAATAAGAATATTGGGACCAGCCTCGTTTCTCAGCTATAAATTAGTTTCGACCGTGAAAATTCGATATAGATGAATTAATTATTTCAATTTTAACACGAACTCCAAAGTCACTTTTAAATGATAGTGCTGTCCAACACGATAATCCCTGAAATTACAAAGTTGAAAAGAGTTGAAGGAAAAAGAATGTACACCCATCAACAATGATCAAATGCTGTAATCTACAGCTAGATTTGAAAGTTAAATTCAATAATGTCGTTCTACTTGTCGACAAGGCCAGTATGAATGTACATGAGTAAAAGGGTAACTTCACCAGTAATACTTGAAATATTCAGTGTCTGAATACAACTATATCCCCTAAAACACACCGATCTTTTCTAAATGATATTGGCCTGAAGAGAATCAACAATATATCTTCACACACAAACTATTACAGAATTTACCAGTCATACACTGGTACAAATCTCAAAATTGATAGAAGCGCCTTCCAAGGATGCACTTGAAAGAACATTGATAGCAGGACCTGCCATTGATGAATCAAAAGCATTTGGCATTTGAATCTGTGCTTTAGAACAGTACGTAATATGATTCAAATAAAGGAACATGCGCCCGTAATAGTATAAATAAGTACAGTGAGGAAAAATGATCCATATCAAAACCTCTAATTCGACATACGCATCAGAAGCATTACTTTCGTTACTAAATTAACCACTTTCAAATCCACTATCCACTCCAAACAACAAATAGAAGACAAACACCCCCCTACAATACAATTAGAGAAATTTATTAGTTAAAACCATAATATTTGTTGCATTCAGACTCGTCCAAATCGAACCGTTGGGAAAAAAAAATAAAAAAAAGAGAACATATTCAAACAAACCTTTACAATTAAACTATAATATTGCTACGTTCCAAAGCGACATAATCGAACCGTATGAGAATAGAGAAGAATATTCTTTTCTTTTTTTTATAAGTAAATACAAACGGAGCAATATTAGATAACATCATATTCAAACAAACCTAGTTTAAATCTTTTTAACTTGTATGCAAAAGAGAGGTGTATTTACACTAAACATAACTATATGTTCTACGAATTAACCAAAACAACATAGCCTTTAAAACTAATTACCACTGCTCCAAACACCTATAACAAGAATTTTGAATAGTAGTTCTCCTAGATGCCAAGTCTACTCACAATGCTCTATACGAACCAGTGAAAGGATCCAGTAATTCTGGTGGGGGGCAGAAACACACTGATTTTCCTGTGAAAAAAAAAATTAAGCACCGTCTTTTTTGTCATAGTTTATATCCGTGGCATATATCATATTATTACCCACAAACTAAATGAAATTTCGGGGTAGTGGGGGTGTCTTAAACAAACAAAACCTTCATAACAGATTTGCCACTGTTTTAAGCTATGACAATTTAGTCACGGACCTGGGCTTACATGGATCCGCACCTGATAAGAAGCAAAGAAAAAAAACATTAAGAGAGAAAAATAACATAACTTAGTCAAATAAGCATAAAATTGAATACCCACAAGCTCTCAACCTCCCAATGAGATCCATCATTCCTCTTCGGCCTACCAAAATATGTATTGCGATGTTTACCACTACAAAGGATTGGGAAACAAGGCATTACCTTCAACAATGATTCACATTTTGAGATAAATCCTACAAAACAAAAGTCACCACAAGTCCAACCCCAAAACGGGATCATATATGTACACCCGGATTGTGTCCGTAGCAGGTGCTTCCTCAGTTTCTCAACTTACCAATAAATACAGATGCAACTAAAAAAACATACATATGCTCACAACAGCACAGAGTACAACCACTACGATGCATATAGAAGAGCACCATAACCCTTCCATGCAAATCATCCATGATTTGCAGAAAACTCATTATTATTCTCTTGCAAATAAGCTACAGAAGAACTAAGAAAGAATATTCAATTGACTCTTGTTACCATTGATTCTTTCGATGGATTACACACTTTGACGACCAATCGACAAGCATTCATGTCTTTCCTCCTTTATCGAAAATCAGACCCTACAAAGGTAAATTGAAATTACTGAGGTACAAGACAACAGAGGCCAAAACATCATGAGCTCAATAATAGGTCATGAACAACTATAAAGACGATACAAATCTCGCAATCCTTTGCATCAAATCAAAATCCCCCTCAATCACACCCCGGAATCCTTGTAAGACCTTAAACTTCCTAACCTGAACCTAATATTAATTTTTAATCAAAGGGGCCGAAGATTTTCACACTCACTACACATACTTCAGATTAAACTGCAAACATCTGCCACAACATGATGCAAAATAGTTCCTCAGTAACAAAAAAGGTTAAACTCATGGGCAAAAGGAAGGAATAAGAACGGTGCCAAAAAATAACAGAACCAGACCATTGTTGTCTAAGGATACCCTCCAACTTTAGGCAAAGAGTTTATAGGAAGCAGAAAACTGATTAGATGAAGCAACCTCTCCAACTGGCAAAAAAAGCAACCCAGAAACATGTGCAAACCACATCAGGCTAACCAGAGAAAAACATTGAGCAGCTTTGGACAAGTAAAAGGTCAAAGGGTACCCAGTTCCAGTCCAGTGGATATATATCTCAATTTATATAGTTGGAACTACCATTATACAAAAATTCTCACCTCCCAAACAAAATTACTCAACTAAAATGATACACACAATTTATAAGGAAGAGGTAATTAAGGAGAATTGAGGAGGGAAGGAACTTCTCCCAAAAAACAAAAGCAGCTGCTTATTGCTTTTTCCAACAAGACTGGTATTTAATTTATCCTTAGCCACGGCCTTCAAGTAGCTGCACCCAATTAAACTGCAAGTCGGATCGTTGTATTCCAACAAGCAAAGTTCTTTTAGAAGCTACAAATTAGGAAATGAAGATAATTTCAATATCTAACCTCACAAAAGGCTTTCATAATATAAAGCGCTGAATACCAATAAATACCACAGCATATAAGACTTCACCATTAAGAAAATCCATTCCTGCTACTGCTACTTTACTTTCTAGAGTTACCACTATGGAAACACTGCCCAAACAAGGTATGAACAGAAAAGAAAAAACTAATAAAATTGAACCTCAAAAATAAAGTAGCATCAGACTGATAATGCAAACACGCTGAAAGCAGCCAGGCACCAACATATTACCAACAATCAAGAAAACCACCTACAAGTACCAGGGAAGAGAGTTGGACAAGTAAGGAAACCTCAACAGATAGAATGGCATAGTGAAGGACCTTCGCCCAAAGGGAAGACTGATGAAAAATAACTGATAATTCCAAAAACTCAAACTGTGAGAAAGAGAACATAACACAACAAATAACTACACCTACTTAATCTGACAAAATCATCCATACCCTTTCATCATCTTCCTTTGTTATGTCAAAAAACTACAAAATTAGAATACCCTGCATATGCTGCAACAAGAGAATGGAACTGTAAGTATTGAACCTCAAACTCATTGTTCATTATCATAATTCACAAGAAATGTTTGATCACCATATATAGGCATTTTATATTGTCCCAAAGTGTCATGAACCAGTGCTGAATGCAGGGCAGTACCCTCATCATGTCCTTACCAATGAAGATTCCACTTGAACAAACTAAGTTCCAACATGAACCTCAGCGTAAGTTAAACTCAATCAAAATCTGGATCTCATGAAAGCTACCAAATCCCACCTAATTAAATAGAACTCAATATTAAGACCAGGAATCGCCTCCATCATTGGCATCTTACAAAGAATCCCAACAGCCACCGAACAATAATGTGATCTTCAAACCTCAAATTGGAACCAACAATCAACAAAACACCAATCTGAATCATAATATTGCACGATGTTCCAAGAACAAACCATTAGCATGATTTCCAAGAGCAAACAAATAAAAATCACCAAAACCGAACACAAAATCACTTCTCTGAGGTAGAGTAGAGGACACTGCAAGGATATGCAGTCAACAATTGAAACCACCCAAACAAATAGCATGATACGTAGTAGGAATACTCATCTTGATCCAACATGTGAAGACACACACACATCAGTTCACCTGACACAGTACCAAATACGCATCTCCCTTGTACAGCGCAGCGTAAGGCATAGTTGTTAATAAGGCATACGTATCGCATATCGAAAACCCTATGTATTGTGAATCGTAAATCATATCGTGATACGCATTGAAAGACATGGCACAAAAAATAAAAATACTTAAAAATTAAATAAAAATATAAAAAACACTTTACAATCAATTATACAACAATATGATTTTATGCCAATTCTATAATATGATTACATTGTTTGATGGTAAGAAATTTACCTTTGTGATAACGACGAAACATGAAAGCGACTAAATGTACGAAAGAACATAATAAAAATAATGGATTCTTCAATTTAATTTAATACGGCAAAAAGATGAAAGAGTCGAAGATCAAAGCTACCTAACAAAGATAACTTAATAAATAGGCTGGAAAAATAATAAACAGGTTGAGATAGTGAAAAGGGGCAAATAAATAAGCTAAAGTTACTTAGCAAAGCACCAAAGCAGAAACCCCCTTTGTTTTTCTCTTTTTTTCCAACCGCTAGTCTTATCTTTCCTTTCCCTTCAACCTTTGGAAGCTTCTCTTTGCAAAAAAAAGAGAAAAAAGTCGGACATAACTGTTTCAAACAAGGGAACAAAGCAATAATGGTGGGGCGCACAAGAAATAGAGGAAATAGACCAAACGAACCTAGGATTTTGTGCATTTCTGGGTCTTTAAGTCTTTATGAAGTTAATATGACTTATGTCCAAGAGAAAAAAATGTCAAACAATAATTAGTCCAAATTGTTTCATTTATTCAATCGTATTTGTTCAGAATCGTATCGTACTGTATGATACGAACAACTATGGGGTAAGGTAACAGGCAGTAAGACCTTGCCATGCTGTACATACACCAAACATTACTGTATTCCACCACAATTGATAGCAGCACCTTCCATGTATGCACCAACAGCATTAGCAAATGCATCTATGCTTTAAAGCACTACATAACATGATTGAAATAAAGGAGAATGCGCCAAAAAGAGGAGAGAGAGAGAGAGAGAGAGAGTAATCAAACTCGAAATCTAATTCTGCATCCACCCCAGCAGCATTTCATTCTTCAAAAATAATTAACCACTTCCATATCCACTATCCACTGAAAATAACAAATAGAAAACCATCACCCTCCTACACTACAATATATAAACTATAATATTTCAGCATTCAAACTCATCCCAATTGAACCATATGAAAAAAGAGACCACCTTCAATTAATCTACAATATTGCTGCATTCATACTCGGCCCAATCGAACCATATGAAAATGGAGAACATCATATTCAAACAAACCATGTTCAAATATATTTTACTTAAATTATAGGTTTTAACTGAAGATAACTATATATTATTCGAATTATCCAAAACAACAGAACCTTTAAGAAATGATTATCCTGCTCCATTCGCCTGTAACAAAAATTCTAAATAATTCTCCCAGGTGTCTAGTCTAATCGCAATGCTCTGCAGGCAGAAAGAAGAAAGGCATGAAGAGACCAACACAACAACAACAAAGTGGGTTAAAAACATAACTCAAGAGATCAGGTTGTCTGTGAACCGCAAAGAAGTCGATTCCGTGTAACAGTTCAAAATGCTTCAATCACAAAATCTGGCACTCAAGAAATGAGGAACAGAATAAAGAAACAATGTTAATAAATAAGCATAAAATGAAACCCACAAGTTCCCAACCCAATGTAATCAACGTTCCATTTTTGTCCTACCAAAAGACGCACCAAAATTTGTCTTGCAAAGTATGCTAGCAGAAAGTGGGAAACCAGTACAAAGGATGGGTAAACAAGGCATAGCCTTCACCAGTTATATGCATTTTGCTATAAATCCTACAAAACAATGCTATCTAAAAATAATCGAGCTAACATACCTGAAGTCTACACAAGTCCAACGCCAAAAGGGTGTTCTTATATGGTACACCCTTGGTATGCTCCTATAAATAATGGTAGATAGCTGAAAACAACAAAACATAAAGACGCCCTAAAGAAATATCGCAATCACAAATTCAGCAACTCGAGAGAATTAAAAGAACAATGTTAGTAAACAAGCATAAAATTAAAAAACCACAAGTTCTCAACCTCCCAATGTGATTATCTTTCCCCTCTGGCCTACCAAAAAACTTGCCAATATCTACAAATAGACCACTAAAAAACATAAAGATGCACTCTACAGCATGAGTACAACCACTACAACGCGCATATAGGAGAACCATAACCTTCAATGCTAACCATACGTGATATGCAAAAAACTCTATATATTGTTCTCTTGCAAGTAAGCTACAAAAGAGAAACTAAGAAAAAAATATTCACTTGACTAATTCAATCGACTCCAGTTACCATTAAATCTTACGAAGGAAAAGAACGACTAATCAAACAAGTCGTCATGCATTTCCCCCTTTAGTGAAAATCAGCCCCTGCAAAAATCAATTGAAATGACTATTGAAGTACGAGACTCGGAGACCAAAAAATCATAGGTCATGAACAACTATGAAAACAATACAAAACCTGCAATCCTTTGCTCCAAATCAAAATCTTCCCAAATCACGCCCCACAGAATCCTCATACGACCTTAAACTACCTAACCTGAACCTAATATTTTTTTTTCTTCTCAAAGGGGGGCGAAGATTTTCACACTAGCTACGCCTATAAGATTAAACTGTAAACAGCTGCCACGACATGCCCAAAAAAGGGAACCAGGTCACATCTCTTTCTAACACCTTGTGTATGCTCCTTGGCACAAAATATAAAAAAACTACCTTCAGGACCTCTCATAAGATTTGATGTAACAAAAAGGTTCACTTGTATAGTCCAAGGGTACATGAACAAAGGACCTCTCCCTGCTAAAACTAGATGTTATCATGAACTTCCATTATGTTGCCCTAAAGATGAGTTCAGTTAAAAAGAAGGCCCAGAAAGTGAGAAGGTAGGACATAACCATAAAGGAAGTCGTAAGAAACCAAGAATCCAATAACAACACTATAAAAGAGAAACAACCCCAGAAACCAACATTTACAGATGCAAGTCAACTGAACATCAGTGATGCCTAAATAAAGGCACTCAAATTCCAGTAAGGGATATAAATAAAAGTCGGTCCTAGAAACATAGTAGCAAATAGACAGCTTGACCATCAATGGTGCATAAACCTTAATTATATAGGTTGTCATGGTGAATATAGCTAGTACAATGGAAGTATAGGATACGTTACATCGAGAAACTTCAAATCCAATGCATAACACTGCAACCCCCTCCAACTTTTGAAAAAATTTAATGATGCCTTCCAGATTTTTTTTAGTGTGCAATTGGATCTTTTTAGCATTTAGGAATATAATTTAGTACACATCGTAGCTCACTATATAAAAAATCATAATAACATCCAAATTATAATCATGTTTGTATCATAAGTTTTTTTATACAACTTTATTTATTGAGTTAATTACTGTTGACATGAATTTGATGGATAGTGAAAAAAATATCTTACTAGTACCAAAAAAAAATGAGGAACTTTGGGAGTAGGAGTAGCAATCAAAGATTAGTCACCACTGGTACAAAACTAAACCATAAAGCAATGCCAATACTACTAATTAGGAAGAGCAGTAAAAATAGTAATAACACGATAACTTTCCAACCCAACATTTATGAATCTTTCCTCCGCGATTTACTAAAACCTCATCCGAGATACCTCAAAACAAATACACAAACATTATGTCAATCGGTCCAAAGACAACTTCAAAATAATTCCAAAACCAACACCAGAAAAATGGGGGGTAAACTTTCATCAATTAGCACACACTTGAGAGGAAAATGGATATGCATAGTGGTTTGTAATGAAATTTAGAAATAAAAAGGATATCAAGCACTAGTAATATAAATAAATTGAACAAGAAAGTCGTTTACAATCAACTATGGAAAGACGAGAGCGAACAGATGTGGAAACTGTACCCCATCTGGTTAAAAAGTACAATTATAATGAATATGGATAGAAATTATGAAAGCAAATATATGTAGAAATACCACAAATGAATCGGTGATTCTGTACTGATGTGAATCAAGGAACATAAACAGCACATTAAAAATTTGTTTTTAACTCTCATTAAGTAACGTGGAAAAAGAGGGAAAAAGAAAATTAAATTCCTCAATGACAAAATGGTTCAAACGACAAAACTTCACTTGCTAAATGTTCATGGTAAACATGTCGAAAGACCCAGCTCCTTTTTGTTTGAAGATGAAGAAAACACGCAGCAGCATCTGACAATTAAAGGGGGAAAAGTTGTGGGGAGAACTTAGCCATCAAAAAGGATTAAGAGATGTAAAGGTTATTTAAATTGGTGAAATATGCAATTAGTCTACTATAATTCCCTACAGGACAAAGAGAACGAAAAGAAGGCCAACCAATTTCCTCGACTTCCGGAGGATAAAGGGCTCAATATCTATAGTTGGACCAGCCATGATTAAAAAAAAAATATCTCCTCCTAGAATTATTACTTAACTAAAAGGATATTGCAAGATGAAAGAGAGCACAAAATAATGAGAACAGGAAATCGGGCAGAATGTAGAGAGAAGAACCTCTTCCAAAAACAAAAGATGTGACTTCTTGCTTTTTCCATCAAGACTATTGGCATCTAATTTATCCTTGGCCACGGCCTTCAAGTAACTGCAAGTCAGATCGTCCTTTCAAAAAAGTTTCCACAAAACCAAATTAGGAAATGAAGAATATTTCAATAGCTAACTGCACAAAAGATTTTCAATATATAAACACTGTAATGCAAATAAATACCACAATAGATGAGACTTCCACGTGTAACAAAGTTCAACCCAGCTTACTACACTGCCCGAACAATAAGATGGAAACAGAAAAGATGGATTTTGTAAATGCAGAACAAGTACAAGTATTAGTAGCATAACAAAAATATTTTCCTTGTCATTAATAATATGTTTGCTCGCGGCAACTGTGACCTCAAGAGAGAATTGGTGACTGCATCTTTGATGCACTGCTAGTACTAGTACATCTGAGAGAATTGGTCTAGTACATCTGAGAATTCTTAATTGGATAGCTATAAATAGCCCCAGGGCTATGGAACAAAAAATTATCCCAGACCTACACCGAGCTATTGATGGTGATTTTCAAATCTCGCAGAGCAGAATATGATATGTGATAGAATGCAATTGAAACAAAGACGGGGAATGGGTTACCTACTCGTAACGGTCAAAGCGAGCCTTCTACTTTTTCTGAATTAAAGAATTCAGAATGAATCAAATCTCCCCAAATGGATTTTGTAAAGGAAAAACCTAACAAAACTAGACCCAAAAAATAATATAATATCAGACCAGTATTGCAAACAAACTGCGAAGTTACAAAAGGTAATCTAGAATCAACGCCATTTAGCAAAAGAGCAGATATAAACCCATCAAACTGTCAATAATCTAATAATTACCTCAAAACTCAGATCAAGAACACAATTACCAATTTCTCTTCTGCAATCATAAAAAATTGGTATTAATCAATTCTCATACCTCATCAACTCCTTTCACCAAATCTTGAACTCGTTCGTGATTTGCAGTACTCGATGACCTTAGCCAAGATCTTGATGGTTACGTTGGGGAGAATTCTTGTGCTGGCACAGTCTTCAATCATGTGCTTGATAATTTGCGACTCAACCGCAACGACCATCGAGCTTTTCAACACGATGGTCTTTGATGATGAAATGGCTTTGATGATTTGGGTTTCGAAAATGAAAGGAACGCAGAAAGTCCCAACCCTAGAGAAGAAATGAAGAAATCAATTTGTGAGGGGAGTGAAATGGCCTCTAACCATTGGGTACATGCGTAATATAGAGGAGCCTCGGACGGTACAACTTTTCAATTTACTTCTCCCCACTGTAATATAAAAGGATGGAAATATTTGAAATTGTATAGAAAACACAAGGATAAGATCTTCATAGCTTGTATTTTTTTTTTAAATGGAGAGAAGCTTGATTTTGTAAATAGAGCACAAAAGTTTTGATTCAAAATAAAATATTTTGCGAGGAAAAAAGGGAAAAGAAAACAAAAAATATGGCCAACACATACGCTACTCGGCTAATTTTTTGTGACAAAAGCACATTCACGTTTTGTTAAACCAATAGTCATTCATTTCTCTGCAAGAAGCATGTTGTTTGCGCAGCATAAAGAAGTTGTTTCCATGCGACAATTCAACATGCTTCTACCTTGTTTTAAAACAAATATCGAATCACAAATTCTGGAACTCAAAAAAATGAGGAACAGAATTAAAAGAATAATATTAATAAATAATCATAAAATTGAAAACCCTCCGAGTTCTCAACCTCCCAATTGATAATCATCCCTTTTTGTCTACCAAAAGAGAAACCAAAATTTGTCATGCAAAGTACGTTAGTAGAAAGTGGGAAACCAGTACGAAGGATGGGGAAACAAGGCATAATCTTCACCAATGATTTGCATTTTGCAATAAATCCTACAAAACAAAGCCATGAAGAAACAAAGCATAACCTTCAAAAGTAAATATTACAAAACAAACCATCTAAAGATAATCGAGCTAATAACAACATACTTGAAGCCACAACAAGTCCATACACCAAAAAGGTGGATCTTATGTTGTACAACCTTGGATCGCTTCTAAAAATGATAGGAGACAGCAAGTTTGTGTCCTGTAATAGGTGCTACCGACTGCACTTTCGATTTGCCAATATCTACAAATACTGAGAACACCTAAACATAGGATGCTCTCAAGAAATATCGCAACCACAAATTCTGCAACTCAAAACTAAAAGAACAATGTTAATAATAAATAGACATAATATTTAATATCCACAAGTTCCCAACCTCACAATGTGATTATCTTTCCTCCTCAGCCTACCAAAAGACAACAGAATTTGTATTGTAGAGTATGCTACTGGAAAGAGGGAAACCAAGACGGAGGATCGGGAATTAAAGCATAATTTTCACCAATGATTTGCATTTTGCGATAAATCCTACAAAACAAAGCCATCTAAAATTAATCAAGCTAACATACAACTCACGACAAGTCCAACGCCAAAATGGTGGTCTTCAATCGTACACCCTCGGTACGCTCCTAAATATAATAACCGATCATGTCCTGTAACAGGTGCTTCCGCAGTTTCGACTTGGCAAAAACTACATATACAAACAATTAAAAAGAACATAAAGATGCTCTCAACAGCATGAGTACATCCACTGCTCGAGTACATCCACTACAACGCTTACAGAAGAATACCATAACCTCCATGCTGATCATCCGTGATTTGCAGAAAGCTCAATATTATTCTCTTGCAAGTAGGCTACAGGAGAAACTAAAAAAAAAAAAAAACATTCAACTCCAGTTACCACTAGATCTTTCGACTGATGAGACATAAATATTGGACACAACCAAACAACCAGCGTTCATGTCTTTTCTTCTTTAGTACAAATCATCCCCTACAAGAGACGGGCAAAAAATCATGGAGCTTGATATGAAATGGAATTTCATAATCATACCTCAATAATAAGTCATGAACAACTATGTAAAATATATAAAACTCGTGATACTTGGCTACAAATCAAAATCTCCCCCCACAGAAGCCTCATAAGACCTTAAACTACCTACCCTGAACAAATACTAATCTCTCTCTAAAGGGGCCAATTACTTGCACACTCGTTTAGCAATGCAAACAGCTGCCACAAAATGATCCAACACCTTGTGTACGCTCCTAAGGACAAAATATACAAAGCTACATTTATGACCTCGGATAAGATCGATGGAATAAATAAGTTCCCCTGTTTAGTCCAAAGAGTACATGAACCAAGGACCTCCCCCTGCAAAACCTAAAAGTAATCATGAACTTCCTAAATATGAGTTCAGTTGAAAAAAGCCCCAGAAAGTGAGAAAGTTGGACATAACCATAAAGGTATCCCATTGAAGGTATCCCATTGAATCATCAGGAACATTCTAATCCACTAACAGCACTGTGAAAGAGTGACAACCCGGAAACCATCATTTACCGAAGTAAACTGAACAACACTGATGACTAAAAGAGGGCACACATATTCCAATAGGAAATAATAAGATAAAATCAGTACCAAAACAATGGCAACGAAGACAATGGTGCACTAGCCCTCCTAGTAGAAGTATGATGTGATGCTATGTTATCATAATGTTTCCTTATAACTAGTAAATGTCAAGTATATGATATATTACATCGAGAGAAACTTCAAATCCACTGTACAGCAAGTCTTTAAGACCGTTGCCTTACCAGAAAACATCAACTGAACAATGATGAAACAACATTCCTAAAGTAGCTATTAATCCAAAAACACACAACATATAATGAGGACCAAGAAGTTGGCAGCTGCAGCAGCACAAACAATTATGTCGGAGACTAGTCCTCACTGGCATAAAACTAAACCATAAAGCAATACTTCATCATATTACAAGTCAAAACATATCATTAACCACCATATACAGTATAAAGTAATTAGAAAGAAAAGTCATCTAGCAATACTTCACCTATGATTTGCATTTTGCGATAAATCCTACAAAACAATGCCATCTAAAAATAATCGCGCTAGCATACCTGAAGTACCCACAAGTCCAACGCCAAAAGGGTGTTTCTTACATGGTACACCCTTGGTATGCTCCTAAAAATAATGGCAGATAGCTGAAAACAACAAAACATAAAGATGCCCTAAAGAAATATAGCAATCACAAATTCAGTAACTCGAGAAATGAGGAAGAGAATTAAAAGAACAATGTTAGTAAACAAGCATAAATTTAAAAAACCCCAAGTTCTCAACCTCCCAATGTGATTATCTTTCCCCTCTGGCCTACCAAAAACTTGACAAAATCTAAAGATAGACAACAAAAAAACATAGAGATGCTCTCTACAGCACGAGTACAACCACTACAACGCATTAAGGAGCACCATAACCTTCCATGCTAGCCATCCGTGATTTTCAGAAAAAACTCTGTTGTTGTTTTCTTGCAAGTAAGCTACAGAAGAGAAACTAAGAAAAAAATATTCAATTGACTCCAGTTACCATTAAATCTTACGACAGAAGAGAATGACCAATCAAACAGACATTCATGTCTTTCCTCCTTTAGTGAAAATCATCCCCTGCAAAAATGAATTGAAATGACTATTGAAGTCCAAGAGTATAGAGACCAAAAAATCATAGGTCATGAACTATGAAAAAAAAACAAAACCTGCAATCCTTTGCTCCAAATCAAAATCTTCCCAAATCACGCCCCACAGAATCCTCATAAGGCTTTAAACTACCTGACCTGAACCTAATATTATTTTTTTTTTCTCAAAAGGGGCCGAAGATTCACACTAGCTATGCATATAAGATTAAACTGTAAACAGCTGCCATGACATACCCCAAAAAAAGGAAACCTGGTCACATCTCTTTCTAACACCTTGTGTATGCTCCTTAGCACAAAATTTAAAATCTACCACAAAATTTAAAATCTACCTCAGGACCTCTCATAAGATTTGATGTAACAAAAAGGTTCACTTGATGGTTTCAGTTAAAAAGAAGGCCCAGAAAGTGAGAACGTAGGGGACATGAAGGTAGGGGACATAACCATTAAGGGAGTCTATAGAATCGTAAGAAACATGGAATCCAATAACAACACTATCAAAGAGAAACAACCCTAGAAACCATCATTTACAGATGCAAGTCAACTGAACATCGGTGATGCCTAAATAAAGGCACTCAAATTCCGATCAGGGAAATCAATAAAATCAGTCCTAGAAACATAGTAGAAAGAAGACAACTTGACCATCAATGGTGCACCAGCCCTCCCAGTCAGAAGTTCCTATAATGTTGCCTTATCTACACAAACCTTAATTATATAGGTGGTCATGGTGAATAGTATAAGTACAATGGAAATATAGAATACGTTACATCGAGAGACTTCAAATCCAATGCATAAAACTGCAACCCCCTCCAACTTTGGAAAAAATTTAAATGATGCCCTCCAGATTTTTTTTAGTATGAAATTGGATCTTTATTTTTTTGCCTGTTTTGCCAACAAAATTTAGCATTTAGGAATATAATTTATTACACATTGTAGCTCACAATAAAAAAAAATCATAATAACCACCAAATTATAATCATGTTTATATCATTATCTTTTTTTAAATAACTTTATTTATTGAGTTCATTACTGTTAACATGAACTTGATGGATTGTGAAAAGTATCTTATTAATTCAAAACAAAATGAGGAACTAGAAGTTGGAAGTAGGAGTAGCAATAGCACAAACAATTCTGTCAAAGACTAGTCACCACTGGCACAAAACTAAACCATGAAGCAATGCCAATACTTCATCATATTATGGGTTGAAACATTTAACCAAATACTAGAAAAGGGTGTATACTAATTAGAAAGAGAAGTAAAAATAGTAATAACACGATAACTTTCCAACCCAACATTTATGAATCTTTCCTTTGCGATTCACTAAAACCTCATCCGAGATACCTCAAAACAAATACGCAAACATTATGTCAATCGGTCCAAACACAACGTCAAAATAATTCCAAAACCAACACCAGAAAAAGGGGGTAAACTTTCAACAATTAGCACACACTTGAGAAGAAAATGGATATGCCAAGTGGTTTGTAACGAGAATAAGAAATAAAAAGGATATCAAGCACTAGTAATATAAATATATAACCACTGTAAGAGAAAGTCGTTTACAATCAGCCATGGAAAGAGGAGAGCGAACAGATGTGGAAACTGTACCCTGTCTGCTTAAAGTACAATTATAATAAATATGGATAGAAATTATGAAAGCAAAAATATGTAGAAATACCACAAATGAGTCCTCGCCAACTGAACCGGTGATGCTGTACAAGGAACATAAACAGTACATATAAAAGTTGTTTAACTCTCATCAAGTGACGTGGAAAAAGAGGGAAAAAGCAAATTAAATTCCTCAAAGACAAAATGGTTCAAACGACAACTTCACTTGCTAAATGTTCATGGTGAACACGTCGAAAGACCCAGCTCCTTTTTGTTTGAAGAAGAAAACACGGAGCAGCATCGAACAATTAAAGGGGGAAAAGGTTGGGGGAGAACTTCAGTTAGAAAAAGGATTAAGAGATGTAAGGTCATTTAAATTGGTGAAATATGCAATTGACAGAGAACGAAAAGAAGGCCAACCAATTTCCTGGACTTCCGGTGGATGAAGGGCTCAATATATATAGTTGGACCTGCCATGATAAATAAAATAAATAAATAATATCTCCTCCTAGAATTATTGCTCAACTAAAAAGATATTGCAAGATGAAAGAGCGCACAAAATAATGAGAACAGGAAATTGGGCAGTATGTAGACAGAAGAACCTCTTCCAAAAACAAAAGAAGTAACTTCTTGCTTTTTCCATCAAGACTATTGGCATCTAATTTATCCAAACTGCAAGTCAGATCGTGGTATTCCAACAAGAAAAAGTAAGATCCTTTCAAAGAGGCAGGCTCCTGTGCACACTAAGTTTGCACATTACTTTTTTAAAGTAGTAAAAAAAATATTTTTGAGTTGATTTTTTTTGTGTGATATTTAAACATTTCATGGAACCCATATAAAAAAAATCAGCTCAAAAAAACTTTTTTTGCTAGTTTTAAAAAATCGGTCAAACTTTCTATGCTTTTAAGCCCTTTAAAAACTGCGAAAGTTTGACCGATTTTTTAAAAATAGCAAAAAAAGTTTTTTTCAGCTAATTTTTTTTATGTGAGTCCGTTGAAATGTTAAAATATCACATAAAAAAATTGGTGTGCGCCAGCACTCAAAAATATTTTTTTTACTACTTTAAAAAAGTAATGTGCAAACTTAGTGTGCACAGGACCCTACCTCCCTTTCAAAAAGGTTTCCACAAAACCAAATTAGGAAATGAAGAATACTTCAAAAGCTAACTGCACAAAAGGCTTTCAATATATAAACCCTGTAATGCAAATAAATACCACAGCAGATGAGACTTCCACCTTTAACAATGTTCAACCCAACTCACTACCCTGACCAAACAATAAGATAGAAACAGAACAGATTGATTTTAAAGGAAAAACCTAACAAACCAATAAAACTAGACCCGAAAAATAATATAACATCAACCCAGTATTGCAAACAAACTGCGAAGTTACAGGCCATGATCTTGATGGTTACGTTGGGGAGAATGCTTGTGTCGGCGCATTCATCTTCAATCACTCGCTTGATGATTTGCGACTCAACCCCAACGGCCACCCCAACCTCGAAGGATCTCTCCATCAAACTTTTCAACACGATGGTCTTTGATGACAACATGGCTTTGATGATTTGGGTTTCGGAAATGAAAGGAATGCAGAAAGCCCCAACCCTAGAGAAGAAATGTAGAAATCAATTTGTGAGGGGAGTGAAATGGCCTCTGACCCTTGGGTGCATGCATAATATTTAGAGGGGCCTCAAACGGTACAACTTTTCAATTTACTTCTCCCCACCGACAACTAACATAAAAGGATGGAAATATTTGAAATTCTATAGAAAACACGAGGATAAGATCTTCATAGCATGTACTTTCTTAGTTTTTTTTTTAAATGAAGAGAAGCTTGATTTTGTAAATAAAGTACAAAAGTTCTGATTAAAAATAAAGTATTTTGCTTGGAAAAAAGGGAAAAGAAAACAAAAATATGGCCAACACATACGCTACTCAGCTAATTTTTTGTGACAAAAGGAGATTCACGTTTTGTTAAATCAATGTCATTCATTTCTCTACCAGAACCAAGTTGTTTGTGCAGCACAAAGAAGTTTTCATGCAACAGTTCAACATGAAACCTTGTTTTAAAACAAATATCGAATCACAAATTCTGGAACTCAAAAAAATGACAATTAAAAGAATAATGTTGATAAATAATCATAAAATTGAAAACCCTCCAGTTCTCAACCTCCCAATGTAATCATCATCCCTTTTGGGCCTACCAAAATTTGCCATGCAAAGTACGCTAGCAGAAAGTGGAAAACCAGTACAAAGGAGGGGGAAACAAGGCCATCTAAATATAATGGCAGATAGCTGAAAACAACAAAACAGATAAAGATGGGGAAAGAGGGAAACCAGTACAGAAGATGGGGAAACAAAGCATAACCTTCAAAAGTAAATGCTAAAAAACAAACCATCTAAAGACAATCGACCTAATAACAAACATACTTGAAGCCACCACAAGTCCATACGCCAAAAAGGTGGATCTCATGTTGCACAACCTAGGTATGCTTCTAAAAATGTTAGGAGACAGCAGGATTGTGTCCTGTAATAGGTACTAACGACCGCACTTTCGATTTGCCAATATCTACAAAAACTGAGAACACCTAAACATAGGATGCTCTCTAGAAATATCGCAACCACAAATTCTGCAACTCAAGAAGCGAGGAAAAGAACTAAAAGAACTATGTTAATAAATAAACATAATATTTACTACCCACAAACTCTCAACCTCCCGATGTGATTATGATCTTTCCTCCTTGGCCTACAAAAAGACCCATCAGAATTTGTATTGCAGAGTACGCTACTTACCAGTACGGAGGATGGAGAATTGAGGCATAATTTTCACCAATGATTTGCATTTTGCGATAAATCTTACAAAACAAAGCCATCTAAAAATAATCAAGCTAACATACAACTCACCACAAGTCCAACGCCAAAAGGGTGGTCTTCAATCGTACACCCTCGATACGCTCCTAAATATAATAACAGATCGTGTCCTGTAACAGGTGCTTCCGCAGTTTCGACTTGGCAAAACTACATATACAAACAATTAAAAGAAAACATAAAGATACTATCAACAACATGATTACATCCACTACAACGCTTACAGAAGAGCACCATAACCTCCATGCTAATCCTTCGTGATTTGCAGAAAGTTCAATATTATTATCTTGCAAGTAGGCTAGAGAAAAGAAACTAAAAAAAAAAAATTCAACTCCAGTTACCATTGAATCTTTCAACTGATGAGACATAAATATTGGACAACCAAACAACAAGCATTCATGTCTTTTCCTCTTTAGTACAAATCATCCCCTGCAAAGATAAATTGATATGACTACTGAAGTACAAGAGAATGGCAAAAAATCATGGAGCTCGATATGAAAAGGGATTTCACAATGATACCTCAATAATAAGTCATGAACAACTATGAAAAAAATATAAAACACACGATCAGAAGACCTTAAACTACCTAACCTGAACCAAATACTAATTTCTCTCTAAAGGGGCCAAATTACTTGAACACTCATCTGCAAAATGATCCAACACCATGTGTATGCTCCTGAGGACAAAATATACAAAGCTACATTTATGACCTCTAATAAGATCAATGGAATAAATAAGTTCCCCTGTTTAGTCCAAAGAGTACATGAACCAAGGACCTCCCCCTGCAAAACCTAAAAGTAACCATGAACTTCCTAAATATGAATTCAGTTGAAAAAAGCCCCAGAAAGTGAGAAAGTTGGACATAACCATAAAGGGATCCCATTGAATCATCAGGAACATTCTAATCCACTAACAGCACTGTGAAAGAGTGACAACCCGGAAGCCATCATTTACAGAAGTAAACTGAACAACACTGATGACTATAAGAGGGCACACATTCCTATAGGAAATAATAAGATAAAATCAGTACCAAAACAATGGCAACGAAGACAATGGTGCACCAGCCCTCCTATTAGAAGTAGGATGTGATGCTATGCTATCATAATGTTTCCTTGTAACTAGCAAATGTCAAGTATAGGATATATTGCATCGAGAGAAACTTCAAATCCACTGTACAGCAAATCTTTAAGACCGTTGCCTTACCAGAAAAGAACTGAACAATGATGAAACATCATTCCTAAAGCAGCTATTAATCCAGGAACGCACAAAATATAATGAGGACCTTGAAGTTGGCAGCTGCAGCAGCACAAACAATTATGTCGGAGACTAGTCCTCACTGGCACAAAACTAAACCATAGATCAATACTTCCTTCTTATTACAAGTCAAAACATATCATTAACCACCTTATACAGGATAAAGTTATTAGAAAGAAAAGTAATAATAGTACTAATACTATCAAAACATCTCCTATTCCAGCATTTATAGGATCTTTCCTTTGTGATTTACTAAAACCTCGGCTGGGGTACCTCAAAATAAATGCACACGCATTATTTCAATTACTTAGATACGCATATTCCAAAGACAACTTAAAAATAACTACAAACCAGAAAACTGGGGTAAACGTTCAGCAAATAGCACACTTCACATCATTAACAATATGCTGAGTGATCGTAACGAGAAAAAAGAAATAAAAATGATATCAAGCACTAATAATATAAATATAGAACTAATTCAACAAAAACGTTGCTTGCAAACTACATCCTTTAGCATGAAACTACAATTATAATAAGTATGTAGAAATTATGAATGCAACCATATCTAGATGAAATACCGCAAATGAATCCTTACCAAGTGAACCTTATTGCAGTACTGTACTGCTTCATGAGCAAGGAACATAAACAGAAGCACATATAAAATTTCTTCAACTGACACCTCAAGTAACATGTAGAATTAGGGGAGAAAACAAATCAAATTCAAGGTTTATACAAAACCAAATTATGGAATGAAGATTTTTCAATAGCTAACCGGACAAAAGGCTTTCAAAATAAATAGTTGGATACCAAATAAATACCACTGTAGATGAGACTCCACCGACGTTAACAAAGTTCAATCCCAGATTGCTAAGATTCCTTGGATACACTGCCCAAACAATAAAGGTGGAAACAGACTATTTAATAATCCAACACGAGTCCTCAATTATTTACCAGCACCATCCTCAAACTCGAACACAATATATTTCCTCAGCAACCATAAAAAATGGACCTAATCAATTATCATACCTCATCAATTTCCTCTTTACCAAATTTCCAACCGCAACGAAGGCATGGATCATTTCTCGTTAAAACCATGTCACCTACGTCTTTCTCGACCCCAAAGTAATTTAATTCGACGCTATGAAATATGATTTTAACGCCAACAGATATCACAACACAACTAACCTGTGGATAAATAATCACATAGGACATACAGGTCAAAAGCGAACAACTTGCACGGTGCCAACTTCCTTTGTTATGTGAAATTTGTGGAGCGTGGCTCTTTATTTATAGAAGAGGTGGGATGAGGCGGTGTGTGCATACGGCTAAGATTTAACTGCTTTTGATCGTGCGGTCATCAGTTATTCTTATCTTTGACGCTATCACAGTGTAAATGTTAGCTTTTTTAGCATTCTTTATTCGTTTTATCCGTTTACGCGTTTGCAAAGTCGGTTTCTTTTTCCTAACAAACCGCCAATAACACGCGTGTTTTAGTTTCACACTTGTTCGAGAATGTCCTATAGTAGGAGATGGTTTTGCAGAATCTGGGTTGGGCTTTTTTAGGTTGTTCTGTGGTGTGCGGGCCTGCGTGTCCATTTCTGGCAACATGTTGCCATGTCTGTTTTGTTTTGCTAGGTCTTGGGACCTTTGTTTGGGCTCAATGTATGTTCTTTGGGCTTTTGCCTTTTCTAATTAAATTTACATTTCATCAAAAAAAAAAAAAAAAAACAAACCGCCAATAACACGCGTTCCTTTTTCATAAGGGAAAAAAGGGGGATTTTCAAGTACACCACAAGAATTATTTTAAAATATCACCGAGAAAAATATATATTTTTTTAAAAATATTTAAAGAAATTAATTTTGAAAAAAAAATATTTTAAAATAAAATAATAAAATATTGATGTATGTATGTATGCATGCATACATGCATGTGTAGGCATGCAAGCATGTATGCATGAAATACATAAAATGTCATGCATGTTTATCATACATGACAAACCCCCATACCCCATATTGTACTTTATTATATAGATATATATATATATTTTTAACCTAATTACAATACAAAATACCACTACACTTCACATTTTTTCTTTTTCTCTCTATCCAATAATACAATCTAAAATCTTCCTTTCTCATTTTCACTTCACTTAACAAATTTGCCTCTATTAATCCAACAAACAATTTTCAACATCTTCAATAATCTTTACTACTTAAGAAGAGGGAAGTTCTTCTTCAAATCTCAAAGTACTAAACTACCATCATTAAATTAACATTTCATACTATACCCTTAATATTAGTCTCACACATTCATTAAATTAAAATCATTCCATGAATCTTAACTTGATACGTTATCTCCTAATACATTCATCTAACAAAACTTCCAAATACATTCATCTTGAAAACCTAGAAATCAAAAGTCAACTTCTCAAGTTCCTTCATCTTCCCATCAGATTCATATTGTATAGTTTCTTCGTTGTTGTTGTTTCTTGTTCAAAAAACAAGGTCAATACTCCTAATTTCCTATCTAATTTTTACTCATTTTTCATCTGTCATCAAAAGTATGCATTTGTTAATTTAAAAGCAAATACATAATTTTGTTAATTATATTTATCTCATTCATGAATGTTGTCTCTCTTTTGTACTCAGATTTTGTATTTCCAATTTTATTGTTGTTCTATTCATGTTTTATAATAGGGTCAATTATTAAATAGTCCCTACTATAAATATATATTTTTTAAAAAGGACACATATTTTTGGTTTAACCCATTTAGTCCCTCAAGCACTCAATATCCTCTTATTTTTAGAGATCCGCGCCAGCGGCACTCCCTCTCCAAAATATGTGGCAAAGGACTTTTTGAGGCAAAATAAAAAAGTTTGGACTAAATGGGTATTAAAAAATCTCCGAAGGACTATTTGGTATATGTCCCTTTATAATAATTCTAAATTCAATGTTAATTTCAGAAAAATTATATATACTTTTTAAGTTAATGAATTATCAAGTTCACACCATATTAGATTATTATTTTTTATGCATTCATATGTATTTCCCAGTTGGACATGTTTGTATTCATGTTTATTTCTTAAAGATTCTAAAAATTCTTAAAACACTCCAATTACTTTTTAAAAGACAAACTTGCCCTTTGCTGTCAAGATCAAACAATAACTTTTTAATTTGTTAATTTAAAAAAAAAACTGTATTTTAAAACATTTTTTTTATTTTTTACAATTAAAAAATAACTGTTTTTTATAAAAAAAAATGTTAAAAAAAACTGTTATGATAGTTTTAAAAACACTTTTTTATTTAAAAAACCGTTATGATACTTTTATAGAAGTTTTTTTTAAGATAGATTTGAAAACTGTTTTTTAAATTGAAAATTATTTTTATAACCGAATACGACTAAAATAAAAGCAACTCGACACAACACGACACGATTTTTTTTTTTAACCAAACATGAACACGATCCTAATAAAAGTGACACGACACAACATGAAATATTATTTTTTTACAAAACACGAACACGACCCAAGTAAAAGTGTCATGCCACAATATATGTTTGTTTAAAACTGTTTTTTTTACATTTTATTTAAAATATTTTATAATACCGCCTATACATACCGCTGCCGTGGACCATTTTTTAAATAGTAAAAATATTATTTTTGAAATAATAAATAATGGTCCTCACCACCGGTATAAAAAAAATATGACTCCATGTCACGTCGTATTTTCTTTGGGTCGTGATCGTTTTACTTAAAAAATATAAAAAAACGTTTTCAATATAAAAAACAACTTTCAATATAAAGAACAGTTTTTTTATTTGTTAATTTTTTTCCCAATTTTATGTAAAAAAATATTTTTTTTGACAAAAAAATGTTTTTAAATCTATCTTAAAAAAAAATTAACTATCATAACTTCCTTTTAAATAATTTTTTTTTAAACTATCATAACAATTTTGATAAAAAAAACAGTTATTTTTTAATTTTAAAAAATAAAAAAATATTTTAAAAAACAGTTTAAAATACTATTCTTTATTGAAAAAAAAATTAACAAATAAAAAACTATTTGTTTGATCTTTAGAGCAAAGGGAATGTTTGTCTTTTAAAAAGTATTTTGAGTGTTTTAAGATTTTTTGGAGCGTAGTTAGCTATACCCGTTAACACCACATTGAAAATATTTCTTATAATTTATATTCGAAATGGTCATATATTTTCTTTGAAACTTTTTAGGATATTGTCAATATTTGTGGTCAAAGCTTGAATTGTCCATCTAATAGTGAAGGAATCTCACTTTGATTTACGTGATAATTGCAATTGATTAATGTATTATTGTTATTTTACTTATCATTTAGAAACTCATCTATATAAGATTCTCTTATGTTAACAAAAATGAAAAAGTATGGTGCGTCATAACCGTGATGATAATCATTCATACGTTTGTCTAACAATTTTCTAATCTCAAAAACCTTTTTCTAAAATAAATAAATGATTATATATATGGTTAAAGTATATGCTTTGATCCAATTATGTATTATTGTTTTATGAGTGTCGGACAATTAAATTTTGTTAGCACGAATGAAATCCATTACATATCATGTGTTTGATAATATTCATCTATGTCTTTTTTTTAACATTTCTATCTCCGTTTTCTGTTTTGGGTATCCGATTTGCGAATTATAAAATACAAATGTATACATGCATGGTACCTAATACTGAAACAAATGCAGGTGATATAGTTTTGTAAAAGATGTGTATTTATAAACAACGTGTGTATAACAAATTATAGAGTAGAACCAAGTAGACACCCAAATTTTTATAAAATAATGAATAACATAATTGTTTGGATAAGCAAAATTACGTCATTGCAATATACATGTTAAACTTTCTGATATCATGATAAATGAAACAACCTATGAACCAAAATAATCAAAGACTCTGATGATTCATTATTTAGTGGCTTTTTTGAAGCGATTGGGTACTCAGTGAGTGGAATTTAGGGGACACTAAGTTTAAAATGACATTCACGCACAAGCTTACGTATTGATATATAATTTGTTTTTATATTAGCCAAATATATATTTTTTTAACCTAAATTTTTCAAACTATTTTCATTATGTCATAATTGTTGGATTCATATATATGGGAGACTAGATGGATACGTATATAGAGAGAATGGGGGTGAGTTTGGCATTGGTTTTATAGGGTGCGACCTAAATTATTGAGTATAATGAAGATGGTCGCACATATTGTCCCATTTATTTAGTCCTGAAAATTTAGCACTTGGCAAAATACTATCGTCTTTCGCCTACATCGGAGAGAATATTTTGTTTCCACGTGATTAGTGTAGGGTACATCTGATCGATAAGTTATAAAAATGGTGAATAACATTTTAATTTTTTATCGTAGTAAGAAAAAAAGACAAGTGGTTAGGTACCCAATTAATAAAGTCAATATTGAGAATCCTATTTCTTTGGTACGATAGAAAAGTAGACCAATATCACTATACCAAAATGGGCAAATTGTCACCTTTCAGCCGGCCAGCCTTGTCAAGGTCATTGACCGTGACAAAAAACACGCGTTTTATGTCACGGTCATTTACCTTGACACGATCGTGACAACTAATTGTCACGGTCATTGACCGTGACTAGATCGTGACAAATTTACTTGTCACGGACTTGTCACGGTCAATGACCGTGACACGACCGTGACAATATTTGCAGCTAAAACCCTACCCCCTTCTTTTTTCCCTACCGCCGTTCCCTCCCTCTATCTCTCTCTCGACGCTGCTCTCTCTCTCTCTCTACTTTCAGGTCGATTTTCTCTCTCTCTCTCTCTCTCTCTTCCATTTATATATATATATATATATATATATATATATATATATATATATATATATATATATATATATATATATATATATATATATATATATATATATATATATTTGTGTGTATATTTATGTGTGTATGTGTATATATATATGTGTGTATGTGTGTGCGTGAGTGGGGGGTGGGGCAGGGTGGGGGTAGGGGGTGGGTCGGGGTGTGTGCGTGTGTATATGTATGTGTATGTATGTGTATATGTGTGTGTATGTGTGTGTATATGTGTGTGTGGTGGTGTGTGGTGGGGGAGGGGGTGGGGGTGGTGGAGGGAGGCAGGGGGTGGGGTGGGGTGGGGTGTGTGTGTGTGGTGGTGTGTGGTGGGGGAGGGGGTGGTGGAGGGGGGCAGGGGGTGGGGTGGGGTGGTGTGTGTGTGTGTGTGTGTGCGTAGGTGTGCGTGTGTGTGTGGCGGGGGGAGGGGGGCAGGGGGTGGGGGTGGGGCACCCATTTAATAACTTTTAAAATATTTGGAAAAAACATAATATTACAAAATTGAAACGAAATGGTATTGACGGAACTTACACATACGTTATGTACTGTGCTCTTACGTTGAAAATTATTAGATAGAAAAAGAAAAATATAAATTGAGATAACCTTAGAATCTAATTAGGCTAAAAATATAATGGCATCAACTAACATATATACACAACACTAAAAGTAGATATCAATTTTATAAATAATTAATAATAGTTGGATAATAATTGGATAATAAACATCGGGAGGGGGTGGGGGTGGGTGGGGTTTTGAATATTATTTACATTTATTTTTTTGGATATTATATACATTCAAAATAAATAATTGATTATAGTTGGATAATAATTGGATAATAATTGATATTTTCATTCAAAATAAATATTTCATTCAAAAATATTGGATAATAATTGATATTTTCATTTAAATTGATAATAATTTTATTCATGAAATTAATTCAATTAGGTAAAACCCTAGATAATTTTTTAACAGAATTTGATAATATTATATAAAGTTTAGTAAATTCACAAAACGTTGCCAATTGTATGTTTTTAGGAATATCATTAGTTAGAATCCATATACATGCATGTTGTTAGAAAGTCTTAAATTTAATTCCCCCTTTAATTTGTAGAATCTCTGTACTTGGTTGGATTTATCCCTTTATGATAATGAAATTTATGCTCCAATTATAATTATCTCATGTCATAATTTTATTGATAAACAATATATGTAGTTGTCACGGTCGTGGTGGGGGGAGGGGGCGGGGGTGGGGTGTGTGTGTGTGTGTGTGCGTAGGTGTGTAGGTGTGCGTGTGTGTGGCGGGGGGGGGGGGGGGGGGGCAGGGGGTGGGGGTGAGGGTGGGGCACCCATTTAATAACTTTTAAAATATTTGAAAAAACATAATATTACAAAATTGAAACGAAATGTTATTGACGGAACTTACACATACGTTATAATATAGACGGAACATTTTTTTATCTGTACTATTAATTCAATTAATTCAATTAGGTAAAACGAAATGTGTACTATTAACATTTTTTTTACAGCAAAAATGTCTCCTTCAGATGTTAAGGCGAAGATGATGATGTTGTTTATGATGATGTCGTCTGGGTTCGGTGGAAGCGGAGGCGACGAGGGCTCCTCCGCCCCTAGGCTCCCCAAATATGGAAAATTTGGGATTACCGTCGAGAACAAGTCGGAGCTATTAGCGAGATCCCTCGAGCTGCTAAAGACGGTCATCGGCCCGGGGTTTATGAGTTGGAAGGAGGTGCCATATGAGCTCAAGTTAGCTGTTTGGGCGGCACTACAGGTAATATTTATATGAATATTTCAATTTCAATTTCAATTTCATATTCATATTCATATTCATATTTATATTTATATTTATATTTATATTTATTCGCAACTAACATTGTATTTGTTGGACAGGAAGAATTCAACTTGGATCCAAATCTACGCGATTCCGTCTTGGAGCAGTTGAGGGAGCAACACAAGACGTGAAAGAAAAATATGCGGACACGGTACTTTGGAAAAACACGAGAGTCCATTTTACAATGGCGCGGATCCGTCCCGCCCAAGGAGCCGATCTCATTGTCACAATGGAAAAAGTTCATTGACAATGAGATCGAGGATCGACAATTGGCATCTCGCCAATCGGGGAGGGAAAATCAGGCTAAAAAGACGGACGTGCACTACTCCGGCCGGACCTCTTACGCTGAGGTGGAGCATAGGATGCAGGTAAGATTTAATTTATCAATAACTATAGAAATATATTATTGGATATTATTTTACTTCGCGGGGCCGATACTAATTTTACTTTACTTTATTTTATTTCAGGGGGTAGGGAGTGGGCCAGGGGGTAAGCCACATAGGCTCGATACTTATGTGGCTCTTCGGACGAAGAAGGGGAAGGACAAGGAGGTGTCCCCGAGCGTCGCGGCCACGATTGTAAGTAATCCGACAGTTTAACTATTGTTAATTACGTTATAATTTTTTAGTTTACTTATTTTACTAATCATGTGCTTTTTGTCGTTTCAGGCAAAGCTTAAGGAAGTGCATGAGTCGCAGTCTGATGCCGACAAGGCATCTTTGTCCACAGACGCACTCAGCCAAGTGTTTGGCTCTGATCGCAAGGGGAGGACAAGGGGAGTGAGCTCGCGGGTGGCTAAATCTAGGATCATCGGATTGGAGACGAGCGACACCGGGTTGGCTCGAACGGTGGATTCACACGACGCGAAGCTGTCCCGTTTGGAGGCGACGGTCCAAGATATGTACGCATTCATGAAGCGTACGTTGGGTGGAGACCGTAAAGGGAAAGGGAAAGGGAAGGAGAAGGAGAAAGCGGTGGAGGAGGAGGTGCGGGAGGACGAGGCGCAGGATGACGAGGATGTGGACCTCGCTGCTTCATCACCGACACGTTCGTACTTCGACGATCCACTTCCCTATTTGACGCCCTCCAACAGACCATTGTCGACAATTGGTTGGCCGAGCATGTTCATATTGGACGTATTTGATGGCCAGCGGATAGGGCGGGGGTTGAGGGACCCGAATATCGTCGAGGGTGGAATAGTCCATGGACGTGTGCTTCAAGAGATGGAGTACAGGGTGCTCGTCACGCATGTCATACCCGGGAAGGAGAACTCCCTATTGTGGTTGTGCGAACAATGCGGCACGACGTATATTAGTGGGTGCGTCAATTCGTATGTCGTGTGGCCTACTCACCTCCTCAGTTTTATCCAAGACATGTAGTAACATTATTTTTAAGTTTGTCCATTTTAATTATATTTGGATTATATCGTCATGTATATTATTTTTACTTCGAATATTTGGATTATATCGTCATGAATATATATTTGCATTATCTTTAGTTTGTGTTGGATATATGATGTTTGGAACAGGTACAACGTTGCTATAACAGGTACAAATATATTGCTGGGCAGTGGCAGTGGCCATACTGCCCAGCAGATTTTTTTTTAAATTCTTCCCAGAATTGTCACGGTCAATGACCGTGACAATTCTGGGCCAGAAGGGTCACGGCTTTGTCACGGTTTATAACCGTGACACAAAATGCGAATTTTGTGTCAAGGTCAATGACCGTGACACGGCCGTGACAAAAAAAGTTATCTCGCCTCGAAATGTCACGGTCATTGACCTTGACAAGTTGGATTTGTCAAGGTCAATGACCTTGACAAATGGGCAGATTTGGTGTAGTGTATCAAGTCGAAAGTATTAGAAAATAATCCACCAACTTAACGAAAAATAATGCGACCGGTGATTTCGACTGTAACATTTGCCTAGACATGGTTCAAGACCCTATAACCACCTCTATTGCTTCTCTTGTATTTACAAATGGATTCATTACCTAAGTGTATCTGCTGAAATTCAAGATCACCAACAACCTCAATGCCCTGTGTGCAAGGCTGAAATTACAGAATAAACCTTAGTACCACTCTACGGCCACGGTCAAACAGAAAAACCATCCAAAGACAAAGATCCACATGTGGATTTAGTCATACCTCGAAGGCCTTTGAGTCCTAAATAGGATTTAGTCATCAGTTGATATCGCCCACATGCATGACAGGATGGCAACAACAGCAGCTGCTGCTGTTGCTTATAGATACATGTTAGTTGGCTGGCATAGATGAGTAAGCACGGATGAATGACTAAACAAGAACAGTATCTGCTGCTCTAACTAGAATTTTAGTGAGAAAAGATAGGATTATTTCAGTGAAATCAAGCTTAGTGGATGCATAATATAATAATGTGATGTCTTCTAAGTTGGTTTACAATTGAGCTTAGCATCTTTCACTTAATATAATTCATGGTAGAATTCAGTAATTTTCCTAGAATTTGTGACAACTTGGTTGTTGTGAATATTTGGAGTAATAATTTAACTGGTGAGATAGGAAATTCCCTTGATGTAGGCTCTAATATTCCGTATGTTTATCTGAGCGCTAACAAATTGAGTGTAGATTTAGGATTTGAATTTGAGAAGCTGAAAGAGTTTTGGGAATCGGAGAACTGATTAGGTAGCATAGTATCACTCACAGAAAATTGCACTTTACAAACTCTGGACCCGTCGGAAAATGATTTCAGAGGATAATAACCTAGGGGAATTTTAAACTGCCAAAATTTACCTGTATTGACTTTGTGGGGTTACAGAGCCAATTCAACAAAATATTGGTTTATTTTCAAATCTCCTGGGGCTTTTGTTGGGTAGCTATACATTCCATCAAATGAACTAAACCCATCCACACACACACACACACACACACATATATATATATATATATACACCATTGATCTAAAATAGCTTTGACTTAGCAATTTACATAAAGAGAGTATGAACATCTCACCAGATGCTGCATCCACAAATTGTCCATTGATAAGAAGCGGGGTATGAACCACATCGATAGGTGGCCTGATTGGCTCCTCAATTGCAGCAGCGGTGCTGTATTTGCAAATTCCTCCACCCAGTGAAGGATTCTTACCTAAACAACGCATTTTTTTATCTTAGTAAATTCTAGATATAACAAAACAAAAAGTTGGCTTGTGAAATCTTAAGACTACCACGATTGTAGAATACAGAGCAGTGTATAAGTAGTATAATGATAAGGAAGAAAGCACATAGCCATATCATTTTTTAGTGAGTAAGATACCCATCAGAAACGCCAAGAAGAGACATGTCATTTAATCAATCACAAATCATAAAATTTTATCATATTTAATTCATTAGAATCAATAAGAGCGTGGCAAGTGAAATTTTGCAACCTTGGCCACATAGCACCCTATGATTCATAACATTTCACGAGAATTCAGAAATATTTCTTGTATGAGAACAATTATTTGATCGCATGACATGAAATCTAACATCAAAATGAGAAACATCGTTCGAAATTATATTTTAGCATATGGACATTCAATTTTGAAGGAAACATGTATGCAAAGAAAGACTTTATCCAGGGAAGAAACTGAATGATCTAGGAGCTACATTTCTACAAAAATGCATATTTAAGTTCTGACATTAGAGAGGATGAAGAGATTATTCAAAGATGAAATTATTCCAGGAAATATAATTTGTACTAGTGAAACAAACAAGGTTTGAATAGCTTATGATTTAAGTATATCAAAGCACTAAACTGCATTGTATAAATAAGAGGTCATATCGTTGGTTCTTACTGTTTTATAGCCCAAAATTCTCCTAGAAGTGGGATCGTCCCATACGAGAAGCAACACTCTCACACCTTCCTACGATTTGGCTTTGAGAAGTTCCCCCAAAATTCTACTCTCTACATTATCATTAACGCGAACAAGTCTAACCAAGTGGTACACCGACCACCCTGTAATGTAAATCAAACGACGAGCCTGCCTTATAGCTTTGAAATTATCCTGCCAGCAATTCCCATGAACATACTGCATACCATCATCAAGCCTCAAATTCGGAAGGCACCCACCATCGGCATGAGCATCCTGATAAAGGGTAACTTTCCCACCTCTCTTAAGAGGAAAATAGGTACCAGGTACCCCATAATATTCAGGTCTGGATCCCACCCCACCATAATAAAGAGGTACCCTTTCCATTGGTGTGTACTGAATTAAAATTGTCAACACAGCTCTAGCCTTACATGGTTCCCACTGGAATTAAGAATTGGGAAGGTACCCTCACTTTTTGTGCCAGAACATATTTGCTCCACCAGAATCCCAACAACCCCTATAATTTGTGATCCCACAATATCACTATCCTTAACTATAAACTGCACTTCTAGAGCATAATGTGCAACGGGGACATAAAAATGCTGCATCTAAACTGGGTTCTCACTGTTACTAATCACAAAAGTTCTACCAATTACAGCATTTGATACTGCAATTGTGACATAGGGGTCACTGGTAATCTTATTGGACACATTCCCGTCAGCTTTGCCACGGGCAACATTCCAAACATGTCACCTAATTTCTTGTGAAACAAATCCATGTAGGGAAGGTTTTTGGCCTCTTTAACCCAAATATCTAGATTCCCATGCAACAAAAAAACCTTCAAAAACAACTCAGAGGTCTTAAATGGAAATATTTGTACACCTTGACCATGTAGTGAGCCTGGCTCAGACATGGATTTAGAATAGACGAATTGAGCCATGTAATAAAATTATATCAGAATAGTTAACAAATCTTTTGACAGAAAAAAAATGCAAGTTCATGTAATAATTATAAGTTGTACAACTTTTTTGTGCGTGTTTTTGTGGAACCACGGAATATTATAGATTTGAGGAAAAGTAACCAAAGAATATCATAGATAGGAAGGATGAGATAATTTTTCTGAGGAGAAAACAAAGACACACCAATCAGTTGCGAAACAAAGATGATAAACACCGCACTAGCCTAGAATTGCTCCACTAGCCTAGAATTAATCATTAGTAAATAAGGACAACTAGCCCCTCCACTAACCCTCATACCTCCCACAATCTAAATAATCAAATTCACCAAATGCTTTAATAGGCCATACTCAAGTCCCTGCATAAAGAAACCAAATCAATGACATTTGTGATAGAAAGAAAAGCAAAATGAAGAATGAGAACTCAAAATTAAACATATGCTTACCTTTCCCTCCTCCTTTATCTGGGCTTGGGACCGGCAATTCTCAAATAAATATTAGCATTGGCGGAGTTAAAATGGGTTTTACAATAAAAAAGATAGTGCAAATTAATTCCAAATAAAATATAGATAGATCCAAACAAAGTTCACAACAAATGCATAATGCAAACTAAATCCACATATAGATAGCTCAAACAAAATTCATAACATAAACTAAACATATTTAAGCCAACAATCCAGCCAAATCAAATATCCCCCCACGACTAGGTCAGCAAGAGTGAATTGGCCACCTTGAGGAGCATCAAACAACCTAGAATCCGGCTTCATCACTTCCTCCACATATACTTTCCTCTTCCCTACTCTAAATTTCTTACCATGACATATATCCTTTGTTTCATCTGTCCCAACATACTCCTTTGCCAGTTATTCATTATACCTATCAAGCAAGATGACTTTGGGATTGTTGGTAAGAGAAGGTGTGGTCACGCAAACAGGATGAGAAGCGGATGCAAAAACATTATCCAAAATTTGACAGAGATTCCTATGTTGTAGACTTGTATTGGATGTATGATTACTTATCGGTGTGATAGGTGAACCCTTTTCATTTTGAGCATTGAAGGCATCAACCAAACGTTTTATAGCATCCTATGAAAAAATGGATCAAACAATAGTAAGTTAATATCTATTATATCTAAATAAGACTTTTTAATAAATGAAATCATATAAAATACATATATACCATAATTTGTGTGTTATTTTTCTCAAATCTTCTATTGACGGAAGAGATGATATCTTCCTTCAATGCATCCACATCATCATCTGCCTTCTTTCTTTGTTTAAGTTTGGACTTTGCCACCCCTAAATGCATCAACTGCTTCTTCGAAATTAGGGGATAAACTGCATGAACTCCTCCCTTTTTCTCCTTCCCAAAATTCTCTATCAACTCATCATTCTCTATGCATTAGCTCTTGCTACTACCATCTCCACTCTCACTCTTTCTTTTCTCCACATCAGCCTTTACTTTATCCTATCAAATGATAGTTATAAATTAGAATGAGAAAAGTTCATTAATAAACGCAATAAATAATACTAAAAATACTGTTATTTTTTATGTAAATACGCACATAGTAAGACTTAGCACTATTGAAGACATTCCCCATTTTCTCCCCGTGTCCCGCAAGCCATGTATCTACTCGCGTTAATTCTTGTTCTGGGTTCAATCGAACCTACAATTTAAATATCACATGTTATACACAAGAGTAGTGCTGATAATTGAAAAACATTATGATACATACCATTTCATATTGCAAAGCAGCATAGGTTCAACGCCCAAATGTGTGGGAATATTCTAAATTGGTTTGATTCTTCGCATTTTGAATGTTTTGTGACTTATTTTTTGCTTTCCTTTCATTCTCACAAAATAATCTCCATATGTTGGGATCAACACCTTTCGGTAGGACTCCAGGATTGTCTTCGGTAGGCAAAAAAACATCTCATATTACTTTTGTGTGTCCTAAACTTTTGTGCAAACCTTTTCTCCATCAGCGGGCGGGCCACCTCCGGTTCAACATCTAACTCAAATCCTACCATTAAAGCGTTCCAAACATCAACTTTGTAATGGTTGGGCACAACTCTCCAATCTTCTGTCACATCCCGCAAAATTCGATAGACGGGGTGTCCAGCCACCGCTGCCGAACTATGCCAGGCATGAACTAAATAAATACCATTCTTAGCATGAGGCAGATATAAGACATAAATAAATCAGTCCATAAGATAAATAATTGAATCAATCTCAAATTATCATAAACAACTAAGCGATAAAAGATCCATCACATGCTAACTCCCAATAAATCTAATTTCCAATAATGATTAAATAAAATCTGAATAATCCAACAGAAATACCTAAACAACTTTGGAACCGAATGGCCCAATAAAACTCAAATGAAGTCTCATAATTAAATAAGACTGAAAAGGGAAAGTCTAACTAAATTATGCCATAAAATGAATAACTCCAGCTGCACCTCCAAATGATAACTTCGATAATTCAATGCAGCTTCTCCAAATCTTATCCTGAAATGCTAGTCAACGCACGAGGTCAGAGCCCCCAGCATGAATACACACTACTCCCCGCAAATAGGATCCTTGATAATCGGACAGTAGGATTATACGCAATAAATATCACAATAGAATATTTTAAATTAAACGCTATAATTAAACGTGATAAATATAAATCACTAACTACCCGTAGAGATCCCCATTTATAAAGGCACACCAATATGATTTTAAATTCCCAAGTCCAACGAAGTTAATCTCTTATTAACTTAACTCAATTTTTATTTTTTTCTCACTTTTTATTATGACGGTCCTCCCGTCCCGGGTGATAATCCACCAAAGTGTCACACTTCCCCTTGTCAATCGCCCTCTGACCCATTGAAACTGTCGGCCCCGACACATGACAAGGTTCCACACACGACACGACATACATCGCCCTCTGACCCGTTTAAACTGTCGGCCCTGACACATTATGTCGCCATAAATTTTAATACCCGATTTTATCTTTAGGCATTAATTCTCAATTTCTCAATTTGTAAATTACCCCACCCTTTTAATCGATGTGAGATCCTCAAAATACCCATTAGTCCCATATCTAAGGGTCCCTAAGTTATCAATATGTCCTACCCTATGTATAGGTTGAATTTCTAACATAAACTTCAACCTAGTTTCATGCCTAGGCAAGCGTAACGACAATAAAGTAACAAAAATCATCCCGCCCTGACATAATAAAGTCGTAATAATCTACCCTCACTAGTCCCACATCTAGAAGGTGTAAATCATCAAAAGCCCTACCCACTAGTCCCATACCTAGAAGGTATCCTAAAATATAGGGAGAGCAAAAATACTCAACAACCCGTCGTCACAAAAGGCAATTAAATAATACCAACAAGTCACACAAACAAGCATAATTAATCAACGTGTAAAACTACACATGATAGTCCAATTCAGTAAAATCTTAATTTAATTATCACCTCATCATAAACATCCAATTAATCTCATTTAATTATTTTATATTAAATATACTTCTATTTCATCATTTAAAACATCGTAATTCCAATTTCATTATCTCAACACAAATTACATGAGTTATACGCCCCCAAATTAATTTATTACAAAACTAGGGTTTTTCAACATGCAACCTACACCAACAAAACCCAAAATCATTCATGAATCCTACGTACCCACGGGTTATGAATATTATTCATATTAAAAGATTTTATAAAAACAGCCCCATAGTTAGTGTCCGCTTCCTCTAATTAAGTTACTAATTATTTTTTAAGAAAACATGTACTTAAGTGTTTAGGCGACACTTAAAACACATAATTCTAAAGGAAAGGAATAGAGTATTCATGCATGAGATTAAGTTGAAGAAAAACTGGTAGCACGGTCGGATTCCTATCGAAAAATTAACAAAGAAGTGTTCTTGAAGAAACTTGATTAAACCTCAATTTAGCCTTCCAAAACTTGATTATGTTGGAGGTTGATGATTATGGTGGAGAGGAAAAACTTTTGGAAGAGTTCTCTGGTGAAAAACTTGAGAAAAAGTGATTATGAGAAGTTCCCCCATGATTAATGAAGGTTATATACTAATTAAGAGTCCACATTCCACTCAAACTCTAAAAATCTGACAGAATCGTGCAAAAACTGGGTATGGTTGATCGATCGACTAAATTGGTCGATCTATCGACCCTACAAAAAATCTAACAGCTCCCCCAAAAAATGCCTATAAGGCAAAATATTAAAAATTCCACTAAAATCCATTTTAAATTCGATTTCAATTCCGTTTGAAGTTTTATTCTTCTAAAATCATAACCAACATATTTATTTAATAAAAATCATTAAATACAAAAATTTAATTTTCTCGAATATTCCAATTAATTAATTAAAATAATTAATAAAAATACGGGGTGTTACATACTTCCCCATTAGCAAAGAATTTCGTCCTCGAAATTAAACGAAGCATACACATTAGCGTGTAAATCTCGCAAAAGAAAATAAGGCTCACATATGCCTATCCCGTAGAATGCCATAATTGGGTGCCCATACACCCCATCCTATGCGCACCTACCCCACGAATAACAAAATAATATATATCGCTTTATATATATACATAACTATGAAAGTAACGGCGTCCCACGCGCTCTCGCAAATCACTATTCGATTCTATCTCCGATAATCCTCGCAATACCTAAATCCTCAAATTAAATTACATCGTTGCATCGATATAAGACATACCCAAAATTTATACTAATGATCTTCCCAATAAATATCATCTCCAAAATCAAATCTAAGGATCCTCACATCAAGCTTACAAATTCTAAACTCAATGCCTACAACGTCCTTAACACAAAATTATATACCTCCAAGAAATACATCAATCATGTGTGCTAGACCCTCTACCTTAAGGAGTATGAGTCAATAAAGGGAATCAAAGATCGGTAATGCAGAATCTAAACGGACTCACAACCTACAAGGCCTAAGACCATGCTCTGATACCATCTGTCACACCCCAAAAAATTCGACAGACGGGGTGGCCAGCCACCGCCACCGAACTATGTCGGGCGTGAACTAAATAAATACCATTCTTAGCATGAGACAGATACGAGACATAAATAAATCAGTCCGTAAGATAAATAATTGAATCAATCTCAAATTATCATAAACAACTAAGCGATAAAAGATCCATCACATGCTAACTCCCAATAAATCCAATCTCCAATAATGATTAAATAAAATCTGAATAATAAATATCTGAATAATCCAACAGAAATCCTCTAAACAACTTTGGAACCGAATGGCCCAATAAAACTCAAATGAAGTCTCATAATTAAATACGACTGAAAAGGGAAAGTCTAACTAAACGATGCCATAAAATGAATAACTTCAGTTGTACGTCCAAATGATAACTTCGATAATCTTATGCAACTTCTCCAAATCTTATCCTGAAAAGTTAGTCAACGCACGAGGTCAGAGACCCGAGCATGAATACACACTACTTACCTCAAATAGGATCCTTGAATCCAGACAGTAGCATTATACGCAACAAATATCACAATAGAATATTTTAAATTAAACGGGATAATTAAACGTGATAAATATAAATCACTAACTACCCGCAAAGATCCCCATTTATAAAGGCACACCAATATGATTTTAAATTCCCAAGTCCAACGAAGTTAATCTCTTATTAACTTAAATCAATTTTTACTTTTTGTTCTCACTTTTTATTATACAGTCCTCTCGTCCCGGGTGGTAATGCACCAAAGTGTCACACTTCCCTTTGTCAATCTCCCTCTGACCCGTTTAAACTGTCGGTCCCGACACATGACAAGGTTCTACACACGACACCACATAAATCGCCCTCTGACCGATTTAAACTATCGGTCCCGACACATTATGTAGCCATAAATTTTAATGCCCGATTTTATCTTTAGGAATTAATTCTCAATTTCTCAATTTATAAATTACCCCACCCTTTTAATCGATGTGAGATCCTCAAAATCCCCTTAGTCCCATACCTCCTACCCTATGTATAGGATGGATTTCTATAATAAACCTCAACCTAGTTTCATGCTAGGCAAGCGTAATGACGATAAAGTGACAAAAATCATCCCACCCCCGACATAATAAAGTCGTAATAATCTACCCTCACTAGTCCCATACCTAGAAGGCGTAAATCATCAAAAGTCCTACCCACTAGTCCCATACATAGAAGGTATCCTAAAATATAGGGAGAGCAAAAATACCCAACAACCCATCATCACAAAAGGCAATTAAATAATACCAACAAGTCACACAAACAAGCATAATTAATCAACGTGTAAAACTACACATGATAGTAAAATTCAATAAAATCTTAATTTAATTATCACCTCGTCATAAACATCCAATTAATCTCATTTAATTATTTTAAATTAAATATACCTCTATTTCATAATTTAAAACATCGTAATTACAATTTCATTATCTCAACACAAATTACATGAGTTATACGCCCCCAAATTCATTTATTACAAAACTAGGGTTCTTCTACATGCAACCTACACCAATAAAACCGAAAATCACTCATGAATCCTACGTACCCACGGGTTATGAATATTATTCATATTAAAAGATTTTATAGAAACAACCCCATAGTTAGTGTCCACTTCCTCTAATTAAGTTACTAATTATTTTTATGAAAACATGTACTTAAGTATTTAGGCGACACTTAAAACGCATAATACTAAAGGAAAGGAATAGAGTATTCATGCCTGAGATTAAGTTGAAGAAAAACTGGTAGCACGGTCGGATTCCTCTAAAAAAATTAACAAAGAAGTGTTCTTGAATAAACTTGATTAAACTTTAATTTAGACTTCCAAAACTTGTGACAGAAACTTGGTAATGTTGGAGGTTGATGATTATGGTGGAGATGAAAAACTTTTGGAAGAGTTATCCGATGAAAAACTTGAGAAAAAGTTATTATGAGAAGTTCCCCCACGATTAATGAAGGTTATATACTAATTAATAGTCCTAATCCCACTCAAACTCTAAAAATCTGACTGCATCGTGCAAAAATTGGGCATGGTCGACCGATCGACTAAATTGGTCGATCTATCGACCCTACAGAAAATCTGACAGTTCTCCCAAAAAATGCCTATAAGGCAAATTATTAAAAATTCCACTAAAATCCATTTTAAATCCAATTTCAATTCCGCTTGAAGTTTTATTCTTATAAAATCATAACCAACATATTTATTTATTAAAAATCACTAAACACAAAAATTTAATTTTCTCGAATATTCCAATTAATTAATTAAAATAATTAATTAAAACACGGGGTGTTACATACTTTCCCACTAGCAAAGAATTTTTCCTCGAAATTACACATTAGCGTGTAAATCTCGCAAAAGAAAATAAGGCTCACATATGCCTACCCCGTAGAATGTCGTAATTGGGTTCCCATACACCCAATCCTACGCCAACCTACCCCACGAACAACAAAATAATATATATATATATATAGACACACACACACACACATAACTATGAAAGTAACGGCGTCCCACATGCTATTGCAAATCACTATTCGATTCTATCTCCGATAATCTTCGCAATACCTAAATCCTCAAATTAAATCACATCGTTGCATCGATATAAGACATACCCAAAATTTATACTAATGATCTTCCAAATAAATATCATCACCAAAATCAACTCTAAGGATCCTCACATCAAGCTTACTAATTCTAAACTCAATGCCTACAACGTCTTTAACACAAAATTATATATCTCCAAGAAATAAATCAATCACGTATGCTAGACCCTCTACCTTAAGGAGTACGAGTCAATAAAGGGAATCAAAGATCGGTAACGCGGAAGCTAAACGGACTCCCAACCTCCAAGGTCTAAGATCATGCTTTGATACCATCTGTCACACCCCCAAAAAATTTGACAGACGGGGTGGCCAAACACCGTCAGCAAACTATGCCGGGCATGAACTAAATAAATACCATTCTTAGCATGAAACAGATATGAGACATAAATAAATCAGTCCATAAGATAAATAATTGAATCAATCTCAAATTATCATAAACAACTAAGCAATAAAAGATCCATCACATGCTAACTCCCAATAAATCCAATCTCCAATAATGATTAAATAAAATCTGAATAATAAAGATCTGAATAATCCAACAGAAATCCTCTAAACAACTTTGGAACCGAATGGCCCAATAAAACTCAAATGAAGTCTCATAACTAAATACGACTGAAAAGGAAAAGTCTAACTAAACGATGCCATAAAATGAATAACTTCAGGTGCACCTCCAAATGATAACTTCGATAATCCTATGCATCTTCTCCAAATCTTATCCTGAAAAGTTAGTCAACGCCCCAGGTCAGAGCCATGAGAATGAATACACACTACTCCCCTCAAATAGGATTCTTGAATCCAGACAGTAGCATTATACGCAATAAATATAACAATAGAATATTTTAAATTAAACGGGAAAATTAAACGCGATAAATATAAATCACTAACTACCCACAGAGATCCCCAGTTATAAAGGCACACCAATATGATTTTAAATTCCCAAGTCCAACAAAGTTAATCTCTTATTAACTTAACTCAATTTTTATTTTTGTTCTCACTTTTTATTATGACAGTCCTCCCATCCCGGATGGTAATACACCAAAGTGTCACACTTCCCCTTGTCAATTACCCTCTAACCCGTTTAAACTGTCGGCCCCGACACATGACAAGGTCCCACACACCACACGACATACATCGCCCCCTAACCCATTTAAACTGTCGGCCCTAACACATTATGTCGCCATAAATTTTAATACCCGATTTTATCCTTAGGCATTAATTCTTAATTTCTCAATTTATAAATTACCCCACCCTTTTAATCGATGCGAGATCCTCAAAATACCCCTTAGTCCCATACCTAAGGGTCCCCATGTTATCAATATGTCCTACCATATGTATAGGATGAATTTCTAACATTAACCTTATTGGAGGGTAGTTTAGATTAGATGGAGGCGTAACCCCTTTTGAGTACAGTTATGATAAGTTAAACAGCAACACTATTGATTAACTTCAGGACACGCAAGCACAATTTAGTGAAGATAAACTCAGTTAAAACTTATAAATCTCTCATGTATTGTGGCCATCCCCTTTCTGATCCTCGTGACGGGTGAGAGGGAGGATCCTAGGTCCCGCACGTCGTTGATGAGGTGAAGATTGTAGGGAGATAGAGTCGCCAGTCTATTTTACTCAAAACAGACAAAAGAAAAGGGATCCGTCCCAAATGACATCATCCAAAGACATAATGATACATGCGAAACCAAAATGATTCAAAAAGGGCCTGGAGGCTAAGTTACGAAATGGGAAGGTGTTAGGCACCCATTTCGCCCTTACGGTCTCTCATGGGTTGTTGTTATTTTCCTTTATTTTCACTTGATATGTATGCATGTGTATACATAGTGGAGATAGGAATCATCGACTTGTATCATGGAAGAGATAAAGCGATTCATCCATATGAATGTTCCTAAAAATAATATTAGAAAATAGGATTTATGCGCATATCCTGGCGTTGATCATTATAAGGGAATGGTAACGCATGTGGAATAATACGCCACTAAGAACAAATACATATATATGTAAATACATAGATTTTTAAAGGAGTTAAGTTTAAAGAATATAAAAAAAGAAAAAAAAAAGTAGGAAAAGGACTCGAGTCTCAAGTTTTACCCCGAGACGCCTACGTAGCCTATAGAGGGATCAAAGTCCATGTAGTTTATATGCAAAACGAGGGATGGGATTTATCCCATAAATCCAATCTGGACTTACCTTATTTGTGTGTGTGTAAAAAGTGTTTTAGTTGTGAGAAAAGTGTGGGAATTCCCGCTTGGAATTTACGAGCAAATCCTCTTTTTCTTATTTTTTGGGTTTTATTTATATGAAAATAAGAGATGTGCAATAATACTAGATAAAAAGTATATTAAGATATGTGACATGAGAGAATAAAAGTATTATGTAACAAAACAAGTTAATGAAAATTTAGGGGAATTTAAAGAGAGAGTTGAGAATGTTGGACCTTCTTGAAGATCTTGAGCTTGATCTTGGGTGTTGGAAAGAAGCCCCTGCACTTGGGTGATGATGGAGGATAATTAATTCACCAAGTTTGATGAAGAAGGTGGTAAACGGTGAAGGTTGGAAAGGGATTTGGATGTGGACATCACGTTGACGAGCTTGCTGGGAGTGATGGATCTCTGATTTTTTTCTCCTCTTCTGAATGAGGTTAGGCCCTCCTTTTTATAGGCCCAGGGCATTGCCGATTGGCATATCCCTGGTCCTACAAATCGGCAGGTGTGTTTAGGCACACTATCGATAGGCACTGCCTGGAACCTGTCGTTTGGTAGTGTCTTTCAGGTTCCTTCAGAAAATTAGTCATAGAGCACAAATCGTTGATCCGAATCACGCACGGAGTGAACTGTTGGAAAGGTATTTCAGAGACCTTAGAAATTCCTTTGGACTGCTCCCGGGTCCGGGAGTTGACTTTGGGTCAAATGTGGCTCGAAAGCGTTCATCAATCCTTTAAACAGGTTCTAAAGAGCTTGACTCGATTTGGGGAGTTAACTTTGGTCAACCGGGGCCTGGAAGCACTCGGTGACCTTTCAGAGTAAAATGCATCGTTCGTCCGTACTATAATTTGAATCGCGCATGGGGTGGACTGTTGGAAAGGGGTTTCAATCAGTCTCGATTGAGATGAAGAGTTGACTTTGGTCAAATGGAGCCTAGGAGCATCTAGTGACCTCCTAATCGAGTTTCGGTGGAAAATGGGTCATTCATCCCCATGGTAAGTCAGAATTGCGCATGGGACGGACAGTTGGAAAGGGGATTCAGTGCCGTTAGAAGATTCATTTAGTCTTGGTTGAGCTGAATTGTTTGAATTTTGGTAAAACAGATCTTGGGAGTGCCTGATGGCCTTTAGGTCATATCCGGGGTATTACTTGGGTCTACAATAATAAAGGGAGGTTCTAGGGACCTAAAGAGAGGTTAGGGGGTTATTAGAATGGGGTGTCTACAGATCCCCTCGATGGGTGAGTTTGGAATAAACGATGGCCATCGAATAGACACCACATGATGCCTTTGAAAGAGGATGACCAGAGGGTCGAGGTCGATTCTGAGGACCTAAGGATGAGGATGATCGGTTCTGCATGTCAAAACTAATTCTGAGGACTTGAATATGAGGGTGACCGATTCTGTTGGTCGAAGTTAATTCTAAGGGCTTAAGGATTTAGGTGAACGATTCTGTGGGTCGAAGACGATTTTGTGGGCTTAAAGGGGCATGTTGGGGATGGTCTTAAAAGAAGTGATAACCAAAGATTTAGGTCAATTTCGAGGACCTACAACAATGAGGTGGGTGACCAATTCTATGGGTTGAAGCCAATTCTGAGGGCTTAGGTTGTGATGACCGATTCTGCGGGTCGAAGCCAATTCTACGGGCTTAAGTTGGGGATGACCAATTTTATGGGTCGAAGCCAATTCTACGGGCTTAAGTTAGGGATGACCAATTCTGCGGGTCGAAGCCAATTTTGCGAGCTTAAGTTGAAATGACCAATTCTGCGGGTCAAAGCCAATTCTGCGGGTTTAAGAATGAGATGACCAATTCTACGGCTCAAAGCCAATTCTGCGGGCTTAAGGTGAGATGATCAATTCTGCAGGCTTAAGGTGAGATGACCAATTCTGCGGCCTTAAGGTGAGATGACTAATTCTGCGGGTAAAAGCCAATTATGCGGGCTTAAGTTGGGGATGACTAATTCTGTGGGTCAAAGTCAATTCTGCGGCTTAAGTTGGGATGACCAATTCTGTGGGTCGAAGCCAATTCTGCGGGCTTAAGTTTGAGATAACCAATTCTGCAGTATTTAGGTGAGATGACCAATTCTACGAGTCGAAGCCAATTCTGCGGGCTTATGTTTGAGATGACCAATTCTGCAGACTTTAGGTGAGATGACCAATTCTGCGGGCTTAAGGATGAGATGACCAATTTTGCGGGTCGAAGCCAATTCTATGAGCTTAAGTGAGATGTTCTTGGGGAACTCTGTCGGGAAAATTACCTCATGATTTTGATTTGAGCTGGGAAGCTGATTGCTGGGGAAATCCTTATGTCCTTTGGAGACTTTACTAGGGGAACAACCAATCTGCTGCTGGAGAAGTGATTAGGTGGTCCAGGGTTTGGACGTATTTCTCGGGGAAAATTGAGACCTTTGGGGAATAGGGGATGATTATAAAGTTTTGGTTATTTTGGAGGTCCTCCAGGGACGTTGCCTAGGAGAGGTTCGCTTGGATTTTGAGAGTTTCGCTGGGGAAATAGGGATTCTACTTGAGGAAGGTCGAAATTTTCTTGGTGAAAATGTTCTAAATCCTTTCTGGGATTTTTAGGAATTTTTTAAGGATTTTTTTGGGTTTTCTGGTATTTTTTAGGAGTTTCTGTACGAAAATTTAAGGGAGGTGCCGGTCGGCATGGTATGGAGGGTGCCATTTGGCAGTGGCATGGACTTTTGGACTGCCTTGAGAAGGTAAAGGGTCAGTGCCAATCAGTAGGTGTGGGGTCAATGACGATCGGCATGACCCTTGGCATCCTATATAAAGGGGGAAAATTCTCCTCATTTTTCACAACTTCTTGCCTTCTCTCTTCCTGCGATTTTCTTCTGCGAATCGTTCTAGCATTCCGATCTCTAAAAAATGGCCGCTTTTGTGAGCACTGCAATACACTGAGAATGGTTGGCTGTTGATGACTAGGCAAATGTGGAATGGAGGGCCAGGGCGCCTCTTACTTTGGGGAGCGAGAATTCTTTCGATGCATTCGAGCCGGTTGCGGATGAGCGGACCTTGCTGCGAGAGCCGTATCATCATCGATCTTCGAGGGTGGCGAACCATGGCGGTTATGTAAGTAAAATGACTTTTGGCATTCCTTTTTTGGTGATTTTCCTTTTTTCTTGAATTCTAGCAAGGATTTTCTCTTTTGGCAGTCTGATGTCTTTTTGTCAAATATGCGTGTTCGTGGGATGACGGGGCTTAAAGATGTCTGCGAGCATCTTCCACCTATGGTGAGTTGGGTGGTATTCTTAACAGGCTTTGGGAGGTTGGCGTCTGTGCTGGATGAGACGCCTCATTCGACGGTAGTCTTATGTGCCCTGGGGAAGAGGTGGTGGGACACTACCCACACCTTCCATTTTGGCTTCGGGGAGATGACCGTGACTCCCATAGATATACAAGAGCTGCTGGGGCTAAATTGCGATGGGGAGCAGATAGAGGTGGGTCTCTCTCTGAGGGTGAGATCGGAGGTGGTGCGCACGGCGCTTGGTATGTGGGGAGGATAGTGTCTGGGGACTCCATCCGTCTGTCGCTGCTGAAGGACGTTCTATTGGGTGGGTGATCGATGTGGAGGACGGGCTGCAGGTGAGGCAGATGGACCAGTTGTTCATTTTATTGGTGCTGGGAGTTTTGGAGGCGTCGAGCGGCGACGTCGTCCATTTGTAGTTCTTACCGTACTTGAGGGTGTTTTCGAACATCCTTTTCTACGATTGGGGGAGCCTGACTTGGACGACCCTCTCTTTTTCTCTGGATGTATTCATCCGGTGCTGCCGGCAGTCTTTCACTGGAGCCATGTATCTTCTTGATGAATTCTTTAATTTTGTAGATTTTTCTTTCATGCATTCGCGTTTTCCTTATGCATGTCTTTTGATTGCGAATTTCTTGTCTTTGACAAACATAGTTCTATGAGGTGATCAGGTGTAATACCCAGCTAATCTCTTTGAAGGACGAGACTCTTGGGAATTTTTTTTAGTTGCATCAATGGCGCAAGGCCAATCGATAGTCGAGGAGGTCTTTCTCTCTAAAGGCGGTGCATCAGGTCTTTAATGGTCTGACCAGTGACAGGGTAAGGCTTTTTCTTCTTTAGTTTTAAACCTTTATGTGCTCTGATTTTATGCTTCCTTATATTTTGCTGGGGATTTTCCAGGTGATCTTTTACCCTTGGGGGACAACTGTTCAGGATACGGGGTTGACCGCAGTAAATGCGCGGATGAGGAGTTTGGTGGCGCATGAGTTTGGCCACTCTTGGTATCTTGGGGAGAGGATGGTTCGTCAGATTGCTGAGGGGGAGGTGGTGGTGCCACCTGTGAGGCCCCCTATGTCTATAAGGTGGGAGCGGATGCTGCCGAAGGATGCGAGGATCGCGGCGATGATTGGCGAGTCCTACCTGATGTACACGGATACGGTTGTGCCATATGATTATATGGACTTTGTGATGAGCTGGCTGATGGAACCCAACATATATAATGCACTTCCCTTCCTTCCTGCGGGTTCGAGTCAGTCAGTGGGGTCCTCCCATAGCGGTGGCGGTCCTTTGACATCTGCTGCAGCGACGGCTTCGGAGGTTCCCTTTGTGCAGTTGCTTACTCCTTCGTATAACATTCGGCGGGCTGATGGAGGAATGGTGCCTATGCTGCATCGTACTCATGCGATGGGCCCGGAGGAGTTGGGCTTGACAGAGGAGGTTCTTCGCCCTGAGGTATATCTTTTCTGCTCTTTTCTTTTCCTTCTTTTTGATTTCTTTTGGTCTTTTCTGTTTGATACTGATTTTACCTTTTCTTGCAGCATGTCCGGGTGTCCACTACTTGGCTGAGGGATATTAGGGACTGGATATCTTCGGCAACTGCCCATATTTGGGACGCAGTTCATGTTCCTTCTTGCTTGGTGCCGTCGGCCTCATCCGGGGAGGAGTCTAGTTCAGGCAGTGGTGGTGTGTCATCTCGCCATCGGGGAAAGAGAGTGCGTCGCAGGGGTAGAATCTCTTAGGAGGTAGAGGTGAAGACTAGGTGAGAGAGAGGGATAATGTGGGTTCGGGCTGAGTCCCGTTATTTTTTTTCTTTTCTTTATTTTTTCGGCAAAACTGATGTAACACAGAAATATATCTATGCAATGCAATGAAGTTTTTATTATTATCTTCAGTTAATGATGAATGAATGCATGCATGCGCTTTTTATTTTGCTGTTGAGACCGTAAAAAGAAATATTTTTAGGAAAATGAGAATTTATATAAAGATAAAAAGGGGATTTTTGAAATTCTATTTGAGAATATCAATTTATTTTGAGTTTTCTAAATTTGGACAAAAGAGGAAAAAGGATAATTTCCAAAAGTAAGGGGTTGTCGATCGGCAAGCACCTTGTCCTGCCTATCGGCAGGTCAGTCCAATCCAACCCCATCAATTCAAAGATTTGATTGGTACCCTCTTTAGCCTTTGGTACCTTATGGGGCAGGATTTCCTCCGATTTCTGCAGGGGTTATATCTTTTATGGGGGGGGGGGGGGGGGGGGTTAAGTATAAAAGAGGGGTAAGAGTGGAGTTTTTTCCTTACACCCTCACATTCCTACTTTCTTATTCTGTGAGACGGCCCTCCTTGGTAGCTGCGAGTTTTCCAACTACCTCGAGACTTTAGAGGCAATGTGCTCCGATAACGTCGACTACAATGCTTACAACATGCGTCGAGTTTCTTTATGGCGTAATCGGCCCATAGAATGGAACATGCTGATGGTGGTAGTACAATTCTGGTACCCTAAAGACCATGTATTCCGCTTTGGCTTGGAAGAAGTCTGTCCGGCTTATAAGGAATTTTCTACCATATTAGGGATAAATCCCAGCATTGCTATGGCTCTGCCTGAGTTTTCCTGTTCTCATCGGGAGTTGTTAACTGGGCTTCTTTGTATTTCATCCTCAGCAGCCAGATCACTGGTGGATGGAGGTATGATTTATCTTCCAGCGGTGTTACTGTCCGTGCATTTGCAGGAGGTTGGTGATATTGGATATGCCAGAGCTGTCGTTCTAGGCTTGGTTTCAAAATTATTGCTGGTAACTGGGGAGCTGCTGGTGGACCCACAACTTGAAGTTATTACTTCATGGATATCCTACCATCGCAATCCTGCGGCGATGATACTGGCGGAGACTCTGAATGGCCTGGATGCCTGCGAGAAAGTCATTCTGACTTTCTGAGGGGTAGCCCTGTGATGCTGTTCATGTGGTTGTCTGAAAGATTCCGCCTGGTGACTCCCCTGGAGTACCGTTTATCGTCTGTACCCAATTTATTTTTGTGCCATTTCATTAGTGTCGACCTGGATATTGAAAGATGGGAGAACTGGTTCGTGGAGCATGGGGTTTTAAATCTGTATTGGTCAATTACTTGGTGGGGACAGTTGCTGCCTATTCTGGAACTGGGAGAATACTCGTATGTCCGGCTGGTTGGTCTCAGACAGACCTCTTTTTATTTCCCTTGGCGGCTTCTGTGCCAATTTGGCTGGGAGCAGATCGTGCCACCTAGGACACTAGACTTCTTTCCGGTAGAATATTTGACAGAACGTATGCTGCTTGGCTCTTTGTGGGAGTGTCGATGTCCGTCGGCCCATCCCTCTCAGTCTGCTGGGATAGTTTGTCACATCCCTGGGGATTATATGAAGTGGTTGTGGAGGAGAGTGGTTAGCAAGATGTTGAAAGTTGAGACTGGACAAAGGTGGCTTGCCTTATCTGATACCATGGAAGGAGGTGTGGTAGTTTTTCCGAGGCTGGTTTGAGCCTATCAGCCTATGAAGCGTCTGCGGCACTTTATTCAGGTAGGGGAAGCTTGGGGACCCCAGGATGTAGATGATAATGATAGAACGGGCTCTTCTGATAGTTGTGGCTAGGACAATTGGAGAGTTTGTTTTGTAATGGGAATAAATTTGGAAATTTTATTTTATTTTCTAGGAAGGTAGGGGGAAGGGAGTCATCCGTTCCTTTATGTAATTGCAGTGTAATTTCTTATTAATGAAATAAATAAGTTTTTGATCATCTAGTTGTGACTTTTGATGAATTTTGTATTTTTTTTATTATCTATACCGATTGCTAAGGCATGTATAATCCTTTTGTTCAAGTATATGTTAAAGTGAGCTGTCATTCTCGGAGATAAGAAAAGAATAGTTTTTTGTGAAAAAGAAGGGGTCATGCTAATGTAAGACGTATGAGCTTCTCAGGGGGTTTTTGAAATTTTTTTAATTTTTATGAGAATTATTTTTGCAGAGGATTAGGCCCACATAGTTCTAGGTAGAGGGAAATGAAGAGATTTTTTTTATTTTTAGAATAGAAGGGAGATGAGAAGAGTCTTAGCGCGCCGAGATTTCGGACTAGGGGTAAAAAATTTTGAGACGGTCCAGGTTGACAGGACGATCCATCTCTTCTCTGTCCAAGTCGGTGAGCATGGCAGCACCACCGGATAAGATCTCCTTGACAATGTATGGGCCACTCCAATTGGGCTTGAATTTCCCTCTGGGGTCCCGGTGGGATCTACTATTTCTTTGAGGGCTAAATCCGCTTCTCGGACACCACGATCCTTGAATCTCTTATTAAATGAACGCGCTATTCGGTGATAATAACCTTGTATGTGATACAGCATTTTTATTCTCCTTTCGTCCAAGAGTGACATCTCGTCGAGGAGGATTTGATGCCAGTCTTCCTCACTAACCTTGGTTTCAAGCATGACGCGTAACGAGGGTATTTCTAGCTCCATGGGTAGGACTACCTCCATGTCGTATACTAGAGAGTAATGGGTAGCCCCAGTAGAGGTTTAGATTGAGGTTCGGTAGCCCCAGAGGGCGTGTGAGATTCGATCGGCCCAATCTCGACAGCTTCCGATCATCTTACTGATGATGGCTTTGAGGTTCTTGTTGGTGGATTCGAATGCACCATTGGTTTAAGGTCGGTAGGGAGAATATTTGTGTCTCTGAATCCCATACTCGTTGACCACTTCTGTGACTTCTGCCTCAAAATGCAACCCGTTATCTGAAACTAGCTCGTGCGTGACCCCATATCGATAGATGATGTTTTTCTTGATGAATCTGGATACTTTCTTGGCATTCAGAACTGCATATGACTCAGCTTCGACCCATTTGGTGAAGTAATCAATGGCAACCAGGTTGAACTCCTTCTCGTTAGAGGCCTTGGGTGTAACCTTCCCTATGATATCGATTCCGCAGGTGGAGAATGTCCAGGGAGAAGTCATGTTATATAATTCTCGTGGAGGCAAGTGTTCAAGGTTGAAGAATTGTTGGCATTTTAGGCATCTCCAAACATAGTCGGTGCAATCCTGGATCACGGTGGTCTAGTAGTAGCCTTGTCGAATGATCTTTTTGGCAAGCATGTGACCGTTCATGTGGGGTCCACATTCCCTACTATGGATTTTCTACATTACCTCTTCAATGTCAGCCCATGCGATACAGTGTAGATGGGTTCCATCAAAGTTTCTCTTGAACACTTCTTTGTGACAGATGATGTACTGGGCGACTAGTCTTCGAAGGGTGCCCAGTATTTCTTGTTAGAACCCTTGGGATACCTACCATGCTTGAGGAGGTGCCAAATATCATAATACCAGTAGTTGGATAGCTCAGAATCTTCTTTGGTGATGAGCCCAATGTGGTAGAAATGGGTTGGTTTATCTTGCTTTTGAACTAGGAAGGGGGCCATTGTTATTCCTACGGGCATATCGACCATGGAGGCCAAGGTAGCAAGGGCATCGGCTAGGTTATTATTTTCTCGAGGTAGGTAGTGGAAGGTGATAACTTGGAATTGGGAGGCTAGTTCTTCTAAGTGGGCATGGAAGGGTTGAAGTTTCTCATCCTTAACTTTCCATTTTCTAAGCACCTGACCAATGATGAGGGAAGAATGCCCATAGACATCTAGGCATTGGATACCTTTCTTGAGATCAACTTTGAGGCCTACCGTACATGCCTCATATTCAGTCATATTGTTGGTGCAGGGGAAATCCAATGTGATGGCGATGGGAGTGTGGGAGTCATCTGGGGCGATCAGAATTATCCCAATGTCGTATCCCTTTTTGTTGGTTGTGCCATCAAAGAACATTTTCCATCGGATATCGTCCTGAGCAGCGCAGATGATGTTTTCGTATAGGAATTCGTAGATCCATTCATCGACTTCTTCCATGGGGTAGTCAGCGAGGTAGTCATAGATGGCTCTTCCTTTTATGGATTTCTGTGTGACGTACACGATATCAAACTCGACTAAGGGCATCAACCATCGAGCCGTTCAGCTGGATAAGGTAGGTTTCTCAATAAGGTACTTGATGGGGTCCATTCGGGATATAATCTTAATGGGGAAGGCGAGCATGTAATGTCATAACTTTTGGGTGACCTAAATAAGCGCGACGCATGATTTTTGCAAGACTTCGTACCCAACCAATTTGCGACTAGCGTAATATATGGATCTTTATTTGCAGGAATCTTTAAGGTATTAATCTAGTAAAGCCCCACATGCAGTGTCGGTTATGGTTAGGTATAGGAGCAAGGGGAGACCAGGTTGTGGTGTCATGTGTACCTGAGGGTGAGTTTGAAAATTGGTTGAATCCTTGTAGAGGAGTTTGAAAATTGGTTCACAAATGGAGGTGCGCTGGATGATGAACCGACTGATTTATTGACATTTCACAAGGAAACCTCGAACCTCTTTCTCTGTTCGGGGAGGTGGCATCTGAAGTATGGCTTTTAGTTTGGCAGGATCTGCTTCTATCCCCTTTTCACTGACCACGAATCCCAAGAGTTTTCCCTTTGTAACGCCGAAGACACATTTCTGTGGATTGAGTATCATCTGATACTATCGCAGTCATTTGAAGAAATTTCGAAGAGCGGGAACATGACCTTCTCTATTTTTGGATTTGATAATTATATCATCCACATAGACCTCCACTTCTTTGTGAATCTGATCGTGTAGGATGGTCGTGTAAGCCCCAACATTCTTGAGACCAAATGGCATGATAGTGTAGCAAAAAGTGCCCCATGGGGGTGATGAACGCGGTTTTTTCTTGATGATATGGGTGCATTTTGATTTAGTTGTATTCGATAAACTCATCGAAGAATGACTTGAGAGCATGACTGGCCGTATTATCCACGATCATGCCGATATTGGGTAGCGGGTAATCATCCTTTGGAGATGTTTTGTTCAAGTCTCGGTAGTCTACACACATCCGAACTTTCCCTCCTGATTTCAGAACAGGAACTATGTTAGCTAGCCATGTGTGATATTCGATCACACGAATGAAACCCACGTTCAGCTGTTTGACCACCTCTTCTTTGACTTTGACTGACCATTCAATGCAGAGCTTTCTTAGCTTTTGTTTAACCGATTTGTAATCTGGAAGAGTGGGGATCTCATGTTGAGAAATTTCAGGATCAATGTCGGGCATATCGTCCTTAGACCATGCGAAGACGTCCACGAATTCCTTTAATAATTCTTCGAGTTGTGCTCACTCATGCTCGTCGAGGGTAGCCCCTATCCTAATCCTGCATAATTGGCTACTAGAACCGAGGTTAATAATAACAGTCCCTTCTTTATTAACTTGAATGCGGTTATATTGTTTGTTATTAACCTTATTTAGATCAGTTAAGAATTGTTCATTTTCAAAATCATCATCATCAAAAGTTTGATTAGAATCTAAACAATTAATGTAAGCCACAACAAGATACTCAAATTCTTCGTTTATTTCATTGATAGGAAAAACAACATTGAGAACCTCATCAAAGGAGGTCTCGATTACATAACAGAAAAAGAAATGGGGTAAACATTAGGGTTAGGTAGGATTTCAACAGGTAGAATCGGCGCAGCATGCCAATTGAGGAGAGGTGTATTAGCAGCTTTAATTAAGTGGGATGGATCCAGTGATGTATTTCTTGAATGAACCATGCAGAGTTTCAGCCCCAGTGTCTGAAAGTTAAACGAGTCTTCGAAGTCACTTTCCTCAGTCTCTTCAGTATCTTTGATGAGCGATTGTACATGGTGTTGGGAATTTTTGGCCCATGGGTAGCTATCTTGGAAAAAGATCTCCATTCCAGACTTAATCTTCTTATCTGTATGGTCATACCATGGTTCCGAAAAGCCACAAAATGGGAAGTCATCTCCCTCTTTGATGAATCGTCCATTTAAGGAGTCACCTGAGATAGTCTGGATGCGGTCTAGTCTTTTCTTTGGTCGAAACTGGCGGATCATTCTGAGTTCTTGTTCTGATGGTCGATACCCCAAACCACAAGGAGGGAAAGCCTTTTTCAGTTCAATGGGATCAAGTATCCCTTGTTGTCTTTGTCCTAGCCCGAGTCTGGTCATGAAGTACATGTTTCTGAACATCTGAATCACATTGACATTGCCATAACCCTTTCTTTGAAATCATCCCCTGTTGGGAGTAGAAGTGGTTCAACTTGGAATCCTGATAGGAGCATATTATTTGACCCGTGTTGTATCAAGGACTGGATTGCTGGTACTTGCACCCTCGGTATTATCGTCATCAACCAAAATGGTAATGACTTTTTCGTTAGCGAAGAACTTCATTTTTTGGTGGAATGAGGAAGACACACCCTTGATACTATGGAGCCAAGGTCGTGCGAGTAGCAGGTTGAAACAAGTTGGGATGTTAATAACCTGGAATTCAACAATGGGGTTTATAGGGCCAGCCCCTATTATAAGCTTTATGGATACCATCACCTCTCGACGGGTGTTATCATAGGCGCGTACAGCGATGGAAGTTGGAGCGAGATCACTTTCCTTCAGTCCTAAGCATTTGAAGGTTTTTAATGGGAAAACATTCAAGGCAAATCCATTATCGACAAGAGAGAGTGGTACGATTTTTCCCATAACTTCGACGGAGATGTTGAGTGCATGATTGTGGTTTGGCCCATTCTGGGGATTTTTTCTTCGGAAAAGGATAGCATGCGGGTAGAGGTCAAGGATCTGACAAAATTTACCTCTTCTTCTGGTGTAGTAAAAGGAGGAACTATGGGTCCAGTGAGCAATGTGATCAAAGTGTTTCTATACAGCTAGGCAGACATGAAAATCCCCCATAAAGTGATGTTAGCTTGAGTTTTCTTTAGTTGATCAAGGATCTTACTTTCTTCGAGGGTCATTTCTGGCATAGGAATATTTTCAACACTCTTCCCTTTATCATGGGCTGGTAATGAGCTTGGGATCTGGTAATGCCTCCTTAATCTGGTCATGTGATTTGCTGAAGAAGGGAAGAACATGAACCCTATTTCTTTATCAATTTTATGTTGTTCTACCACTTTGTTTATTTTTCTGACGAGCTCCTCAAATGATATCATCCCACACATGTCGGCTATCGGGCCAGTTTTCTCGTAAACTTGTTCTTCATTCGAATCTTCGAACTCTTCCCCCCATCCGGTGGCAACAATTATGTCTTTCCACGTAATGTCAATGCATTCCACAACTTCAATGGCTTCTTCATACAGGTCTTCCCAATTTGTGGTGATATGTAAGGGTGAAGGGAATCAGCGCCCTTGTAGTTTCAGAGTATCAAGTAACTCGGTCATACTGTAAATGTTGTTGGTTCGTCTAAATATTTCTGCCATAATCTGGACAATGTCATCTAGGTTGACTTCATCGGTCGGTACTACCCAACTGTCTGACTCTTGGTCCCATTTTTTTGCTTCTAAGAATAGCGTACTAAACCTTTGGCAATCAATGATCATTTGTGAAGGAAATTTCAGCCCGAACTCTAGGAGTTGGTTTAATACTTCTGATAGTCCCATACTTCCGTTTCTAGAATGGGTACGGACAACGATGCATGCTCTGGTAAGGAGTGACGGTGCCTGATCAGTGAGGCTAACAGGGTGTAAGAGGAAATATGGGCAAGTTTGGAGAGGTTTGGAAGAGTGTATGGGTATGATTTTAGTTGAAGGATCTAATTATGGGTCCCTTTCTAGGAAGATAGCATTTGTATGATTTAGGAGTGGGTTGTGAGTAGTGTTTGGCTTAGGATTGGCTGGTGGGGCAATGGTACCCCGGTCAATTTGAACTTGGATTATGTTTCGAAGGTGGAAGCATTGGTCGGTGGTATGACTAGCAATTTGGTGAAAGGCGCAATAGGCATCTACCTTGAAGTTTCTCGGAAGTGGATTGGGCAATGGACAGGGATCCAAGGGCTTGATGAGGTTTTGGCTTAACAGGGCTTGATAAACTTTGGAGAGGGGAGCATGGAGCTTGGTGTATTCATTTCAGACTGGGACGGGGCGGCTTTTTAGCGCCCACGAGGTCGTTGGTTGAGAGATATTGTTGATGGTTGAGACTGCAGCACTAGTAGGTTTGTCATATTTTTTGGGGTGAACTATTCGGACACCTTTTTTGGTTCAACCTCTATTTTAGCAAGACCTTCCTCAATTTCTACTCCTGCTTCTCTGAGAGCTCGGAAGTGGGGATAGTATTTTCCTCCCATGGTTTCTCAAACATGGGGTAAGAAGTTCTTTTTTACTATGCTGACTTGTTCTTCCTCGGATGGCCGATTAGTCATAGTGGCTGCCTTTTCTCTCCATCGGGCTATGAAGTTACTAGCTGATTCCCCAGAGTTATTTTTGAGAAGTTCTAAATCACAGTAGGTGACCTCAAGCTCTTCATTATATCTGTATTGCGACATGAATTCTTGGGCTACATCCTTCCAGCTACGGATTCTAGACTCTTCGAGACATAAAAACCATCGGAGGGCACTATCTTCTAAAGTTTGCTGATATAATTGGGCCATCACTTCTTCAGAAACCCCTAGGAGAGTCATATCACGGTGATAACTGTGAAGATGAACAATCGGGGGTCCACTTCCTCCGAATTTCTCGATATTCGACATCTTGAACTTTACGGGTAACCTCACTTTAGGATAAGGAGACATGCGGGTGTAGTCCACGTAATTCTCAGAGATTATGACTTGGTCAAACTTTTTAGTTAGAATCTTGAGATCTTCTTTGACCTTATTCAACTCCTCCTCTTTCGAATCAAGGATCATAAGCAAGTTACCCCAGGCTGGGCAAGATTCGGCATTGGAAGTTGGGCAGGCGGTGACCCATTAATAAGAGGGACATAGGGAGTATGCTGATATTCTTCGAGAACCCAAATTGTCTCGAGTGGAAGCACGAGGAAATATGGCCTCAGGATCTTGAGGAAAAGGAACCCGATTTCATTGCATCTCCCGGACCTCAGTCTGAAGGTTGTCAATCTTAGACACGAGCTGAGTTAGGACTGCTGTCAGATTCGGCTGCACAATGGGTACTTGATCTGTGTTTTCCATGGAAAGTGGATGGATTCCGAATTTGGAAGAAGTGACAGGGGAACGGACAGAACTCCAGGGTGATTTGACTGAAGGTCGAAGCCAATAAGGAGCCAGGCCAAGGGTGTGCGATCGACCTGAGAATGCTCAAAATGGGATTTATTTTTGAGAAAAAGAATGAAAATATTTTTGACATTTTTTTTCTTTGAAAGTGAAAGACACAATATTTTTGGATTTTTGGTGAAGAAAGGAGAATTTTTTTTTGGATTTTTGATAAAGAAGGGAGAAATATTTTTGGGAGACGGATCTCAGCATGATTATTATTATTATTATTAAGTTCTCACGTGTATTAAATTCTCCTAAATGCAAAATGAAAGGCCAGACGGGACCCAAGCCTGGAAAAGTTGGGTTTGTAACTTATGTAAAGCTATGGCTGGACTTGTAACCAGTCTCACAGGCAGGTCCCGTTTCAAAAATGAGCGAAAACTTAGTCGGCAGGTCGACCCAAAATTTTGGCAGAGTTTCGGGTAGAAACCGACAATCTAATATGTGTGTTCTAGGCTTGACACCTATCTGCGGGTACATAGCTTGGTTGGGTGAATTGGAAAGGGTTCCCCCCTTTGGCGTGGCTTCCTTGATATACGTCTTGCTTTTGAGGGCAATCGATACGTGTGGACAAGCCATTTGATATACCTGAGTGCACATGAATTTACTCACCATATATCTCATGGGGACAGTACGTGTGAGAGAGAATTCGATATACTCGGCATACGTGAACGAGTTCCCTGCGATATACCTCCCGTCGTGACTTCGGTCAAGCGATATGATACGGGGGAACCATTCGATATACGTCGATGGTACTTATCCAATGGAAGGGGAAAGTCATATCGCTTAGGCAAACTGCGCCCTACCAGACCAACCCCCATCACGAAGTGAACCTCCAGTTACAGAACAAAATTTAGTCAATCACAATGCTCTTTGGTGATATCATGTGAATCATGCATGATCCACTTAATAGTATATTATGATGATAGTATCTTTCTTGATCATGCCCAACAGGGAGCAAAGTATGAGTACCAATGGTATACTAAGTATGAGTGATGCGTGAAACATAAGGATATATATGTGATCCTAGGTGCACGTGGTGTGAAATGTACAGGGAGAATTTTCTACAAGTGTGTGAATAGAAACATATGCATGAGGTACACATGAAAAGAGGGAACATGCAAAATAGGGACAAATATAAATAAATATGACACCCATGTAAATAGAGTCTAGCCCTCAAAATGAAAAAGTCCATAGTGGAGTCGCCACTGTGGCCATCTCCATTCCAATCCTTGCGGCAGGTGAGAGGGAGGATCCTAGGTCCCACGCGTCTTTGATGAGGTAAAAATGTAGAGAGATAGAGTCGCCAGCCTATTTTACTCAAAACAGACAAAATAAAAGAGAGTCATCCCAAAGTACAGCATCCGAAGACATACTGATACATGCGGAACCAAAATGATTCAAAAAGGGTCCGGAGACTAAGTTATGAAATGGGAAGGTTTTAAGCACCCATTCCACCCTTACGGTCTCTCATGGGTTGTTGTTATTTTCCTTTATTTACCCGTGATATGTGTGAATGTGTATACGTAGTGGAGATAGGAATCATCGACTTGTATCATGGAAGAGATAAAGCGAGTCATCCATAGGAATGTTCCAAAAAATAATATTAGAAAATAGGATTTATGCGCTTATCCTGGCGTTGATCATTATAAGTGAATGATAACGCATGTGGAATAATACGCCACTAAAAACAAATACATATATACGTAAATACATAGATTTTTAAAGGAGTTAAGTTTAAAGAATATAAAAAAAAGAAAAAAAGTAGTAAAAGGACTCGAGTCTCGAGTTTTACCCTGAGACGCCTACGTAGCCTATAGAGGCATCAAAGTCCACGTAGTTTGTATGCAAAACAAGGGCTGGGATTTATCCAATAAATCCAATCGGGACTTACCTTATTTGTGTGTGTGTGTAAAAAGTGTGGGAATTCCCGTTGGGAATTTATGAGCAAATCCTCTTTTTCTTATTTTTTGGGTTTTATTTATATGAAAATAAGAGATGTGAAATAATACTAGATAAAAAGTATATTAAGATATGTGAGATGAGAGAATAAAAGTATTTAGTAACAAAACAAGTTAATGCGAATTTAGGATAATTTAAAGAGAGAGTTGAGAAATTTGGACCTTCTTGAAGATCTTAAGCTTTATCTTGGGTGTTGGAGAGCAGCCCTTGCACTTGGGTGATGATGGAGGATACTTAAGTCACTAAGTTTGACGAAGATGGTGATGAAAGGTGAAGGTTGGAAATGGATTTGGATGTGGAAATCAAGCTGACTTCGAGAGGGGTTTTCTGAGCTTGTTGGGAGTGATGGATCTCTGATTTTTTTCTCCTCTTCTGAATGAGGTTAGGCCCTCCTTTTTATAGGCTCGGGGAATTGGCAATCGGCATAGCCCTGGTCCTACCAATCGGCAGGTGTGTTTAGGCACACTACCGATAGGCAGGGCCTGGAACCTACCATTTGGCAGTGGCTTTCAGGTTCTTTCGGAAAATCGGTCGTAGAGTGCAAACCGTTGATCCGAATGGCACACGGGGTGAACTGTTGGAAATTTATTTCAGAGACCTTCAAAAGTCCTTTGGACTGCTCCCGGGTCTGAGTGTTGACTTTGGGTCAAATATATCTTGGATGCGTTCGTCGGCCCTTTGGATGGGGGATCGTCGGACGCAAACAGATCGTTCATCCGCGTTATAAGTCAAAATTGCTCACGGGGCAAACCGTTAGAAAGTTTAGTAGATGTACTTCGACATTCCATAGAGCTTGAATCGGTTTGGGGAGTTGACTTTGGTAAACCGGGGCCTAGAAGCGCTCAGTGACATTTCGGAGTAAAACGGATCGTTCGTCCGTATTATAAATCCGAATCGCACATGGTGCAGACTGTTGGAAAGGGGTTTATGTGACCTTCAAAGATTCATTTAGTCTCGATCGAGCTGAAGAGTTGACTTTGGTCAAACGGAGACTGGGAGCGTCTGGTGACCTCCTGATCGAGTTTCAGGGGGAAACGGGTCATTCGTCCGCATGGTAAGTCAAAATCGCGCACGAGATGGACCGTCACAAAGGGGATTTAGAGCTCTTCGAAGATTCATTCAGTCTCGATTGAGCTGAAGAGTTTGACTTTTGGTCAAACGGATCCTGGGAGTGCCCGATGGCCTTCAGGTCAGTACACTGGGTATGACTTAGGTTTGCAATGATGAAGGGAGGTGCTAGGGACCTAAGGAGAGGTTAGGGGGTATTAAAATGGGGTGTCTACATGTATAACTCAATAAGATAATAACGAACTCAGAAGTAACTCATTTGGAGGGAGAGAGAAATAAGCACCCTAGATACACCTTGGCAGGCAGCCAAACATGCTAACGACCCTCAAGAATATCTGTCAAGTATTAAAGCTCTATAATAAATGATGATGGTGGATGAGTAAACTCTCTGGTTTGCAATAAATCTTTCTTTGATGTCTATTCTCTCTAGAAATAACTTCTAAACTCTCCAAAAGAACATCCTCTCCTCGGGGGTCGTTGGGGTCCTTAAATAGCCCCCCACACCACTACCGAGGTAACTCAGTCATTAAAGACTATGAAAGACATCGCTCATACTTTATGTCACAACATTAAATGCCTGACGCACTAGTTAGCTGTGACACCCCGCCTAATTAAATACCGGACGATCACTCCTTTATTAAATTAAATCAAGGTAAACAGTTGGTTCATTCTCAGCATCACTGTCGAAAAATACATTTTCCAATTTATCACCCTAAATAATTAAGCTAAGTGTCAAAAACATTTTCATATATAACTTTCCAAATTTTAATTAAAGAAAAAAATTTATTTATTTAAAAACGACATTTCTCCAAGTAAGAATCACACCACAATAAACCAAATAATATAATACATTCGTCAATCGAATGTCAACATGTGAAAACTAAAATCATACATCCAAATTGAATAAATCCCATAGTAACAATACTGAAAATAACTGAAATACAAATGTCCCAATAACAACGGGATAATGGAGAGAGCTACACATGCTCAACTGGTGAAAGTACTAAGAGTGGATCCGAATGAACGAAGTCGTCTAATCAAGAGACCTGCAACTCCCACCTAAGTTGCAGCGCGTTCCTTCCAAGAGATCCTAATCAAGAGGCCCCTGTGGCTGGGCACCTGTAATACATACATATATATACAAGAGAGAGAGAGAGAAAAGAAACGGGTCAGAGCCCGAAAGTGTGTTTGATTTAAAATACGTTTAGCAAGTATTTAAATTGATACAGGCCAATGCAACAACATATTAGTGCGTCACTCTCTTGAGAAATACTCACCTCTCTTCTAATGTGCACACCTATCGCACTAACCTTCCCAACGGTTTATCTTATCATTTATCGGACTAATCTTCCCAATGATTTAACTTATCTTAGATTACTCGTAAGATTTAAAATTCAACGATTCCATATTTGAAAAGGATGTTTCAATTATTAACCAAAGTTCTCCATTTTAACTTTATAAAATCACTAAAGTTTTCCAGTGACATATTATACTTTCTCAAAACAAGTATTTATAATTGAGTCATCAACCATGTCCTACATAACACATTTCAGTAGACAGTTCCAGATTTCATAATTTCATATATATATTAACTACTTGTAAAATATATATAACAGAACAACACCCCAAATAAAACTATGGTGCGGGCATACTCTACTATCCAAACCCCATATCACTCATATTAAGGGGAATACAAATTCGAAATCACTCTCGAATTGTATTAACACGTACTCAAACAATATTGAGACGAAGTATAGATTCCAAGTCTCGTAGGACCGTCTGAACTATCACTGCGATAGCCTGTACCAAGGATATCTATACACAAACAAGATGAGGCGAAGAATAGATTCCAAGTCTCTAAGAGGATGGCACATGCCTGCGTCTCTTGGGACCGTCTGAACTATCAAATCACTAGCATGTACCAAGGATATCTATCTTCTAGGGTACAAGTCAATATCCCCCATAAAGGTCCCATCGAGATAAGACTTGTCCCAGCGCGGTAACCTCAGGGGTAGCAAGTAGCGTGGGCATGATTTTCACACATAGATAGTATATGCACACACAATCATATAACTATACTAACATTACCATATCAATATTTGGTAAATTCTCAATTCCCAATATTACGACATTTCCATATTATCATATTATTAGTATCGCGTATAAGGGTTCGTCTCTAACCTTAACTCGAAGGGTTTTCTCACTTATTACATGACGCTCGTGGACTCTATCCTTCCAAGTAGAAAATTCAGTAGGTATACCTCTATTCACTATCGTAACTATTCGCCATAATCTCTCACTTGGAATACGTAGTTTCATTGTTCATTTTATAATTATCCCAAAAATAAGATCCTCGTCTTATAATAAAGTTCCCAACACTTATTCATATGTCCTACTGGTCTTTCCTATCTCCCAAAACATTTCATTAAGAATACCCAAGAATTATTACACAGTAAATTTAATTAACTAAGTAAACAAGGGAAATAAGAGTCTGCCAGGAGGGGTCGATCGATCGAAGCTTGGGGCTCGATCGATCGAAGCTCTGGGCTCGATCGATCGATCAAGCAGGTCTGGGAAAAATTCTGCAGAATGCAGTTACGGGTTTCATCACCAAAATTACACAAAATCCTTATTTCCAAGTTCCAATCGTCCCAGAATTCTACTACTAACATTATAACAATATACTAGATGATTCTAACGTAAGGCATGTACCTATTCATCATTTAAACATGGATTTTCAACCTAGAATTATCTCCAATTATCAAGAACCCTAGAATTTTCTTAAACAGTTTTCTAACAAATCTTTCTCCAGAATTTCTTTCTTATGATCATCAAAATTTCGTGGTTTATTTCCTCTACATGGCAAGGGTTCCAGAATTTCATATAAATTATTTCTACATGCATTTTCCTAACACAAATTGGGTGTTCTTCCATATTTATCATCTCTAATCAATCCTAAACCAATATGAAAATTGCATTAACGAAAATACGCAAGTTAAACACTTGCCTGGGATTTTTGGTATTCTGATTCACGGCTGATTTTGGTATGGCTGCGTTCCTCGTCTCGCGATCTACGCGGTGGTGGTGGCGGCGGTGCAAACCGGTGGCTTCTTGGCCTTGAATTGCCTTGGAGCTCTCTCCTCTCTTCTCCAATGGCCGTCACTTGATTTCTGGATATTCTAACCCTAAAAGCTAATCTAAATGGCTGATATAGGTTACTGAATTTCGTGGGTTTAATTACCCAATTATGTAAAATGACTAAAATGCCCTCCCGGGGTACTAATTAAGCCTAAAATTTCCCCGAGACCCAAACTACACCCCCGGGTACACTTTTCTGACTATCTCGACCCTACCGGACGCGTTGGCGCACTCAAAACGACCATACGGACAACTTATAAAATATTCACTTTTTATTTAACCAAATTAGTCCCGACGTGACACGAGCACGTTCCGACTTAAATTTCCGAAATCGTCATTTAATTCACTCATGACAACATTATTAATTCTCTCCTTACAACATTATAAAAATAAATCTCATATATTACTATACTCATCCAGTAATATGCAACAAATAACAAATTTCCAATAATTACTTACTTTTGTCACGCTAGTAAATATTCAAAGCAACATTCCGGATTAAAATCAAATTAATTTATCTCAATTAAATTTAATAAATCCCATAATTTTAAAAGCTATAAAAATACGGGGTATTACATTAGCTTCATGCCATAAACATTAAATGCCAAGACATGCCTTTTGCCTAACCACTTTGTGTCAGGTGGTTTTCGTCACAGAGGTGGCTCACCAACTGTCTAACAACCTCAAATACTATGGTGGTTTAATCAAGTGCAGATTTGACATTATCTAGATAGCTAGTGACATCACCTACAGTAGATGTGACATTAAGTAGAGGGTTGTTTGGTTCATAACTCAACTCCCGATGGAACTCAAAGTTTCTCCGCCCGAGGTTACACGATAAGGGTCCTTCGGTGTTTTACCAGGTGTATCTAAGATGGTCAGGACAATCCCCAACGATTCCTCACTTCTCAATCCTCCAAACAATGTCCCTCCAAAATTCCCACGGTAAGGTCTTTCGATAGAGCATGAAAGATCTCCCATGCCCTACCAAGCTTGGTCTCTCGCGAGTACCGTTTGACCTTACACATAATCATTATACTCATTACATCTTTACAATTGGTATAGCTCATAGTTAATATAAACAAAAGATACAACAAGACTAAGTTAATCAACATGACTAAAGGACGAGCACTCTCGATCAGTTTCTTTGTTGGAAGGTCCTGCTGAGTTGCCAGGCTGAGCTACCACACTGCCTTAATCCCAAACATTATTTTTAATGGGGGGATTATCTATAATCTTAGGATTATCTTCAATCCCCCTCTATATTTGCCCCTTAGTGGAGAGATTTATTGTGGGAATAAGATATGTCTGCACAAAAACTTCTCAATCCTATGAACCTTCTCCGTGTGAAAAAATTCTGACATATTGTCCTTCATTATAACTAATGCATTGGCACCTCTAGGAAAAAGTAAAATTCCCTCCCGATGTACTTGAGTCGAAGCACTGCGATTTATTGGGGTTTGGCGAAGGGACATCGACACTTTTTCCTTACACTGAGTTTCCACCGTTCTATCTTGACTATTTGAAATTCTCCCGATAGACCTACTAACCTGCCCAAATACTCGTTTTGTCTTTGGGGAAGTGAAGCTGTTTGTGAAGTAGAGTTATAGGCAGTGAGTTTTTTCGTTAGGATTTCCCCTATTATTGTGACTTATGAAATTCTCCCTTGTAATGTTTCACCATGTTCGAAAAAGCAAAAATTCTCCATGATGTAGCTGAGTCATAATTTAAACAACGTTTGGACTTGTGGCAATGGGACATCGTAGCTGTTTTAAACCGTTGGGACAGTTTCTTCGTTGGGAGTTTATTGGATATGTCTGATAAACATTCTGGCACTGAAACTCAAACTTTCCTAGGAAGGAAACCCTTTCTATTCCCATGTGTCACTTCATTAAATGATATGGCGTTATCTTTTCAACTGTCAGGGCACTTCCCGAAGTGCCACATGTCCATTTGAAATGATTATAGGTGGCTTTGCATGTGTGGTGGTGGGAAACTCAATAGACGGGTTTAAAAGATCTCAAACGTTTATATTTTAAAACTCTTCTCTTTCCTTCATCTTCTTTAAGCTTCCATCTACTCTAAAGAGAGAAAATTTTCCAGAACTCCATTGTTACTAAGCTTTTACCTACTTTTCTTCTTCCTCTCATCTTTTACGCCACACCTGTGGTTGCGCTCCTCCCTTTTTCATTCCTAGACCTTCTTTACCAAGATATTTCTTTTATCGCCACTTACTATGGGTTCTTCAAGTGTCTCAAAGGCAACCACCACCACTGATCAACCAAGATCCCCTTTTTCCACCTCTGGAACCTCTACTACTCCTAGCACTACTACCCTGGATGCTGCTCGTCAAGAGCAACTAAGTTTTTACCGTCGGCCTCCCATCTTTCGCAAAGATGATGAGTTCTCTGATGCATGCAAGACCTGTCATTTTTTAACCAAGTATGATCCTTTACTGCTGGGTGATGAAGATGAGGATTTATCGAAGTTGGGTTTTCTTTCTCCAGAGGGGACTCTACACTTTCGGTTGGATCGTGACGACTTACCCTACTCTCATATCGATTTCGACGCCCCTGGGGGATCGCCATCTCATTTTGCTGCCTAGCATGCACACATGCAGAGCTCTCACGCTGTAGCTCTTACAAAGGTTAGTCTTCATCGAGCCAGCTGGTTTGGGGAGTTCACTCTTTCCAAGCACAATGCTGCATTCCAAGTATTGGTTTCTAGATGGAACATTACAACTCACACATTCTTTGCTTCATGGGGGGAGTTCACCATTTCGTTGGAGGACGTTTATGAGCTACTTGGGTTTGAGCCCATGGGTGAATTTAAAAATTATTATGAGGCCTTGGATGCCGAAGAGATTGCTGACCGAGTTGAGCGTGATCGAATCTTTCCTCGTTGCACTGGGTCTTCAAACAAGGCCACTTTTACTCCCCTTAATCGCTATTCTTTCGAAGCTCCCACCGCGAAGGATGTGACTGCTGTTACGGGCCAAGCAAAAGGTACATTTTTGGAACTAATAACCTATATTCTTGTGCTACTTTCGCATTTATTTTTGACTGAGAAACCCAATGACCAACCCAGGAGGGACCTTATAAACATTTCCATCCATTTGGCTAGGGGTTTCAACCTTTCTCTAGCCGGCAATGCTTTGGGGTCCCTCTACACTTGGTCGAATGGAACCCATATTGACATGGCACAGTCACTGGGTTGTTACAACTTGGTCAACTTTGCAACCACCGTTATCTTAACGGGTTTCCTTTATACCCATTTTCCTACCATTGCCGCCAGGTCTATCTCTTACCCCATGACTCAAGGCATTAAACCTCCACGCCTATTATTCTTACATAAAAAATATAGTCAAAAGGAGATAATGGGAGTTTTTTTATCATTTTGATTCTTTTGTCATGAGTCCGTACAGCGAGTCTACCTTTGCCCATTCTTAGAATTTTTTTCCTTCTATAGCTTCAACGGTCACTTTCATTCTAGTTGTAGAAGATCCTTCGCAGACTGTGGTACTTCTGTTCACTACTGAGTTTCTTTATTCCTTCACTAAATGGGGATACACTTCTGAACCTTATAAACCCGATAGATATAGCAGAAAGTTCAAGTTTGATCAGGGGGCTCCTCAACCTGTGTTTTAACTAAACAATAAAAGGGCTACTTTTGTTGAGGCTTGCACCTTCTACCTTGAAGCAACAGTACTTGGCGTGACCTCTACCATGGATGGTCGATTCACCCTTCCTAGTGCTACTAGGAAAGGGGACGTATCTACTTCTAATGCCACCAAGTTCCATTTGACGTAGCTGGCTATGATTCGTGAGTTCATACAAATTCCTCCCCTGTATCCCCCAGTCCTTTCTTTCTCTGCCTTGGAGTTGGGTCTCAAAGTCAACTCCATTCTTGGAGTAAAGTTCCCTCTGAGTAAAACCTTTAAAGATCCTCCCCTCGAGCTACCCCTTATTGCCCAAAGATCCCTACTGCCAAGCCCAAACCCAAAACTGTTGCAACCCCCAACCAACCTGCCCCTACAACCAAAGCAGCTTCCGGCGAAGGGCCTTCTCACCCACGAGCCAAGAAATCTAGGAAGTCTAAGAGTGGGACTTGCTCAAAATCTAAGTCCCAAACCCAGCCCCAAACTCCTACAAAGGCATTTCCCATTGCCTCAGTTCCTCCTCCCATGTCTGTAGAAATGAATGAGGAGTTGAGAAGGAGAGTTTAGGCTGAGGTGGAATGGATAAATGTTGAGTTTCAACGATACGCTCCCTTCGTTCCTCCTTCGAATGCTTTCCCCACTATCCTGGTTAATCCAACTGAATCAAGGGCAAGCAGGAGGAAGATTTCAAAGGTTCCTCGAGGTACTCGTGCTGCAGGTGCGAGGAAGAAAACTCTGGGTACCAAGACCCAGAGAAAACGAACTCCCAATGTAAATCTCTCCCCAGCTCCCTATATTACTGCCTCCTCTCCTCCTTCGCCAGTGGTTATATCCTCCCACTCTCCCTCCGAATCTGAGGTATGTATGTGTGTTGTTGTTCTTACTCACATTTTTAAGGCAAACTGCAGCTATTTAGCTCTTAATAACTTTTTGTGAAGGAGGTTGAAGAAGGAAGACCCAGCCCCCCTGTGAGCCCTTTTGTGGGGGGACATTTCGGTTATTCTCTGGCCGATGTGACTCCTCCCCGTTCCCCTATGATTGGGATTACTTACTCCCGCCGTTCGACCTCTCAATGTGCGAAGGATGCTACTGTAGGGGTGATTCCACTGAGTCTGTGGGCATCTCTTCTCAACCAGAGACAACGCCCCCAGCCCCTTTTGAACTATTACCTCAGCATGAGGTCCTTCTGCCCATCATTCCAGCTGTGAAAATTTCCCCTGAGGTAACATATTATCAGTTACTTATCAAGTATAATGTCTTTTTTCCCATCCTTTTTTTCTGTTTAAATATGCTAAACTCTGATATGTTGGGATGCCTTAGGTTGAAATGTCATCTTTGTTAGCTGACCTTTTTCTTCCCACTGTGCTGAGGAGACCCCTAGCTTCAGTTCCTCTTTTTGGTTCCATAACTGAGGTAAGTAACGTTTAGATGTATTTCTCCCTTTTTCTATGCTTTATCCTCATGTCTAACACTTAGCTTCATGTTTGCAGCTTTCTCAAAGTCTTGCCCCACCCTTTTCTCTTGGTGGTATGCATATTTCCAAGGCCAAGGTTGATGTTTCTTCCCAGCACGGTGGTTCTTCTGTACCCACCCATGTTGGGTCATCCCTTGAAACTCCTATGTTGGCCTAGGTGCCTTTTGTTGGCGAGGGAGCTTTACCGACTGTTGAGTTTTTTTTAGTTGGGGGTGCCGTTGAGGCTTCCGAGGAAATAAGCCTGCCCTCAACAGTTCATGTCGTTATGGACTCCGTGGTGACTCCCATTCTTGCTCCCGCTACTACTGAGGTACTTTGATAGTTTCTCTTAATTTCTCGTTGTTTGTCTTTTATTCTTGACAATGTATGATCTATAAGAGTCTCATTTCTCAACCTTTCAAACTTCACCTATAATGGCGACTTAACAATAAAAACACTTGTTAAGATTTTTCATAAACTCCACCTATATCGGTGACTTAACAACGAAAACACTTGTTAAGATTTTTCATAAACTCCACCTATATTGGTGACTTAACAACGAAAACGCTTGTTAAGATTTTTCATAAACACCACCTATACCGGTGACTTAAAAACGCTTGTTAAGATTTTTCATAAATTTCACTTATATCGGTGACTTTAGAACAAAAATGCTTGTTAAGATTTTTCATAAATTCCAGCTATATTGGTGACTTAACAACGAAAACGCTTGTTGAGATTTTAATAAACTCCACCTATATCGGTGACTTAACAATGAAAACGCTTGTTAAGATTTTCATAAACTCCACCTATATTGGTGACTTAACAACGAAAATGCTTGTTAAGATTTTTTTCATCTTTAACTCATTATTTCTTCTGCCTGTTCTCAGGTTGCCCGGGAGAACTCTCCACCATTTCTTTCGCCCATCGCTTCACCCCATCGGGAACCCGTTATCTCGGAAGATTCTAGTCACAACGATTAGACTGGCACTACTACTGATAGCGAATCTGGTTGTGAGCTCCCTCTACCTGACTTAGCTCCTCACGCCTTTTGCCTCATGGTCCTTCAGGGTTCCCCTCAGATGCCTATCAATGATCTTTTGGTAGTTGAGCTGCTTGCAAGCCACCATCTTGAGACTTTTACTGTGGATTGTCTACGTTCCAACATCCCTATAATGAGCTATAGGCTTCAGGGAATGGCGAACGTTATTTCTGATATCATCGACACTCCTACTTCAAACATTACCAGAGCCCTCCTTAATCAACTCCTAGGCTATTTGAGGGAGTTAGTTCGCGATGGCTTCTATTTTGACTGGCTTATCATGCACTTAAAAACTTTAAAGAGCCAGCGACTTTACAACCAGAGGGAACTACTCTGGAAACATCAGGATGATCAACGAGATGAGGAAGCTAAGTTAGCTGAGCTAGCTCCTCTGCTTGAAGTCATTAATAAGGAGGTGGAGGATGTTGAAGAAGCTCTACGTTTAGTGAAGCAGAAATAAGAGAAACTCCTCATTGAGCGTACATAAGCATAAACGAGATTGGAGGTTTCTATAAATGCCCAACAGTCTTGCCTAGCAGCTTCTTCGGGCCTTCCTGGAATTTTTTCTCCGCTCTAGACCTGTGGTTCCTCTTAGGACAATAAACTTTCATATACATTTTCTTTTTCTTCTTTTTTATGTAATTCTTGGGCAGTAGCTCCCAATTTTTTAATGCCCCGAAGTTTATGAATGAATGAAAAAGGTGTATGTTTTCCTCCATATCCTTTCTTTTTGCTATAGCTGTTTTCGTTTATGAAGTTATAAAATTCTTTCATCTCTACTCGAGTTATAAAATAATTAAAAAAAAAATGTGTATATTCATAATAACAACTAGATACATCAGTGGTTTAAACTTAATTGCTTACACATAATAGACTTTCAACCATTTATTTTTAATTTTTAATGGCTTGTCTTCTTCCATCTTAGAAATTAAGCAACAACCCGAATCATGAGCTTCTTTTACAATGAAAGGTCCCTCCCAATTCGCTACAAATTTAGGTAGGGGAAGCCCCCTGATGTGTTTTACTGCTTCTTTCAAAACGATGTCTCCCCCCATGAACTTCCTTGGTCTCACCAAGTTATCATATGCCATGAAGAGCTATTTTGTATATATTTGAAAGTGCTGCATTGTGTTATCTCTGTATTCACCCAACACTTCCAACTGCATATGTCTTTTCTGAGGGAGCATGCTACTTTGCAAGGCATATCGAGCAGAGGGAACTTCTAACTCCACTGGAAGGATTGCCTCAGCCCCATAAACAAAGGAGAACAGAGTATACCCTGTGGGCTTCCTCTTGGCTATTCGATAGGCCCACAACACAGCTGGTATCTTATCATCTTACGATCCTGGGAAATCTTCCATTATTTTAGCCAAAATATTAATCAAGGTTTTGTTAGTTTCTTCGGCTTGACCATTTACCTTTGGATATGCCACTATTGAAGTATGATGAACAATAGATTACTTGTTCATGAGCCTCGTTACCTATGAATTGATGAATGGGGTTTTGTTATCAGAGAGAATAACCTTTGGGATCCCAAAACGGCAAATGATGTATTCTCTGATGAAATTTCTCACCACCCCAGTTGTTGCCCTTCTTAGTGGTATCGCTTCAACCCACTTTCTAAAGCACTCTGTTGCTACTAGTATCCATATCTTCCCCCTCAAAAAAGGATATATTTCCCCTACCAGGTCGAACGCCCAAGTGTGAAAAGGATAAGGCATTGCCAGGGAGTGTAGGTCCACCGATGGGGCATGGATCATATTTCCATGAAGTTGGCAAGCCTTGCATTTTTGAATGAACTCAGTCAAGTTCTTCTCTATCATTGGCCAACAGTACCCCAATGTCATTAATTGGTCATACAACTTGGCCCCTCCTATGTGACCTAGACCATGCGCTTGTTTGAGGACCTCGATTGCCTCCTCCTTTGTGATGCAATGCAATGACCTGTTGAAGTAACCCCTTCGGTAAAACTGCCCCTCCTGAACATAGAACCTTGGGGCCCTTCTATTTAGTCCCATCGCATCAATTTTCTCTATTGGGACAACTCCATATTTAATGAAGTCAATATAGGGCTACCTCCAGTCAGCTTGAGCTTCCACAAAATGACATTCAGTTGCCTCAAAGAATAACTGACACATATCGCATTTTCCTTGTAGCTCTGTTGTGTCCTGTTTTGTTCTAGGCCAGAAATATCCCTCCCTTTGAATTCTCTTATAAAGAGGTATGTTGGTTGTTTCACATTTCTCTTCATGTGTCTTCTTCAACCTTTGCTCTGCTTTTCCTGGGCTAATGCATCTTGACAACCATCTTCCTGCATTTCTGAAGTAAATATTTCCCTGGTTTGTAAAATATTGGGCTAATTCCTTGAGCTCCATTATTCTTTCCCCAGATTCCTGTTGTTTTCTAATCTCTCTCCTCCAGTCAGCATCCTCCTCTATTGGTAGAATTATTTATACTGCCGAGGGAGATGTTATTCATTGGATCATAACTGTAGTTGTATCATTTCTCATGACCATCTTTTGAGCCATGGTGGCATAGGCGTCTGGATGTTGGTTCATCGTTTAGGGATGCCTCTTGATCTTGGTCCTATGGAACTGGTTGAGGACCCTATGAATGATTGTTCTGTATGGTGCCAGACTTAGGTGTTTCAAAACTTATTCTCCATTCACTTACTGAATCACCAAGTTCGAATCACCCTTGATGCAAAGTGAACTAATTCCCCTTCGAAAAGCCTCTAGCAACCCCAATACCAGCGCTTCATATTCTGCTTCGTTGTTGGAGAAAGGGAAATCCAATTTATAGGAAAGACAAATCTCCTCCATTCCTTTTGAAAGAATAACCCCTGCTACTCCTTTCTTTTTCACTAAAGATCCATCAAACTGCATCATCCATTATTCATCACTTGCATCTAGGTAATTGTCCTGCAAGTCATCTCCTGGGATACTTTCTTTAGGTAACTTAAACGCTCCATATGGGAAGATTACTAATAGGTCCGCGTGCGCCTGGATATTGATTGCACGAGGAACCACGCACTTCAGTCATATTCTGAGAGGATGAGGAACCACTTAGCTTTCCTACCAATCAATATAGTTCTTGCCAACAAATATTTAATAGGATCACATCTGGTTACAATATGAATTGTAAAGGTAGCATATAATGTCTATGTTTTTGTGCTACAAAGACTAAGGATAAACCATGCCTTTCCAAGCTATTATACCTGACCTCTAGCCCATGTATGATTCTACTGAGATAGTAAACTAGTCGGTTATGCCCGTCAATCTCTTGTGCCAGCAGAGCTCCAACGGACCTCATGGTGGACGTGAGGTATAGCTGCAATGGTATTCCTGTCTGTGGGGAAACCATGGTCTGTGGTGAAATAATCAGCTTATTCATCCCATCGAGAGACTCCTGGTGAACCTCCTCCCACTTGAATTTTGTGTTCTTTCATGAAAGCTGCATCAACGGGTGCGTCATTTCGGCCAATCCAGACACAAATCTCCTAAGGTAGGAAACTTTACGAAGGAAACTCTTCAACTTCTTCACCGTTCTTGGACTTGGCATCTCTAAGATTTCTTGTTGTTTGTCCCGATCCATCTGCACCCCTTTCTAATCAACTACGAAGCCTAAAAACTTTCCACTTATTACTTCGAAGATGCACTTTAGTGGGTTCATCTTCAACTTATACTTCCTGCATCAAGCAAACACCTTCCTCAAATCGCTCAGATGGAACTCCTCCCTCCTCGACTTGATGACTAAATCATCCACATATAACTCCACAAATTTGTGAGAGAATTCATGAAAAATGGCCATTATTATTCTTTGATAAGTAGCCCCAGCGTTTTTAAGTCCAAACGACGTTACTTTATATATGAAGTTGCCCAATGGGGTTCTAAATGTTGTTTTCTCTGCATCCATAGGGTCCATCTTGATCTGGTTGTACCCTACATACCCATCCATAAAGCTGTACATCTCATGACCATTCGTTGCATCTATCAAGTTGTCGATGGAGGGTAGAGGGAACTCATCCTTGGGGAAATCCCTATTCAAGTCTCTGAAATCCACATATATCCTTATTTGATTTTTGTCTTTCTTTCCCACTGAGACAATACTAGACAACCAAAGTGGGTGTTGTATCGGTTTGATGAACCCTGTCGTCAATAAGAGTTGGACCTCTTCCTTGATCTTCAAGTGTAGCTCAGGCTTGTACGTTCTAGTTACTTGTTTCACCGGAATGGCTGAAGGCATCACGTTTAACTTGTGGCAGCTGACTCCCTTATCCAGTCCTTCCATCTCTATGTACTTCCACGCAAAAATGTCTATGAACTCTATAATCAACTCCACTAAGGCCTCTCTCTCTTCTCCTTACTGAGATCATTAGAGATAAAAATAGGTCTTTGATCCCCCCCCCTTCTTTCGCCAGGTTAAACTGCTCCAACTCTTCTGCCTATGGCTTCGGTTGATCTGCCATTTAATCTGGTTCTTTGGTGACATCTTCCACAAACTCTTGTATGTTGGAGTTGTCTATCACTATACATTGACCCCGTTGATCCACCAGAAAACACTCGTATATCGGGTCAACCTCATCATCAGCTTGTTCGTCCTCTCGTTCACACAATTATAAACAATACACCACCTTTCCCTCTTCGATATTAATTTTCTTACACTGCCTACTGGTAGTTGCAACTTCCTTCCTCTTCTTTTCTATAGAAGCCTCAGCAACTCTTCCTCCTAAAAATATGCTCAGTATGCTTTGTCATTGGACTTTATGTTGCATTGGATCCACTCCCGGCCTCATCTTATCTTTGAGCTATTTTGAAATGTTTTGGGGCCGAGGGACCACCTGATGGGCTTCTTCGACCATCATTCCTTTGCCGCTCGCGACCTTTTTATTCTGCTCATTCAAAGGCTCCATTCTTTCTCTGATCGGGGTAACCCATGCTCCCTCCATTCTTCTCGTTAAGACCCGTACATCCTCCTCCAATTATATGTAAAATGTTTCATCTACTAGGTGAGCTTCCTCGACAGTAAAGGGACTCTTAGTAGTCCGAATGGTCACCTCCATTCCCTTAATATTCTCCTTGGTACATTGGCGATACGTCGAAGGAACTAGCCCTTGGTTCTGCATCCATGCCCTTCCTATCAACAGATGGTAAGAAGTTGCACTCTCTATCACGTGGAATTTTATGTGGAAACTCAGATTTCACATCACAATCCCAACGTTCACATAACCAATGGACTTTGAAGACTCGTTGTCATAACCTGAAATCACCAATGGCATGGGTAATACCCCGTATTTTTATGCTATATTAATTTGGGGATTTATTAATATTATTGTGAATTATTTATTTAATAAAATTCGGAAATTAATTATGTTATAATTATTAACGTGACGAGAGTTAGTAATTATGGGAAATTTGTTGATTATTACTAATGAGCAAATTAATATATATTGTTGGTTATATTGAAGGTCACGAGTGAATAAAATGACGATTTTGGAAATTTGAGTCGGGATGCGCCCGTGTCGCATCGGGACTAATTATTGATAAATAAAAGTGAATATTTCATAAGTTGTTCGTATGGTCGTTTTGAGTGCGCCAACGCGTCCGTAAGGGTTGAGATAGTCAGAAAAGTATACCCGGGAGTTTGATTTGGGTCTCGGGGCGTTTTTAGACTTAATTAGTACCCCGGGAGGGCATTTTAGTCATTTTACATTTTTGGGTAATTGAACCCACGAAATTTCAAGGGTTATATCAGATGTCCAAGGTTGACTTCTAGGGTTAGAACAACCAAAGACAAGTGACGGCCATAAGAGAGGGAAGGAGAGAGCTTTCAAAGCAATCCAAGGCCCGGAATCCACCCGTTTGCACCGCCGCCACCACCAACGCGTAGATCGCGAGACGGGGAACGCAACCACACCAATTTCAACACCAAACCAAACTTCTGAAAATCCCAGGCAAGTGTTTATCTTGTTTATTTCGTTGATGCATCTTTCATATTAGTTTAGGAATTATTAGGATGAATTGTATGGAAGAAAAACCCAATTTGACATAGGAAATTGCATGTAGCGATGACTTAAATGATACTCTGAAAACCTTTTGCGATGTAGAGGATTAAACCATGAAATTTTGATGTTGTATAAGAAGGAACCACGAAATTTTGATGTTGTATAAGAAGGAAACCTTAGAGAAAATCTGAATAAAGGAGGAAATTCGCGTATCAGGACCCCCGAACCGGTTCGCCCCTGGGTTCGCGAATGGTTGCTGTTCTTGGCTCCATTCAACACTTATAATTTTTCTTGTTTTCTTTCCTTTCTTCCTTGGATTTTTCTTCAACTTTAACGGTCATAACTCATCAACCGTAGCTCGGATTTGGGTGCCGTTTCTTCCAGTGTTCTCGTTGTCCCGAGCTCTTAAACTCTCCAGTTGACTCCTCCTTCGGGATCTGGATGTAGAATTACCAAAGTGCCCTTGAACTTGCCTTCTTTGTTTTTTCTTTCATTGTCTCGCTTTCTCTTTTGCGCTGCTTGCATAATTAACCTGTAAAACCAATAAGAGAAGCCCGAAACACGAAATACTTGCCAACGAGGATTAGTAGCATAAATGTGCGTTAAATCCATATGGGTTACATCACTCGGGTTCACAAATGTACTGAAATTAGGGGAAATAAATATACAATATTTATGTCCAATCACGTAGTAAGTTGGAAAAACCCTTCGAGTCAAAGTTAGAAACGAACCATTATACTTAATATATAATAATGGGAAAAATAAGGATAAATGTTGTGAATGTAGGTTATGGGATAAACCTAAATTGATATAATAAAGTGGTATATTTATATGATTGTGTATGCATATATTATATACTTGTGAAAATCATGCCCACCCTACTTGCTATCCCTGAGGTTACCGCACTGGGACAGTCTTATCTCGATGAGACCTTTATGGGGGATATTGACTTGTACCCTAGAAGATAGATATCCTTGGTACAGGCTATCGACGTGATTGTTCAGACGGTCCTAAGAGACGTAGGCATGTGCCATCCTCTTAGAGACTTGGAATATATGCTTCGCCTCAATATTGTTTGTGTATGTGTTAATACAATTCGAGAGTGATTCCAAATTTGTATTCCCCTTAATATGAGTGATACGGGGTTTCGGATACTAGAGTATTCCTGCACCATAATTTTTATTTGGGGTGTTGTTATAATATATATATATATATTATACGAGTATTTAATATATGTATGCAATACTGGAATTTGGAACTGCCTATTGTGTTATGGTAAGTAGGACATGGTTGATGACTCATATTGTAAATACTTGTTTTGAGAGAGTATAATATGACACTGGAAAACTTTATAAATTAATAAAGTTAAAATGAGAATTTTGGATACTAATTGAAATATCCTTTTCCAACAATTGTATCGTTAAATTTTAAATCCTGCGAATAACCTAAGATAAGTTAAACCCTTGGGGAAAGTTAGTGTGATATATGACGAGATAAACCATTGGGAAGGTTAGTGCGATAGGAGTGCACATTAGAAGAGAGGTGAAAATTTCTCAAGAGAGTGTCACATTAATATGTTGTTGCATTGGCCTGTATTAATTTAAATACTTGCTAAATGAATTTTTAAATCATACACTATCGGGCTCTGACTCGTTCCTATTTCTCTTTCTCTCTTGTGTATATATGTATATATTACAGGTGCCTAGCCACAGGGGCGTCTTGCTTAGGATCCCTTGGAAGGAACGTGTTGCAGCTTAGGTGGGAGTTGCAGGCCACTTGATTAGACGATTTCATTTACTTGATTCCACTTCTATCATTCTCCTTATTGGGGCATGTGTCGCCCTTTCCACTATTTAGCTGTTTTATTGGGACATTGTATTTCAGTTATTTCTAGTACTGTTACTTTGGGATTTATTCAGCATGTATGATTTACTTTATGTTTTAAATGCTGGGATTTAGTTGTTGAATGTTTAAATTAATTGGATTATATGTTCTAGGATTATTGTGGTGTGATTCTTTAAATATTGAATTGTTGTAGATAATTAAATCTTTATTTTTCAAAAATAAAATTTGAAAGGAATGTTAAAAATGGTTTTGACGCTCAACTTAATTAATTAGGGTGTTTAAATTGGAAATTTATTTTCACGAAAGTGATGCTAAGAATGATCCAACTGTTCACCTTGATTTTAATTTAATAAAGGAGTGATCGCCCGGTATTTAATTAGGCAGGGTGTCACAGGTGGTATCAGAGCATCAGGTTCTAGTGTCCTTCAGGATTTGTGCGGCTTATTATGCTTTCAGCGTTGCTTTCTTTGATATAGAGCCCTAATACTAGGAATGTTGTGTTTATCTCTATACATTGGAAATTCGTGCTTCTGCAATTTGTTTATAGGAGTGATGAACTCATTCTGATGTAAATTTTATTTAAACTTTAGATGGCCCGTCAAAAAGAACAAGCTAATTCCATTAAGGAAGTTAATGAGCAAGGACAACTCACGCCTCAGGTGTCTCCGAAAAGGGTACCAATAGCCGAAGTTGCGGGCATTGTAGCACAAGCAGTGACCACTGCAGTTTTATAGTACCACGAACGCAGTATGCAACTAAAAGGAGGCAAAAGACCTAGAGAGGTTGATCAAATTCATATGACTAACGTTGAAAATTGTGCGAAGGCACCGAATCTGCGGTAACAAAATAATCAAGATCGAGTCAGTCCCAGAAGTAACGAGATTTATGTACAGGGGCAAGAGTGTCAGGGCCAACGAAGTCAGATTCAGAATGAAATCACAAAGATGTGTTTCATTTGTGGAATGGACGATCACAAACGTAAATCTTGTCCGAATCAGACTGGGGATAAACTACAATCCGACCAGCGAAGAATTTCGAAACTCTGCTATAAATGTGTACAGCCGGGTCACAAGTGGATGGATTGTCCTCACCCTGACATAGCTTTTCCGCAAATTTCCCCTCAAGGCCAGCAAGACCAAGGAAAAAGTGAGACTAGTCAACAAAGTGGTGAAGTGAAGCAGTTTCAAGAGGAGCGTTTTCGGTGTGATAGGAAAGACCATAGTTGTCAGAATTACCCCGAGCGAAATAAAGTCCCAAGTCAACAAGGCCGACACCGACAGCAGCAGGGTCGGAGGGGGAGTAACTTCGGAGGCCGATGTTTTGTGTGTGGCAAGCATGGCCATAAATGCCAAGATTGCCCAGAGGGTGTTAGGGCCCCACAGCAGCAGTGTGCCCGTAATGAGCCACAGGGGCCACTTTTTCCACCTGCCCTCCCAGCTCCAGCCCAGGTGCCAGCCCTACCAGCCATTCCAGCAGCTCCAGTGCAGCAGGGGCAGTTACAGTACGGATGTGTCTATAACGTCCACTAGGCAGCAGCTCCACAGGCACCACCCGCGATTGAGGGTATGTTTCCTATCCATGGTACTATGGGTCGGGTTTTGTTTGATACTGGGGTGACGCATTGTTTTATAGCTACGCATTTTGCGAAGGCCTTAGGGTTGTTAGCCATAGCAGAGAGCACAGTGGCGTGTGTAGACTCACCACTGGGGAGTGGGTCGCTTATCTTCTTTATATGCCGGTGAGTGGTAGTAGAGATTGGTAGTTTGGTATTACCTGCAGACATGTTAGTCTTAGATATACATGAGCATGATGTTATTATCGATATGGATTGGCTCGCAGCTTATAGAGCCATGGTTGATTGCTTCGGTAGGAGCATTGTTTTTTCCATTCCGGGACAAGAGATGTTTGTAGTGGCGATGCCTCACCCAGAGGGAGGTTCGACCGCTCATTTGTATTATATAAAGGAGGATGCCTCTAAGGAGGCTGTGATTCCTTTAGACTCGATTCCAGTTGTTCGTGAGTATTCCGATGTGTTTCAGGAGATACCAGGACTACCCCCCAATCGAGAGATAGACTTTGTCATAGACTTATTACCAGATACTAGACCTATAGAACGCGCTCCATACCGTATTTCTCCGACGGAGATGCGGGAGTTACGAGATCAGATAGAGCAGCTGTTAGGTCAGGGCATCATTCGCAGGAGTACCTCACCTTGGGGTGCTCCAGTCTTGTTTATGAAGAAGAGAGATGGTTCACTGAGGTTATGTGTGGACTACTGGGAGTTGAACAAGGTCACGATACGGAATAAGTATCCATTGCTTCGAATCGATGATCTGTTCGACCAGCTGAGATGAGCAACTTTCTTTTCGAAGATAGATCTGAGGTCGGGGTACCATCAGCTACGTATTAGAGAGAAGGATGTTTCAAAGACTGCCTTCTTGACGAGATATGGGTATTACGAGTTCAGAGTGATGCTATTTGTTCTCACAAATGCTCCAGCCGTATTCATGGACTTAATGAACCGAGTATTCAGAGAGTTCTTGGATCAGTTTGTCATCGTCTTCATAGATGACATTTTGATATATTCACACTCCGAGGAGGAGCATACCGAGCACTTGAGGTAGGTTCTTCATACTTTACGAGAGCATCAGTTGTATGCTAAGTACGAGAAGTGTGGATTCTGGTTGTAAGAGGTACAATTCTTGGGGCATGTTGTTTCTGAACAGGGGATAGCAGTTGACCCGAGTAAAGTGTCAGCGGTGAGGGAGTGGGGACAGCCCACGACACCGACGAAAGTGCGTAGTTTCTTAGGGTTAGCCGGATACTACAGGAGATTCATTCGGGGATTCTCCAAAATAGCGGGTCCATTGACGAACCTGACTCGCAAAGGGGTACCATATATTTGGGATGATGCTTGTCAATTGGCTTTCGACGAGCTGAAAGACAAGCTTACTTTAGCACCAGTCTTTGCTCTATCGAAGCTGGGTGTGGAATACCTGGTTTACACCGATGCCTCTTTACGGGGACTTGGGGGAGTACTTCAGCAGGAAGAAAAGGCTATAACTTTTGCCTCCCGTAAGCTTAAGACGCATGAGAAGAATTACCCCACCCACGACCTGGAGTTAGCAACAGTCGTCTTTGCATTGAGGATATGGAGACACTATTTATTGGGGGAGAAGTTCCGTTTGTTCACAGACCACAAATCACTGCAGTACCTGTTCACTCAGCGAGAGCTGAATATGCGTCAGTGCAGATGGTTAGAGTTTGTGAAGGACTATCAGTTCGACATACAGTATCATCCGGGGAAAGCCAACGTAGTTGCTGATGCGTTGAGCCGTAGATCGGTAAATGAGGTAGCGAATTTCTGGAAAGCAAAGTTGAAGGAGTTGGGTCACCAGGATGCAGTAGCCCGTTCCTTCATATCTGTTATGACAATCACACCCGAGATTGTTACGAGGGTAATATAGGCCCAAACCACAGACCCGTTTTGCCAGGAGCAGATTGTACGACTTTTAGCCGAGGGTGATGAGTCCTATTCTGTTAGTTCTGATGGGGGTTTGAGTTTTAATGGAAGGTTAGTGGTTCCAGAAGGGGCAGAATTACGTCATGCAGTGATGACACATTCTCACGGGTCCCGATTTGCGGTACATCCTGGAGGAGATAAGATGTACCAGGATATGAGGAGACAATACTAGTGGAGTGGGATGAAGAAGGACATTGCTGAGTTCGTGTCCAAGTGTTCTACCTGCCAGCTAGTGAAGGTGGACCATCAGAAACCGTCAGGATTGCTTCAACCATTGGAAGTACCTGCGTGGAAGTGGGAGATTATTTCCATGGATTTTATTACAGGGTTGCCTACATCACAGCGGGGCCAAGACTCCATCTGGGTGATTGTAGACCGTTTGACCAAGGTGGCTCATTTTCTGCCGGTGCGGACATATTATACCATGGGTCAGTATGCTCAGTTGTTCATTTATGAGATTATCAGATTACATGGGGTGCCCCTGAATATTGTGTCAGATAGAGACAAGATTTTCGTATCACGTTTCTGGGAAAGCTTTCATGAGGCTATGGGTACTGAATTGAGGTTGAGTTCAGCCTATCACCCACAGACAGATGGACAAACAGAGCGTACTAATAAGATGTTAGAGGATATGCTACGCATGCGTGTCTTGATTTTGGAGGAGGTTGGGAACCACATCTTTCACTGGTAGAGTTTGCTTATAATAACTCTTATCAGTTTATGATTGGCATGGCTCCATTTGAGGCTTTGTATGGCAGGCCTTGTCGTTCTCCAACTTGTTGGCTCGAGGTGGGGGATAACAAGTTGCTAGGACCAAAGGTGATTCAGGAAACCTCCGCGAGGATTAAGATGATTAGGAGTCGCATTCGAGTAGCCCCAGACAGGTAGAAGAGCTACGCCGATGCGAAACGGTTCTTTCGGGAGTTTAATGTGGGGGACCAAGTGTTACTGCGTGTATCTCCTATGAAAGGAGTGATGAGGTTTGGGAAGAAAGGGAAATTGGCCCCGAGATACGTGGGACCATTTCCCGTTATCGAGAGAATTGGGCCGGTAGCATACAGATTGGGACTACCAGAGCATTTACTTCGCATTCACGATGTATTCCACATCTCGTCGTTGAGACGGTATCTTCGGGATGATATGGCCCATACTCACACCGCGATAGATGACATAGACTTACAGCCTAACAGCTCTTACGAGGAGAAACCGGTGGATATCCTAGACTATAGTGAGAGGAGATTGAGGTCTAAGATAGTTCCACTTGTACTGGTCCAGTGGGAGCATCATAACGTGGAGGAATCCACTTGGGAGCGCGAGGCCGATATGCGCGAGAGATGTCCAGATTTGTTCTTACCAGGTATGCCTTATTTTCCGAATTTCGGGACGAAATTCCGTTATTAGGGGGGAAGTATGTAATACCCCGTATTTTTATGCTATATTAATTTGGGGATTTATTAATATTAATGTGAATTATTTATTTAATAAAATTCGAAAATTAATTATGTTATAATTATTAACGTGACGAGAGTTAGTAATTATGGGAAATTTGTTGAATATTACTAATGAGCAAAGTAATATATATTGTTGGTTATATTGAAGGTCACGAGTGAATAAAATGACGATTTTGGAAATTTGAGTCGGGACGCGCCTGTGTCGCGTCGGGACTAATTATTGATAAATAAAATTGAATATTTCATAAGTTGTTAGTATGGTCGTTTTGAGTGCTCCAACGCGTCCGGAAGGGTCGAGATAGTCAGAAAAGTATACCCGGGGGTTTGATTTGGATCTCGGGGCGTTTTTAGACTTAATTAGTACCCCGGGAGGGCATTTTAGTCATTTTACAATTTTGGGTAATTAAACCCACGAAACTTCAAGGGTTATATCAGATGTGCAAGGTTTTCTTCTAGGGTTAGAACAACCAAAGACAAGTGACGACCATAGGAGGGGGAAGGAGAGAGCTTCCAAAGCAATCCAAGGCCCGGAATCCACCCGTTTGCACCGCCGCCACCACCAACGCGTAGATCGCGAGACGGGGAACGCAACCACACCAATTTCGGCACCAAACCAGACTTCTGAAAATCCCAGGCAAGTGTTTATCTTGCTTATTTCGTTGATGCATCTTTCATATTAGTTTAGGAATTATTAGGATGAATTGTATGGAAGAAAAACCCAATTTAAGATAGGAAATTGCATGAAGCGATGACTTAAATGATATTCTGAAAACCTTTTGCGATATAGAGGATTAAACCACAAAATTTTGATGTTGTATAAGAAGGAACCACGAAATTTTGATGTTGTATAAGAAGGAAACCTTAGATCAAATCTGAATAAAGGAGGAAATTCGCGTATCAGGACCCCCGAACCGGTTCGCCTGTACCCCGAATCGGTTCGCCCCTGGGTTCGCGAATGGTTGTTGGTCTGGGCTCCATTCAACACTTAGAATTTTTCTTGTTTTCTTTCCTTTCTTCCTTGGATTTTCCTTCAACTTTAACGGGTCATAACTCATCAATCGTAGCTCGGATTTGGGTGTCGTTTCTTCCAGTGTTCTCGTTGTCCCGAGCTCTTAAACTTTCCAGTTGACTCCTCCTTCGGGATATGGCTGTAGAATTACCAAAGTGCCCTTGAACTTGCCTTCTTAGTTTTTTCTTTCATTGTCTCGCTTTCTCTTTTGCGCTGCTTGCATAATTAACCTGTAAAACCAATAAGAGAAGCCCGAAACACGAAATACTTGCCAACGAGGATTAGTAGCATAAATGTGCGTTAAATCCATATGGGTTACATCACTCGGGTTCACAAATGTACTGAAATTAGGGGAAATAAATATACAATATTTATGTCCAATCACGTAGTAAGTTGGAAAAACCCTTCGAGTCAAAGTTAGAAACGAACCATTATACTTAATATATAATAATGGGAAAAATAAGGATAAATGTTGTGAATGAAGGTTATGGGATAAACCTAAATTGATATAATAAAGTGGTATATTTATATGATTGTGCATGCATATATTATATACTTGTGAAAATCATGCCCACGCTACTTGCTATCCCTGAGGTTACCGCGCTGGGACAGTCTTATCTCGATGGGACCTTTATGGGGGATATTGACTTGTACCCTAGAAGATAAATATCCTTGGTACAGGCTATCGACGTGATAGTTCAGACGGTCCTAAGAGACGTAGGCATGTGCCATCCTCTTAAAGACTTGGAATCTATGCTTCGCCTCAATATTGTTTGTGTATGTGTTAATACAATTCGAGAGTGATTCCGAATTTGTATTCCCCTTAATACGAGTGATACGGGGTTTTGGATAGTAGAGTATGCCCGCACCATAGTTTTTATTTGGGGTGTTGTTATAATATATATATATTATACGAGTATTTAATATATGTATGCAATACTCGAATTTGGAACTGCCTATTGTGTTATGGTAAGTAGGACATGGTTGATGACTCATATTGTAAATACTTGTTTTGAGAGAGTATAATATGACACTGGAAAACTTTATAAATTAATAAAGTTAAAATGAGAATTTTGGATACTAATTGAAATATCCTTTTCAAACAATTGTATCGTTAAATTTTAAATCATGCGAATAACCTAAGATAAGTTAAACCCTTGGGGAAAGTTAGTGTGATATATGACGAGATAAACCATTGGGAAGGTTAGTGCGATAGGAGTGCACATTACAAGAGAGGTGAGAATTTCTCAAGAGAGTGTCGCACTAATATGTTGTTGCATTGTCCTGTATCAATTTAAATACTTGCTAAACGAATTTTTAAATCATACACTATCGGGCTCTGACCCGTCCCTATTTATCTTTCTCTCTTGTGTATATATGTATATATTACAGGTGCTTAACCACAGGGGCGTCTTGCTTAGGATCCCTTGGAAGGAACGTGTTGCAGCTTAGGTGGGAGTTGAAGGCCACTTGATTAGATGATTTCATTTACTTGATTCCTCTTCTATCATTCTCCTTATTGGGACATGTGTCGCCCTTTCCACTATTTAGCTGTTTTATTGGGACATTGTATTTCAGTTATTTCTAGTACTGTTACTTTGGGATTTATTCAGCATGTATGATTTACTTTAAGTTTTAAATGCTGGGATTTAGTTGTTGAATGTTTAAATTAATTGGATTATATGTTCCAGGATTATTGTGGTGTGATTCTTTAAATATTGAATTGTTGTAGATAATTAAATCTTTATTTTTCAAAAATAAAATTTGAAAGGAATGTTAAAAATGGTTTTGATGCTCAGCTTAATTAATTAGGGTGTTTAAATTGGAAATTTATTTTCACGAAAGTGATGCTAAGAATGATCCAACTGTTCACCTTGATTTTAATTTAATAAAGGAGTGATCGCCCGGTATTTAATTAGGCGGGGTGTCACAGGGGACTAACCTTTCCTCCGGAATATTAGCTGCGTGGAAAGAGTTGATTGTCATGATATTGATGAAGGCTCCCCCATCCATAAGAGCCCTTACAAAGCCAACCCCGTTGATGCTGGCAGTCACATACGATGATCTATTATGAGGGAACCATACGGCCCTATCCACGTCACTGAAAGTTATTTCTAACGGAAACCTCTTTACTAATATGGCCATGGTTCCCTTCCATCTCGACAAAGGGACTGCGTTCTTCCTTGCAATGTCAAGGATTGCATGGGTTATTTCCAACCGACTCTTGTTTGGTATCCCCACCTGGTCCAAGAACCAGGTGAACTTTGGGGATTTCGAAACTGCATTGTATTCTATAACTTTGTCTTTTTCCTCTCCTCTAATGCTAAATACGTCCTCCATATCCTTAGCACTTCCAAAGATTCTTTAAACTCCTCCTGCTCCATCGTTTATTCCCTTTCTTCTCTCTCTGCCTCCTCGTCATAGGCCAGCACCAGATTGGCCCCATGCATTGGGAGTGGGTTGTTGTTAACGTTCTGTGGAGGGATTTACAACGTTCCTGCCTTTACATACTTGTCGATGATTCTTCTTAGCGTGAAATAGCTCTCCGTTGGATGTTGGATCTTTCGATGAATCTATCAATATTTGGGATTTGTCCTTATTGCGACGTAGGATTCCCCAACGGGAATGCACTTTGGTTCATACATCGTTCCTCTTTGGACCATTGCGTTTTAACAGCTGACAACCTCTTTTACTATACAAGGCAACAGCGGTGGGTCTTCCCTATCTCTCCCGAACTTCCTCTTATTGTCTTTCTTCGCCACCTTGCCCCCATATTTTCCTTCAGTGTATCCCACCCGTGGCAATTGAGACCTCCCTCCCATGGGTTGTATCGGCTGCCTGAACATCATGGGCACCACCACTGGATTTATTTGCACAACCAACGAGATATTCCTTGTTGCTTTTAGGAACGCGACAAAAGTCCCCTCGTGTGTCTTATTAATAATATGGGAGATGGACTCAGGAATCAGTCCTTCCGCACAGATCTGCAGCAATTTGGATTCTTTAGCCTCCTCTCTTACATCGAGGGACCAGTCCCTGAATCTGCGAACATATGCCACTACATCTTCCCTTGGTCGTTTCTTCTCCCTCTCCAGTTGGGTCAAAGTAAACTCATCTTCTGCTAGAAAGAACTTATGGACAAACAAAACATGCATCTCCTCCCATGTGGAAACACTCTTGGGAGCTAAATGGTAATACGAAGTATATGCTTTATTGGTTAAGGATTTAGAAAATTTCCTCAACCTGAGTTTCTTGTTATTGCAATGCACCCCCAAGTGTTCAATGAAGCGTTTAATATTTTCCTTCGGGTTTCCACCCTTTTCTATGTATTTTTCAAAAATAGGAGGAATATAATCTTTTGGGTAGGGCTCATCTTTGTATTCCTTGGGGTAAGGCATCCGAAAGTCATCATAGACCAAAACTATTTCGCCCGCAGATTGCGAGGAGGCTTGCATGAATTTCAGCATATCTTTTTGCATCTATTTCCTCATCTCTTCTATGGGTGATGTCATTGAAATTTCTATCAGCGAGACCATAGGTTGAGTGCCCGTTATAGTTGGATAAATCATCACAGTTGGAGCCATTGATACTCCTGGGGTTCCCACTGCTGGATTTACAACAGAGGGTATAATTTCTGGGACCGATCCCGTTATGATTGCACTTGGTGGTGCCGTTGGGGCTGCCCCTCGTGTTACGAAAGGGTTGGCTTTAAATCCTCCCAACACCGTTGAAGCTATAGGAGTTTGCAAAAACTCATAAAATTTATTCATGAGGAGTGTCACTTGGGCTGGTCCCAACTCAGCGCTTGTGGAACTTGGTCACCCCTGGAATGCCTATCACCGCTTGAACTGGAGGTACCTCTATTCGAGGAGCCCCGTCCCTTGAAGCCTCCAGCTCTCTCGCCGCCTATTCTTCATTGTGTTGAATGTCATCAAAGTTAAGCCTTTGATTAACGTTATCCTACGCCATACTCCTTACTTATAAGAATGCCTCCCCAGAAGAGTCGCCAAATATAGGAGGGTAGTTTAGATTAGATGGAGGCGTAACCCCTTTTGAGTACAGTAATGATAAGTTAAACATCAACACTATTGATTAACTTCAGGACACACAAGCACAATTTAGTGAAGATAAACTTAGTTAAAACTCACAAATATCTCGTGTATAACTCAATAAGATAATAACGAACTCAAAAGTAACTCATTTGGGGGGAGAGAGAAGTAAGCACCCTAGATACACCATAGCAGGCAGCCAAACACGCCAACCACCCTCAAGAATCTCTGTCAAGTATTAAATATCTGTAATAAATGACGATGGTGGATGAGTAAACTCTCTCGTTTGCAATAAATCTTTCTCTGATGTTTATTCTCTATAGAAATAACACTCTCCAAAAGAACATCCTCTCTGCGGGGGTGGTTGGGGTCCTTAAATACCCCCCCCCCCCCCCCCCACACACACACCACTCCCGAGGTAACTCGATCATTAAAGACTATGAAAGACATCCCTAATACTTTATGTCACAATATTAAATGCCTGATGCACTAGTTAGCTTCACATCATAGACAATAAATGCCAAGACATGCCTTTTGCCTAACCACTGTGTGTCAAGTGGGTGTCGTCATAGAGGTGGCTCACCAAATGTCTGATAGCCCCAAATACCACGATGGTTTACTCAAGTGAAGATTTGACATTATCTAGCGGGCTAGTGACATCACCTACAGTAGATGTGACATTAAGTAGAGGATTGTTTGGTACACAACTCAACGTCTAATGGAACTCAAAGCTGCTCCACCCGAGGTTCCACGGTAAGGGTCCTTTGGTGTTTTACCAGGTGTATCTAAGATGGTAAGGACAAGACCCAATGGTGCCTCACTTCTCAATCCTCCAAACTAAGTCCCTCCAAAGTTCCCACGGCGAGGTCGTTCGATAGAGCATGAAAGCTCTCCCCGGCCCTGCCAAAACTGGTCTCTCACGAGTACCGTTTGACCTTACACACAATCATTATACTCATTACATCTTTACAATCTTTATAACTCATAGTCAATATAAACAAAATATACAACAAGACTAAGTTAATCAACAGGACTAAAGGAGGATCTCTCTCGGTCAATTTCTTCACTACAAGGTCCCGCTGAGTTGCCATGCTGAGCTTCCACACTCACATACCGTGTTGAGTTTCCACGTTGCCTTAATCCCAAACAATGTTGTTAATGGAGGGATTATCTCTAATCTCAGGATTATCTTCAAGCCCCCTCTACAAACCTTAACCTAGACTCATGCCTAGGTAAGCGTAAGGATGATAAAGTGACAAAAATCATCCCACCCCCGACATAATAAAGTCGTAATAATCTACCATAACTAGTCCCATACCTGGAAGGCGTAAATCATCAAAAGCCCTACCCACTAGTCCCATAACTAGATGGTGTCCTAAAATATAGGGAGAGCAAAAATAACCAACAACCCGTCATCACAAAAGGCAATTAAATAATACCAACAAGTCACACAAACAAACATAATTAATCAACATGTAAAACTACACATGATAGTCCAATTCAATTAAATCTTAATTTAATTATCACCTCATCATAAACATCCAATTAATCTCATTTAATTATTTTAAATTAAATATACCGCTATTTCATCATTTAAAACATCATAATTCCAATTTCATTATATCAACACGAATTAGATGAGTTATACGCCCCCAAATTCATTTATTAAAAAACTAGGGGTTTTCTACATGCAACCTACACCAACAAAACCCAAAATCACTCATGAATCCTATGTACCCACGGGTTATGAGTATTATTCATATTAAAAGATTTTATAAAAATAGCCCCATAGTTAGTGTCCACTTCCTATAATTAAGTTACTAATTATTTTTAAGAAAACATGTACTTAAGTGTTTAGGCGGCACTTAAAACGCATAATACTAAAGGATAGGAATAGAGTATTCATGCCTGAGATTAAGTTGAAGAAAAACTGGTAGCACGATTGGATTCCTCTCAAAAAATTAACAAAGAAGTGTTCTTGAACAAACTAGATTAAACCTCAATTTAGCCTTCCAAAACTTGATTATGTTGGAGGGTGATGATTATGGTGGAGAGGAAAAACTTTTGGAAGAGTTCTCTAGTGAAAAACTTGAGAAAAAGTGATTATGAGAAGTTCCCCGCGATTAATGAAGGTTATATACTAGTTAAGAATCCTAATCCCACTCAAACTCTAAAAATGTGATTGAATCACGCAATAACTGGGCAGGGTCGATTTATCTACCCTACAGAAAATCTGACAGTTCCCCCCAAAAAATGCCTATAAGGCAAAATATTAAAAATTCCACTAAAAATTCATTTTAAATCCGATTTCAATTCCTCTTTAAGTTTTATTCTTCTAAAATCATAACCAACATATTTATTTAATAAAAATTATTAAATTCAAAAATTTATTTTTCTCGAATATTCTAATTAATTAATTAAAATAATTAATAAAAACACGGGGTGTTACATCTTCGTAACTAATCGGAATATAAGATCTAACTAGATCACCAACACGAGTGCTCCATCTCCCACTCCACGGACCATCTACACTCCCATCCACTAGAACGGTGACTCTCATTTTACCATCTTGGGTCATATATTGTAATTGTTTAGCCTTTTTATCCATTTCTTTCATGCATCTTTTTATTTTCACTTAAGGTAGGTTGCTTCGAACCTCCTTCGACTAATTCTTACTTCGGAGTGGATGATATTTGTTGCGGTGTTGATGACGTTGTTGTTTCGAACCACCACTTGCACTTGAAGCCGTGATGCCCAATACAGTGCTGCCAAAACAAAAAATAGATGCCAACAATAGAAATAATAGTTATAAAAGCTCTGCATATTGATAGATATAACCGTTATAAAATAATATGTATTGAATTATCATATTACTACAACATTAGCATATTGATAGAGATATATATAGAAATCAAAAGATGATATCATTAAAATCACAAGACGCTACTTTCAATGGCTAACATACCACTAATAAATTTATATATTAGCAACGGGGTAAAACAAAATGTAGTCATGTTGGCAAAACAAAACAACTTTCAATGGTTACAATATTCAAAAGAAAACATTAAAACAACTAAATGGAGTCGTATTGCTTGAGCAAACTTTCCAAGTGCGTTTGGTCTTCAAGAATAGATTGGAAGATTGTTGGTGTCTCTACGTCGTCCACTTGACTCGTCAATCTCTTCGGTTAATGTATAACAACCCACCAATTGGGATTTTTAAGATCTTTCGAATAGAATACTTGACGAGCCTCGGATGCGAGAATGTCAGGCTCATCATACTCATTATCAACGCTCTTAAACTTATCAAAATTTACCATCACTAAGTTGGAGTCCGTACAAAGCTTACAACCATTAGTCTTATCCTCCACTCTCACCCAATCAAAATAATATACGACCTCCTTAAACAAGGTATAGTCCAGCTCAATAATTTGTTTGATAACTCTATACCACATAGTCCAAGTATTTGTGAGATTCTTATAACTTTTTTCGCTCGAAATTGTGTCCATGACTTCAAGCAAACGCCTCTATCCTGTGTAACAACAGCATCGTCGTGATACTTAGGAGAGAATATGAAACCATTTACATGATACTTTTATATGTTTTATCCTTGAATTGCGGCCCTTGAACTAACTGCCATAATATTTCATTTGTCTTCATCTCTCCTGATTTTAGCAACTGTTTGATGGAAACAAATCATAATTACTACCATATTTCAATTCTCATCATACTTAATAGAAAGATTAATAAAAATATTAGTATTTATATAATCACCTTCTCGGATAACCAAGGGATAAAAGAAGCTTGTTTCTCCACTTTTGTCATTTTAATCCCCTTCCCTTTAGGACGAGACACGAATTTCAGTGATGCTTCATACTCACTGCAATATGTAGCTTGATAAAAGTAATTATAACTCAAAATGATAATTAATTCTTAACTATAAACAAACGAAAGAACTAAAACCTATAGTACTCTTGAAGTCCATCAACATTTAGTCAAAATAATACCCATCGACGTATTTGTTGAAACTGTATGGGTCCCAACATTATAGTCTTATCATCAAGTAAAGACCCTTCATCAGAAAACTATTCACCTTCCTCTAACAAGGCTTCACGTGAGCGTTTATGATTTCCATCAGATGGATTTGGCATGTACTCCATCCAATATCTAACAGATTTAGTAACAACGTGGGATTCTGCAATGGAACCTTCAACATACCGCTTATTGCTCGGTATATATTTGAAATCATTCATCATCCTATTTGTATAAGGTGTTAAAAATTAATAACAAGATTTATTAACTTAAATGGGGCATATTTTATTATCTTAAAAGGTAACAAAATCACCTTTCGAATGGATACATCCAATGAGTGTCGTTGGGTCCACAAACCAGGGCTTCATCTGCTAGATGCAGACTGAGGTGAATGCTAATATCAAAAAACGTAGGTGGGAATTTTTTTTCCAACACACACAATGCTTCAATAACCATGTATTTGGCTCTTTGTATATCTTGTCGAATTAGGACCTTAGAGCACAACATGTTAAAGAGCAAACTTAATTGTTGGATTGCTCTTCTTAAATCTCGATGTTTCAGAAAGGCATGTTGGAGAGACATAGGTAGCAGATGTTCAATTATGGCATGATAATCATGAGACTTTAAGGAGTGCAAATATGGGGGACTAAGACTTATTATATATCTCAAGTTAGAGGAAAAAATGGTAGGAAGCTTTAAGTCCTTCAAAATTTGGCAGAATTGTCCTTTTTCTTCTTTATCCAAGATAAATGGTGCTGTTCTTTTATCGTTTTTCTAGTGCATCCATCAACTTGATCCCATTGACCGCTGTGTATGCCCATACCCTTCATATCCAATCGACCCTTTTCAGTATCCTTTATTTTATTATCATCAAGAATTGTATTTATTAAATGCTCTGCAACATTCTTTTTGATGTGCATCACATCAAGGAAATGTAGAACTTGATGATATGGCTAGTATTCCAAATCAAAGAAAATAGATTTTTTATACTAATATTCTTTAACTTCAACATTATCACTCCCATTAACATTATTAGACTTTCTCTTCTTAGCGGGAACTTTTGAGACTTTTCCAGTTACATACTTTATATTTCTTAACTTTTCCATAAGTGAATCTCCGTTTAGTCGAACTGAGGGACGTCCAACTTCTTGTGTCCCGAGTACCAAACCTCTACCACTCCTAAAAGGATGATCACTTTTAAGAAACATACGATAGTTTGTGTAAACTATCTTCATGCGGTGTTCTAGCCAAATGGATGGAGTGTCATCGCCACAAATAGAACATTCTTTGTAACCATGTGTTACACGCCCAGATAAGTTTCCATATGTGGGAAAATCATGAATCCACCACATCAACATAACTCTCAACGTAAAAGGTTGCATTTTATGCATGTCAATAGATGGAACTCCTTCCCATAGTTGTTTCAACTCATCTACTAATGGTTGAAGAAAAACATCAATGTCTTAACCCGGTGCCTTTGGCCCTGGAATCAGGAAAGATAAAATTTAGAACTCACATTTCAAGCATAAATAAGGGCCCACATTATAAGGCGCGGTCATGATAGGCTAGGAAAATATAACTACTAGACTGAGTACTATGGGGATTGAACCCATCTCTTCCTATTGCAAGACAAACATTTCGCCCTTCTTCGGCGAAATCGGGCCATCTACTTTTTACCATTCTCCATTGGGATGAATCATAAGGATGTCGCTGATAATCCCATGAACTTGTTGCCCGATGGTGCCATGTCATTTCATGCGCTATCCAATGTATAGTGTACAATCTCACTAGCCTTGGAATTAAAGGGAAATGTCTCAATACTTTCATCGATTCTTTGCATATACTTTTCCCTTTCTTTGAGGACACTGTATATCTCAGTTCTCCACACTGAGGACATTCCTCAAAATCTTCATTCTCTTTCCAGTATAAAATACTATTGTTAACGCAATCATGAATATAATTTTCTTTCATCCCTAGGTCTTTCATCATTCTCTTCATGTGCGGATATTTTTCTAATAATGTGTTTCCTTTTGGAAGACACCTCTTTAAGACTGACAAGAGAGAGGTCACTCTATTTCCCGACCAACCAAATGTCTTTTTCAAATTATGCAATTCCACAATTGCAAAGAGAGTAGTCTCAGGACCCTCACATGAAGGGTACGATTTCTCGATTGCTAATATATTATATTGATTATACTTCTCATTATAGACATACGATTTTTCAGAGAATCCTTCATGATCGGGTTCTACACAATGTTGTTCGTGCACTCCGTAACATGCATCAACTAAGTTTTGTAACCTTTCGTTCTCATTGTTATCAGCTTAATCATGTCCTTTACAATTAATAGGTTCTACTACGGGACATGTTAGGTTTGATGATAGTGTTGTAATAACCCTTACTTTTGAGTAATTTATTTATATTAATTTACCATGTGAGGTAATTATATAAAATATTGGATAATGGAGTAAATATTATTTCAAGAGATTTAAAAGATAATATTTACTAGATTTTGCATATTTACTATTAAGTGGATGTAAATAACATCATTGTTGATGTAAAAAACTAGATTGCTCTAATTATTCAATCACAGATAAATAAATAAGACAAAGATTTTTAAAGTGGTTCGGCTAGGAATAAAGCCTACGTCCACTGTTATGTTATTGCTGAGTGTTTGTGGAATTCTTGATTACAAGTTCTCTCAAGAAATTCCGGTCCCTTTGAATGAGGGAGATACAATGTATTTATAGCCTTGAGGCTGTACATGAAAGGTCCAATACATTAAATGATTTACATATGAAAGGGTAATACATTTAATGCAACGTGTGCGTCAAGAATACAATGGATAGTTGAACAGTTGTCCGTCTGATAATTAATGATACGGCCGAGATGCAGTTCGGACCGCCTTAGTTGCTTGTTGATCAAGGGTTCCTCGGAGTAGTAAGAGTACCTCGGTGCGTTGGAGTTCCTCGGTGTGATAGAGTTCCTCGGTGTATTCTTGTTGCTCGGAAAGAAACATGGCTGGTCGGGAAATGATCTTCCTCGCTGCTATTGTGCCACGTAGATTGACACGTGTCTTCGTGTTATTCGTCCATATCAGCATATTAATTTTGGTATCAACAGAAGCCCCCAATGTTTCATATTTTGAACTTTGAAGAGTATGGAACATTCTTTCTTGGTATATGGCAATATTAAATGTATTTCCCGGGTTTTAGGAACATTGTATTCAAATTTTCCTTCTTATTTCGCAGTTTCCGCCTTTTTGATAAGCGCTTTGATATTCGTGCAAATTTTGTCCTTTTAGCCGCCGGAAGTTTAGTAATTTCTTTTTGGTAATCATTTCTTTCGCCGCTTCCCAATGCAAAGTATTTAAACTTCTTTGGTAACCATACCATCGTCTACGTTTTTCATTCTCTGCATTCAAGCTTTCTCTTCTCTTCTTCTCTTGTGCGTTCATCTTTGTTTCCGTTCGTTGTCAACACATCTCCTTTCTTTCTGTAAGATCTTCTTTCTTTCTTCTGTATCTCTTTTATTCAATATGGTTTATATTGTGGAATCTGTTGAGAAATTCCGTTCTGATTTTTCCATTCCTTCGTGGGTAACTCTAGAGGTTCTTTCTGAGCCTTTAGATTACTTTCGATTGGCTGAGGGACATTGGTTCCCCAGTCTTTTTGTTGCTGAATGCGGTTTTTCCTTTCCACCAAACCCATTATGCCTTGAATTTTGTCAATATTTTGATCTTGTTCCTGCAAAAATAGCCCCCAATTCATGGAGAATAATTAACGGGGTGCATAAATTAAATTTAACTCATGGGACTCGTATTGGGATCCCTGAAATTATGCTTTGTTATAAATGGGCCGTTCTAGATAATATTTATTATTTGAAAACTAGGTATTTGAATAGGGCTCTTGTAGTTAATCTCCCTGATTCAAATAGGGATTATTTTGAGCATGGGTTGGTCATAAAAAATTGGCAACATGCGCCTTTATCTGGGAATGAAGTATACAACGGTCCCAGATGCCCCCCATACGGCAATGGGATAGGTTTATTTTTCGTTTTATTTTACTTATGAAATTATGCTTTCATCCTGTTTGACAAAATGTATGACTGATATTCTATTATGTATTTGTTTGCAGCTGATAGCAAAAGAAAAACTCCAAAAGAGTCAGAAGTGAATATCAAGCATTTGAAACTTATCTGGAATTTGCATAAGACCATTGCTGACGAGCATATTAGATCTGCTTCATATTTACTACAGTATAAGAGTTACACAACCTCTTATACTGCTCGCCCTGTTGAACCAGCTTCAACACCAGAAAGTTCATCTTCAGATTCTCATATCCCCCTATCTCAGAGAATGGGCAAGAAAAGAGCTCCTCCTGCTCTATTTGGTGACACTTCTTCTGCTGTTGGAGCCCAGAAAGGCAAAATTGATGCCCCGGAGGGGACTAAAAAAGTAGATGCTGGTTCCTCCAAAATTGCCGAGAAGCCCCCAGTGGCCCCGAGCAAGAGAAATGCTCCTGCTGATGTAATTGTCATCTCTCCGACCAAGACTTCTTCCTTGGTTGATGCTGCTGACCGTCCTTTGAAGAGATTGAGGAAATCATCCTCAGTTAATCTTGCTGGGACTGCATCTTCTCTACCCGCTGGTGGTAGTAGTGTTTCAAACATCCTTCTTCCGAGTTCTTCAACGAACTCAGTTATACCCGAGGTTCTCGGGGTTGATGAAAAAATTCCTAGGGATACACTGACATCCCTAGCTGCTCGTCATCTTTCTTCAGTAAATTTCTCATACCTTTGATCTTTCTTTCTTTTTCTTGAATGCTTGTATTTGTGTTGACTCTATTGTTTTTCTTATCTTTCAGCTGGTGAACTGCTTCAATACCATCGTGAAGAAAGATCAAGTTATTAAAGCTTCCACTTCCTCGTCCGATGTTGACGATGCTTTGTTGGGTTTAACCCAATCTGTGAAGGAATCTCACCAACAGTACATCGAGGAGAAAACTGTTTGGGAGAAAAATTTGGCTGTGGCTGAGGCTGATAAGATGAAGATGGCTGAAACCTCCAAGAATTTGGAGGAGAAAATTAAAGATTTGGAAGTTAAACATCAGGAATCTGATGATAAATTGAAGAAGGCAGAAGAAGAAATATCTACTCTGCGAGATATTAAGGTTAAGAAAGAGGAACTGGAGGTGAAGCTCTCCTCGGAGAAATCGAGGAGAAAAGTTGCAATCAAGAAACATTTCAGTGTTGGTTGGGAGAAAGGATGGGAGAGAGGGATAGCTGCAATGACGTCCCAAGTCCAATATGGGGAGTTGAAATACTTCTATGATGGTTGGGTAGCTGCTCTGCAAGAGCTAAAAGTCCAAGATGATTCTGAGTTATTCCAACGGCATCTCCCTGGTCCTCCTCCACCAATTGTGGAAGAAGAAGAAGATGAACCTGCTTCAGATGAATCTTCCATGGCTATGGGCGATCAAATTTCTGCCTCTCAACCATCTGCCACCGAGGACATTTCCTCCATGCCTCCTCCTCCCGAGAAGACTTCTACCGATCAAGCTGTAGTTATCACCGAGCAACCGAGCTCCTCGTCCCAGCCTCCCGATAAAGTCTTGGGGGACAAGGAAAAGGTGTGAAGTTGGTCGGCAGCCTTTCTGTATTTCCTTGTAATCGAACGATGTAACTTTTTGATGATCTAATAAAATATATCTTTGCTCATCTCTGTTGTTGATAACTTGTTTTTGTTGATTGTTATCTTTTTCTTGTCATTAGTTTGTTGCTAGAATGGAATTGATCTCTTCTCATGATACGGAGCTGATGCAGCAATGCCATCAATATTATAAGGATGGTCATACAGATCTTAGTACATCGGAAATTGTTGATATCCTTGGTCACGGTGCTTCAGAGCAGGCTATTGAAGCTTATCAGTACTTGAAAGCTTTACTCGACCGAGCAGTGGCCAACAATGTCGCTTACTATCAGTTGATTGAAGAGCTTCATGGTTCCTTAAAGGATCTTCAAAATCAACATAACGAATCAATGGCTTTGTTACATGAAGATTATGAAAATAGATACCAGCAGCTCTCTTCAGAAACAGGCCATAAGAAAATCATTGCTGGGTATGACGTCAGGGAGAGGACCCTAAAAGGTGAAATTGAAGCCTGTAGACAAATCGCTGAGATCCTGGAGCAAGAAAATAACAATTTGCAGAAGAAATTAGCTCAGTATGAATCTGATGCTTCATCCTCTACTGCATTAATACCAGTCACTGATGAAGGCTTCTCGTTCTTAGAAGTCGAAAATGCCAAACTGAGGCAAGAGCTGGAGGACTTAAGAAGATCTGCCATTTCTGGAAATGCTCGGGGACGAGGAAGAGGTTCTCGGGGGCGAGGAAGAGTCAGCCAAAATGTTGAGGAAGCTCGCACTCAGTCTACTCTGGAAACTCAAGCATTCCAGTTGAAAGTAAAAGACCGTGCTCTGACTGAAATGTCCAATAAAAATCTGTCTCTGGAAGATCAGCTGGCATCAACGAAATCTGCCTTGCATAACAAAGATCTCTTTGCCAAAAGCCTTCATGAACAATTGGATAGATTAACCTTCCAATTCCATAAACAGCCAAGAGAATTCTGGATGGCAGGATACAATGAAGCTCTCGTTCATCTGGATGCTCGCATTGAACATGCTAATAATGAAGGTTACAAGCAAGGATGGTTAAATGCATTGGGTGTATTAAAGTTGGAGCAAGGACATTTTTTATGGGACTATCATGCTCCATCACTATTAGACCTGCCTGTACCACCTTTCAAATTGGATATGGCATGGATTCCAGCTCGATCCATTCCTCGCAGTCTAATTTCGAAATATCTTGGTGATTATAGCCTTCACTCCCAAGCTGAATTATCTCGTCCTGAGCATCTTTTGGATACACCTTCTGTTATGAACGTCAGAATGCTCAGAGATGTTAATTTCATCAATTCTCCCCTTTGCCTAGAAGACCCTCCTGCCGGCGAGGAACCTGTTTCTAAAGCACAGGGCAAAAAACCAATAGAATAGTAATGTCCATGTAATCAATTTTGTAATTTGTAATTTATTCCAGATTAATGAAAAGATTTTCATTTTCTGTTTGCCAATTTTGTTTTATCAAGCACATTTATATTTGTACATATGTATCTATGTATCTATTAAACAGCTAACAGTATTATTGTTCAATAAGCAACTTAATAAAAGGTTACAAGTATTAGTAATGTTTCTCGATTACTTAATAATAAGGTAATGAGAAAAATGTTCAAACTGTTTCCAACCAACCAAGGTGGGTGAATCATGTTTGTCGACCAAATACAGCTCCGACGAACTATACTTGGTTTGATTATAAAATTGCGTCCGACCAACTAAGATCAATAAGTTGTCCTCGTCGACCAACTACAGTTATTGGGTTTTTATCCCCGATCAACTATACTTGGTGTATTTTTTTAAACATTTTGTTCTTCAAAGAACTCATTGTAACAATATTACCTCCCGACCAACATACGTTGTAATATGAGAGTATATTTTTATCTTACCAACCGTGGTTGATCCTGCTGGTGTACACTTTTTGGCTCCTTAAAGGTTTTGGCTCCTTAGAGCATTTTTTGGCTCCGTAGAGCATGTCCTCCTAACCAAAGGAGGTTGGCTACTTATAGCACTTTTTGCTCAATAGAGCTGTCCTCCTAACCAAAGGAGGTTGGCTCCTTAGAGCACTTTTGCTCCGAAGAGCTGTCCTCCTAACCAAAGGAGGTTGGCTCCTTAGAGCACTTTTGCTCCGAAGAGCTGTATTTGTTGGCTCCTTAGAGCACTTTTGCTCCGAAGAGCTGTATTTGTTGGCTCCTTAGAGCACTTTTGCTCCGAAGAGCTGTATTTGTTGGCTCCTTAGAGCACTTTTGCTCCGAAGAGCTGTATTTGTTGGCTCCTTAGAGCACTTTCGTTGTATAGTGTATTACACTAGTATTCCCCGAAAAACTTTCATCAAAAGGAAAACTGGTGAAACATCTTTGTTTTATTCATAATGAGAGAAATGCTTTACATTGGACATCATTGATAATACTTGCGCAGGTGTTCAGCATTCCATGCATTTTTAAATTCTTCTCCTTCTAGAGTTGCTATTCTGTAAGTTCCTGGTCGAACAACCTCTGTAACTCGGTAAGGTCCATGCCAGTTTGCTTCTAGTTTATTCTGCTTCTGAATGACCTTCTTTAGCACATAATCCCCTTCTTTTAAATCACATTTCTTTACCCTCTTGTTGTAAAACAGAGCTGTTCGTTGTTGATAAGCAGCATTCCTAATGGCTGCCTCTTCTCTGACTTCCTCGAGCATATCTAAATCCATCCTTCTCATCAAATCACTGATCGGAGAATTGAAATTTAACACCCTATGTGTTGGTAGGCCCAACTCGGCAGGTATCACAGCCTCACTTCCAAATGCTAGCATATATGGTGATTCTCCTGTTGCTGCTCGGGGAGTTGTTCGGTAAGCCCACAAAACTGATTGTAGCTCATTAATCCAATTTGCTTTAGCCTCACTTAACCTCTTCTTCAACCCGTTTAGTAATGTTCTGTTCGTCACTTCAGTCTGCCCATTGCTTTGGGGATGGCCTGGTGCTGAATGAAACTTCAAGACGTTTGACTGATGACAATAGGCAGCAAATTCTTCATTATCAAATTGTGTTCCATGGTCTGTGATGAAAGCGTGGGGGAGACCATATCGACAAATGATATTCTTCCATATGAACTGATACACCTTCTCGTACGTCATATCAATTAGTGGTTCAGCTTCCACCCACTTAGTAAAATAGTCTACTGCCACGACGAGATACTTGAACCTTCCTCGGGTCGTCGGCAGTGGTCCAACCAGATCAATCCCCCACATGGAAAATGGCCAAGGTGATGTTATAGGTGTCAACAAAGCCTGTGGAGTTCTTCGGATGGAAGAAAAATGTTGGCACTTGTCACACTTCTTAGCATAAGCTATACAATCAGCTCTCATCGTCGGCCAATAGTATCCCTGTGTCATCATCCTTTGCAGTAGGGTCCGACCTGCTACATGAGCTCCACAAGATCCTTCATGGATTTCTTCAATCAATTCTTTGACTTCTGATGGATGCACACATCTCTGCAAACCTGCCATAATTCCTCGTCTATACAAAACACCATTAGTTAACACATACCGAGCAACTTTATACTTCAATTTCTTGGCAGCTAGTTTGTCCTCCGGTAGTACTCCTTCTTCAATGTATGCTCTGATAGGATCCATCCAAGATGGTCCTAAATCAAGGGTAATAATCTTCATCGTCAGATCTTCTTCTATGCTCCGACTTTCTAATACTTCAATTGGTATTGTTCTTCGCAGCTCGGTGCGCGTAGCTGACGCTAGTCGAGCCAATGCGTCTGCTCTGGCATTCTCCATTCTCGGTATCCTTACCAATTGAATAGCATCAAATTCTTTCAACAATTCCATCACTTTTGCATGGTACTTCACCATTAACTCTCCCTTCACTGCATATATTCCCATCATTTGATTCACAATTAACTGAGAATCACTGAAAATAATTACTTGACGTGCCTCCATAACTTTCGCCAAATGAAAACCTGCTATCATAGCCTCATATTCAGCTTCATTATTGGAAGCTTTGAATTGGAATCTCAAGGCGTACTCCATGTCAATATCATCTGGAGAATTTAAAACAATCCCTGCTCCACAACCAGCGGTACAAGATGATCCATCTACATATAATCTCCATGTATGTAACTCGTCTTCAAATTTCTTATCTGTTAGAGTTCCTCGGTGAAATATCATCTGTTTTCTTTCATCATCCCCGGGTATCCTTCGTTCCTCGTCGATCATTTGTTCGTGCCCTTCCACCAATCGGAGTTGGTCGGTATTTAAATATGATGATTTTTCTACATCCACAAGTCCTTTTACCAACCTTGGTTGGTTTGGATCTGTGTCTGTCGATCCTGTATCGTCCACAGGTAGGTCAGCAAGCATCTTTTGCTCCTCGGGGGTATCAGGGTATGTGAACTCTGCTATAAAATCTTCCACGGCTTGCCCTTTCAACGATGTTCTGGGTTCATACACAATATCATATTCACCGAGTTCTATTGCCCAATACATCAATCTTCCTGATTTTTCTGGCTTGTGAAGGGCTTGTCTTAACGGCATGTCGGTATACACAATGATGGTATGGGCCTAAAAGTATGGTCTCATTCTTCTACTTGCTTCAATTAATGCCAGTGCCAATTTTTCCAGCTTTGGGTATCTGATTTCCGCACCTCGGAAGGCCTTGCTTGTATAATAAATTGGCTTCTGGACTCCATTCTCCAATCTGATCAACGCCGAGCTAACTGCATTTTCTGATACTGCCAAATACAAGTACAGCTTCTCTCCATTTATTGGCCTAGACAACAATGGTGGGGCTCCCAAATACTTCTTCAGATCTTGAAAGGCTTTCTCACATTCATCAGTCCACTCAAAACTTTTTCGTAGCGTTTTGAAGAATGGGAGGCATTTATCAGTTGCTCGGGATACAAATCTGTTGAGTGCTGCAACTCGTCCGGTAAGACTTTGCACTTCTTTCTTCGTCGTCGGGGATCGCAGCCCTAAAAGAGCTTTGATCTTTTCTGGATTTGCCTCAATACCTCGTTGGTTGACGATGTATCCGAGGAACATTCCTTCTCGTACTCCAAAGGTACATTTCGTCGGGTTAAGCTTCATCTGGTATTTATCCAGTTGATCAAAAGTTTGACTCAAGTCAACCAAATGATCTGCAGCTCTCTTACTTTTGGTGAGCATGTCGTCGACATAGACCTCCATATTGCGGCTGATTTGTTCGGTGAATACCTTGTTCATCAACCGCTGATATGTTGCACCTGCATTTTTTAAACCAAAAGGCATAACATTATAACAATAAGTTCCCCTTGGGGTAATAAAAGAAGTACTTTCCCTGTCTTCAGGCTTCATTTTGATTTGGTTGTAGCCAGAATAAGCATCCATGAAGTTGAGTAGCTCGTGTCCCGAAGTAGCATCCACTAGTTGATCAATTCTGGGCAATGGAAAATGATCTTTTGGACATGCTTTGTTGAGATCAGTAAAATCAACACACATTCTCCACTTGTTGTTCTTCTTCTTTACCATCACCACATTCGCCAACCAATCTGGATATTTCACGTCTTCAATAAATTGGGCTTTCTGGAGTTTCTCGACCTCCTCTTGTATGGCCTGGTTCTTCTCGGGACTAAACACTCTTCTTCTTTGCTTTACAGGTTTGATCTCCTTATTCACATTGAGTTCATGACATAAGAAGTTTGGATCTATTCCTGGCATGTCTTCATGACTCCAAGCAAAAGTATTCTTCCTGTTTCTCAAGAAAGTTATCAACTCCTGTTTTATTGAAAAATCCAACGACGACCCTATCTGAGTTATTCGCTCAGGATGCTCGTCGTCCAGGATAACAATTTCTGTAGATTCCACAACCTGTCCTTTAACGAGTTGAGATTCATCCCTAGGGTCAAGAGTTTCAATTTCTGTGCTTTCCTCCACTTGGTAAGTAGTAGTCTTTTTCTGTAACTCTTCAAGTTCCTCTTGCTCGGCCGACGAATAATAGCATTCCCGAGCTACTTTTTGATCACCTTTCATAATTCCTACTCCAAAATTCGTTGGGAATTTCAAACATTGATGAACTGTAGATGGAACTGCTTCGAACTTCTTCAATCCAACTCTTCCCATGATGATGTTGTAGGCGGACTGCACATTCTTATCCATTACAAAAAAGCGTATTCTTTCCGTTCGACAAGCAGGCCAAGTTCCAATGAGTATATCCAACTTGATCGTCCCAAGTGGAAAAACTTTCTCGCCAGCAAAACCCAGAAGGGGTCTGTGATAAGGTTCTAACTGAGATAATTTTAAATTCAAGCTATCAAAGCATGAATAATACATGATGTCTGCCGAACTACCATTGTCTACTAACACCCTTGAAATGACCACATCCTTCATCCTCATTTTGATCACCAGCGGATCATCATGAGGGTAGAGAACACCTGCCAGGTCGTTTTTTGAAAAACCAATCACTAGCTTCTCTTTGTTTACTTTCCTCGGACGATCATCCTCGGCCAGGTTTATTCGCTGAATGTATGAACAAGCTTGAGCCTCTCCGAGATAAGCTTTTCTTTCTGCAGTAAGGTCTCCTCCTCCTGCATCTCCTCCTGTAATAACATTACAATCAAATGACCCAAAACGTATGGAAAATACCTCTCGTTCAGGTTTCCTTGGCTTCTTGGGAAGATCGGGGTCATCATCTGGATCCTCTTCATGGTCCTTCCTCTTTTTCTCCTCTGCACGACGAGGAGATCTAGATCTTTCTCTAGTTCTATCATCATTCTTCCTCTCACTCCTGCGATCTACGTACTTTGATAATTTTCCTCTTCGGATGAGTGTTTCAATCTCGTTCTGAAGGGCTATACAATTTTTGGTCATATGGCCATGATCTTTGTGAAATTCGCAATATTTGGTCTTATTCCTCATGTCGGGATCTGTCTTCAGTTTCTCTGGCCATTTGATTTCCTCGCTATTCCTGATTTCTTCCAAAACATGATTAATACCCACTTTCAATGGAGTATAATTATCATACTTCTTTAGGGCTTCCAACTTCATCCTATTATTCTTGGAATATTTGTCACCACCATTACTTTTCTGATCTTTCTTCTTAGAATTGTCGACCTCCACTTTAACTTCTTTATCCATACTCTTCTTCGCAGCCATAGCCTCCTCGGCATTCATGATTTTGGCTGCCTTTGCCATCAACTCCGACATATTTTTAGGTGGATCTTTAGCCAAAGTGTAATACAGCTTGTTAGGCAGCAAACCACTCATCAAAGCAGTGATTGTTGTCTTTTCTTCATAATCTATGACTTCCAACTTTTCGTTATTGAAGCGAGTTATGTAATCTCTAGTACTTTCACCTGATTTCTGTCTAACACTTAGCAAGTGTGCTACTTGCTTTACCGGCTTTGCTCCAAAACAAAAATTGCCAATAAACAACTCGGCCAACTGAACAAAAGTTGAAATCTTACCCCGAGGAAGATTATTGTACCATATCTGTGCAGATCCAGTAAGAGTTCCCGAGAATGCTCTACACCTCATCTCGTCGGGAACAGCGTAGATATCTGCAGCAGCTTGGTATTGTTCTATATGAAGTACGGGATCTGTCTTTCCATCGTACTTGGGAGTCACTACGGGTGCTTTGAATTTCGACGGCGTAGGGAAATCCACAATGGCTTGCACAAAAGGTGTTCCTTGAACAAAAGTTCTCTGTAAGGGATTTCTTGCCTTAGCCATTTCTCCCAGTCTATCCTCCAATCGTTGAATGGAACCTTTCCATGCTTCATTTCCTTCCTCGGGCCGTTTAGTCCGAGCAACTGATTGCTCTGACGTAGCTTCCTGAGATTTATCTCGACGAGTGGTTGGTCGCGATTGCGCAGATCCTTCTCTTAATCCTGATGGCGGTCGAAAACTTCTTGATGGAGCCCTAGGTGGATTCATGTTCCTCCTTGGTCCTAACCGACTGAAAGGAGATACTCTACTTAACCTCTCCAAAGCGCTAGTTCTCTCCGGAGAGAGGGTGATACGTTGATCTGTATCCGAAGCCCGTATTGATGAAGTTCGCCCAGGTTGATAAGAAAAATCATTAGACTCCTCATTGTGATATGACCCAGTGCGTCTAGATTGCGATTGCCTATGATCACTTCTTTGCCCTGAATAGGTAGGTGCACCGCCCTGAAGAGTTTGAATGAGTTGCCTCATGGATTCTTGCATGGCGGTTTGTCCTTGAGCCAGATTCGTTATAATCCCAGCCAGATCTGGGGATGCAGATGGATTTGGAAGATTTCCAGTATTTTCGACATTTCGATTACTGGATTCTGGATTATCAGCCATTGGTGATAAATGATTTTTATGAAAAACGATAATAACAGTCGTTTCCCACAGACGGCGCCAATCTGTTGATGTAAAAAACTAGATTGCTCTAATTATTCAATCACAGATAAATAAATAAGACAAAGATTTTTAAAGTGGTTCGGCTAGGAATAAAGCCTACGTCTACTGTTATGTTATTGCTGAGTGTTTGTGGAATTCTTGATTACAAGTTCTCTCAAGAAATTCCGGTCCCTTTGAATGAGGGAGATACAATGTATTTATAGCCTTGAGGCTGTACATGAAAGGTCCAATACATTAAATGATTTACATATGAAAGGGTAATACATTTAATGCAACGTGTGCATCAAGAATACAATGGATAGTTGAACAGTTGTCCGTCTGATAATTAATGATACGGCCGAGATGCAGTTCGGACCGCCTTAGTTGCTTGTTGATCAAGGGTTCCTCGGAGTAGTAAGAGTACCTCGGTGCGTTGGAGTTCCTCGGTGTGATAGAGTTCCTCGGTGTATTCTTGTTGCTCGGAAAGAAACATGGCTGGTCGGGAAATGATCTTCCTCGCTGCTATTGTGCCACGTAGATTGACACGTGTCTTCGTGTTATTCGTCCATATCAGCATATTAATTTTGGTATCAACAATCATGTTAAGTTTTATTTCGTCGTTGTGCTTTAAATGACAGTTATAGTTTAAAGTGATGTTGGATCATAAAATGAATTATGTTATCCTAGATGCCAATTCAGAGGGCGTGGTTAGTCCAGAAATAATTAAGATAGTCAAAATAAGTGGTATGTTGTATTTTTGGGGTTTCGGGCACTTTTGACTGGTTATAACTTAATTATGTAGTTACGAGTCATTTTAAGGGTATATTAACATTTAAAGATGGAGTGTAGTGTTAAAATAATGTTTAAGTCCCTTTTTATCCCCAATTATATGTTCCTAAACCTAGAGAGAGGGAGAGAGAGAGAAGTGTGGAGAAAAGTAAGAGAAAGGAAGAGAATTGAAGATTTGGGCTTTGGATTTGTTGCTACCGAAAGAAAATCCGAGACTACAACCCTAAGGCAAGTTTTTACTTGCAAATTTATGATTCCATGTGTATAAATTGTAGTGGTAGTTGTGTATTTGGAAGAATTGAACAAATGTTAGGTTTTGATAAATATTGATGTTTAACACTTGGATTTTGTTGTTTGTATGAATTAAGTTGGTCATGTGGGTTTCTTGTGGGGTAGAAATGTTGTGGTTATGTTGTTGGTCGATGATAATGAAGGAAGTGTAAGAATAAAGGGTTCAGGTCTTGGGAGTTAGTATTGTAGAAGAAGTGAAAAAATCGTGGGTCTGATCGGCGCGGTCGATCGCAGCCCAAATCCCGGTCGACCGGGCATTAAAGGGGAGGCATACTGCTTTCCTCGATAAGGATAAATTCAGAGCACGACCGATTGCGATCCAAGTACCGGTCGACCGGGCCTTCTAAAATGAGCTTACCACATTCCTTTCTAAGCAAAACCAAAGAGGTGCGGTCGATCGCGATCTCATGACCAGTTGACCGGTCCCCTGTTTTTCCTCCTAAAAGGCTTAGTTTCCTTTAGCTTCTTTATTTTAATATAGGACTTAGGAACCTTCTTAAATGAAGTAAAACTAGAGTATTTGGGTCTAGTAGTCAAGTAGTTAAGAACCTAAGTTAGAATTTAGAGTTGGGGATTAGTTCGTGAATTAATTTAGTTAGTTAAATTAGAGGAAGTTAAATGATTCTTTTATAAATGAACTAGTCTAGGTCTAGGGAGAGTTAGAGTGAGTTACTATGGACTTCAAGAATTGGGTTGAAGCAATGTTATACTTAGGGGCTCATCAGTTTGTCGTTAAGTTTCTTGGAGGCTAATATGGAAATATATTAAACGTGTGGTTTATGAAATATGTTATGAAACTCTTATGGCCCCAAATAAAACGTAATGCATATCTTAAAATGGGAATAACTTGTGAATGATAATTTCTATCTACACACCTCTCTAAATGCTATCATAGGGGAAGTTACGCGCATGAGGTGAAGTCCCTTGGCTAATGAATGCAGGGTGAATATAGTCCTCGTCCATAGGACCGATTCTTATATATTGTGTGATTATTGTTCGAAGTGAGGTAATTCCAGATGTTATGACTTCCTGACGAAGGTATATGGCCGCTTCCCGACGTCACACGATGTAGGATGCCTAGATGGTCTTGGTGATAGGCCCTGGAAAATGATAGCTATTTAGGGGCACATCCAATGGGGGAACCCGGAAGGATGGTCTTAGAATCGTTATATGATGTGATTATAACTATTCTTGTTAAAGTGGAAATCTCATTGATGGTAAAGCATTTCGTGAAATAAATTGCTTTGAAAATGTTTCATAAAGATAGAAGGAACTGTGAAGTAAATGGTGTCAAACTGAAATGGACTCTCATTAAGTAGGATTTATCTATATTTTCCTGCACATATGAACATTGATCACTATATTTGATATTGCGCTAGGTTGTGCATTTAGATTGAGAGGTAAGGATATTTATTGTTATTGCAAATTGTGGAGAGCGAGTTAAGCTGATTTATGATAATTGATGTTCATAACTGTCATACTATTTATTCACATGGTTACCATATCATATTAAATCGGGCCCTGACCCGTTTATATCTCCTTGTTTTGCATGAATCTTATATTCACCCAGGTGCTCTGCCGCAAGGATGTCCGTATTGACTTTTCTATCCCAGTATCCTAGAGCTGTAACACTTTGTGAATGTTATGGGATACTTGATATAGATGCTTCCCTCATTTTGTATTCTAGTTATGATCGGTTACACATTCGGGTATGTTGCCCAAGTTTTGTAATTGTAATATATAATGTGACATTGTACTTTAATACTCGGTGTAACCTTTTTGTAAAGGTCTGTTAACCGACAGCTTATTCAGTTATTTTGATGTGTATGGTTGATTATCTAATAGTAGTCTTCTTTTATATCCACTTTCTTTTCAATTGGATTGTTTAAATATTTTTCATTAACTTACAAAATAAATTTTGACAATCCGTTTTCTAAAATAATTTTTGGTTATCTCGTATACTTCTTGTACTACAGTGATGCTAAGAATGGGCCATCTATTATTCCTGTAATTATTGGAGTATCAAGCTGGTCATCTCTTATTTTAATAAGCGGGGTGTCACAGATGGTATCAAAGCATCAGGTTCTAAAGTCCTTAGGATCTATGTGGATTATCACGTTTTACCGTATCATTCTTTGATGTAGAGCCCTATTGTTAGGACTATTTTGTTTGTATATGTATGTGATCTTGGGTGAAGAGAAATTATTTTAAATCATATTCTGACTGAGTTATTTCTTCGTCTCAGATGCCATCCAAAAGAGGTCGTCCATCAAGGAGAAATAGAGTTGTAGAAGATAATGTAGAACCTCCACCGCCACAGTCATGAACTATAAATGCCGCGGAGGTAGCTAATATTGTCGCCCAGGCGGTCAATGCTGCGATAACAGCCTTGGCTCAACATTTTCCTCAAGCCCAACAACCGATAGTTCATGAGGTACAAGCCTATACGGGACCTTCCCCGTGGGAAAGAGTCAGAGAATCTTTCTTGATGGGCCATCCCCTAGAATTCCAAGTTGGTTCTGATGTTATAGTAGCAAACCAATGGAAGAAGGACATGCAGCGTCATCTCCGCATGGTAGACTGTAGTGAGGAACGGAAGCAAATCCTTACTACTTTTAAACTGATTGGAGCAGCCTTACACTGGTGGGAGTCAGTGACCACGCCAGAGCAAAGAGATACTATAACTATACCAAATTTTTAGGCTTTGTTTCCCTGAAAGTATTTTCCTCCCGCGGCCCAAAGAGAGATGAGGATGAAAGTTCAAGATGTAGTCCAAGGAGAACATTCTATAGCAGAGTATGAGGAGGAATTTACTCGTCTGGCTTGTTTTGTACCAGATGAGGTAGTTCTGGAGGAACAGGGGATCTCAAAGTTTATTGGAGGTTTGCATTGTAAGACCCCCGAAGCATCCCATTTTTCTTAATAAGAAAGTGAAGGATATTACTTGCTCTAGTGGCTGGCAAAGGACACATTATGAAGATAGGGAGGGGAGAACAAATGGCTCAGGAATCGGCCGGTTCCGAGCAGACTCGTGGAGCTACAGTTTGGATTATCGTAGAATAAGAAGAGTCATCTTAGGAAATGACTTAAATTAAAAGACAGATGCCGCCCCAGTGAACACTTTTAAAACATTTTTCAATTAAAAATAATATACATATTTTTATAAAATAAAATTTTGAGTTTCATTAACATTATGCATTCATACCTGAGTGATCTCGGAATGCAATTAAACTTTGAAGACGAGAAATTCTCACCAATTAAATTTCGGCATAATTAATTCCTTAAATCTTTATCGTAACATCTTCAATTAATCTTTGACACATCATAGTCCGTGTGGGATCGGACAATAAAAAACTACCTATGATTCAAACGTGTTTTGTTCCGACAATAAGTCAAAAATATACATGGGTTCAATTAGAAATTTGATTCTTACATAATGCATCAATGCCTGAAGTTCCCAACCCACTTATGAGTAGGAGTTGTCAAAAGCAATTAGTAGGTAGCGCGTGAGTGTTATTTTATCTCAGTGGACCAGGAAGATCAGAAGAAGTTGACAACCACCTATCATATAAAAACTATTTATCGTCGAGATGAAGCGAAATTGATCAATGGTAAGCCCGCCAAAGAGGTCAAAATAGTCCCACTTGATGTCGACCACCCAGAATAGACGGCTCAAATTGGGTCATCCTTAACTCCACTTTTGAAGCACGAGCTTGTAGAATTTCTATAGAAACGCAAAAATGTATTCACATGGAGCCATGAAGACATGCTCGGTATAGACCATGACTTCATGTGCCATGAGTTAAATGTGATTGAAGGATCCAAGACGATCAAACAAAAATTGAGGGTTTTTTATGCCGATAAGAATCTTGCCGTCTAGGAAGAGGTCCACAAGATGCTAAAAGCCAACTTTATTGACGACATCAAATATCCAGAATGGTTGGATAACGTGGTCATGGTGCGCAAGATCAATGACAAATGGAGAATGTGCGTCAATTTTACCGATCTGAATAAGGAACGTCCAAAAGATTATTTTCCACTACCACGGATTGACCAACATGGTGAATGCCACTGCGGGCCACAAGCTCCTCAGCTTCATGGATCCTACTCCGTTTATAACCAAATCAAGATGGAGCCTTCTGATAGAGAAAAAATGTCTTTTATATCTCATAGAAGTACTTGTGGTTATAATGTTATGCCATTTGGTCTTTGAGCCACCTACCAATAACTAGTAAACAAAGTTTTTAAAGACCAAATCGGGGTCAACATGGAGGTTTACATGGATGATATGCTCAATAAGAGCAATGCAATCGTCAACCACATTAAAGACCTCGGGCAGGCCTTTGACAAGTTAGAGAAGTACCAAATGAAGTTGAACCCGCTAAATGAGTTTTTTGGGATAAAGGAAGGCATGTTACTAGGTTTTATCATTAATCAGCGGGGTATTAAAGCTAACCCAGATAAGATTCAGGCTTTATTTAATATAAAATCCCCCACAACGAAGAAGGACATGAAAAGGCTAATGGGGTGAGTGGTTGCATTTAACAGGTTCATCTTTAGAGCCGCCGATATGTTCCAACCTTTTTTAGGATGTTAAGTAAGTCGTTAGAATGGAAAGAAGAATGTGAAAATGTGTTCATAGAGCTGAAGAGTTACATGGGTTCCTAACCTCTCCTATCACGCCCAGCAATTGGTGAAAAACTCTACCTATACCTCCCAGTATCCGAATCAGCTATTAGGTCGACACTAGTAAGGCAAGAGGAAGGAGTTCAGAAACCAGTTTACTATACCAGAAGATCATATCAAGGAGATAAAGTTCGGTACCCCCAAATGAATAAGTTGGCATTGGCATTGAGAGAAGCTTCATGAAGGATAAAGTTGTACTTACAGGCCCACACCATAGTGATCTACACAGACATGCCCTTACGACAAGTCCTACATAAACCAGAGAAATATAGTCGTCTTAGGGCTTGGGTGGTTGAACTTGGTGCATATGATATACAATAAGAACCAAGGACTGCGATAAAAGGGCAGGTGTTCATTAATGAGTTCAACTACGAGGAGAAATAATATGAGTAGACTCCCTCGGGAGAGAGTTTGATTCCTAACAATGAACAGTCCCCCAGAGGAAACCACATATCCTAGCATCATCAAGAAGACTCCCAAGGGAGAGAGCTCCCTCAAAGAGGCTAAGGGGAAATATGACTAGTCACATCACAAGCTTTTTAGGTTCGGTAAAATGGAAGAAAAGAACTTTGGCCAAAACAGTGTCATATGGAAGTTATATGTTGATGGATCATCTTGTTCGGCAGAAAGTGGCGCGGGCATTATTGTCGCCACACCAGACGATATAAATGTATAATACGCTCTAAGTTTTCAATTGAAGCCTCCAATAACGAAGCAAAATATGAGGCTCTCATTACCGGGCTAAGTTTAACTTCATCCATAGGAGCCAACCATATTTCGACACACAACGACTCCCAACTACTTGTTAACCAGATATTAGGGATTTATGAAACTAAAGGAGTCTATTACAAAATATTTAGCCCTAGTACAACAAATATTGGAAAGGTTCGTAGAGGCAAACTAGTAAGGATTCTGAGACTAAAGAACGTCCAAGAGGATTCCCCGGATAGGCTAGCCTCGGTAACCAGAACGTCTTTACGAAGGACGATATTGATCAAATTATTAGAGCATAGGAGCACTGAGATGGATAGTTTAAGAATAATGGAGGTGAACCTAGGACCATCATGGATGTACCCCATACGAACATACATTAAAGATGGGGAACTCCCTGAAAATCAGAATGAAACAAGAAAGTTATGGTATAAGGTAGCTCAGTACGTGATGGAAGTAGGAATACTATACAAAATGGGGTATACTATCTCAATATTGAAATGTGTTCACCCGATGGAAGTTGATAAGCTTATTAAGGAGGTGCATGGAGGGTGTTGTGGAGATCATTCCGGTGGAAGGTCATTGGTCAAGCGGATAACAACCCAAGGGTATTACTGTTCGGCTATGAAGGCCAATTGAGAAAATTACGTCAAGAAATGTGAAAAATGTTAGAAGTTCGTAAAGATCCACCACTCCCTTGGAGCCCTAGTGAATCCAATCGTATCACTATGCCCATTTGCGATGTGGGGAATTGATCCGGTTGGCCCGTTACCAAGGATTTATGAGCGATACAAATACCTGGTGGTTGTAGTGGAGTACTTCATGAACTGGTGGAGGCCGAGCCCTTGGTAGAAATGTCGTACGAAAGGGTATTCCAATTTATTTAGAAATTAATCATATGCTGCTACAACATGTCCTTCGCATTCATTACATACCACGGTACGTAGTTTGATAACCAGGACTTTAAAGACTACTACACTAGGTCAAACATATGAAAACTGCACTCCGCACTGGGGCATCCATAATATAATGGCCAATCTGAGGTCACCAATATGACAATATTGGATGGGATAAACATAGACTTGATGACACAAAAAGGAATTCGATCAACGAACTCCATAGTGTGCTCTGGGCGTACAGGACCACTCTACGAATAACTATCGCAGAAACGGCGTATATGCTCGCTTTTGGCACAAAATTGGTCGTCCCTACTGAAATAGGACTCCTAAGCCACAGATTCCTTAATTTTGAGTCCCCAAGAAGTGATCTGGAAAGAACACTATATCTTGATATATTGGAAAAGGTTTCAGAGAATGTAGCGTTACAGGTGGTCGCCCATCAGCAAATGGCCCAATATTACTACAACCATCGAGTGAAGATGAGAAGCCTAAAGGATGGGGACTACATCCTCAAGAAAGTAATAAAGATGAACAACAAGCTCGATCCCAACTATCATGGACCTTACCAGGTAACTCGCATCCTAAGGCGTGGGACTTATTACTTTGAAACCCTAGAGGGTGAAAAGTTCAAGGACCCCTAGAATTCAAAACACCTTAGGAAATATTATCAATAATGTTTTATTCATTTCATTTATATAGTTTCCACTGTCGTGATTAATAAAATTATCCCTCATTTTATTGTTTTCTTTCCATTATAAGATACAATGATTATAGATAAATTGGTCTACCAAAAGCAGCAACAGACTCAGAACAAAAAGACTTGCTCCTTGGGAAGAATTTTTCTCATAAAAATAAGGAACTTAACCAAACCCATGTACGACCTCATGGGTCACGACGAGGTGGTCAGCCAAAAGACTATACGACCTTACAAATCGCAAGCAGTTGAACTACTTGTTCTCACAAGTTTACCAAGCCCTTGTACGACCTCACAAGTCACGAACAAGGTGGTCAGTGAAAAGACTGTATGACCTTATAGGTAACGAACAGTTGAACTTGTAGAAACTTGTTCTCATAAGTTTACCAAACCCTTGTATGACCTCACAGGTCCTGAATAAGGTGGTCTTCCAATAGGCTGTATGAACTTACAAGTCACAAATAATTGAACTTGTACAAACTTGTTCTCACAAGTTTACCAAACCCTTGTATGACCTCACATGTCATAAATGAGGTGGTCAGCCAAAAGATTGTATGACTTTACAGGTCACGAACAGTTTCACTTGTACAAACTTGTTCTCACAAGTTTACTAAACCATTGTACGATCTAATTGGTCGCGAACGAGGTGGTCAGTCAAAAAATTATACGACTTTACCAGTCGCAAATAGTTGAAATTATACAAACTTATTATCATAGGTTTGCGAACAAAGTGATCGACCCAAACACTCTATACGCCCTCCTGGGGTGTGAACAGAAAGGCATCAAATATCATTTAAAAGAATAAAATTTTTATCATTTTCAATAAGCATTTAGCAATAAGATATATGCAAGAAAATTGACAAGCCACATTTAAATAAAGAGATATTAATTTAACCAAAATAGTTCCTTGCTATGCCAAAATAAAAAATCAAAATCATGATCTGGCAAATCCAAAACATCAAAAGAAAAACATCTACAGAAGTTCCATCAAATATGACCATCATCTAGAGGTTCACCACCTTCCTTACTAGCCAAGTTCGTAGCCTCGTCATTTTCTCCTTTCAATTCATTCACTGTCTCGATAATATCAGGAAAATGGTTTTCCACCTGCTTTTCAAACTACTCATACCCATCAAGGAAATAACCCAAGCACTCCGTGTTTAATTCTACTAAGAACTTATAAGCCTCAACAGTTGCCTCTCTAGCAGAAGCAAAGACATCTCGAAACCTTTTTTGCCTAGCCACAGCTAGGGCTTTATAATCAATAGGACGAGGAGCCATTCCCAATGTCTCTTTAGATGGATGCTCGTCAACACCTTAAAAAATGACAAACATAGACATCAACGTATAGACTTAAATCATGTATGGATAAAAAGTGTGTCACCTATATAACTAACCTTCTTCAAAGTTTTTTTCCCCCCCTACAAGCTTCTCGCATGTATCAATATTGGTCTCATGCGCCACATAACCTTCTAAACGGACCTCAAACTCTATTGGGGAACAACCACCAAGGGGAATATGGTACTCGATAGAAATGAATTTCTCAACAGTAAACAAATCTTTAGACATGGGAGGATTTTTCTCGCAGCATGTCGAAACAGGTCAACTAAAGACTTGGCAAACTTGGGGGCTTATTTCAATGAAATAAGAAAACAAAATAGTAATATCAGAATGACGATATGACCAAAAAAGATAGGGAGATATCAAATGACAAGAAAAGTTTTTACCAATGTCGTTGGGTCCATTATATTCCCGATGACCCTACATAACCTATCTCGCTTATGGGACCTAAATTCTCGATCTCTTTTAATGAACACATATTGACCCTTCCAAGTATGATTTCTAGTCTGGACCACAGTAACCATCCTATATTGGGGCTTCTGAGCAGAAAAATAATAATACTCTGGGGATTTAGCGTTGTCTTTCAAACTGTGAACATATCTGAAGATGTCCCCATCAAATCAAGCCATATTCTATGTTTCCAGAACATCTAGACCCTAGTATGGTCCTAGAGATCTTAGGAGGTAGTTGGGTCAGAGTGACACCATAACCCCTCAAACTGGAATGAATAGTAGGATAAAAAGGTAGCCTTAACCCCACTTGGAGAGCCCACAATGGGAGGCAAATCTTTTCGGTGTCCTTAATAAAATAACACCTCTCTGAGATGCTAGACAGTCTAATTTGGATTGGTATGGGAAGGGAAAATTTCTCTCTCATCACATCAAGATCCTCCCTCGCAATAGTGCAGTGATACCATCGAGTATCAGCCTCGACAAGATTATAGGCATTAGAGGACACAGTAGGATCCTCATCTGTAGCCGTATTGTGGGACTCATCAACATGGGAGGTAGACAGATGGGGGTAACACTTTTTGGCATAATATCCTTAGCCCTATCATTAGTCACCTCCTCAAAAAGGGAATAAAGGTTAATGGGATCCATAGAGACGGTATTTACGCAATCACCTTTAATGGAAGGAGGTATAATAGGGATAGTAGAAGAAGTGTCTAAAATAGGGGGAAAATGTAAGGAACCCTGAGATCAACAAAAGAGCCATAACTAGAGGTACTCCTGGGTGTATAAAGAGCATGACCAGGCTCTTCCTCCAGTCTAACCATCTATAAAGGGCAGGGAAACCTCCTCTTAGTAATACCGGGGAGCTCTGACTCAAGTTCCTAAATAAAATTATAAATTCTTTAGATGTGTGGGGGAAAACTCATAAGAACTCTTATCACTCTCCCCTAAACCTAAGCCAACCAAATCAATGGTCGTATAATGCCAAAATCTCTAAACAATAGCAAAATAGCAGCTAAAATTTTGATGAACAAAGAGAGCCTAGCAAAAATAAGGAAGGCATACCTATTGAAATGTATTAATGGCTGGATAAGCTACGAAAAATAGGGAAGGAACCACAAAAATACTTTTGGCAGTAAAAGGACTGATCTCTCAAAGACGCCCAAAGTAATGCTTGAATCTCTCTCTCTCTCTCTCTCTCTCTCTCTCTCTCTCTCTCTCTTAAGCTATGTGCAAGTATCAAAGTGACAAAAATAAGATAAGTGGCATGAATTTATACTTTTTTAAAAAGGGAGTAGAAAGACTCAGCAAACTAAAAGTCAGTAAATCGACAAAAATGAAATGGTGGTACAGAGTATCAGTACGCATGTCTCGTCGCCACAATTACAAAGAAGACGCTTCAGTTACTAGACGCGTGTCCTTGAAATTTTTTAAAAAACCCTAAAGGCAATCTGCTCAGCCTAGGTCGACCCAAAGTGAGTCGACCACAAATTCTTTGATACGAGCAACAAGTAACACCTCATCCACTCACCTTGCATCAAATTGTAGAGTTCGTGCAAGAGATCTTGGGGGCTTTCTATTATACCCATATAGTCTCAAAGATGAATAAAATCCAAATGAAAAAGGAATTAGTAATATGCTCGACTTCACCCCCAAATGAGGTCGACTCAGTTATAATCTGCTCGGCCAACCTCCCTGACAATTGTCACATCCGTATTACCCTCATTAATCACATGGGAATATAAGAACAGGTCCATTACAAATTAATCACCCGCGCACTTATCCATAAAATCAACCCACGATTCAATGCACTTTAGTTTGTTATGATGATAAACATGTATCTCCAGGTGTAATTGCCTGACTTATGAGGGTAATCCACTTGTCCTCTTGTAAATATTCATAAATCACCTATAAATATGACACTAATCCATGAAAGAAAAGGACTTCCACTAGTATCTTCTCAATCAACGAGTTGTAACAGTAACTGTAATTATAACTTTGGCAATAGTGGAATAAAGCCTTGCAACACCATGGACGTAGGTTTACTTGAGGGGATGAATCATGTAAAATTCATTGTGTTTTCTCTATCTCTCATCCCCATTCTTTATTGTCGTTATTTCTCTCTTTATTAATATATCAGTTATTTTCTATCTCCATTTCTGGACGTCAACAGGGACAAAGATAACAAATTCCCGCCGCATTTGGCTAAGACGCTAGAATCAAAAGAGGTCATCAACATTCAATCAAGTTCGAGCCCTTTTGATGACCTTGAAAATAATGCCCTACCCCAGGCCTTTGGAAAGGATAAAAGGGGGTAGGATGAGAGGTGTTAACTCACATATGCCAAAAACAAAATTAAAACACATCGCACCTCTCTTGGGTGAGATTCTTTCAGTCAGGGATCATATCATGACCCAAGAGGGAAAACGGTCGAGGACCAATGGGGATGTCGAGGAAATTTCAAATAACCTGGGATTCTTCTCGAATCAAATTGGGAAACATGTCACTCATTTTTAATGTTATATGCCCCCAATGCCCCTCATTTTTTCCCCTTATCCTCCTCCTTAAGGTTTCCCATCTCCACCCCCTTCAAGTTTCCCTTCCCAAATTTTGCTTCCTTAAACATTCCCCTTTTAAATGACTCATCATTCAACATTACCCTTCCTTGCGCCTTTGACTGTCATGGGTCTTAGATCATTTTCAATCCCTCATGATGACTATGGCCAATAATACCATTTAAGGGACGTGTCTAATACGAGGATTGTCAGTTTGTGCACACTTATCTTCGTAGTTGTCTAAACTACAGTACATGACTGAGATTTGTAGAACAGTGAGGTTCAAATAATGGTCGATAAATTATACGATGGTTGTGAAGATATACGCATGTACATTCACAGCGGGGAAGGAAGGGAATTAAGGAATTATGAAGATTCTTTTATTACGTGGCCAGTTTATTTGTTGGTCAAGTTCTAATAGTATTTTCTCTTTTTTCAGTTGTAATAATATTTTTTTAGTTTCAGTTGTATAATATTTATTTGAGTTTATATTGTGATATTTTCGTAATCATATTAATTTATTGCATGCATCATGACATTTATTTTAACCTACTAGCACAGGGCTGAAATTTGAAGATTATTAAATGGATTTACCACAATACAAAGAGTGGATGGGAGAGACTAACCGAATAACAAATAATCATGTAAAAGGGAGTTCTAGCATTTGTTAAATATGCTTCTAAAAATCTTAAAAGTGATAAGATTTTATTTTCGTGCACTCATTATATGAACGAAAAAATATAATTCATTGGAAGACGTTGAGTTGCATTTAATAAAGTGGGGAATCTATCAGGATTATAAAATATGGACATACCGTGGTGAAAGAAATATACCTTATGTTCCGGAAGAATTGATGGTACCCGACCGCGTAATGGAACCCCAACTAGTGGAAGTGGTACATGCTTCACCAACACATCATCCATTGACCGAATTAAATGATGATTCTTATGGAGTCCACAACCATCAAAACCACCAGCCTATGGGTACATATAATGCACATTATGACCAAGTAAATGAATAATTTGATTCAGAACTACCAGGAGATCAGTAATACAAATGGTTGAAAGCCGATGCAGCTAGATCATTATATAAAGATTACAAAGAAGATGACTCGGTATTATATGCAATGATTAGTTTGCATAATTTGAAGAGTAAATTTAATTTGTCTGGGAACAGCATAATCGAAATTCTTAAATGGGTTAAAGAAATTCTCCCAAAAGAGAACACGTTACCAAAAAATTATTCTACCATGAAGAAGATCTTGAAGGGTTTAGGTTTGAAATACAAATCCATTCGTACATGCAAGTATGATTGCATATTGTATGCAACGAGCACGGAGAAAAGGATGAATGTCATATATGTAATGATCCTAAATATGTGGTTTGTGAGAATGGAAAGGAGAAGGATGTAAAATATCGCAAGTGCTTTCAAGTACCACAAAATATTTTGAAGTATTTTCCACTTGGTCCACAGTTAAAATGGTTTTTCACTTTACCATGGATAGCGGAGGCCATGATATGGCACGCTCGATGCCAGGTGGGTGGGAATTTTATACGTCATTGATTCACTCATCTGGAAAATTTCAAATGTATGACACCATGAATTTTTAAAGGAACCGTGCAACATTTGTCTTACAATCTCCACTGATGGTTTTAACCCTTTTGGTAATTTAAGTACTATTTAGATTCATTAGCCAGTTCTCATGGCGCCTTTAAGTCTCCCTCTGACACGGTGCATGAGAAAGGAGTTCATAGTGTTATCTTCATTGATACCTGGGCCAAAGGCTCTCAGTGATGATATTGATATATTCTTATCCCCATTAATCGAAGAACTTAAAGAGTTATGAGATAAAGGCGTGATGACATTTGAAGGGTGAAGAGTTCACACTTAAAGCAATGGTAACATGGGTGATCCACGACCTTCCTACTTATGGGACCTTGTCGAAATATAATGTTCATGGTTATTATGGATATCCTACATGTGGGAAGGAAACTGAAGCCAACTGGCTACATCATAGTAGTAAGACGAGTTTCATGGGTCATTGTAGATTTATGCCGACCAGTCACCCTTTCAGGAATGATAAATCTAAATTTTTACTTGTCGATCACGAGCGTAAGATGCCACTTGCTTAACTTTCTGGTCACCAGTTCGAGGAGAAGGCGATGACTGTGACTGCAAGGAATAGGTACATAAGAAAGAACCCTCAGTTTGTAAACCTAAAGTGTAAATCTAGGGGAGATCCAAACGACCCTAGTAAAGTGAAGCCATGGTCCAAACGATTAATATTTTTTAATTTTCTGTATTGGAAAGATCATCATGTAAGGCATTCAATTGATGTGATGTACACAGACAAGAATGTTTCAAAACATCTAATAGCAACATGTATGGGTGGATCTTATTCCAAAGATGAAGAGAGGGCCTTCTAAGATCTATAGGATATGAAAATAAAGAAGAAACTATGGTTAAAAATTGATCCTATAATAGTGGAATCATTGCTATATGCTAGGGAACATATGCCAGAATAAGAGGTGAGGAGATTCAATCCTTGTGGAGAATGATTGATTGAGAAACCTAAAGAGTTTGAGGATGAATTATGGTTTAGGAATATTAAAGAGGTTAAACTCACACATCTATAATACGAGGAAGCAACTTGTCTTCGAATCTCAAGATGAAGTCGAAGACTGGAGAGAGTGAGTATAAACTGAATTCTTCTTCTTTGATTATATGTATTTTTATATTTTATGATCTAAACTCTACAATTTATCAGTAAGAAGTATGAGAATGAAATTTCCCAAAATCAAAGGAGAAATTGCACGACAACTGATTTTAGGGCATGGGTTTCAAAAGAGGTAATTTTCACATCTTACATGTGTGGTTACTTATTCATGAGTGGTCAAAAAATGTCCAAATAAAAATTCATTAATAAATGCAACTTATAAAAAGAGGTGATGGCTCTTCCAGGATTGCACGCCTAGCAAAAGGTCCTAGTTTTCGTGCGAAAGAGTTTTAAAAATTTCGCACCGACGGTTTTGATTTTATTTCATATCCATATGAGGAAAATCTTTTGATGCAAAATAATGGAATTTCAATTTCTACTGTGACCACTTGTATCACTAGTAAAAGCGATAAAATGAAAAGGATATGGTGCTAACCTATTATGGTATAATCCAACAAATTCAAGAACTCGATTACTTAGATTTCACAAAAAATTTATTCTATTATGATTCGGTAAAGGAGGAGGATACTACGAATGCTTGCAAAGTTGATCTTGACTCCACACTTATTATGGTAGATTTATCAAAGTTGAAGAGTAAAGATCATAAATTTGATGAGCCTTTTATTTATGCCTTTCAAATGTAAATAAGGTATTCTACTCAAATTGCATAAACGATGGAAATTGGTATATTGTTGTGTATGCAACAAAGGTTATGACTACTCAAGTAGATGCATTAAAGGCTTCAAAAGAGTTTAGTCAACTCTTGATGACAACCCTAATTTGAAGGATATTTTAGTTAATTTAGAGGAAGATTGAGTATTAAAACTTTATTTATCCTTGGCAATCTTATTTTTATCCAATTGTGATATTGGAACTTTATTAGCGCTTTACTTTGATGTATGAATATTTGGTTAGTTTTACTAATGTTTAATATGATTTATGTATGTTTAGTTGTGACAACTGAAAACTTTGCTTATTTAATGCATGTGCAGTGTGTAATAATACTACAATGACATATACCAAATTTACCCCATTCATTTGCGAAAGTACAACGAATCGTAGTTATGCTTATCATGTCATGGCGACAATATTTTTTAGAACCATAAAAGTATGGGGTATTACAGTTGATTCTTTCATGCTTGCATAAGAGTCTTCACATGCTTTAGCTTATGGGCAATCACTTGCATGTTTTTCATACACTAGCTTTTGTACTTCATGACATATATGCTTGCTAGTTATATGATGTTTATCCTTTTTGTATTTTGATTTTCCTTTTTTGGTCTTATTGAAAAAATACAAAAGATTTTATTTGTATTTTGAGTTGGTTTTTCCAATTGGTATCATTTTAAATTATGTTCAAAAACTCAAAATATTTGTGGTTTGTGTAGTTTAGCTTTATGTGACACCCCGACTAATTAAATACCGAGTAGCTACTCCTTTATTAAATTAAATCAAAAATGCCAAGTTGGCCCAGTTAATAGCATAACTGTCGAAAACATTTTAATGATTACTAACCACCTAGTATTTAAAAAGTAAGTTGCCAAATTTTAAATTAAGTCTGATTATCATGCAATGAAAGAATAAAGCAAGAATATTATCACCATTCACCATAATGAAGCAATAAAATAACCCACTAATAAACGATAATAAATCCGGAGGAAAACTCCTCACTACAATCCCACAAACAAAATGAATAACTACATACTGAATACAGAATCAATACATGCCAAAGTCTGAAAAACTGAAATGGAAATGTCTCTAATAGAATTTGGGCAACATGCCCTACAACTGAGGAATACTGAGTATGGAATCCAAATGATATAAGCGTCTAAAATCAAATCCCTGTAGCTTCCACAAGCAGCTACAGCTCGTCATCTGAGTGAGAATCCTATGCATGGTGTCCTTGTGGCTGGGCACCTAAAATGGTTTTACAAAGAAAATAGATTTGAAAGCAAACGGGTCAGAGCCCGAATGTGGAGATATTTTAAAAAAACCTGCAAGTTCTTTAAAAACATTTAAAACATTAAATGCAAAGTACATGTTAGGACGTGCACTCACATGAAATTCTCACCTCTCGTCTAACTGTGCACTCCTAACGTAAGTACCCATCTAAAATGACACAAACCACTAGCTAAGTGACATCATATCTAGCTAGACTGTCATTGGTTCTACCCTTATTACTCGGTTCCCATTAACATTATAACGATGTTAATTAAAATAGGGGGATTAACGTAAGTTCAGGTTCTCATATAAAAGTAATACAACTCGTTATAGATTATCCCTTTTATGTTATTCCATAGTTATACACACAATACCATATGAAAGTTCCCATTTTACTAAGTGTATATTTTCCACAACATAAATATACAATGTAATACAATACAAGCACCCCGAGAACTAGATGCGGTGCACGCATACTCTGCTATCCATCCCGATACATCACGTACATAAGGATCACATATTCCGAATCTCTCAGGAATAGTTCACAGATAACAACATCACAAATAATGGAGGCGAACACAGTCACATCACATGGGTCACGCACATACCTGCGCTCCCACTATCAGCAGACTTATTAACATCCCAATAAGTCCTTCTCTGACCTATGTTCATCGAGGTAACCAGTCTAAATCCGGGCAACAGAAGGATTAGAGGGCCCTAAGCGAACGCAAACCTCCCGTGATAGCAAGTATGGTAGGTATGTCATACACATAAAATCAATACATATACTAAGTATGCACACGTCTTAGTAGTCACCATCGTATATTGGTACATATTTCTTCTCGTACTGACATATAATACTACACCATTTATATGTCCCCGGTTAATATAATTAATTAGGCCGTCAATAGCTCACATCGTAATATACGCTCACGTCCTACTTCATATTTTCCCTTAGGTTCAAACTACACTTCTAAGTTTGACTCCTCATTATATCCCAAACATCCCAAATATATCAATTACTTATCAAGGAAAGGCTATCTCCACCTATACACAAGGTTACGGGGCAATCGGGATCAAAACCGGCTAAAAAGCCTAAACTGTCAACTCGTTCGAAGTCTCGTTCGAACGAGAGTTCGTTCGAACGAAATGGGTTATCTAACGAGATCTCGTTCGAACGAGATTATCGAATGAACATCCCTCTCGTTAGAACCCCAAACTGTCAACTCGTTAGAAGCTCGTTCAAACGAGCTCGTTCGAACGACCTGGGTAGGTCTTCTAACGAGTGACCAGATTCAAGCCCAGAAATCCTATCTCGTTTTTCCAATTTCTCTACACCTCAAATCTCATCCAAACCTCAATCTAACAATAGTTTAAGGTCTCTAATCGTCCCTAAACATACTTAGTTCACATATTAACATGTTTGGGGGTATTAATTCATCCCAACCTCATTCAATCTCAAATCTCTACATATTTTTCCCCAATTCTAAAACTATGAACCCTAGAATTTATGAATCATCAAAGAACTGAATTTAAATCCATTTTTGTTTCTTGTAAGATATATCAACATCAGATTAGTCCTCTAAATATGATTCTACATGCAATCCTTTCCTCAAAATATAGTATTCTAATTCCAAACTCATGGGTTTTTCATTAACTTTCAAGAACAAATGTAAATCTTAGAATTATCTAACATGGAAGAAACATTCTCTGAATTAAACGGAATTAAATCACTTGCCTTGATTTAATTTCTGATTTTGATGACAATTTGCTGAAGTTCTCTCTCCCTTACTGTAAAATTCTTCTCTTTCTCTCTCTCTCTCTCTAAGCTTTCTTCTCCAATGGCTATGGTGGCTAGGGTTTTGTTTTTGGGAAAGAAATTTGAGACCTAATTCTAATAACCTACGTAGCCTATTGGGTTAACATGGGTTGGTTAGTGGTTTAGTGGGTCAAATCCACATCTGATATAATTTACTAATTTTCGTCACTTTTAATTTCCAAAAATACAAAATTACTAAAATACCCTTTATGTTGCCGGTATGGCTTAAAAATACCCCGGGACCCAAACTAAACCCCCAGCTAGTGTTTTCTGACTATCTCGACCCTTCCGAACGCGTTGGCATACTCAAAACGACCATACGGTTAATAAAATTTAAATTCACTTTTATAATTAAAATATTATATCCTGACGCGACTGTCACACGCGTCCCAATAAAATGTCCAAACTGCCGTATATAAATCTCACGACAAATTTCATAATTCAATATTCAATCATCATCATATACACTCAATATAGTCAAATACCAACTCCCATATCGCTAGTATTTTATCCGGATTAATTCCCAATTAATTCTCATTTAATTAATCAATCCCAAAAATAAATATCGCCAAAAATACGGGGTATTACACTTTACACATTTTGTATGGCATATTGATGGGTTTTAATCCACTTCATTCCATGTTTCCATGTGGCTAGGACATTTGATTATGATTTCCAATGCTTATATTCTTCTTAATCATGCTTGCATGGAGTTGTTCGACTTTGCCTTTATCAATGGATTCTCTTTATATATGCCTTCACACTCACATGCACGAGATATTTTGGATTTTAACTTTGTATGTTATATTTGAGCTAAGTGAGGTGTTCTTCCATCAATATTGTCATCTACATATATGTTGATTATGGATGATTTGTGCATGTAAGAACTATTTCCCGTGAGTATGTTATTTCTTATTGAATATATGAGGGTGCACGAAAAAGGGCTAAGAAAGGAGCAAATTTCCTCCAGGGGAAAGCCACCGCTGAGAAGATCCTAAAAATGAGTGGCAGAAAGAAAAGATTAAATTCCAACATGTTTATTTGATTGATTTTCAGAAATGGTATCTTCAAAAGAATTGAGTGACAAAAAAAATATATTATATATGTGTAGCTTTCGAGGGTGTTATAGTTGAAGATTAATGGGATCGTACAATGAATCGTAGTTATGATTATCATGTCACGATGACATTATTTTTAAGAACCATCAAAATTCTAGGTTTATGTGCATTTTGCTCATTTGTTCTTTGAGTTCACTTTATCTGTCATTTGAGGCTTAGTTTTAGTTTGATAAATTTTATGGTCAAATAGACCTCCATGGACATTTTTGAGTCATTGGGCCATAATTCATTTGTTTCTAATTCACACCCCTTCACTTCATGCCACATGTTTAGGCACATCTATGTAGTGTATAAAGATTATATTTATATGTCATTTTGTTGTGTTTATACCTATATATATATGTGTCTGTGTGTTATTGGTGTAATATGCATATTTATATATATGGTATCATTTGGTTTTGATTATTTGCGTTTGCATTAGTCCATGTCTGCCATGTGTTTTATATTTGGATCAAATTGGCATGTTATATGATCACATTGTTATCTCTTATTGCTTATTTACATTGGTATCTCATGTATTATTGTGTATTCAAGTTGGTATCACATTTGTATCGGTATTGATATTAATTTATCATTATTCAGATTATTTGTGGATATGTTGCCAGGTTGTGTTTATTTCACTTCACATTGTGGCATAATATTAATCTTTCCTTTATATTTACAATCGATATCACTTGTTATCACTTTATGGGGGGGGGGGGGGGGGGGGGGATATATGGTTTGTGGGGAAGAAATTATTATTATTCATTCTTACTTTGTCTATTCCAAAATAAAAAGGGAGAGAAATTGTATCTTTCACTTTAGTGTTAGGAGGAGATATTTTTCTTAGGGGGAGATGTATTACCTAGGTAGGGATTATTAGACATAGGGGGAGTTTATTCATATGTAGATTTAGATTACTTATTTATTCTCTTTGAATTTAAATGTGTGTTTAAGTGTGTAGGCTTGCAACATGCGACAAATTTACAAGCGTACAAATCTACTCATCGTATGTGTCTATCAAGTGTGTACTTTTTCATTTTGGGGTTGGGGATTGAGTCTTTTAGATAACTTAATGGCCTATAGGTATTTCTAGTGTTTTGTCCTAAAATAGCCAATGAGGGAGATTCGTAAAATAAAAGTTTCGATAGAGTTAATTTGTGTGTATTAGCTTAATTCCGTGCAAAACATTTTGAGTCATATGTTAAGATTATTATGTTGACCTTTCAAGTTAATGACATGTTTGATTGAAGACATAGCGATAAAGATTCAAATATTTCATTATAGTGTCCTGTTTAGTGCCTTGTTTCATCTGCGTGTTTTCGAGGATCTCTCAGGTGTGAATGCATTTACATTTTGATCCTTAGAATATAAATTTTAGGTGTTTATTTTTATAAAATGTTTGACGTTGTTTTCAAATGATTTTAAAAGAAAACCATTTTTCAATTCAGTTCATTCGAATGCTTTTAAGTCTTCATTCGAATGAGATTATCAATTCAATCAAACGAACTTTAAACAAACATCAAACGACATTTCTTTGTTAGCCAAACAAATATCGTTCGAAGCTCGTTCGAATATGATAAGATGTTCATTCGAATGAGTTCCTTTCTTATTCGAACCAGAATATGTTTTCCTTCGAATGGACCCTCATTTTCATTCAAACAAAATTTCTTGAAAAATGTGTCACCTCAAAAGATATATTTATATATATAATGGCTTTAGCATATGTTTCTAGAGTGACTTTTGGTGAAAATTGTTTTCCCATACATCTCTAGAAGCTCCCAAATTAAGATCCAAGTTTCATTATCATATATGCTTAGAGATCTTGTTTGTGGGCACTAATAAGTTTATTATCTTCATCTTGTTGAGAATTATTTCGTGCAGAGGATTTTGTAATTATTTATTTTTTACACACTGTGGACTCCATGGTGTGGTGTTGCAGTGAAGAAGCAGTGTGTCTTTGTTCAATATCCAATATAGTTATTGAGCCTTATTGGTGGATATGAGGAGTGTGTGGCTTCACACATTATGACAATTATGCAGGTGGATTCCTATGTGTCTTTATAAAGGATAGGTTGAAGATCAAGAGACACATCAAGGCTTAAGAGGGCATTGATTATGTGTTGTAAGTCTTGTGTCGACTTTTGTAATTACTCATCATAGTTAATTTGTGTGATTAGGTCGTTCGAGATTTTTCCCATTTTGGGTTTCCCTCGTACATTGATGCGTTGTAGTTATAGCTTTATTTTATTGTTGTTTTATAATTAGATACAAGTTTTAGGACAAGATAAAATTTGATAAATCGTTTATCACAACAATCGGTTGATAATTGGTGCAAAGTCTTAATTTGGGCTAACTCGTTTAAGTTTTATATTTAGTTTGAAAAAAATTAAAAATTGATTTTAATTTTGACCACTCCACATATACCCTAGATACTTGAATCTAAACATAAGTTATTAGACCTAAAATGATAGAGGCCCTCTCTGATACAAGTTGAAAGTGTGTGTTTTGATGGTAGCTACCCATATAAAAATAATTCACCTAATTCAAGAAAAAATGTTTAGTAATTTGTTTATTGTCAAAAGGGTTAACAATCCAAAAGTCTATGTGAGCAAATATTTTAGTATATTTTAGAATATTTAAATTTATCTTCTTAGTTAAGACAATGAGTCTTACAAAATTTTAAAAAGTAAAATATGCACGAGGCGGTATGTACGAGGGGAAAACCCGCTAATGGAAAAAACCTCGGGCTGATAAGAACATCAAATGAAATATGATAAAGATGTTACAAATATAATATAAATATTTGCAACCACATGATCATACAACCAACTACAAACTCTTTTTCACGATATCCTCAGAGGAGAGCGCCGACCAGTGAAGACCTTTGCACAACCGTCACCGATTTTGGTCCGCGAATAATGTCATCAAATCTCTCACAAAAACTTTCTTCTTTAAGTTTGAATAAACTTGTTCCACAAATGGAACCTCAAAATAACCAAAAAAACTACACTAAGGATTTAGAGGAAATACTAAAAGTTTGTGTTAGTTTATTACAAGGTTATAGTGCTCTAAATCTCAAAATAAATTTTACAATTCAAAGAAGAGAAAGTGTTTACTCATGAACAAAATAGTTTATAAAAATAATTTTAATCAAAAAGACGAATATGTAAGATTTTGTCAAAGAGAAAAACTTAAAAACAATGGCTTGAAGAACTCAAAGAAATGAAGTGAAAATGTGATCTAAAATATATGAAATTCATTTATCAGAAAAAGATTTTCCAAAGATAATAATCTTAGATTGGAAGATTATGTAACACTTACCTAAATAGCCTTTTTATTTGAAAGTGTTTTAAAAGATAACCATTTAGGTGTCACACTCTTATGGAGTCAAGTAGTCGCCTTAAGGTCCAAGCCAGTCAAAAAGGTGCACATGATACACAAACCAAGAAGATATTAGAGAACGATCTTGTGCAAAAAGGTGTATTATGTGGTATCCGGTATGTTCGTTGGTGCATCACTACAACGAGAAATATCTTCATTATGGAGATGTTAAAGACATAATGATCGTGGAAAAAAATAGTTATGCTCCTCAAGACATAAAGATTCCCACGAAGAATCATCACCGTAGTGAAAAAGATCTCCTTTGAGGCATTGCTGTGAGAAGATGATCGTGAGAGTGTTTAGGAAATTTTCCAATCTTTCCTTAGAAAGTTTTTTAGAATAATTTTTTTAGCACCAAGTGTGTTTGGCACAACCGAAAACACTTATACTTAAAATACCACAAAAACGGCCATTCTTTATAAAATAGATTTTCTATATGAAAAGTATATTTTTAATGTGTGTTTGACAATTTGTCCAACCAAGGTTAATTAAAAATAATTTTCTAATTATGAAATAAATTAGCCAATGTGGGAATCTAAGTCCTCTAGGTATTATATCGTTCCTAAGTTGTGTACTTGGTGTTGGTAATGACTGAATCTCGCATGAAGTTGATGAAGCTTTCCATTTACCTCTTGGACGAAGACTCAACCATGTTTTGGCAATGAATTTGGACAATATATTTTATTGAGCATATTGAGTATAATATGCTCTTACAACTTCCAAGTTTGAAATAACCCCAAAAGGTACTCTTGATGACTTCCTCGTCTTATGTTCAATTAGTGTTAAAATACACTAGAAAAGAAGTATTGGTATTTCACGGATACCAAATACCAAAAAGTCGTCATTCCACGTGCATATTTAATTTTACACTTTATGACTTTTAAGTGGTATTCCATATGATAAGATTTGTAATAAACACAAACTCTAACACTAAAGGATATATCGGGATGACTAGACATTAGGTACAAGAAACTACCTATAATGCTTAGAGAAACTACCTATAATGTTATCTTCTTTCAAACCCATCGTTCAAATTTTGGGTTCATTTCTATAATCTCAACATCAAGATCTCTATTTTTTTGCAGGTTCCAGACTGTGTACTCAATGTATGAACTGTCCCAGATCTTGAGCATGGGTGTGTGCCACCTACTTTGCCGCCTGAAATTTGCGTTTGGGGTTTGTAATGTATTTGTGTTTGTGGGTAATGGAGACAGCAACCAAATAGTTACAAATAATTCACATTTTTAGTTAGTGGCTGTTGTACTGTGTTATATTTTGCAAGGAATGTGATTAATATCATATTTCTTTTGATTAATACATGGTACATAATAATGTCGAAATTTTTAGAATTTTTTTTTTTGCAACTCATGTACAGGTATTCACAAAGCAATGTATGCATTTGTTAGTTAGGCATGTTGAAATAGAGAAGGATTCAATTCATTTTTGGGCATGTTGATGGGTTTTAGTTGGTCCGTATACTTCATAGCTGTAAATATTTTTCGTTTCCATTTATGTCTTTTTAGTTTCCATTCGTGTTATGTCTGGTATAACTTCGGTTCAATGGTATTGCATTACTTTTTTTAGTTTTGTTTAATTTAATCTTGTAATGCTTCCATTCGTGTCATACACGTATATACATTTGTGTTCGTGTATATTTATCATATAATTTTTTTTATTCACTTTATGTCCAGTAGGTTATTTTATTTTTATTTTTTTATTATGACTCGTACGAACACACATGCTGTATTTACTGACATTTTGTGTGGCTCAAGTAAAGCACACAATCGAACGTGATATAAGTGAAAAGACTCGGTCCTTATCCTGCAATCCAATTGTACTTTTTTTCTTTTTACCGTGTATACGATAAAGTGGAGAAAATATTATTGTAGTCCCAAAGTTGTACTTTGCTAATAAATGTCTGAAGCCATAATGGATTGAACACTACGGTTGTCATTCCTATGTCTTACTGCATACTCTTTACTTATTTTACTTTTGACACTGTGGAACTCTTTACTTATTTTACTTTCGACACAAAGGGACCGAGTAAACTTACTGCATACTCAAAATAAACATTACATGCTATTGAAATTTGAATCATGTATTTTTTTAATACTGCAAAGAAATAATAAAATAGGTAGTACTTTAGAGATTTACGTGATTAACATTATAGAGCACAATTTCGAAGGAAAGTTTATAACAAAAATCTTTTTTTGTCAATTAATATTTATTACATCAAATTAAAGTGTTAAAACACAAGATATATTCAAATTATTTTTAATTTGAGATAAATATATGCATATATTTACCGTTTGTTGGTAATGTCAGGACTCTAACAAAATGGGGTTTGCAAATTTATAAGGGCTACTTTAGGTAGTAGATGAAACAAACTAATGGATTTGTAACATCGTCGGGCATTTTAGCTGTCGAATAATTAAGTGACGGAAGTGAAGTTAAGTTTAAATGATCGTAAATTAAAAAGTGGTATGTAATTAATACAACTACAAATTGAAAATATACAAAAAGAGGCATGATAAAAACAATTAAGAACATCCACTATTAAATCTTAATGATACATCATCGCTAATAGAAATGTGTTGGGATAAAATTATAAGCGTTCAATTGGCACGGGCACAAATTTTTTACAGGAATAAATTTATCGCCATGCCGGCGACATAGGTACAAAATATTACGGGAACAAATTTATCATCGTGCCATCGGCACGGGCACACCCTAGTATATATATATATATATAGAGAGAGAGAGAGAGAGAGAGGATAACAAGTGCGTTTGTGCACATACAATGTGTGTATTATTTATAAATCTTATTGTTAATGTTCGATTATATATACATTTATAAAAAATAAGTAGCAGGGATATGTTACGTAATTATCTATTTCATTCCTATTCATATTAATCTAAACATTGAAAAGTAATTCAAGATGCTAGGGAAAACTAATATCAATTTGAACACATGAGTGACAAGGCGTTTAAGATTACATGAATTTAGAATTCTTAGGATTAAGGATTCTCGTTCCTTTTGTGAACCTCGAACCAATGATCCGTCTGAGTATGACATAGATGAAAAGTTCTTCTTCTTCTTCTTCTTCTTCTTCTTCTTCTTCTTCTTCTTTTTCTTCTTCTTTGTTTTTGTTTTCTCTTTTAGTGTCATCTTTGGTGGTGCCCGAAAGGGGGGAGTGGAGGAAATTTTTGAATGCGAATAGGCATCCTAGGAGGGGCAGTCACATCCTATGAAGAATAAAAACTATAAATAACTTAATTTACATTATCAACTAAAATTTATTATAAAATAATTTAAGGAGAACATGGTGATAAGTCGACATGATTATTAGATTTTAAAGATAAGGACAAGTTAAAGTTTCATCTTATTCACATGAAAATGTATCAAACTAAACATTCCAACTTTTTAAATGTATACCTGTATTAATTTTTGTTTAATATTTTTTTAATTTCTTATAATATGAATATAATAGTTAGATAAATATTTTTATTAATATTTTTAAATATAAAATTTTGTTTTGCAATTACAACAAGTGTTGAACAAACCAAATATTACAACAAAGCTAAAACTCACACGTTAAATTAGTGCAATTTTAGAATGATATTTGAGTGCGAGACAAAGTGGGTTGGACATAATCGCCGGTAGGAGAGCCAGTGAGGTAGATTTAGAATAGAAAGAGTGTTTTGTTTTAGATTTCTTATTTTCTCTCTATTTTAAACCAAGTCATATACATAAAAGGTTTTGAAAATAAAAAAGAACGTTTCCATGAAATCTCCAAATAGTTAAAAAAATTGAAGTTTTTTCTTAACTTAACCCTCAAGGTCTTAAAACATTTCAAAATCACCCTATAACTTATAAAATGTAAAAAAAAAAATTCTAGTTGTGTCCCCCCCCCCCCCCCCCCCCGAGCCAAGTGTCATGGGGTTTGACTTTGGCTATTCCTCCGTGCGACACTCTATTGAAAGATGAGTAACTAAGTAAGCCTAACAATATAGCAATGTTAGAACATAATTTCTAGAAAAGGGAGAATAATGGAACAAGTATAACACGAAGGAACAAATGTTTTTGTTACTATAAAATAGATTTAAATGTTTGTCTTGGATGGTTTGGACAAATGAGAACCCCACTTGTTTATAGGCATCCCACCTCCTTAATGGATGGTGGATATAGAAATACATCAACATTCTATATCAATTGTCCATAAAGTTACCACCTCTTTATGGTAACATTACATAAGCCTACATACTTCCTTATATTTCTAGAATATTTGTTACAATATGGGCATACATTAAACACTTCTAGGAAAACCTACAATCATCCACATCATACGACATAATACTAGATAATACTAGACTACTCTAGAATATTCTAGAGAATTACAATGTACGGATGGAGCCTCTAGCGCATAAAAATGCCAAAAATCATGGTAAGTGACCCTCCCCCCAAATTCTTGTAACACCCTCCTTGTATCGATATCGTGTGCCTTTGATGTCATTCACGTGTTATCCACGCTTTTCTCCCACCTTTTAACACATTCCCCGTAACTTTCATAGCTAACATAATGTAACACCCCACCTAATTAAATGTCGAGTGATCAGTCCTTTATTAAATTTAAAACAAAATATCGAGTTGGTTCAGTCTTAGCATCACTGTCGAAAAACATTTCTAATTAGTAACCACCTAGTGGTTAAAAAGTCCGGTGTCTAATTTTATTTTTAATTTAACATACAACTAAATAAATAATTAACTAAACATTCACCATCCAATAAACAATCTCATAGAAAAATATGTCATAAAGAAATAATTACGTATGGAATAAATATTTTCAGTCTAAATCTCAAATACAATAATCTGAAATGAAATAAAACCCAATAACTGAAATATAAATAAATGTCTGCAATCTCTATCTCTAGATACATCTCAATAATGATGGGCAACATACCCGACTGGAGTAAATAACAAAAAAAGAATCAAAGATAGTTGTGGAGGCGTCTAGTACCGAGGTCCTGTAACTTCCACAGCAGCTACATCACATCAACTGATAAGAACTCTTGTGCTTGGCGTCCCTATGGCTGGGCACCTAAATGGTTTTTACAAAAATAAAATAGATTTGGAAGAAAATGGGTCAAAGCCCATATTGAAAATATTTTAAAATTAGCAAGTGTATAAAATGCATTAAACAATAAATATTATATACATGTTAGTTCCATGTGCCCTCACTTGATATTCTCACCTCTCAACTAATGTTCACACCTAACGTAAGCTCCTAACCCATCCTTAATATTTTATCCCACTTATCTAAATTAAATCGGGTCTCTTACTATAATACCTAAGTCATTATGCCCACCCGTATTACTCTACTATTACAACTTTCATTTTCAATATTAATCAAATCGAATTCAAGTATCTCATTACTCATTCAAGTTTCCACATTCTTGATTAATATAAGATGTCGTAATCTTTCTCATCTAGTAAGCAACATACTATAATAATCACAAGTGTAAATATATAAATCACTATCATATATATATACTAATACGACACCTCAAAAGGCTAAACCTGTGGTGCGGACATACTCTGCTAGCAAATCCCGGTACATCACATACATAAGGATTACAATTTCCGAATCCCTTTAAAACAATATCAATACAAATCAAACATATTAGAGGCGAACATAGTTACCTGCCCTATGGGATACGCACATTCCTACGCACCCATATGACCGCAAACTTATCAACTCACTAATAAGTCTTTCCCAGACCTATGTTCTGAGGCACCAATCTAAACTCCCCCTGAAGTCTCATCAAGATAAGACTGTCCCCTTTCTAAGACCTCACGTGATAGAAAGTATGGTAGGTATGTCATACACACAATCAATCAATCATACAGTAGGTATTCAGACAACCTTAGTACATAAATCTCTATCTTTAATATAGGTGCATGCACATCCTAAAACATATGTTTTATACATAGTATATCTATCTCATGAATATCCTATGTTTTAATGAAATATATTACTGCTCTCATCGTACGCTCCCGAGTAATTCTCGCCACTCGAAGTGTCTCCTTTATTTACTAAAATAATATCAATAAGTAACTCTCTTATATCCTACTAGTCTAAGTCATCATATTCTTTGGATTTCTGGGATTGGAATTAGTCTCCAATTTAGGTATTTCTCTCGATTAAACCTAATTAAGTTTAGCCCTTAATTCGTTATCGTGGAAATAAACTCAAATTACAATCTAGGTCTATTGGTATTACCAAATACTCTTAAATATGTTTAACATTAAAGTCCACGATTCAATCCCGAACATCTCTAAAAAAGGGGGGGACAGAAAAAAAAAGTTTTGGGCAGTCGAATCGATTCGCTCGTACAGGTATGGAAAATTTGCATATGTGTTTCTTACGGGTTTCTCCTAATTTCAACCTCAAATCCTCAATTTAATCATCCCAAACTCCCAATCAATCATACTAAATGTTTTACTAACATAATTACACGAGTTCTAATGTATAAGAATCATAAAATCATCACGGGGCGTCGATTTCTTAGATTAATTCATGAATATTTCTGAAGAACCCTTGTTCCTCAAATTGTGTTCAAGAACATCATAATTCTCTGATTTAATCCGTGATTTCTAACACTTAGGTTAAAATTTCATTTTTCCAATTATTCCAGAAATTGCTCTACATGTAAAACCTACCCATAATCATGATTCAATTCTCCAAATTTATGAAATATCAATTATTCATGGTTATTTCTTTCAATCTAAGCTACCGTGGATAATATATGCATTGAATCTTTGCAAAATAAAACACTTGACTTTAATGTAAGTCATGATCCATTGAAGAAGATGGTATGGGGGCGATGCTCTCTTTTCGATCTACGTAACGGTGGTCTTGATGGTGCAATTGGTGCAGGAATGGTGGTTCTAGCCTTGGGGGGGTGGTTCCCCTTCCTCCTCTAATGGCTTCTGTGAATATGGTAATTGCTAACCCTTGAATACATAACTCCTCATCTGATATAACTCTCCAAAATTCGTTTTTTAATTCCTAAAAAATGCAAATGACTAAATTACCCCTTTGGGGTACCGATATGGCCTAAAAGTGTCCCAGGACCCGAACTAAACCCCCGGGTACACTTTTCTGACTATTTCGACCCTTTTGAAAACTTTAGCGCACACAAAATGACCATTTTTACGACTTAAAATAAATTACCTTTATATTCTATAAAATTGAGTCCCGGCACGACTGACACGTACGTCCCGATTTAATTATCAAAGTTATCGTATTTTCCACCCGCGATAATTTTAATAAATTCATAATCACACATTACTTTATTAACTCAGTAATATTCAATATAATTCGCATCAATAAATACTAACCCTAGTCTCACTAGTTAATATTTGTTTAAATCATGATTAATTAAAAATTTATTTTCCATGTTAATTCAATTAATCCCATAATTAAAATCAATAAAATTACGAGGTATTACACATAATCTTAGCCCCACTCGTGCTTCCGACTTATGCTAGCAATATGTATGAAGTTTGAGTCCCAGTGGTGCATATAGACGACCCACTTCACAATAATAAGGAGCTTTTCTATGCAAAGGAAAACCTCGAAGTCATTTATAGGAACTGCAATGTATTTAATCATCCTATGCTAGCATCCAATGCATGTGTTCACACCTTGCTCTTCTCTAAGTATAGGCTTGGTCATTGCATTCACCGAATCCATCTTCCTTCCTTCCTTGGTTATCATGAGGCCTAACCGCTTGGCTTCTTCTATAGAGATAAAATTATGTGTTGTACCCGTACTGACTAGTGCTTGCATTGGAAACCCATTAATGATAGAATCCACTTACATAAGACCATTTTATTGACACTTAGGTACCTGAGTCTTTACCTTAATATTCACTACACTAAGATCTTAAAGTGAACCCATTTGCGCTTCCTCACGATCACATTGCTCTTGCAACTCTTGGCCAACCAAATACCTAGCCATAATTGTGTTAATACATTTTCTTTGGATAATACCTAATCCAATGTGCCCCATTAAAATTTAACAAGACTCTGGTTTGAATGAACTCCTATCTTGGTTGTTACAATAATATGCATCCTCATCGTTGGGTGGTATTTGTGCTCCTATGTTGGAGTTAGGAGGTCTATCTTCCCCACCTTTTTCATGGTCATCCATTTAGTCTTTTGGTGGTTAAGAATATCGGTTAGGCTTATCCTTTCCTAGGCCATGATCGATGTATGATTATATTTAGGCTATGGTGATGGTGAAGTCACGGATTCCACGCTTCTCCAACTATGTCTTAGACCAATCTTGTGATCCATCAATAACGTGAAAGCAGGAATCTCTCTTAAATAAGCCAAGGATATCTTAGATGAGGGTGATGAACTTGTTAATGTACTCCCTTATGTCCCCTTATGTTTAATCTAACATAACCGACCACGAGCCTTATCCTTGGAATTTTCAGGATAAATTTGCAACTTGATTTCCCTCTTTAAATCATCCCAACTACTCATGGCCCAACTACTCATGGCCCAAGATCCTTTACCAAAATCACAAAATTTGTGTATCCACCATAGTATAACCATATTGATTAGGTAAAGAGTAGTCGTGTGAATAGGGGTGGTAAACGGACGGATACGAATTGGATACCATGTTTTCCATATCCGTATCTGCTATCTGAATGTACTATCCGTATCCGTATCCGTATCCGCCTGGATAGTTAAAACAACTATCCATATCCGTATCCGCTCGGATTCGGATAATATCCGTATCCATTTACATTATTTAGCCATCGCAAAAAATAACAATTAAAATATCCAATCAAATAAAATCCAATCCAATCCAAATAAATATATAACAAAATTACCGCCTCCTAACGTCAATAATTATGGATTCCATAATAATAGTATCATTCCATAATGATAATATGGATTAAAGCCTTCCATACTTTACAACCATATAAGCTTAAATCCATACAAAAAAAAATAACAGTTGCATTCCATGATAGTAGAAATAAATATGCACCTTTTAGATTAATCAAATTTATTGAGAATGATAATCTCATGGACCTTTTGTCTTCAAAACATACTGATATTTTTATTTTAATAAGTATACATTTTTATTTTGTATATAATATACACGTTGTTAACTTCAGTTCTCATCACAATCAAAAGCATCTCTTTACTTTTTTTGTTTCTCTCTTACATTCTATTATGTTTCTCTCTTACATTCTTTTCTGTTTCTCTCTTACATCTATTTGTATTTAAGGAAACTAACGAACAACCACATGAGAGTTTCTTTTCTCTTGTTTTGTACGAAAGAGAAATGAAACGAAGTTAGTTTTTTTTTTAATTTTGGGTGGAGTATATGTTCTTTAGTCGGTGTATGTTGTGTGTAATAGGGTGTATTGTAACTTTAGTGTAACTCCATGATAATATACCCAATAAAATAATAATACATGAAATTTTATAATATACCCAATAAAATAATAACTTTAGGATGTTTTTGTTTTGAGTGGAGTATGTGTTTATTTTGTTTTGGGGAATAAACGATTAAGTTTTTTTTAATATTATTTTATTAGTAATAGTAGTACTAATATTATTAGTAATATTTTAAACATATGTTTGACGGATACAGATATCCGGTAAAACGGATATCCGATAAAATGGATACTCTGCATCGGATACGGATTATTCGTGTCGGATACTAGTACTATCCGTATCCGTTTTCTCGGATATTTTTATAGAGTTTCCATATTCCTATCCGTTTCCATATTTTCGGATAAATATCCGTGAATTCGGATTCGGATATCGGACGGATGCGGATTTTCGAATATCCGTTTACAGCCCTATGTGTGAATCATAAAAGTATCCATCTGTACCCCTTATTAAATTATCTAAATCTCTAGCCTTCCTAGTAGCATCGTATGACTTTTCCTTAGAACATCAACTATTGGGTAGGTCATGCAATCGACATAGCATTTAAGGAAGCCTTCTTACAAAGCGAGATATCAGCATGCACCTCATGAGCTTGTTTCTTAAGGTTGCTGAGTACTTCTTCAAAGTGTGCCTTTAATCCAACAATTTGTTTAATCATCTCATTACAAAGTGCACGTAGTTCTTGGAAAAGATCTCCTCCCAACACATTTCATAACTTAAGATTTTTGGTTTAGTCATTGTTAAAGCCAAGTTAATCAAAACCTTGAAATACCTACAAAATATAATAAACTAAAGTGTAGAGGTAAGTAAGGGTGTAAATCCTTATGTAAGGATGAAACATGTGAGAAAGTCATGCAATTCATTTGTTTATTATTTTCTTTTTCAATTTTTCACTTTTTCTTTTTTCAATATTAAAACAATTTTGAGAATAAGGTGAAATTAAACTAATAACTAAATAACAAAAGGTAATTAAACTAGAATAAAAGTGTGAAAAACTAAGAAAAAAGTGTGTGATGAAAAATGATGAATAAAATCTAACAAAAATAAGAGATAAAGTGAGGAAATAAATGTGAGACAAGTCAAGAAATGGGACTACACCACATATTATAGTTAATTTAATTAATTAATTACTTCATTTGAAATCTCTCAAGTTAATATTAAAATTACAAGTCAACTTTCATCAAAAATGCAATTTTAACACCAACCTTTTAGAAAATTAAGTTCAAACCTCCACAACTCTAGAAATTAGATCTACACTCCTTTTAATAAACGACCCGCTAGGATCGATTCATCAAAATTCATATAAATCATAGAAAATAAAATTTAGAGTAGAAAATCAAGGAATAATAACATACTTAAGAAACCCCCTATCTCTAGTTCGATTCTAAAATGGGTATTATATCTCGAATCTCGATTTTCTCTCGAAAATCATTTACCCTCTCTCGAGGCGTAAATTAAAAGGTGAAGGATCGAAATTAACATTCAAAGGAATTTCAAATAAAAATACTAATTAATTGAGATAACATAAAATAAGGGTTCATCCCACCCCTTGAAATGGGTTTATAGCTTAACATAATATGAAACATGATAATCAAATGAACAAAGGCAATAAAATAAAAGTGGAGAAAAGAACAATCAAACCAAATACCCTTGCATCCAATTGAACTCAAATCTATGAATGATGAGAAACCGAATGGGTTCGGTGTGTGATAATGATTTAAATTAAATTCGCAAGTTTCCAAGAACCCTTATTTAATTAGCGTCTACTTTTAAACAAAATAAATTCAGCCCTTAAACATGCATCTAAATCAACCCATCAAATATAAAGCATGCGACACAAAGTTAAGGAAAAATCCCCGAAGGGCAAAACCTTTTATTTCTAGAACTTTAAAGAATTTACAAGACCATTGACTTACATACAACCTGATAATCGCCCACAACTGTAACGCACGGTGTCTTCGGTAAACCTTCAAAGCAACGGCTAGAAACAGTGTGACACAGAAATACCCGCAGGTGTCGATTCCTATGTCGGCGGCTGGAAGTTTCCCTTTCCAGGAGGGCAGCAATGAAGAAGAGAGCGGCTTCTCCACAAGGGTTGAACAATAGCAAAGCTTGTGTTCTAGGGTTCTAAAAGATTCACAAAAGTAATTGGAATTTTTTGTGTGAATCAAAAAGATGTTTGGCACATCAAAAAATGAAGTCTTGTTGTGTTTTATCTCTTAAAAACGTTTTCTCAAAGACTTAAAGAAATACACCATCGGAATAGTTATATATATAGAAAATATAAGATGGTGGTAAAAACAGTTATGGAACTTCTCGAGTTTATCTCAGGCGGACCGGTCCGGCTAGGAGGCGGACCGATCCGGCTAGGAGGCGGATTGGTCCGATATACCGGATCGGTTCTTTTAAAATATGGCTCCATCGGTTTGCATTCGATCAGGGGTCTACTGGACGTTGAGCAAGGCGGATCGGTCCGGGTAGAGGGCGGACCGGTCCGGCGGCGGATCGGTCCGATAGGGAGGCGGACTGGTCCGATTTTCCCAGGAAAAAAAAGCCTCATTTTGCTTGAAAAAACTTGCTTCTTATTTTTATAAAAAACATTTTATAAAAATTTCCCAATACTAAATATGAACTTTAAGGAACATAAAAACAAAATTTTACCAAGTTCATTCTCGCAGAGGCTATGATGTTGAAGACACTTTGATATTCGGATCCGTTGATGTAGATGCGATCTTGAGTTTCTTCAACGGTGTAACGGCATACGACATACAAATTGATAATGGACAAAAATGTCCTTACAAATGAGAAGCATACAACCCTCCAATTGAGTGATCAATAAAAATATAAATGAAAAATTCACACTCAACTTGAATCTCACTACAATTTATTTTCCTCAATTTAAATCTTAAAAAAAATCATAAACTAAAAGAAAATATTATTTCTAACTTTCTCTATAAGCTAACTCTATAATTCTCTTTTTCCCCTCTTTATGGGTCTTTTTCTTCCTTTTATAGTAAGTGCAAGTGGCTAAGGGTAATTTTGGGAGAATTAAAGCACAAGGGATATAGAAGGTATTAGGGTGAGTGTATTTTAGGTGACACACATAAGTGAATGTTTATTGTGAGGTGTGAGGGTAATTTAGGGTGTGTGTAGATATGCATGTGGAAAAAGTGGTTGGGGTAGTTTTGGAAAAAGAGGTAAGGGGTATTAAACATGTGAGTGTTTGTCTTTGGGGACTTTAACAGATGGAGATCGGTTTTAGCCTCGAGTAAGGGATATGGGTTGGATGAAAATGGGTTTTAGGTGAATGGTAAAATGGGTTTTGAATGGTGTCTGTGGCAGGTATAGAAAAAATCGGGTAAGGGAGTCGGATTTGTGTCAGGTAGAAGGTTGAACTCGAGTTTGATTTTGGCAGGTTACGGGTTATTCAGATTGCAGGTGTGGGAGTGGGTTTCGAGTTCTGGAGATTCGGATTGGGTCAATAAGGATCTGGTTCGATGTGGGTCGGAGGTAGGATGTGTTGGGTCACGGGTTAAGAGAAATGGGAGGTCGCTAGTTGTAGGGGAGGTTTTGGATTTCGGGTCTGTTGGTATGGGTTTGAGCAGGTGGCTGCTTTGGTCGAACAAGGGAAAGTTACCGACGGGTTACCAGGTTGGTCAAGACTGGCCAGTTTGGGGATGGGTTTTGGTTTTGGTTATGGGGGATGAGGATAAATAGAGTGCTTGGAGGTTGAAGATGGGTAGGGGATTGGTTAGGTGTGTTTGTGGTGTATGATATTAAGGTGTGAGTGGGGGGTTTAGTTTAGGTGTAGGTGAGAGTGTAGGTTAGTATGCGTGTGTGTGTGTTTAATTTGTACCCTTACATAAAAAATATAAAAAAATATAAAAATTAAATTAAAATTTAAAAATTAAATTCCTAATCTGCTAATAAAAGACTCAAAAGAAAATAAAAAGAAATGAAAATAAAAATAATAAAAAATTAAAAATCTATTAAACTAAAAACTAAGTTCTAAAAAAATGTAAAATATAGGTCACACCCAGTATAATTAAACATCGATTGATCGGGCCTTTATTAAATTAAAACAGGTTTCTCATATGGTCCATCCTTTGCATCACTGTCAAAAAAAATTAATTACAAACCACCTAAGTGAAATTAGACCAATGCTAAATTTTATCTTTCTTTAAAACTGAAGAAAACGATGCGGAAGAAAAATCTAAATTAAACATTCATAATATATAAATGAATACAGGTTTGTCGAATAAACCATCGACAAATAATCCAAAACCAAATACTCCATAATAATAAAAGAACAAAAAGGACAAAAACTAACAACGGACAACATGTCCATATATGGAATATGAAATGAGATCCTACACCTGATTTGAATGGAAGAATCGTCTATCAAATCCTGTCAACATCCACAATGCTATAGCTCCGAGTCCCTAGAATGAAGTTTTAAAAATATCTTATTGCAAGTGTTAGTACACAAAATGTTTTGAAAATATTTAGCAAGCCTTTATTACATTATAATTCGGTTATTGATTACACATGT